>CM071926.1:9337994-10568003 GCA_016081115.2 Rehmannia glutinosa
ATGTAGGAGGAATCAAATTTGTTTTTTTACAACCTACTATTAATCCTACTATATAAAAATAACTACCAAAAGACAATGAAACCAAAAAAAAAATAAACTTACTAACATTATTTTCGGCCATAGCAAGCTTTTAGGAGGGAATAACATTCTTTTATCTCCCCACAAGCCTTGGTTCTATTATTGACATAAAATAATAATAATAATAATAACCCCCAACACACCTTATTTTTGGTCATTATGAGTAAAAATTGACCAAATTTATCTCTTCATTCTAACACTCATTCAACTCTCCCAACTTCTCATCATTCTCCAAAAACTTAGACAAACACACAAGAAATTCTTTCACTTTCTAAAAATGTAAAATGTACAAGTCAAAGGTGAGAATTTTTTCCTTTCATCTTCATTCTTCTTTGAAACTTCAAACATATACTTAGTTTCTAACTTGATTTAATCCTTTTTCCTTATGACTTTTAAGACTATTTCTCAAGAATTAAGGAAGACCTAGACTGACTCCTAAAGATGAAGAAGAAATTCAAGACAACAAACATTTACAGGAGAAATTGTGGTTTTAGTATTTTTCCTCTTGACAACTTGAGGAATTAATTTTTTTGACTCAAGGATTTGAATTTTTGAGCTTGAAGAGAGAAATTCATTTTTGGGATGACCTATAGATTTCAAGTTTGAGGTTAGAAACTTGGAAGAGAAAAATTCATTTTTGGAGACTACTTGGAGGATAATGTGTACTAGCTCATTTGTTTTAAGATATTTTCTTGGACTTAGACCTCAATTTTAACACCAAAATATGGATATGGTGACATTTAGGGGCTGAACTTGGAGTATTAGACCAAGAGCTTGGATTCTTAATAAGATTTTCATTTTAACCACAACCCTACAAATTACTACTTGGGTGAAAATATTTTTACAAAAATGCATCCTTTCTTTCTACTAGTGCATAAAAATCATGCTCATGATAATATTATATTTTATGAATTATAGCAAGCATTTATGATATTTCGATTTAATAAAATTTTGAGAAAATAAAAAGATGAGTATGATAGTCTTTTCCTGCATAAATTATCGATAAAATGCTCATCACTATGTTTTTATGATTTATGAAGCTATGCATGTTCAAATATGTTTTAGAAATTATTTTTTTATATATTATTGGAATTCTGGACTTGTAACTTATACAAAGAAATCAAACTTTGGTTATTTTTGTAATTATTGTGAAATATGGGACCAAAATGTAAATATGAAAACTGTGAAGACCTCCTCTGAAAATTCAAAATATTGGACCCAAGACTCTATAAATTTCATATATGAAGTGACTTAAAATATTGGGACCTCTTCCTGACAAAAACACAATAAGGAATAAGTTTGATATCAAAATGTAAAATTGTAAAACTTAAAGGACCAAACTGTAATTTTTGAAACTTGGGCAATCAAGGTGCCTCAAAATTTTCTGACCTATTTATTGTGGTATTTTAAAGCTTTAGTTAAAATTTCATAACCATCCGACTTGAAAAACGAAGTCTTTAACGCCAAATATATACTTTTGGGCCAAAATTATAATGTTCAAATTAAATTACCTAACTTTTTTTTTAAATTTTTCAAAATTGTTTTGACCACAACTTATTACAATCCTAAAGTATTTGAAAATCAGAATCACTTCAAAATCCTTCCCGTGTAAGAGTTACCTAATTTTAAAATATCAAGTCAAAAACCGCAATTTTGGAAACTAGGAGGCAAATCAAATTTTATAAAATATATCCTTATCTCTGAAAATATAACCCTCTGGGAATTTAGGATTTTTTGAAACTGACCTTACCCTTTTCCTAGTCCGAAATTGAAACCTATCGAATTTTAGAACCCGATAAGAAAATATTTTCCTTAGCAAAAATGATTTTTAATTTTAAAAATTCGTAAGGACTTGAAATTGAAATTTTCTAACTTGGTTACCTTACAAAGATTTTAAGAGATGTTTTTCATACTTATCTAACAAAATATCGAGCTTGAACATAATGCAATCGAACCAAATATTAAAACCGGCTAGATTATCCGTCCGATAACTAGGCCACGAAGTTTTGTTTTTTTAAATAAATACTGATATTGTGTGACCAAGATAACTCTGGACTTGCTAATCGATTTTATCAATTCTTTCGAACGAGCAAAATTGTATAAGTTAAAGCGTAATTGGAAGAGAAATTTTGAAGTGAATATTTAAGAAACGTAAATGAAATGAAAAAGTGAAATTTGAAGTGAAATGCAAATTTGAAGTGAAAGTAGAAGTGTAATGTGAAGTGAAATGTTAAGTGGAATTGAAAATGAGAATGAAAGTGAAAAGTAAAGTGAAAATTTAAAGTGATACCTGTATTGGCCTATCCAAGTGAAGTGGGATATTGGCTAGGCCTTATCCAAAATAAGTGATATCGGCCTACGTCCTATCCAAGTGAAGTGGAGATCACCGACCACGGTCTTTTCCAAATTAAAAGGATACCGGCTATGGCCCTATCCAAGTGAAGTGGAATATTGGCTACGGCCTTATCCAAATTTAAGTGGGATACCCGGACTACGGCCCTATCCAAGTGAAGTGGATATTGGCTACGACCTTATCCAAATGAAAGTGAAGTAAATTTAATAAGACAATAACAATGCATAACTAATTCTGACCAATCTAACATAATGGTTAATGGAAATCGTAATATTGATAACGAAAAGTCATACTATCATGCATTTATTTCCATGAAACCGCTTTCGTGCATAAAAGTGAGCCACACTCGCACACGCACCCACCCACCGAGAATTTTTGTCTCACCCCACCTCTTTTATCAACCGAAGATGAAGAACCGTGACGTTAGATAATCGGTGACGATGAATCCCAAGACGTAGTATAGTTTCCATATTGTAATGGGATTTAATAAGACGATGGATTTTTAATTGTAATGGTTTAGACCTTGAACTTATTTGATGTAATAAAGAGGGCGTAGGACCGCCAAGATTTATTATTATGTTGTATGGTATTTATTTTTGATTCTCGCTATAACCATACTCCGACTTAGTTATTCCCTTTATTCATACATAATTGAGATTTTATCCTTACTATTGATGTATGTTGGAGGATTATTAGGCCGCTTGGTAAATCGGTATAAGTTTTGAAATTTGTGTCACGGCTTCCGTTTTGGGGCGTGACATATATACTTATATGTATCTATGTATTATATTTGAGAAAATAATCCACCATAAATATTATATGAAATGCTTGAAATATCAAGATCCTCGTATGTATAATTCTTGTATCTATGAATTATATCTCGATAAAATAAATCCAATGTATAAATATTGTATGAAATGTTTGATTGAAATCATAGATATATGTATATATAATTGTAAAAATCCTTAAATTATATATATAATTTAAATATTATATTGTACATACGTTTTTTAATATACAACTAGTGTTTTACCCGTGCGATGCACGGGTGTATATTTATGAGGCCTCCGATTTGTACTGTGACGTGTGTATTTTCCTAATAATTCTACGCATTATATCTCCTGTGTTATAATAACTTTGATATAACATCAAACAATATACATGAAATATTATTTAATTTTATTGATGAAGTCAAAAAGGTAAAAAGTATCATACTTCATAATTATAAATAATACACTCAAAGCTGTGTATTTGTGTTACATATTCGAAAAGTGTTTTTTCATAGAACCGCACATGCATACCTACATCGCCTATTTCGTTTTAGTCATGTCTAGATTTTTAATGAGTGTGAAAATTGGTGTCACAATTTTTTTCAAGGTTATAGTAGTAAATACAGATGAAAAATTGATTTTCAAAGTTTTTGTATGTGTAAATTGGTGACAAAGCTTTTTGCAAAACCTTATTGTAAAATAAATGAAAAGTTAACACGTGTATATAATATAATAGGATAACTAAGTACAATAATTAATGAAATAGTAGTCAACAAAACATAGTTTTGACAACATTATTATTTTTTCTTTTGACATTGTTTTTATTAGATTTATTTTTTGAAGATATTTTTCATTTTTGCCAATTAATAATTAATGAAATATTAGTCAACAAAACATAGTTTTGACAATATTCTTGTTTTTATTAGATTTATTTTTTGGAGATATTTTTTAATTTTGTCGATTTTACCATGTATTTTATTTAGTCATGTTATTAAGTTAGTTTTTATTTTATTTTTTTGATTTAGTTGTGAAGATTTGTATTGTACTATTTCAATTTTCTATTTATTATGTTCTATTCGAGTTCTCATATTTGGTATTTTTCAGATGGCAATTTACTTAATTGTATTTTTACAAAAATAATTTTTAGTGATTGGAATTTTTCAGAATTTCAACAAATTATTGAAATAGAAATTCAATTAATTTAATTATAAATCATACAATTAAATAATATAAAAATAAATTGTTATATTAAGAATCCTCTTTAAAGACAATAAATTTGGTTGATAATAAATTTTGTGAATGTGAATTGTATTTATTTATTGAACATGTTTATCTATAAGAAAGTAACAATTTGAAAAGAAAAAAATACAATTTCCCAATGCTAAATATTAATGTATTATATTTTCAATACAATCAACAAATAAAGTCATTTCAAATTCCAACGTTTTTCTAGGTTTAAAAGTTAAACAATTGTTATAATTATTAAAGGGCTTAAACAAAATCTTGTTTCATACTTAGCAACATAATTTTAGGGGAAAGTGAAACATTCAAAAATAAAATTCTATATTTAGATATGTACATATATCAAAAAATATCAAACAAACAACTTCATATCTAATAGTCAAAATGTACAACTTTAAAAGTTGAATATCAAAATACACTAATAAATATTAGAAAAATCTATTAACATGAAAAGTATGTTAATAAATATAAGAAGTAATTTTCTATATACATTATTATGAATATAATTTCATATTAAATAAAAAATTGTTTTTTTCTTACATGAATATATATAATTATAATGTTATGTATGGATATATATAATATATATAAATAATATTTGGATACATATTTTGAGATACTTTTTTCAATTAAAATAAATATTTTTTGATTGAATTTAATCAACTTAAATACGATTCTATATAATTAGAATAAATAAGATAAGCTCAAATATAAACTATACATGTACTATAGATAGTCAAAGTATATGAATATACATATTGATGTCGAGTAGCTCAAATGCATAATTTTAAAGCCCATTATAAAATAATGAGTAAATGTATCATATATTTTCTTTTATTTATTATGTTTATTTTTTATTTTATATATGTAATACAAGTGTCAAACTGAAGACTGTAAAAAGATGATTAATTTGATAAATTATACGTCAAAAATAGATATAAAACGGAAAAATTTATTAAAGTTTTAAAAAAAGACAAATATAATAATTAATGCAGTACACACACAGATTTGAAAAGCTTATATAACTCTATCTTTTATATAACTTTTAAAATTGATTTATATAAAGAAAGTTGACCACCAAAAATAATAAAATCTCATTTTATTAGTTAAATCCAAAAAACAAAAAAAAAACAATTATTATTTTTAGAAACTAAAAAATGAGCGGGAAAAGTAAGAGTTACTTTTCTAAGAATAGTCTCTTAATATATATATATATATATAGATAAATAAATACTTATAACATAAAGGAAATGTTTTTTGTTTGTTCTATTATTTATGTTATATTTATTAGTTATTCTCAAATAATAATTTTTTATGTTATAAAATAGTTTCTCTATAATCATGATTGGAATAGAATGATAATGTTATTGAGAAATTATATGATACTCCGATTTTATTTATTAAATTAATGTATATAATTTGTTGGTATAAATTTCAATTTTGTCTCAATTGATCTAATATAATTTAGTCGTCGATTATTATTAAGTAAACATATAATTTTTAAAGTTTTAGACAACTCAACAATTGTATAAATTTGCTTCAAATATATAATCAAATTATTTTCTTTATTTTTTATTTTTCTAAAGTTTCAATTTATTATTGGATATTTAACATAATATTTTGTGAAAATATATTAAATAAGTATATAATAATAATAATTTAATAAATCATAAATTATTTTGTTTGGGTCAAGATGTATCATCCTGCAACCCTTCCCCAATTCAAAAGACATTGTCACGGGATGAGCCTTGAGTATCTCATTGCGCTCGTCCAATACCATTCCTACAATATATTATTTTTTAATATCTAAATTATATAATGTTATATTATATTACACTTCGTTCATCGCACGAGCAATATACTAGTACTCAATAAACTAATAGATACTTAACATACATATAATTTTGCATTGATTAATAATAACAACATAGTCTAGATACATAACAATTAATAGTTTTTTTAGAATAGATCCTTGGAGGGATGGTGAGAATCAAATCCAAACATGTCCGAGTTTTTACAAACGCCTTGTCACAAGGCTACCAAAGGATTCCTATATAACAATCAGTAAATGTAATAGATAAATTAACATAAATAATTATATTTGATACATAATAACAATATATACTGCATAATAATTAAGAAAGTAGTAGATAATTAACATATATAATTGTACAATAACACAACCGTATATGCAAAATCTGTACAAGGGGGTGTTGACTGCAATTCAACCACATTTAACTGAATTTGAACTCACAATTTGAATAATATTCCTTTAAAAACTCAGTGGTTATAATATACACTCATCAAATCCTACATATAATTCCTCTTGTACATTTACATTCCTTCATCAGAGCTGTAGATGCTGGATTAGTTTTAATGGCAGTGCAACTCAATTTTTTGCTTCCAGTGATGATGATTTTTCCCCGTATGCCTAAATGACAATGGCGTTCCCAGGAAATACAGTTGAAGACATATGTCAATTATAGAACCCAACAAAATGATGCAATTAAAGATGATTATCCCCTAAATGATTCATGTGGGAAATCTTTGTTAGACCCTTAAATTGCCTCATCATCAGCACTGAGCACCCCACCACTGACGTACATCACATAGTAATACATAGTTCACAATTGAGGCTCAATAAAAGATGATTACCATCTAACTAGATGTACAAGGATCTGAAAAAAGCTAGTTCTTAAAACGAAAACAAAGGACACCATGCACTAGGGGTGGCAATGAGTGACACGGCACGATAGCACGACACGAACGCAACACGATTACAAATACGATTACAGAGACAAAAGCACTATAAAACACGACACGATATGACACGACACGATAGCACGATATGAACACGAAATTGAAAATTAATTTAAATTTTCAATTATTATTATATTAAAGATCAAATAAAATAGATAACACGAAAACACGATAGTGTGACACGAACACGACACGATAACACGATTTGCCACCCCTACCATGCACATTATAAAAAAAAAAGAGGTAAATTATGCAGGGGCGGAGCTAGACATATAACTTTCGGGGGGCTAATTAATTTTGGGGGGGGGCTAAATCAATAAAAAATAAATATTTGATACTAAAAATTAATATTTTTAATTAAAAATACATAAAATTAATTAAGTTTTAAAATAGTTTGGTGGGGCTAAAGCCCTCCCATGGCATAAGGAGGAACGCCCTGAAATTATGAAAACTGTCCTAAAACTTAACCCATTTTCGGAAAAACTCAATTACACTCCAAAACTTACAAATGCCACCATGAGGTGTTACAAAGGCCTTTGTGTTTGTTTTCCGAATATTGAGAATAAATAGTATCTCAATAGGTGCAATTAGTAAAATAGAAACAAATGTTAAAGAGCTCTTTGTGATTTTGAAAGATAAATCAATTTTTCTGTGTTACGCTTAATTTCAATGGTAATTTTCTAATTAGCCCTTTAAAAATTGTTTGGGATAACCAAATATGAAGAAGGGAACATCTTTTTTCAATTCAAGTAAGGAATATTAAAAAATTTATCAAAAACTTCAAATTATGGTTAACTAAATTGAAAACAAATTGCAGTAACTCACAAGAATATATAAAAGATATTTCACACTCTCGTGTTTCTAAGGAAATAAAAAAGTGAAAGGACTGCTAGTTACACCAGAAAAGAAAACACTGATTTCAGAGAGATGGAATCCAGAAACGTGATATCATGAAATTCAAAACCAGGTCACCCTAACACAATCATGGGTAAAGCTCTAAATTGTAATAATCATTTCTTCAATTCATTTGTGCTAGTGCTGGGTTCTTCAGAAAATTCCAAAGCCATGACATGAAATAGAGTCAGTATGAAGCATAATACATTTCAAAGCAACACTAAATTCCAAACTGAAACTAACGTGCTATATATACAAATCTATTATAGAACATATTTATTTGAATGCTTCGGCAGGCAGGATTACACTCTGTAATATTCACCCATAGCATATTGAATAAAGGAACAGAGTTCTCACAACCAGAAGAAATTAAGCAACTAAAGGAGACTTGGGTGAAAGTGAAAAGTCGCAAATGACCCAGAGAAATTGAAATTACAATCTATATAGTTCATTAAGCTATTTTGTTTCCATCAAGAAGCTCATCAACCAGACTCAAGACTGCATATATCAAACTTAACAGTGCACAAATTAAAGTTTAAAACAGATGATGTGTCACCTCCCATAGAAACTAGTCCTCTTCATGGCGATGAGTCCTGTTCTTCTTCTCAGAACGCTTCTTGTCCCTTCCCACTCGAGAATCATCTGAGCCACTAACATCAGAATCAGAGACTGAGTATGCCCTCCGGCTCCTCCGCTTATGCCGCTGTTCAGCAGAATCATCCGATGAATCATCTTCTGAATGTCGGTGACTCCTCCTCCTCCTCTTCTCTTTCCTACTCTTTCTCCTCCTTCGCCTGCGCTCTTCCTCCTCATCTGACGAATCATCATCCCTTCTCCTTTTATCCTTCCTCCTCTTTCTTCTTCCTTCATCCTCATCCTCAGAATCACTATTCCCTCTCTTCGCACTACTCCTCTTCTTCGACCTCCCTCTTTCTCTCTTCTCCCTCTTTCTCCTCTCCCTATAATTCCCCTCCGACCCATCATCATCTGACTCGTTACTATCATTCCTCTTCCTACTCTTATTACCACTCAACTTCCCACCACTAACCCTCCTTCCAAATTTCGTCGCTATAGCCCTCTCAATATCTGAATCATAATCCGAATCAGAACTCTCGCTCTCCTCTTCACTACTCACATCACTTTCCGCAGCAGTCTTCCCCTTCGCTTTCATTCTCTCCCCCTTCAACTTCTCCAAGCAAGACAAAACTGCAGCTTGGATGGAGTCCGGGTCCTTGCCTTCCCTATCAGCCTCGTCCTTAGCACTCAGAAAATTCCTACACTGAAACGTCAAATGCCCAACCCTCCCACACTTCTTGCATGCGCCACGTGCCTCATCAGCATTAGATCCCGTTATACGAGCAAGAGCAAGCAAACCTTGAAAACTAGCATAGGCATTCTCAGGCTCAGGCTCAGGGGCAGAGCTCTTCTGAGACGACTTACTCTTCTTCTCTTCTTTGTTTGGTGCGTAGGGTCGTACCCAATTGCGCTCTGCCATATGCCATGGGTCTGTAAGGCGGCGCTGCTGTGCACCGGTTGTTCGCCGGCATGCGAACCTCCCAGCGGTGGCAGGCATGTTGGGAAATTAGTAATACACCTGTAGAGAAACGGAAAATTAGGGTATTTGGAGAACAAGAACTCGAATTGACGAGACGAACAGAAGTAATCAAAACTAGGGTTCTAGGAAGTGGATTTCCATAGGGTTTGCAACAGTAATCGTAAGCAATTTTTATCAGAACACATATATTAAGATTCAATAAAAGTATTATTAGAAAAGAAGTCAAGAAACACAAAATGCTTTGAATCCTATATAATTATTCAAACTAAAAACCTTCAAATAACGCGTTGAAATAAGTAGATCACCAGAGAATAATCCTTGTAATTTTTTACTACAACTAGTATAATCTCTTACGAATTAGCCGACTGTCGAACCGATTGATCCGGCGGAAAATTTTTCACGGACCTTTGAGACGGATGAAGATGATGATCTCGCCGGATTTGTGGTGCGTATTTCTTCTCAAGATTAGAATTTCGGCAATATCCCCAATTTGTTGCGAGAGTTGGGAAATTTCACCAGATCCCCAATTTTGATTATCGATCACCTTTTTGCCGAAATAAAAGGACATTAATAAAAGGAGTTGGGTCAGCCAGCAGGTATGTCAACTTCGATTTGGGCCTTTTTAAATATAACATTCTTATTTGAATTGGGCCGGCTTCATATATTGGACCAATTTTTTGTGGAGGCTGTTTATATAAAGAGCCCGTTTAACTACTTGAGGTCATTGACAATAATTTTATTTTTATTTTTATTTTTGTGGATGTATGGGAGTCGGAGATTAGGGATGGCAAAATGACCCGCCTCGACGGGTACCTGCCCCATCCCGCCTCGTGACCTGTGGCGGGGTGAGAACGAGTCTGGGTATCACTTCCGCCCTGTGGGTACCCGTCCCGCCCCTTGCTATTTTTTTAATATATTTAATGTATTTTTTACATGTATATTATATAAAATAATATAGTTTTATGTATTTAATATTATAGTTAACATATATAATGATAAATTTTATAAATAATATGTATTTATAATAATAAATATAAAATTAAAAAATTATTAATAATAAAAAAAATTAAAAAAAAATTCAACCGCCCCCCTTCCCATTGCCATAGATTCAATTTTTTTTTGGGTATTCATTCTTTTAAATAAAAAGAAATTCATTTAATACAGACTACCGTAGAGTCCTTATTATGTTAAGAAATTTTTAAGATGAGATTCTAAGTGATGTCAACTTCAACAAAGAAATAAATAACAATTGAGTCATTTTAATGAAGTTTTTATAGATTAATCATAAATTTATCATATATTACAAAAATATTAATTTATATATAGCATAGAGCCTATATGAATTCTCGTACATGCATTATCTTACTAATATAACGAATTATTAATCTAGAATGTTGTCTCCGAATAAGGATCAACCAAAATACTATTTAAGAGAGATTATTAATTAATTGATATTATAGTATCGATGTATAACTATAATATGCGGGATTAATGTAATGTGCTAAACAATATAAAAGATTAATGTCTAAAGGATTAAATAATTACTCATAGACACGACAAATGTGGCCTTCGAAGCACTAACAAATATAAGGAATGCAAACTTCACTTCAAAATCCCTCACAACTTTTTTTAATTTTTGTTTTGAGTTACACACATATTTCACTGGGGATTGAATCCCTGACTTCTCATACATTGGAGGGAGTGATACCACTAAGCCAAATGGCTGGTCAAAATCCCTCACAACTTGATCCGCATAATAAGAGTGTTGCAATATTATTCCTGTAATTTTTGAAGTTGCAATTTTAGTCAGATATGATTTGCTTTTTGATAATTTTGATCCCATAAGTTTTTTAATTGTGCAATTATAGTCCTATTAGTTTTAAGTTTGTGCAAGTTTGGTTCTGAACGACTATTCAAATATTTCCTTTATTCCCAAAATGCCATTGATAGCTAAAATATTCATATACCTATGATCTAGTGAAAAAATGGTATCAAAGCCTATGCTTTATTTACTTATGAGTTTATTTCTTTTTAGTATTTTATACTATGAATTGCCTAATAAGAAGAGACTTTTATAATTATGAATCCCACATAAAAATCGAGATACAAATTCCACGTGAATTATTTTCTAATTATGAAAATACGAAAATATGTACAAATTTGAAAAAACTAGTTTTTTGATTAATAGACTCAAATCTCCACAAGTAAAAGTATATAACTAAATTGACAATCCCTAAAAATTACAGGACTAAGATTGTTATTTTTGATGAGGGCAAAACTATCACATGACTAAAATCGCAACTTCAAAAGTTAATACGAATAATATTGCAAAACCCTTTGATAGAGAACCAATCAATTTCATGGAGGCTAATGAAATGGCACACTAAGTAATTCTGGGAAGTTCAAGCCTTGAATGAGTATAGAGGCAATGAAATCGAGGAGGTGGGGTTTTTGTTTTTGTTTAATGAAACTTTTACGAATCGGATTTATCTATTTTTTTTGAAAACAAAAGGAAGAACTTTCATTAATAAAGCGGTCGATCGAATCACATTCATTACAAATAAAGAGGGGAGGATCATCTCGCCACTCTTTGATATCGTAGGACATAGAATACGATGCTCTAGCTAACAGGATGAGCAACACTATTCACGATCTCTTAATGAAAGAACAAGTCACATTTGGAAGGTACTCCAACAAATTCCTACACTCCATGAAAATATCCGAAAAATACGAGTTGTCCATTAATTTGCCTATTAATGCTTTGATCACCAATAATCTTTCAACCAACTCAAAGCCTCCCTTATCCCTATTGCTTCAGCCATTTCAGCCACCATATGCCCAGTACATCAACCATTTTAGCAGCAATGAAGTTCTCTTTCCCCGTAACCGCAATGTTAGAGATATCATGTAGAGCGGTTGTTGAAATTAACTCCCTTATAATATTAACTGTCGCACCCTTTATTCCACATATTCCGCACGAAACCGTCCCCGATGTGTGTCTCTTCCCTCCACGTGGTCATCAATTTGCCGAAAATTAGGAATGACATTTTCGTAACCGTCATCGTCCGATTCGTGAATCGGAATTCTGCCCCGGATTGGAGGATCTTAACCACTGACCACCGACCTGACTGAGCTTCTTGCTAGACGGAGCCATTAACCATGATCCATACGCACGCTCCGTAGAAATGGTAGGATTATTGAGAAGTTCAACTATAGTTTGGTTGACTTCCGCCATGATCACAAAGAACGAAAGGAAAGAAAATAAGAAAACACACTAGAAGCGAAATAAGAGAGACAACAAAACAAAACTAAAGATCACAGACTTGTTAGAAAAACAAGAACAAACATACTTGTCAGAGGACAAGACCTTCAACACTTGACGTTATTAATTATAAAAAATAATACTCCAACAGGACTTAGATTATTCAAATGCACAAAATTTACCATCACAAATAACTGCAAGGAGACAATCTATCCCGGAATATGTTCGCCTTTATTTTTAGCTCACCGCAAGTGTACGGTGTACGTTATAGAAAAGGGTAGCAAGGTCGTATCCACGGAGACTAATAAATTTGTGCGCTAAGTATTGAACTAAGATAATCTTATTTTTATTTAGACGATCGTAATTTGATGATTGTTGTTATGAGATTAAGACAATCTAGACTACTAAAACACAAGATTAAGATAATACAAATGATAGAAGTATCAAGATGATGAGATGGATTCTCGAGTTAAGATTTCGATTAATACCCCTCTTGTTGTCCGATTTAATCGAGCCAAGTTATTATCAATATTCCTATAGGACGATCACAAAGATATTTTATCCTCCCTCTCGAGATGCATATAAAACGTAGATTGAAATACATATGGTAGCATCTCTACTCAACATGAAGTATTCAACTCCCAAAAGTTCAAAAGATCAATTGTCTTCACAAATATTTACCAACCTCTCGATTCATGCAAATATTTATGTCGAGTACTCAAGATCTAATATTGAAACTCATCTCTCGAATTATGAATCAATATATCAAACAAGTTAAATCATTGATCAAGTGATAAAACAAGAATAAGCTCCAAGTACTCAAATAGGCTTCAAGATAATAACTTCAACTAAGATTAAAACATTCAACAAGAGTTCATTAATCTACTACCAAAACCCGGAAATCTCAAGAGTTTAGCTACACATGATTTCTAAACAACTCATAGACAAATTGTTCATAGCCATGACAACTAAAAATGAAAGATGAAAACTACAAGAGAAGCAAGAAAAACTTAGGAAAGTCGACAATCTCTCGATGTATCTCCGTTCCTTGAGCTCCAATGCAACCCGATTGTCTCCTTGATGTCTTCTTCCAAGAATAGACCTTTGTCTTGTGTGGTAGATCCCAAAAATATCAGAATATCCCTGGTGTGCGCCTCAAAAAGTGCTTATATACCTCCTCAAAAGTCTAGGGCATTTGCTGTCAAAATACTGCAGTACAGCAGGGACGCACGGGCCGTGCGTGGATGCACGGGTTACCCGTGCGTCATACCGTAGGCAAACTCTCCTTTTCACCAACCAGCGCACGGGCCATGCATCGACGCACGGGTAACCCGTGCGCATTGCCGTAGGGGACTTCCAATGTTGCAAAATTACCATAGGCTTGCAATTCGTCTCATATCTCCTCCACTAGAATGTATGCAATTTGTGAATCAAAAAGGACTTTCTCATTTGATTGTAATGAAGGCTCTTTGGTTAGGATAGGAAATTTTGGATAAAGTGACTCAAACTCGAGCATATAGACCGGTGAGCATATCAATCATCTAAATTATAATCCCATATGCTACTCCAATCACCTATTATTTTTATCAACTTTACTTATCTCCATCTCCTTTCTTTCTTTTGAGAATCGCCTCAAATTACAATCCTTCGCCCCCCAAGTTCGTTTAGATGAAAATTCACATTATAACACCATTTTTTTTCGATTCTTTTGTGAATTTTCAACACTTCTTTTCAACTTCTTTTCTTCCTCTTTTTGTTCCAATTAACCAAATATGCCCAATTATCCCTTTTTTTTTTCAATTTTCACTCATTCAACCTCATTCATTCCCTTTACTCAATGCTATACACTCGAGTTTAGGGTGACGGGTATATCAAGTTCAAGGCTTAAATTTTGTGGTTATCAAAGAAATAGACAATAGGCTCAACTTGGCTAACTAGGAATTTCAACATTTTTAGGTAAGCAAAAGGCTTGAAGGGCTAGCAAAGATGGCCTTTAATCACATTCACAATTCGCATGCACATGTGGCCTTGACAGAGATACCCGAGCAAGTTCTAGAATTCTAACAACATGAATGATACACTCAAATCACAACAAGATCAAAAAAGATATAAGCAGTAAAGGCTCAAAAGCTCACGGGCTTGTAAATATGTAATTCAAAGCATCAAACCAAGTTTTCCATATCAACAAACTCATTATTATCTATTCAAGGCTCAATCAACTCATACCAAACATCCAATCTCAACAATACAAATTTCCAATCAATCACACAAACAACAAGTTGCATCAAGCCCGGTAACTCACTCCCTAACATCTATGAAATCATTAAACGTGCTAAAGCCGTAAACGTGCTTCTAATGCAATGCAACCTAGAATGCTCTATATGCAACTATATGAAAACACACAAAAATGCAAGATTTTTTTCTATCCACACTTTTCATATATTAAAATACTACCTTTCCCCCTAAACTTGAATGAAATTATATTGTCTAAAGGGGAAAAATAGAATTTTAATAACGGAAAGTGGGGATATACCCAATCAACTGTGGAGGCTGTGGCGGGAAGTGGCCTTGTGATATGTGCCATATTTGTATCTGGCCGGATTACTTGCCACGTCTCCATCTCCCCTTCGATCTTGGGCCGCTTGCCTTTGCTCCCTGGCCGCATATCGTTCCTCCCGAACCGCATACCTCTTCTTGGACCAAATATCGTTGTTCGGGCTCCAAGGACCTCCGATCATAGTCCTCCCGAGAATGCGAGAAAAGTAGCTCGATCTTTGTCTCAAATCCTCCTTGTTGCCTCAACTCATCTCCTTGATGACACAAGTCCTCCCCAAATGCATATAGCATATCCTGGAAGTCATTGCGCGTTGGGGCTCACCACCATGAGAGGTGCGGGACGATCCCCGCTATGTGAGCGTCGGGGTAATCGCCTCCATGTGAGGACTCGGGAATGTCATATCCAAGTTGAGGGTGATGAGGTTCCACCCCCATTTCTCTTCTATGTAGCTCCTCTTCCTCCGCTACCATATCATCCACATCCGGGAAGCCGTGAACTCGGCGCCTCTTCCTCGCACCTATAGCTTTCGTAATTCTGTTATGCGCTTCCGAGTTCATTAGGAAGTTTGTTGTGTCCGCCAGAGTATCGACAGTGGTGTACGTCGGGTTAGGCAATGGAAAGGAGGCACCTTTCTTTTGTAGAAGAACCAGCATATTGTCTTCATTCGCGATAAACCTCATGTGGTGCAGAGATGCCAAATTAACCCGAGTGCTGCCCGGTATAGGCTCCAGGACTCTAAATTTGATGTTGAAATATCGGGCAATAGGGGTAATCAGACCCCCTATAGAAATAACACCACCTCCCCGCTTTGCTAGATGATCTACTTGCTCAATGAAGTACGCGGCCGTGTTGTAGGGTGTACTCGTCAACATACACCATATTAAATACAATTATCTGACCGTCATTCCCCCAATATTTTCCCTCGCGAAGACCGAGGCTGACGTAACCCGTTGTTTATACCGGAACACCAGATTCCGGATCCAAGAAGATTTTGCAGTGCAGGCTTCGTATTGCATAGGCCCCGTTTCTGGCATTTGGACTAGTAGACGCCAAAAATTGATTTGGTCGTATCGATATGCTGGTCGGAAAAGCGCGTCTGTGGGGACTTCAAATATGGCGTTCAATCGGTCTTTGTGGATAATTGTCGCTCCACATTCCCAAATCGAAAAGTTACCCCAATGACCTCGCCACCTATATCTTTAATCATCTTCACTGTGCTCAAAAATTCGAGCGTGAATTTCTTGTAACTTGGCCATCTCCTCCTCATAAAAGTTGTCCAACCGACCTTTTCAAATAATTTCCACACATCCTCGTGTATCCCAAGAAATTGGGTACAATCATCATCGGTGTATTTTGAGGGACCCATTGGTCGGACGATGAGCTTATTCCAACGCTCTAAAGCATCCGCATTTGTCAAGACGACTCCAAAGGCCGCTGGGCTATCAGGTTGTATTTCCTGTGGTGGTTCCGCCTGGGGTCGTCGTCTCCGTCCTTGAGGGTTTTGTCGATTCACCATTACTTGTGAATGAGTACCTGGAATAACATGTATTAGCAACCCAAAACAAACCAAATACAATCACAAGGAAGATGAATGTAGGAAAACAAGTCACATAGGGCATAACGGTTCTCATATGTCAATTTAACCGATCAATTTTGCTCCAAGCAATCAACTAATATTGCAAATATAGAGAATCATTATCTAAAAGCCCTAGCAATTAAAGCTCATGCCCAATTCATCATCAATTTCTCCAAATATGTCTCAATTCACATGCTCATAAGGTGTTTGATAATTTGCCTTAAAGAAGAATTCATCCAAAACATAGCAAAAATACCAACACAAGCACCCAATATAATCCTTAACATGTAATTCTCAAGAAATTCACAAGAAATAAGGAAATTCTTACCGAAATTCTCGAAATTTGACAAAAGGGGAAAACTTGGAACCCTAGGTGCCTTTCAACCAATTATTCAATCCAAACTCGAATTTGATGCACTTTGTTAGTGTATTATGTTGAGAGGATGAATTATGTGAGTAAATTTGGAAGAAAATCGGGTCTTTGGATAAATGTGGGAAGATTGGCGGTTTTTTCGTGTTGAAGTAGTTTGAAAAATATGAAGAACAGGGTCTGGCAGACCCCTTTTTGACATGCAGTGGGGTGACGCACGGGCCGTGCGTGGGCGCACGGGTTACCCGTGCGTCATGCCGTAGGGAATTTTGTTTTCATCCAGGTACGCATGGGACGTGCGTCGGCACACGGGTGACCCGTGCGTATTGCCGTAGCTCCTTTGGTTCCCCCTTCCAGGTGCGCACGGGTGGTGTGCCAAAGCAGGGGTTACCCGTGCGTCCCTGGGCAGCAATACTCAGGTATTTTTTTTATTTTTTTTAAAACACACACAATTGAAACAAAACACACACACAAAAAATGAAATCCACACCAAAAACTGTTGGGTTGCCTCCCAACAAGCGCTATATTTAACATCTTTAGCTTGACGCTTGTTATCGTTTTGTCACGGATCTCGCAAGGTGATGGATGTCACCTCCTCTTGGTTACCTCGGTGGAAGTAATGCTTAATTCTCTGAACGTTTACCATGAAAGTCTCACCGTCTTTTGTTAACAATTCCACGATTCCAGGAGGATTCAATACTTTCTTGATCACGAATGGCCCCGACCACCTAGACTTGAGTTTTCCAGGGAAAAATTTAAGGCGTAAATTGTACAAGAGGATGGTTACCCTGGTAAAAACTCTCGTTTCTTGATCATTTTGTCGTGCCATCTTTTAGTTCTTTCTTTATAAATTTGGGAATTTTCGTAAGCTTCATCCCGAAACTCTTCCATCTGATTTAAATGGAGCAACCTCTCTTCACCGGCCTTTTGAAAATCCAGATTTAGTTTCTTAACCGCCCAAAATGCTTTGTGCTCCAACTCTACCGGCAAGTGGCACGATTTCCCAAAAATAAGTTGGTATGGGGATGTGCCCAACGGTGTCTTATATGCAGTCCGGTATGCCCATAGAGCATCATCTAATTTTAATGCCCAATCCTTTCGATTGATGTTCACCGTCTTTTCAAGGATTTGTTTGATCTCCCGATTGACCACTTCTGCTTGCCCGTTGGCTTGTGGATGATATGCCAATACAACTTAATGTTTCACCCCATATTTTGCCAACAAGTTGCGCATCAATTTATTTACAAAATGCGACCCTCCATCACTAATTAAATCTCTTGGAGTGCCGAATCGATTAAATATATTCTTCTTAAGGAACCACATCACAACTTGAGCATCATTTGTTTTAGAAGGAATCGCCTCTACCCAACGGGATACATACTCCACTGCAAGTAGAATATATTGATAGCTCGAAGATGATGGAAAAGGGCCCATAAAATCAATCCCCCATTACATTTGTCATCGGCATCTCGTGTCTTCTGGAAATGTTTCCCATTCGCTGACACCTGTCACATTGTTGCACAAACAAATAACAATCGTTAAATAAAGTGGGCCAGTATAGCCCACTTTGCAATACCTTCGCCGCGGTGCGAGTTGGGCCAAAATGTCCTCCAGAGGGTGCGAAATGATACTGTTGTAAAACTCACTCCCATTCTTCTTGAGGTACGCATCTTCTTATGATTTTGTCAGCGCACCTCTTAAAGGTAGGGGGTCGTCCCACATATAGAACTTTACATCATGTAAGAACTTCTTCTTTTGATAGGGCGATAGATCTGGAGGCAAAACTCCCGCAGCCAAATAGTTGACAAAGTCCACATACCACGGAAATTTTGCCTCGATCATGAGTAATCATTCATCAGGAAATTCCTCCTTTATCAATTTCGTGCTTCTTTGCGCTCCCTCTTGATTTTCAATTCGAGACATGTGGTCTGCTACCACATTCTCACATCCCTTCCGGTCCTTGATTTCCACATCAAACTCTTGCAATAATAAGATCCACCGAATCAACCTTGGTTTTGCATCCTTTTTATCAAAAAGATATTTGATGGCCGCATGGTCGGTGTGAACAATCGTTTTCGTCCCAATCAAGTATGATCGGAATTTATCAAATGCGAAAACAATCGCCAACATCTCCTTCTCGGTAGTGGTGTAATTCTGTTGAGCACTGTCCAACGTTCTACTAGCATAGTAGATGGATCTAAACAATTTTTCCCTCTTTTGACCGAGAACAGCCCCTACCGCAAAATCGCTCGCATCACACATCAATTCAAATGGTTGACTCCAATTCTGGGGCGACAAGAATAGGTGCGGTCACCAATGCCTTCTTCAAAGTTTCAAACGCCTGCAAACAATCATTGGAAAAATTGAAAGCAACATCTTTTTCTAGCAATTGGCTCAAAGGCTTAGAAATTTTAGAAAAGTCACGGATAAACCTTCTATAGAATCTGGCATGGCCCAAGAAGCTCCGAATGGCTTTTTTGGTTTGTAGGAGGTGGTAATTTCTCGATCGCTACAATCTTTGCCCGATCTACTTCCAAACCTGCAGAAGAGACTCGATGACCAAGTACAATACCATCGCGTACCATAAAATGGCACTTTTCCCAATTGAGTACAAGATTGGTCTCTTCACATCGTAAGACTAAGGAAAGATTGTGAAGACAATTATCAAAAGAGTCACCAAACACAGAAATCATCCATAAACACCTCCATAACTTTTTCAATAAGATCGTGAAATATAGCCATCATACAACGTTGGAAAGTGGTAGGTGCATTACATAAGCCAAATGGCATGCGGCGAAATGCAAATGGGCCATAAGGACATGTAAATGTCGTTTTTCCTGGTCTTCCTGCAATCATGATTTGATTGTACCCAAATAACCATCTAAAAAGCAATAATAATCATAACCTGCTAGACGATCCAACATCATATCTATAAAGGGGGGGAAAATGATCTTTTAGTGGCATCATTAAGTTTTCTATAATCAATGCATATTCGCCACCGGTAACAATTCTAGTAGCAATCGCTTTCTTCATTCTCATTTTTCACGATCATTGTTACCCTCTCTTTTTTCGGCACCACTTGTACCGGATGTTTGCCTTATTTTTAGCTTCACCGCAAGTGTACGGTGTAGTTTATAGAATAGGGTAAGCAAGGTCGTATCCACGGAGACTAATAAATTAATGCGCTAAGTATTGAACTAAGATAGCCTTATTTTTATTTAGACGATCAAAATTGAATGATTGTTGTGGAAGAAAAGACAAGAATAACCACAAAAACACAAGATGAAAATAATAGTGGAATTATCAAGGGAAATGAAATGGATTCCCGGGTTATGGTTTCAATTAATATTCCTCTTGTTTTACGATTTAATCAAAGCCAAAGTTATTATCAATACACCTATAAGACGATCACATCGGTATTTTATCCTCCATCTCGAGATGTATATAAAGTGTAGATTGAAATATCTATGCTAGTATCTCTACTCAACATAAGATACACAACTCCCAAATGCACAAAAGATCAAATATCCTCACAAATATTCACAAACCTCTCGATTATGCAAATATTCATGTCAAGTACTCAAGATCTAATATTGAAACTCATCTCTCGAATTATGAATCAATATATCAAACATTTTAAATCATTGGCCAAATGATAAAACAAGAATAAGAACAAAGTACTCAAATAGGCTTCAAGACAATAACTTCAATTAAGATTAAAACAATCAACAAGAGTTCAATTAATCTACTTCCAAAACCCGGAAATCACAAGAAATTTAGCTACCCATTATAAATAAACAACTCATAGACAAATTGTTCATCTTCATAAGAAACTAAAATGAAAGATTAAAGCACAAAGAATGAGAAAACTTAGGGAAATGGATAATCTCTCGATTAATCTTCAATCCTCAAGCTATGATTCGACCCGATTCTTCCCTTGATTCTTCCTTGATGAAATTGATGTGTTTCTTGTGTTCTTGGGTGTATTCCCAGCCTTTCCTCCATACCCTAGATCAAGCCTCCCATGTATGTATTTATAGCCCCTCAAAAGTTCAATAACAAGGTGAGGAACATAGGAATTTCCGCCCCGAGGCGCTGCGGCGCCCAGCAATTTCCCAAAAATGATCCGCCCGGGCGCTGCAGCGCCGGGCGTTAAAGCAGCAGCGCCCACTTGAAATTTCATATGGCAACGACCTGTTGGGCGCTACAGCGCCCGACCGAGTTTTTCACCCACAAAATGTTATAATTTGCTTTTGAGCCCTTCTTCAAAGTTGTAGCTCTATCTCTTAGCTTTCCATATCCACTTGAATCATCTCAATATCAATCTTGTAGAGAGAGTTATGGCCAAAATACGAAACGCTGCCAGTGATGGAAATTTCAGACGCGTTTGGACGTTTCTTCAAATCAATCTCTCGTTGTTTGCTCGTTTGTACTTCTTTTGATACACGATTCATTACTATGACTATAAACTCAATATAATTGGCTCTCAACATGGCTTGGCTACTCAAATGACTCAAAATACTCAAAAACAACACAAAACTCAAGTCTAGGAAGCCCAAATCATTGGTATAAAACCAAGTGAACACCGGACTTACCCATGAACTATCAGATATAGCATAAATGATCCCAGTATCTAACCATTTTAACACTTCCTTCCTAACCACATCTTGCATGATAGGGTTTAGTCGTCTTTGGTTTTGCACTGATGGTTTATAAACATCTCCCATCCGAATTTTATGCATTACAATGGATGGACTTATGCCTTTTAAATCAGTTATAGACCATCCGATTGCCGACTTATGTTTTCGTAAAACCCTTAATAATTTATCAAGTTGAGTAGGAGTGAGAAGAGATGAAACGATTATCGGAATTCCAATATTCGCCCCAAAGAATGCATATTTGAGGTGTTCGGGTAATTGCTTGAGTTCCGGAGTCGATGTTGCTGTTTCAGGGTCACGCACGGGTTTCCCGTGCTTAGGCGCACGGGTTGTGCGTGATCCCCTGTCCTCAATTCGTCATTCGGCATCACGCACGGGTTGCCCGTGCTCCAGCACATGGCCCGTGTGCCCTTCAGGGTTCCCAACCATCGCTTCGGCATCACGCACAGGTTTCCCGTGTGTGGACGCGCGGGTCGTGCATGCCTGAAGGTTTTGATCCCTTATTTCTGACTTTGCGTTCTCGCCTCTTGCGCTCCTAGGTAGTTCCTGCATATGATCTAAGGCACAAACACAATCGTACAAATCTTGGTTATCAAAATCAAGTACAACACTCGACATTGAGCACGAGTGGGTTAGACCAAATTCTAAATCATCTGTAGACAATGTATGATCAACATAATCCTCAATGCATGAACTAACTATATCCAAAAAATTACAATTCTCCACCGTATCATGAAATTTCATTGCCTTATATATAGAAAATAAAACGTGCTCATCATTAACACGTAACGTGAGCTCTCCTTTTTGTACGTCTATTAAGGCTTTACCAGTATCAAGGAATGGACGTCCAAGTATCAGTGGAACGTCACGATCTTCTTCCATATCAAGAACCAAGAAATCCACAGGGAATATAAATTTATCAACTTTTACCAGCACGTCTTCTATAATTCCCTTTGGATATGTAAGTGATCGGTCCGCAAGTTGCAATGTCACCGTGGTTGGCTTCGCTTCGCCGAGTCCAAGCTTCCTGAAAATGGACAAAGGCATCAAATTAATACTTGCCCCTCAATCACACAACGCTTTATTAAAGAAGTTACCACCAATAGCACAAGGGATAGTGAAACTACCCGGATCTTTCAGTTTTTGCGGTAGCTTCCTTTGGATTATCGCGCTACATTCTTCCGTTAAATTCACCGTTTCAAAGCTTGTCATCTTCCTCTTTTTCGACATAACATCTTTAAGAAATTTTGCGTAATTTGGCATTTGCTCTAGTGCGTCTGCAAAAGGAATGTTAATGTGCAATTTTTTAAATATATCAAGGAATTTTGCAAATTGATCATCAAGCCTTTTCTTTTGAAATCTTTGAGGGAAGGGAAGAGAGATAGGCAATTTAGATATATTAGAGTTAGACGATGATTTAAGCTTCTCAGCCCCTGTTTGTTCCTCCTCTTGTCTTTCTTTTTCCCCATTGACTTCGACACCATCTTTCATTCCCGATTCAACATCTCCCACCTTGGATGCTTCATCCGAATTTTCCAGACTTCCCGATTTTTCTTTAGGCCCCTCATATTCCGTACCACTTCTTAACCGAATAGCTTTGCATTGCTCCTTAGGATTAACTTCCGTGTTACTCGGAAATTGACCCTTTTGATGTTGCCCACCAACAATTGTAGCCAATTGGCCCACTTGAGTTTCAAGATTCTTTATCGAACTTGTCATTTGTGTCATTTGTAGCTCCACCCTATCCATCCTAGAATCTTGTCTAGCGAAGCGACTCCTCGTGTCACTCATGAATGCATTTGATTGATTTATGAACGACGTGAGTGCATCTTCCAACGATGATTTGCCTTCTACATTAGCGCCCCCATTTGATGCATTAAATCCCGCCGGTGGTTGCAACACATTCTTTGTATTGGCATAGGAAAAATTTTCATGGTTTCTCAATCCCGGATGGTAGTGTGTTAGGTTTGAATTGTTCCGGAAATTGTTGAAATTCCGGTTATTCACATAACTGGCCTCCTCCATTGGATATAGAAGAGCTTCACTACCCGTGCTCGTGCTTGACTCTGGCCCTTTCGTCAAAACACTCAATTGGGTTGTCAATGCCGCCACTTGTGCAGTCAACGCCTTAATTGGGTCTATATCCGAGATTTCAGCTACTCGTTGTATATTGGATCTTTCGTGACGCCACCGTGAACTTATTCATAGCCATTTCTTCAAGAAGATTTAAGGCATCTTGTGGAAACCTTGCCAACAATGCTCCTCCCGCTGCGGCATCAACAAAGGCCCTCGTTTGCCCCATTAAACCATTGTAGAAAAAGCATAACTGTTGATCTTCCGGAAAGCCATGTTGTGGACATCTTCTTAACAAATCCCGAAATCGTTCCCAAGCCTCGTATAAAGGCTCGGAGTCAAACTGTCGGAATTGAGTAATTTCGCTTTTGAGCTGCAAAGTTTTGCTCGGTGGAAAGAATTTAAACAAGAACTTTTGGCTCAAATCGTCCCATGTGCTCACACTTCCTTGCGTCAAAGTATCCAACCAATTCCTCGCCCTATCCCTTAAAGAGAAAGGGAATAGGCGCAATCTTATGGCATCATCCGAAACTCCATTCATTTTTATTCTATTGTATATTTGGATGAAATGTGCAAGGTGAGAATTAGGATCTTCAGTTGCGAAACTTCCAAACTGGTTCTGTTGTACCATGTTGATCAGTGCCGGTTTAAGCTCGAAGTTGTTGGCATTTATCGGTATATGAGCAATACCACCGTAATTACGATTCATTTGAGGTCGAAGTAATCACGGATAGCTTGTGGAACCGGTATTGGTAACTCGTTGATCCTATTGTTACCTCTATTTTCTTCGTCCACGTCCCCCATATTCTGATTTTGTTGTCTTTCAGCTCGTCTAGTAGTTGCACTAATTCTCCTTACGAAAGCCTCAACCTCCGGTATGAGCGGTATTAAATCTCTTCGCCTAGAGCGTGTGTTCATGCACTACCTGGACCAAACTCAAAGAAACAAGTCAAATAATGAAGGATTTAAGTTAACCAAAAATTTTGAGAAAATAAAATAAAAAATGTCTAAATTAAGAATAATTCTATCTATCGCAATATTAGCACCAAAAATTGTATTAGTCCCCGGCAACGGCGCCAATTACTTGTTCGCCTTTATTTTTAGCTCACCGCAAGTGTACGGTGTACGTTATAGAAAAGGGTAGCAATGTCGTATCCACGGAGACTAATAAATTTGTGCGCTAAGTATTGAACTAAGATAGTCTTATTTTTATTTAGACGATTGTAATTTGATGATTGTTGTTATGAGATTAAGACAATCTAGACTACTAAAACATAAGATTAAGATAATACAAATGATAGAAGTATCAAGATGATGAGGTGGATTCCCGAGTTAAGGTTTCGATTAATACTCCTCTTGTTGTCCGCTTTAATCAAAGCCAAGTTATTATCAATATTACTATAAGACGATCACAAAGATATTTTATCCTCCCTCTCGAGATGCATATAAAACGTAGATTGAAATACCTATGCTAGCATCTCTACTCAACATGAAGTATTCAACTCCCAAAAGTTCAAAAGATCAATTGTCTTCACAAATATTTACCAACCTCTCGATTCATGCAAATATTTGTGTCGAGTACTCAAGATCTAATATTGAAACTCATCTCTCGAATTATGAATCAATATATCAAACAAGTTAAATCATTGATCAAGTGATAAAACAAGAATAAACTCCAAGTACTCAAATATGCTTCAAGATAATAACTTCAACTAAGATTAAAACATTCAACAAGAGTTCATTAATCTACTACCAAAACCCGAAAATCTCAAGAGTTTAGCTACACATGATTTCTAAACAACTCATAGACAAATTGTTCATAGCCATGACAACTAAAAATGAAAGATGAAAACTACAAGAGAAGCAAGAAAAACTTAGGAAAGTCGACAATCTCTCGATGTATCTCCGTTCCTTGAGCTCCAATGCAACCCGATTGTCTCCTTGATGTCTTCTTCCAAGAATAGACCTTTGTCTTGTGTGGTAGATCCCAAAAATGTCAGAATATCCCTGGTGTGCGCCCCAAAAAGTGCTTATATACCTCCTCAAAAGTCTAGGGCATTTGCTGTCAAAATACTGCAGTACAGCAGGAACGCACGGGCTGTGCGTCATACCGTAGGCAAACTCTCTTTTTCACCAACCAGCGCACGGGCCATGCGTCGACGCATGGGTAACCCGTGCGCATTGCCGTAGGGGACTTCCAATTCTTCAGTGTCGCACCGGTGGTGCGTGTACGCACGGGCTACCCGTGCGCATTGCCGAACCCTCAATATTCCTTTCCCAGGGGCGCATGGGTGGTGCTCAGACGCGCGCCCTACCCGTGCGTCTTCTATTTTGCCTCGTTTGTGGTATTTCTTCTCCGCAATGCTCGTATTTGTCTCCAAATTACTTCAATTATTGTTACATTCCTACAAAACGAGCAAAGCATAATATCTTTCCCACAAAGAACGAATATGAACCAATTCATATGAGTTTATGCACGTTTAATCTCCATATTTCCCACAAAAATGGCACGGCCGGATCTGGGCCCGGACCGGTTGCTATTTCGACCAAAACAGGAAAGAAGAAGAATTTTCGTGATGGATGTGTTTGCCGGTTTTGGGAGGCTGTAAGTATCTTCAATATAATTTAAGTAAAATGTAAAATAGAGAGAATACTGTTTGGCTTTTTGGGAAGCAAGAAAATATTTGCGTTGGGAGAGAGAGAGAGAGAAAGAAGAAGAAGTTTCGTGATGGATGTGTTTGCCAATTTTGGGAGGCTGTAAGTATCTTCAATATAATTTAAGTAAAATGTAAAATAGAGAGAATACTGTTTGGCTTTTTGGGAAGCAAGAAAATATTTGTGTTGAGAGAGAGAGAGAGAGAGAGAGAGAGAGAGAGAGAGAGAGAGAGAGAGAGAGATGGTAGTGGTGTTTTGGCTATGAGATGGCTAATGATATTTTCAATTTGGGTGATTGTCAATTTTTCTTTTTAATTAGTCTTATTGGTGCACTTGAGTACATAGAGTCCTATTTGGATAAGGATGATGCTTAGGTTAATTTAACATAATATGGCAAATAGCACTCAAAATTACATTTGCGGGATGTTTGTGGAACCCGTTAAAAAAGCAAGTGTAGACGCTATTTGTAGTAGCACCTTTAATAAAATGGTGCCTACACAATTCTTTTCATTTATTTTTCTATGTCAGATTTTGTAGGTGTTGGTTTGCACTAATTTTTTTTTGTTTATTAATTTTCAGAAATTGTTTTACAAATTACAAAATGCATACACCATTTTTGGATAACTGAAACTCATTTTTGCCGAAAGTTTAAAAATATGTTGGATTTTCTTTTTTAAAAAAAAATTGCAAATATTTACACCATTTTAGGATAAGTGAAACTCATTTTTACATAAAACTTGAAAACATGTTAAAACATAACACAAATAGTGGCAAATCCGGGACATTTGCCAAAGATGTTAAAAAAACCAAGGTTATGAGCCAATAGGATTATCACCTTTTAGATAGGCGCTAACGTCATTGGAATGGCTTGTTTTAATAAGGTTACTATCTTAACTATCAATTACAATTTACCGCCGAGAATCTCGATGAGATACATTATATTGCATAATAACTTTTTATAATTAATGTAAAATTATAATTAATGTAAAAGGATAAAGCAAAAGGAGATAAAACAAAAGAAAAGAGTGACACTACAAAAATAGGTTTAGGAGTTCAAGAGAATTATCAATTTTTTGCTTATTGGGATTAAAATATATATGTTGATTTATTTTCACTTCTTATTTTAATTAAAGTGTATTATTTGAAAAAAAAAATGCTAATTCTCATGTATCTCATGTGTAGGCGTCAATGGCATTAGCGATGTAGAGCTTAACCTTGGTTTGATTTTTAATAGCTTTGGCAAATACCCACAAGTGTAACTTTGTTCGGAATGGAGTAAGTATTTTATAATTTGTAAAAAAATTCTGAAAATTAGAAAAAAAATTCTGAAAATAAAAAACAATTGGTGGCACTAAAAATCCAACATTAAAAATAATAAAAAAAAAGAAATTTTGTGTAGGCGTCATTGCTGTGGCACCTACTTTAAACACCCACTATAAATAACACTTGTACTTGGTTTTATGTCACAAATAATGGGCTAATTTAATAGAATATAACAAATACCACATAAAACTGTATTAGTAGGTATTTGTGAAAGGATTGATCAAAGTGATCAAACAAGTGTATATGTCACAAATAATGGGCTAATTTACCATAATATAACAAATACCAAATTACGTGGTATATGTAATATTCTGTTAAATTAACCCAAATAATGCTTATCTAGAAACGCTTATATTTGGATAATTCCAAAATGATGTTAGTATAAGCAAAATGTCTCCAAACTAACACAATACTAGAGCTAATTTAACAGAGTATTGTGATTCCCACTTAAATTTACGTTTTTTTGGTAAATTTGGGGGCGTTAAAAATTTAAGTGTAGGCGCCAATTTAAATGGCGCCTACCTAGGCGCCAATAAGAAGGGCGCCTACCATGCACATAGTTTTAAGGGTGCCTACCACATAGTTTTCTTTCTTTCTTTTTTTTTTAAATGTGTTAGATGTGTGTAAATTGGCGCCTACACTTTAGTGTTTTTTTTTATGAATATTCAAAATTATTTTTACAAATTATAAAATACATATACCATTTTGGTATTTTCGGTAGTATATATTTTGTTATACTATTCTAGTAAATGAAATGTAGCTATTAGATCAAATAAATTCTAGTAATTGATTAGAAAGTTGTCTTAGTATATATAAGGATTGACCAACTTGTACTAAGCCAAAATTGAAAAGAATCAAGACAATGCATTGTCTTCCTACTAAGAAGATATCTCTTGTTTCTAATATATGATTTTTAAATAACCCAACAATAAAGATAGGTTAAAATTTTTCAATACAAATATATTCTAATTGATTCGTATATATTCGAATATTTTCAAATAAGAATAAAAATGGGAATAGGCTGCAGATATTCAATGGGTATTGGTCAAACCAGTTGTTATGTAACTTTGTTTTGATTCAGGTAATATTTCATATTCCAGTTGTTATGTTTCTTTTGGATTCCAATTCAAATTTTCTGCAGAAATACCGAAAATAACGTATGTATTTAATATATAATTTGTAAAAATAATTTTAAATATTCATAAAAAGGAAAAAAAAAACTAAACTGTAGGCGCCAAGGGCTGCACACATCTGACACATTTAAAAAAAAAACTTTAAATTAGACCAATAATATATCACTATGTACAACATTGATTTAGATTAGAATAGACCCTCTTGTACCAGGAGAAAAGGTCGATTCAAGAGACATTTTCAACTGAATCCTGGTAAACCTAGAACGCTGCAGATACAGTTTGGAGAAAATATTAAACGCACAAAAATCCTAATTAGCAACGCTAAAAATCTGGTACATTGAAAATTATAAAATTCATCACCAATAAATTTTGGTATTTCTTTGAGAAGAAATATTAGATATAGTGAAATCTTATTCATATGATCACAAATATAGAATTAAGTCAATCAAAAGAAATTCCCACAAACTATTTCTCAGATAGAAATCTGAATTATATTATATATATATTGTGAATTTATAGATATTGACACATACAATACGTCCATCAACTTCATCTTGAGCCTATCGCAACTAATGCTTGAATTAACTTTTCGAGGACCCTAAAACTTTACATTAGCGATGTTAAACCCGCGCTAAAACTAAGAGTGTGAAAAATAAAAAAAAAAAATCTTGTAATTGGATTCTGCTAAGTCTTCGGTAAATTCATCATCGTCCTTCGAGCTGCTTCCAATTGAGACATTATTGCATCAAACAACATAAGCTCTGCAAAGTGGGCAGTTATCATTTTCCTTGAGCCATGACTTGATACAAGCAGCATGAAACCTATGTTTGCACGCAGTGATCTCCGCCCGGGTTTCACCGTCTTTATATTCCTCCAGGCATATCGCACACTCTTCTTTCGATGAATTTTCTTGGATATATGTGTCGAAAACTACTTCCTCGTCGTTCTCCAGTCGTCTCTTGCTAGGTGGAGGCCGTGGGGTATTGGCCGGCACACGAAGGACTATTATTTGAGGCAACCGATCGGTTTCGTAATAATATTGCTGAAAATACCTTTTGCATATTCCAACTAAAAACATGAGAAGAATCGCCCACGACCAAAGACAAATCAGGAAGATGAAGTATCTTGAGACTGGAGACATGGTTAGGGTTTATTTTCAGGGTATTTTTATGAACATTAATGAAGGAAAGAATGATCGAGGGAGAAAAAATTTTAGTTAATTAATTGACGTATTAGGGTTTCTATATGTGAACATAATAGTTTAAAAAAAAATATGTGAACATAATACTGATAATATGTATAGAGTATATATATATATATATATATATATATATATATGTGTGTGTGTGTTTTATTGGGTTATCCATTTCACTCCTGATCATAATAGGACACGAATTAATTACGATGAAGTAAATTAGACGACTTTATTGAATAAAACAAGAAATTGAAAAAAAAAACCATTGTTATTTTAAATGTGTATATATTCGTGGGTGGACAGGGGCAGACCTAAGTTAATTGGGAATGGGCCCTGCCCCCAAACAATTTCATTTATATAATACTAGAATAACCGTGTGTTATACGAGATTTGTCCAAAATTAAAATTTTAGTGTTACATATTTATTTGTAATAATTATAGGAGATCCAAAATACTAATTAGAATTAATAAAAAGAAATTCAAAAATTAGAAGAGTATCATACAAATAGTTCACTTCAGGTTCTGAAAAACATCTTTGTAAACTACACTATTTGGTCTATTTTCAAGTGTGCCATCTTTGTCACAACAAAGAATTTTCAAACCTCTTCTGCTCTTAACTTTCGATATGGCCACATAAGGTTGACCATGAGATTGTGATAAAATCCTTTATAATTGAGATTATAATTTATCTTTTAGAGTTGAGATTGTGAGAAATTCCTTTATTTTGGTATTTATATTTTATCTTTTAGAGTTGAGATTTGAATCCGTAGTAGCAAAAAAATCGAAACTAAAAGCCGCATATAAACCAAATATATTTTTGAAAGATAATATTTTTAAATGTATGTCAAACCTCAATTTCTATTAGTTATTAGATTCCTTGATATGTTTCTCGAATTTGTTGATAAAATTAAAGATAATTTGATAGGATCCTGTAGTATAATCACTATCCGACCTCAGATTGATAATTAAATAAATTAGTTTATTTTAATTTTAATTGTTGGGATATGCTCATTTATATCTATGGTGAGCTTATTTAATTTGATTATAATTTGGATTGAATTATTTATTTAATTGTGAATATAATTGGTTAGCGGGTCAAACCTGGATTTAATAAGAGTAATTTGAAATATACGTTGGAGTTAGCATAAATCGGAAATTAAAAGGTTCAAATAAACCAAATTTATTTTTGAAGATAATAGTTTTAAATGATAGCATAGATAAATCCTTGATATTTAAATTACTTCTTATCTCTTAAAGTTGTTATTATCTTTTAAATTAAAAAATTCAAAAATATATTATCAATTCACCTTTAATTTGTAGATAACAATGCCAGATGGATAATTATAAAATAGACACGTGGAATTGAGAGAATGAGGAGTTGACACATATCAAAATTAATGAGGTGATGACATGTGTTAACTTTATTTTCTCTTTTAGTATACACGGTTGATTTAATCATTTATTAGAATGAACTGTTGCAATTGTATTGAATTGTTCTCAATTTTTTTAACATTTAATCAATTAATGTTTATTTTTTTCAAGAATAGGATTTTTTATGGTTAGTTAGAAAATTTCTAACCATATTTTTATTAATATAATATTTGGTTATCTATTAGAATGCATTGATTGCAATTATCTTTTTTATTTTATTTTATAATCTTTAATATAAGTGTGACTATTGTGCACAGTCTCCATGAGGTCAGAAAAATATTTCTCTCCATCATGAATAGTTACTATCCCGTCTTCTCCGCTAACATATTCGAGTCATTTCCAATGCACATCGTATTTAACTACCAAATCATGTCAATTCATCTGCAAAAATAATAATGATAAATAAATAATAAATAACAACAAAATTGGGCTATTAGATACGTTCTTAGAAAAGTCCACGTACTTTCTACTTATCAAGATATACATAATTTTACTGTACATATAACTTCACAGTATTATGCTTAATCAATTCATGTTATGCAAAATTTTACGGTTATATGTAATTTTATTCTATATATGTAGAATCATGGTATTATACTAACATCACGGTAATATAAACTTAGTTTCACGATTATGTATATAGTTTCACAATAATATACTTACATCACATTATTGGGTCAAATTAGAACAAAGTTAACTATGGAGTTAGGTTAAGTAAAGGTAAAGATGTAAAAGCACCTCCTTTTTGTATAAGAAATAGTTTTTTATAGGGAAGTGAAAAAAAAATAGTTTTGTGTATTTATTTTGTACAACTTGGGCAATTATCGCGCGAAATAATATATGGGAATATATATATATATATATATATATATATATATATATTCTATCTACAAGGGTCCTTGAGTTAAAAGAATTTCATTCTTGGTAAAATACCCTTCACTTTCATTCATTTTTGCCATATGATGATTACTTTATAGAATCATAGGGTTACATGCGTACACTTTAACCATACGTGGCTCATTAATTTATTGTAATTTGTTAATTTAATGGTGAAATAATGAACAAACCATATATTTAAAAAAGAGGAATATATTTTTAATTCATTTGAAATTAACTTAAAATTGTCAAAAACAATTTTGGATTACAAATATAAAATTTGGACTTCTTTTCGAACTTAACTTACAAATTAATAAAATAAGCAATACATTTGTATTTTCAATTTTTATGAATTTAATATTTTTCTATTTTATACAATTAGGACAAATTTGTTATATAAGAAACAATTTTGAATTAAATTTAAACAAACAATTTAATGAAACTAATTTAATGAAGATGTAACATTTTAATATTATTTATAGTTTACTTTGTAATAATCAATATTGACTTTTTACTCTATGTTATTTATAAAAATAATAAAAAACTATATTTTTACTCAATTAATAATTAAACTGCTAATTAATTAAAATGGTATACATTGGAATTATGTAAATTAAAATTATTATTTAGTGTTAGATTTAATCAAATAAAAATTATTTTACAATTAGATTATATTAAATAAATATATTCATTAAATGATGAAAAATAATTATTAAATAGTCATATATTTTCCTTTTTCACATCAACATTCTTTTCCAACTCACTTGCCAAGTGTACTGCCATGTTGATTTTTTATTAATAAAAGTTCTACATCGGCCTAGCAGGTAATATTTTCCTGTTATAGCGGGTCATGACCAAAGTCCAAAATTTTCTTATTTAAAGGGCTAAAACGAAAGCTGAACAAAAAGAACTGAACTCCAATTAGTAGCTCCACCTAGAGAATGAAAAAAACAATTATCCCTTACATATTAAACACTCGATCGCACAATTTCTCAAAAAAAAAAAAAAAACACTCGCACAAAATTCTCGATTAAGCAACGCTAAAAATCTGGTACATGAGCAAATTATAAAATTCATCACCAAGATAATTGTAAAAGTAAAATGTAGGTAAAGTCAATGTAGATCAATATTTATCTAGATAATCTAAAACTATTGGTAAATACATACATTATTTCTATCGATAAATTTAAAATTGTCGGTAATAGATATGTCGGTATAATTTGAAGAAAAACAATATTTTTTATTCTGTATGTAACTGTAAAATTTAATAACAAAAAGAAATTTCAACTAACTATTTTTCAGAAAGAAATCTGAATTATATTATTGTGAATTTACAGATATTGAAACACAATACGTACACACCTCAACTTCATATGGTCTAAGAAACCATACCAATAATAAGTCTATCGCAACTAATGCTTGGATTAATTTTGCGAGGACCGTAAAACTTTACATAACCATGAAACTCTTCCGCTAAAATTAAGAATGTGAAAAAATAAAAAATAAAAAAATCTTGTAATTTGATACATTGCATCAAACAACACGAGCTCTGCAAAATTATCATGTTCTTTCAGCCATGACTTGATACAAGCAGCATGAAACCTATGTTTGCACGCACTGATCTCCGCCCGGGTTTCACCGTCTTTATATTCCTCCAGGCATATCGCGCACTCTTCTTTCGATGAATTATTTTCTTGGATATATGTGTCGAAAACTACTTCATCGTCGTTTGCCAGTCGTCTCTTGCTCGGTGGAGGTCAGGGGGTATCGGCCGGCACATGACGGCCTATTTCAGCGACTCAATATCGTAATATTGCTCATTATTATCTGTACTCCTCATGAAAATTGGAATGTAAAATAGCACGAAAATGATCCATGCAAAAAGAGAAACCACTAAGAACATTTGCGGGGACATGGAGGGTTTATAGGGAATTTTAATGAAGATTGAAGGAAAGAATGAGAGGGAAAATATTAATGTATAAATTGACGTATTTGGTGTTTAATTTTATGTACGGAAAAAATATGATAGGTATAAAGTATATAGTTGTGTAAACATATGTGTGTGTTTTTTGTGTTCCAATCCGTTCCTCATAAGGAAAGGAAAGTTTTTAATTCGATTAGGTTAGAAATCATGATAATTTAAGACTATATATTGAATAAAACATGAAATTGAAAAAAAGAAAAACTTTGTCATCTTGTGTATAATCTCGTGGGCTGGTCTGTTGAAGATAGCCAATCAGAAAAGTTTCCAAACTGTTAAATATCAGGGCGAAATAATATATAGGACTATGTATTTGGTCGGCTAATTTAACAAAATATTGTGATTGACACTAAAATTTACATTTTTAGTACTTCTAGAAGGGGTAAAAATTTAAGTGTAGGCGCCACTTCAAATGGGGCCTAGAAGAGCGCCTATAACAGAATTTTTTCTTGTTTTGTGTGTAGGCGCTATTTTGATTGATGTCTATACTTTAGTTTTATTTATTTTTATGAATATTCAAAATTACTTTACAAATTATAAAACACATACACCATTTTCGTGTGTTTGTTGAAAATTTGAATTGGAATCCAAAAGAAACGTAAAGTAACACAACTGGAATATGAAATATTAACTGAATCAAAACAAATATTTAGATTCTTTGGAGAAGAAACGTTGTAGAGAATTTTAGAGTATTATTTACTTTGTTAGACTATTTTAATGAATGTAATGTAGCTATTAGATCAAATAAATTCTAGCCATTGACTAGAGAGTTGTCTTAGTATATATAAGGGTCGATCAATTTGGACTCGCATCATCTTCCTACTAAGAAAATATCTCTTATTTCAAATATGTAATTTCTAAATAAGCCAAAAATAAAGATAGGGTAAAATTTTGAATACAAATATTCGAATTGATTTATATATTCAAGAATTGGTCTTTTCATCCAAAACTGGTCTAACTGGATCTAATCCATTAGATTTTGAGCCCCAATAAGTCAACAATCAACAAAACTCATAACCAGTCTTTGACCGACCCGATCCACCCCAAAAGAAAAACTTTATTGTCTCCAAAACCTAGTTTCCCGCTTCCTTTCTTCTTCCTTTCTCCTTTTTTTTCTTAAGCTCACCAAGACCCAAGTCACTGCAACTTTTTACATCACTCATCTGTCACTCACCTTAGTCCCCTCCAACGACTATATATTCTTTTTTTAGTTGATTAATTAAACTTATGGATTCTCATGACCAATAAAAAGTCCAAATCAATTTTAGAAAAAATAAAGAAATTCTCATATGCGTTTTTTTCACTTTTGTTTTTGACTGGAAATTTCCATTTTATAGGTTCATGGTATAAATAAGTAAATGCATTTGGGTAATTAGTACTATAACATACTCTCTGTGTGTATGGGAGTTTTGTGTTTATTGACTTTTTATAATTATGTTTTGTGTTTATTGACTTTTTATAATTATATTTTTGGGAATGTATCGCCTTTCAGAAGAACTATTAATACTTTTCAGTGGATTACTAATACTTTTTAGGGTGAAAACTAATATTTTTCAGCGAAATTACTAAATAACTTTCAGGAGAAAAACTAATATTTTTCAGTAGAGCTACTAATACATTTTAGGGGAATTACTAATACTTTTGAGGGAAATAAATAGTACTTTAAAGAATGACTATTAAATATTTTCAAGTGAATATGTACTAATACTTCTCAGAGGGACTACTAATACTTCTCATATGAAAACCTAATACTTTTCAGCGTTGTCGTGACCTTATATCACTATCCAATATTACAAAAACTAATACTTTCAAGTGAACTACGTGCTAATACTCTTTAGAATGATTGCTAATACTTTTCAGAAGGACTACTAATACCGGACCCTGAATATGACAAAAATACCAGTGGGTCGATTTTTGGATCCGTTTAACGAATTTTTGCCCGTTAGACCGTCTGACATGAGTTTTTGTCATATTCGAATATATTTTAAATAAAAATAAAAAAGGACTAGGTCTGTAGATATTAATTCAACGAGCATTAGTCAAACCAGTTGTTATGTAACTTTGTTTTGATTTAGTATTTATTTCATATTCCAATTGTGTTATATATGTTTTTTTGGATTCCAATTTAAAATGTTTGGCAAAAATACCAAAAATAGTGTATGTATTATGCATTTTATAATTTGTAAAAATAATTTTGAATATTCATAAAAAGAAAAAAGAATTAAAATGTAGGCCCCAATCAAAATGCGTGTTGTTTTACACTACAAGAAAAAATTAGTTTACCTACAAAAAAATATATAGGTAAGTCTTCGGTAACTGTAAAATCTAATTACAGAAAAATATGTATGTAACTGTAAAATCCAATTACAAAATTAATTTCCACTAACTATTTCTCATAAAGAAATCTGGATTATATTATTGTGAATTTATAGATAAACGCAATACGTACACACCTATGGGCTATGACAACTAATGCTTGAATTAATTTTGCGATCGAGGACAGTAAAACATTACACTAGCGATGAAACCCGCTAAAATTTCGGCAATACATGTTTCCCAATTTTTTTCTAGTAACAAGTTGTATAAAAAAAATTAAAGAATCTTGTAATTACATTATAAGAAAACAAAGAAACAACTTCTGTTAAGTCTTCGGTAAATTCATGATCATCGTCCTCGAAGCTTCCCATTGAGACATTAATAATTAATTACATCAAACAACATAAGCTCTGCAAAGTGGGCAGTTATCATTTTCCTTGAGCCATGACTTTATACAAACAGCATGAAACCTATGTTTGCACGCGATGATCTCCGCCCGGGTTTCACCGTCGTTATATTCCTCCAGGCATATTGCGCACTCTTCTTGCGATGAAATTCCTTGGATGTACGTGTCGAAAACTACTTCCTCGTTGTTCGCCAATCGTCTCTTGCTAGGTGGAGGCCATGGGGTATCGGCCGCCACATGACGGACTATTTCAGGCGACTCAATGTCGTAATATTGCTCACTATTATCTCTACTCCTCATGAAAATAATTAGAAGGTAAAATAGCACGAAAATAATCCATGCAAAAGGAAAAACCACGAAGAATATTTGTGGGGACATGGTTAGGGTTTATAGGTAATTTTGATGAAGTTAATTGAAGGAAATTATGAGAGGGAAAAATATTAATTGATTGACGTTCAGGTGTTTTATGAATGGAAAAAATATGATAGGTGTAAATTATATAGTTGTATATATAAATGTGTGGGGGCCGGGGGGGGGTTTAGTTTTTTGTGTTCCAATCCGGTCCTCGTAAGGAAAGGAAAGTTTATCGAATAGGTTAGACCGAAATCACGATAATTTAAGACTCTATTGAATATTTAAAAAAAAAAGGACTCTATCGAATAAAAAAATTGAAAAAAAAAAAGAAAAACTTTGTTATCTTGTATATATTGTAGGTGGGTTGGTCTCCTATCAGACCGTCTAACGGATCTAATTCTTTAGACGGATACAAATACCTGGTCCATAGTCAATCCGTCTATTGACCCACACAACCAATAACACCATAACAAGTTAACAACAACATCCGCTGACCGCTGCTAATACTTTTTAAGAGAGATACTAATACTTTTTGGGAGGACTACTAATACTTTTTCAGGAGAAATACTAAAATACATTTAATCGGAAACCTAATACATTTCAATAAGATTATTAATACCTTTTAGGGATAATACTAACTTTTGCAGGAAAAAATCAATATTTTTCATGAGCATTACTAAAAACTGCTCAAAGGATTACTAATATTTTTCCAGAGAATGACTAATAATACTTTTCTAAGGGATTGCTAATACTTTTCAAGAGAAAAACTAATACTTTTGAGGGTCCCCCAATATTATGTCATGCCTAATACTTTTCATGTGGACAACTAATACATTTTAGGTGGATTACTAATACTTTTGAGGCAAAAAATCAATATTTTTCATGAGGTTGGGCTACTAAAAGTATTGTTCAAGGGTACTACTAATACTTTTCAGATGTACTACTAATATTTTTCAGGGGAAAAAAACTTATAAATTTAAAGGCCCCTAATATTACAAAAATGCCACCGGCCCGGAGATCGTATGGTACCGCCCCAGAATATTACAAAAATACCACCAGTGCATGAAATTACAAAAAACACGGGCCAGGTAGGATCCGTCTAGGGGTGTAAACGAATCGAATCGAGTCGAATATCAAGATATTCTATTCGTATTTGACTCATTTAGAGAATATTCTTATTCGTATTCTTTTAATGTTCGAATATAAAAAATAATTCTTATTCTTATTTGAAAATATATTCGAATATATACGAATCAATTTGAATATTTGTATTCGAAATTCTAACCTATCTTTATCTATTTTTTTTTGTTTTTACGATGTATGATTAGGTTGCAATAACAATTAGAATCTAAAAATAAATATGGGTCATAAAACTGTTAAATACTCAATAACATATTAATCATCAAATACAGTAGAAAAAAAAGAGTCTATTGCCATTTGTTGAGTCCATAAAAAATATACTACAAAAATATGATTATACGTGGGCTATGAGTTTGAACTTTTTATAAGTGAATATATGGTTTATTATATATTAATAATCTACATAAATAATTATATACTTGTATGTATACATATGATATATAAGTAATTTGTACAAATATAAATATATATATATATATATATATAATTATTCGAATATTCATTCGAATACTCGAATCGAATACAATGATATTCATATTCGTATTTGCATAATATGCGAATCTGAATAAATATTCTTATTTGGATTCATATTCTCATTTTCCGAATCGAATGTCCATATACGAATTCGAATACCGAATCGAATCAAAAAGATTCGCTTCTTTTACACCCCTAGATCCGTCTAACGAAAATAACCCGTTAGACGGTCTAGCCCAAGTCTTTGTTATCGTGGGTGGGAATGAATGACACGTGTACAAGATAATGTTACATTTGTACTACACGTCTCTTTCATCCAATATATGAAATAGGAAGTGAAACATGGAAAATAGAACATGGAGAAACTATATATATGAATATATATATATATATATATATATATATATATAGGGGAGGATCTAGTGAGACCATGTCTCTAGGTGAGACACAATGGACTAATCTCAACCATCCCCCACTATTAATCAATGGGTATGATTTAATGGATATAAATATATATTAAAATATCAATTTAATCAATATAAGGGTAGTAGGGTAAAATAACATAACAAGTTAGTTACAAAAATGGAATCAAATCTTTTTCTTTCTCATACATCTCCCAATTTTCCCAATCCCACATCTCTCTCTCTCTCTCTCTCTCTCTCTCTATCATTCCTCCATTAACGCAAATAAAGAAAAACTCGTGAAGAACTCGAAAATTACAGAGAAAAAAAACAAGAAAAATCGGTGCAATATTACAGAGAAATAACGAACAAAGTGAGTTCGAAAACTAAATATGCAACAAAACTCAACTAAATATGCATTATCCGAAAACTATCTATGCGGCGTAAAAAACTAATATGTAGTACATTATATCTAACTATGCAAGACGTCATAAACTATGCAACAAAATCAACTAACTATGTATTATCTAGAAACTATCTATGCATTGTGGAATAACTAAATATGCAGTACATTATGTAACATCTCATTTTTATAATTTCCAAAAGCAACATCCCATTTTCATAACTAAATATATATTATATTGAACCTATTTATGCAAAGCAGTAGTATAACTACATATGCAAAGACGTTATATTCAATTATGTCTTGTTTTCGTAAAACAAAGCATGCCAACAAAATAACTAAATATGCATTATTTGATGTCTAATTATGCAGTAGAAGAACCCTAACTATGCTGTAAAATAAAAATATTGGAAAGAAAACAAGTTCCTTAAATTCCGCCACAAAATCCGGCAGTGTCAATTTCAGCCCATAAAATCCGCTGGGACCACTAATTTGAACTACAAAATTACAATCTTACCCTTAAAATCAGCGAAAATTAGGAAATAATTAAAAAAACTGAATTAATCACATCTCTTCATTTTTTAAAATCAATGGGTAAGATGAGTCCACACTGTCTCACCTAGGGAGGGTGGTCTCATTTGAACCAAATCCTATATATATATATATATATATATATATATATATATAGGGGAGGTTAAAATGAGACCACATATTATAGTGAGACAGTGTGGACTCATCTCAACCCTCCCTTATCTATATCAATGACTAAGATAAATATGGATTAAAATTACATTAAACATTAAATTAATGCAAAATAAGGGTATAATTGTCAAAACAAACATGTGGGGGACCATCCAAATATGGAATCGATTCTTGGAGAGAGAAAATCACGTTGGGAGAGAGAAAATCGCGAGAAAATCGCGCTGGAGAGAGAAAATCGCGCAGGTGCTCTGCCATGCAGTATGATGTACACTTATCAATGATTTGTTGTATATTTAACACTATTTTGCTGTATGTTTAACATAATTTTATTGTATATTAAAATGGTCAAACAAAAATATGTGGGGACCATTAATTAAGGAATCATTTATAGAGAGAGAATCACGCTCATTAACATGTGGGGACCATGAATTAATTAAATCAATTAGAGAGAGAGAAAATCACGCTCATTATTGTGATGTATATTTAACATATCTTTGATGTATACTTAACACTATTTTGTTGTATGTTTAACATAATTTTACTGCATATTACAATTGTCAAACAAAAATATAAGTATACAATAAAACACATATAAGTATACAACAAACCACATATAAGTATACAACAACATAAATATATACATCAAAAATTAACTATTTATACAGCAAAACACATTTAAGTATACATCGAAAAACATCTAAGTGTACAATAATCCTCACCGCCTCCCTAGTAGGCCCTCGTTTTCACCACGTCGAGATCATCTTCTTCACCAATCCTCCAATTCAAGCACGTAATAAACAATCTCTATGGCTTCGAGAGCGAAACAAATTGGAGTGCGCCATTGTTCTTATCCGAAAGCGAGAATTACAAAAATACCCCGCTTCGATTTTGTCAACTGAATCCCTTTGTTTCCTTCATCTTCGTCTACCAGGTTTCTTCTCAGCTATCTCAGGGAATTTCTCCATTTCTTAAAAAGCCCGAAAAGATACAAGAAATTTGTCGATCTCCCGACGTAAAAATCTTCTAACCTTTATTCCTCCACAACATTTCTTGCTGATTTTGTCGTAATTTATAGCATTAGATGAATAAGTGCTCATGTTTCTATTTTTTGTTGTCCGCAGATTAAAGCTTAGCCATGATAATGGACTATCATGTTGATGTTTGAGCTTTTATCGAGACGTCAATGGCGATTGATTTACTCTCTCTCTCCTAAGTTACCAAAATTGAATGAAATTGTGTAATTATACAATTACAATATTGCCCTTTCTGATTTAAAATAAATTAAAAAAGACTATTAAATTGGGTAAATCTCAACCATCTAAAATTTGAAATTTGATCATATTCCTATATATATATATATATATATATATATATATATATAGGGGAGGATCAAGTGAGACCATGTCTCTAGGTGAGACATAATGGACTAATCTCAACCATCCCCACTATTAATCAATGGGTATGATTTAATGGATAAAAATATATTAAAATATTAATTTAATCAATATATGGGTAGTAGGGTAATATAACATAACAAGTTAGTTACAAAAATGGAATCAAATCGCTTTCTCTCATACATCTCCCATTTTCCCAATCTCACGTCTCTCTCTCTCTCTCATTCCTCCATTAACGCAAATAAAGAAAATTGTGAAGAACTCAAAATTACGCTTCATGAAAATTACAGAGAAAAAACAAGAAAAATCGGTGCAATACGAGAGAAATAACGAACATTGAGTTCGAAAACTAAATATGCAACAAAACTCAACTAAATATGCATTATCCAAAACTATCTATGCAACAGAAAACAACTAATATGTAGTACAAGATATCCAACTATGCAAGACGTCATAAACTATGCAATAAAATCAACTAACTATGTATTATCTAGAAACTATCTATGCATTGTAGAATAACTAAATATGCAAAGACATTATGTAACATTCCATTTTTATAATTTCCAAAAGCAATATCTCATTTTCATAACTAAATATACATTATATTGAACCTATTTATGCAAAGTGTAGTATAACTACATATGCGAAGACGTTATATTCAATTATGTCTTGTTTTCGTAAAAAATAGCCAACAAAATAACTAAATATGCATTATTTGATGTCTAATTATGCAGTAGAAGAACCCTAACTATGCTGTAAAATAAAAGTATTTGGAAAGATAACAGGTTCCTTAAAATCCGCCACAAAATCCGGCAGTGTCAAATTCAGCCCATAAAATCCGCTGGGACCACTAATTTGAATTACAAAATTACAATCTTACCCTTAAAATCAGCGAAAATTAAGAAATAATTAAAAAAACTGAATTAATCACACCCCTTCATTTTTTAAGATCAATGGGTAAGATGAGTCCACACTGTCTCACCTAGGGAGGGTGGTCTCATTTGAACCAAATCCTATATATATATATATATATATATATATTCTTCCCAACCTTTTGGCGATATGATGACTACTTCATAGGGTTACGTACACTTCAACCATATGCATGTGAGTCATTAATTTATTTCCTTACGATGGCAATATGCGGGTATAAGGCAGATATTGGACATAGTGTTGTATTTTGTGAGTGTTTTTAAAAGATTCTCAATCCCACATAGGAAACCAAAAGAAGTTTTATTCTCTTTTTTTAATGAGTGGCCCTTATGGGCTTAGTAATAATGGGCCAAGAGAAGAATAAGGAGGCATCGCACACATAAAGAGTTGGGCCAAATTTACGGTTTCAAATGCAAAATCGCAGATAGTGCTGCATATAGATTTATTGTTTTGAAAAGTGATGTGCTAGATTTTAATACGATTATTGAAACAAAAAATGCTGAATTTTTTTAGCATATTTTTTCTTTAAAAAATGAGTCAATTTCTCGTGCACCTGTTGAATCTACTTCTTATGCTCCTATTGCACATAATAATGAGAATTCTTTTGAGAAGTTGAGAAGAAGTAAGAGACAAAGAAAAAAAACTTCCTTTAGAAATAATTTTTATACATATCTTGTAGAAAATGACCCTTTAACATCATCCGAAGTTGTTTCATCTTTTGATTCTTTATACTGGAAAGAAGTCATCAAAACTGAAATTGATTCTATTGAACAAAATAAAACTTGGACTTTAGTTGATTTACCACCTGGAGCTAAACCTATATGTTGCAAATGGATTTTTAAGAAGAAATATTATCCTGATGGAACTATTGAAAAATATAAAGCTAGATTTTGCAAAAGGTTTTACTCAAAAACAAAATGTGGATTATTTTGACACTTTTGCACCAGTAACTAGAATTTCTTCTATCCGAGTTATGATTGCTTTGGCTTCTATCCATAAACTTTTTGTTCATCAAATGGATGTAAAAACTGCTTTTTTAAATGATGATTTGGAAGAAGAGATTTATATGGTGCAACCAGAAGGGTGTGTTATTTCTGGAAAAGAAAACAAAGTTTGTAAATTATTTAACCCATTACACTACAATATAAATGACATTAGGTAACACAAATTTTGTAGCACTTTTTACATAAGATACATATGTAACACATGTTTGTAACATTTTTACATTACAATATTTATGTAACACTTTTGTAGCACTTTATCAATATGTAACACTTATATGTAACACTTTTATATAAGTAACACTTTTTAAGTATCACTTTTTTTTGTTATTTCTTTTGTAACGCAAATAGGTAACACTTTTATCAATATATAACGCTTATATGTAACACTTTTATATAAGTATCACTTTTTAAGTATCACTTTGTTTTTGTTATTTCTTTTGTATCGCAAATAGGTATCACTTTATTTAAGAAGCACTCTTGGCAACAATATATTTTATTAATTGTAACACTTTTTAAGCTATATTTTAGTAACACAAAATTATATAACTATCATTAAATCATGTCAAAGATTTATTTAATTAATTGATGTCACCAACCTAAAAATTGTAGACATCATGTACTCTGTTTTTTAACTGAATTTTTGTTTACTTTTTACAAAGTATTTTAGTTTTTCTTTTATTATTTTATTTTTTACGAAGGCAATTAATTCTGTCTTAATACCGACAGAAAATGCGCATGTATATATTTTATTATTATTATTTATTTATTTTTTTAATTTTTACTAACGGAGACCAATTTCATCGTTAACCTTTTTTTTTTTTTACTTTTTTAAAAAAATTACCAATGAAAATTGATGTTGTCGGCAATTACTTAGGAATTTTTTCCGTTGGTAAATTATTATTTTGTTATTTTCTTTATTATTTAATTTTTTTACTGTTAGAATTTTTTTATCTGTTGGTAAATTAATTTTATATTTTTATATATTTTTTATTTTTACCTATTGAATATTTATTAGTCGATAAATTTATTTTATATATTTTTTGTATTTTTAATTTATTGTGTCCTTTTAATATATAATATAATATGATTTTCAAACTATATACTATACAATATAAAACTTGATATATACAGTGTATAATATAATTTAATACATATATTATAAAATATAATCTTTATTATATAAAATATATTATATATACATATAATATATATATATATATATATATATATATATGTGTGTGTGTGTGTGTGTGTGTGTGTGTTTGTGTGTATGTGTATATATAAAACAAAGCAAAAGTTGTAATAAGAATCAACTTAGCTTAGTGGCAAATTGCCACTTCCATACATAACGTGTGGTTTGAATCTACTTGGTGGCAAAAATAGTATTTCTACGAAGTGCTACAAAAAGTGTTACATAAGATTCATATGTAACACTTTAGAATTATTTTTTTAAAGTGTTACAAATATAAAAAGTGTTACAAAAAGTGTTACATAAGATTCATATGTAACACTTTAGATTTATTGCTTCAAAGTGTTACCAATAGAAAACTTAATGTAACACTTAGAAAAAGTGTTACTAAAAGCTAATAAAAGTGATACCTTTGACTATAGGTAGCATGGGCAACTGCAGCGCCATAAAAGTGCTACCTATTGTCTATAATAACATTTTATGGCCATTAGGTAACATTTTTTGAGTGTTACCTAATGTCATTTATGTTGTAGTGATAATTATATGGTGTAAAACAAGCACCCAAGCAGTGTCATGAGATTTAATCAGGTTTTGTTATCTGATGGTTTTACTTCTGTTGAAGTTGATAGATGTGTTTATACAAAACTTATTGATAATGAGTGTGTGATTATTTCTTTATATGACATGCTCATATTTGGTAGTAACCTTGATTTAATTTATAAAACCAAAGAGTTTCTTGCTTCAAACTTTGATATGAAAGATTTGGGTGAAGCAAGTGTGATATTGGGTATTAAAATCATAAGAAAAGATAATAACATCATGTTAACGCAAGAACAATATGTTGAGCTTCTTAAGAAGTTTGGACATTTCGATGTCAAACATGTGAGTACTCCTTATGATGCTAACACTCAATTAAAGAAAAATCTTGGTGATCTTGTGGCTCAACTGAGTATGCAGATTATTGGGAGTCTGTTGCATTTAATGAATTTTTCATGACTGACAAAGCCTATGTTGTGTGTCGATTGAGCAAATATACACATAATCCCAACCGTGATCATTGGACTGCTTTAGTCAGGCTAATGAAATATTTGAGAGGTACCATGGATTATGGTATTCTTTATAGTGGATTTCCCTCCGTACTAGAGGGATTTAGTGATGCTAACTGGATCTCTGATTTAGATGAGATTAAATCCACTAGTGGTCATATATTCAGTGGGGGTGCAATTACTTGTTAGTCAGCTAAACAAACTATCATAGCAAAATTCATGATAGAGTCTGAGTTTGTTGCGTTAGAGTTAACTGGCAATGAGGCTGAGTTGTACTTCTTAGCAGATATTCCATTGGGTTCAAAACCAATACCATCAGTGTCTATGCATTGTGATTGTCAAGCAACAATAGCAATTGCAAAGAATAAAACCTTTAATTGTAAAAACAGACAGATCCGTCTGAGACATGATGTGGTTAAATAGTTGTTAAAAGATGGAGTAATATACATTGATTATGTGAAGTCAGAAGTGAATTTGGCCGATCCTTTGACTAAACCTTTGGGAAGAAAATTAATTATTGAGACATCAAGGGGAATGAGACTCAAGCCAATTGATAAATTAATGTGATGTAAACCCAACCTTTGTGATTGGAGATCCCATGAATAAAGTTCATATGGGTAATAACAAGTCACTTGTTAATTCACAAAGACTAAAATTAATTGTCCTTCCTATGGTGTGAGAAGTGCTAAATTGTAATTATGTGAGGATGAGTTATTAAACTTTTAATGAATTTTATATCCCTTAAGAGTGGTGTATTTAATTGCAAAATATAATTGATGAAATTCACCTATATGAGTGTGGAGTGGGACCACTCCTATGAGACTTTGGTATGTCTTTAGAGCACTCATGAATACCAGACAAGCACATGGCCCATTAGCGCAACACCACATTGAATGGCAAAACTTTTGAGAGGGTGTAAAGTGACTGGTGAGATTTTAACTTACAATAAAGAGTCTTTGATTCATAGAAGCTACGAGCTTCACCAAAACTCGTATTTTAAATCATATCTTTCTAGTGTGCGGTTCATAGTCCAAAAGACACCAGATTTGATGCATTTTACACTTATATTTGTAACCCATCAGATCATTCCTTCTTACTATTTATAAATCTTTTGAAAACATGTGGGGGTTGTTGTATTTTGTGAGTGTTTTTAAAAGATTCTCAATCCCACATAGAAACCAGGATGAAGTGTTCTCCTAAACACTTGTTGATCGATTGTTTAAGAAACTATAAAATTGGCAAGCAAACGATATTTATCTTATATTTCATAAACACAAATCAACATTATAGAGTATAGACGGAAAATATAGAGAGAAAAAAAATAAATAAACTTGTAGACATCATGTACATTAATTTTAATAAATAAACTTGGAGTTCCATTTGATTTATTAACAATATAATTCTACTCAAATCATGGTTATTTAAGAAAATTATCTTATACCATAAACGAATGAACAATAATTCTTCTAATGTTTGATATTCAAAAATAAATATAACATGATAATATAACAAATATTATTTCTTTTATGTAATAAGTATTTACTTATCTTATATTAAAAAAAAGTATGTACAAATTAATGTTTAATATTCAGTCTTTTTACAAATTCAATATATGTGTACATCTATTTTATTTCTAAAATTGGTTTATAATACAAGTTTGAATACATTTATAATATCAACTTGTATGTGAATATTTCAGACAATATTGATACGGTGAATTATTTATTAAATTATAATATACAATATTATATATTATATATATGATTTCAATTTTTAACACATTTCAGGCAGAATTAGTGCAACTGATTATTTTTCTAAATATAATAGATAGATATGTATCATAATGTAAAGATATAATTTTGAATCCTGAAACTGAAATTGAAAGGATAAGTTTAAAACATGATCAACAATCCATGCAATATTTTAACCAATTTTAGATTTCAGATTTTCAATAAGTACTAAATTCATTTTGAGAAAATAAAATGTTATTTTTTAAAATTAAGAAACTATAAAATTGGCAAGCAAACGATATTTATCTTATATTTCATAAACACAAATCAACATTATAGAGTATAGACGGAAAATATAGAGAGAAAAAAAATAAATATACCAAAAATAGGGTAATGGCACAAAATTTACCAATTTTCACTCTTATTTATTAAATATAAATTTTGTCTCTATATGATATATTGATATATTAAAACTTACCTAAATTATATTTTTACCACATAACTAAATTACTATTTATAAACTATGTTTCAGGTGGAAAGTCATTTTGACTACTATTTATGGACTACCATATCTTTATATAATAAAGGAAATAAATCATTTGTATTATGTACTATATATTTTCTATTATTTTTTATGTCTGAGCTTTACATTTTTAATTATTGTTTTAGTTTATTTTTATTTGTATTACATTCTCAGTTGTGATGTTATAATTCACTAGTAATTCTACCCGTGAGTTGCACGTGTATTAGTATTTTAACATAACTAATTTGTAATGAAACTATTATTAACAATGAGTTGGTATTTATACACGTCATTATGAACATTATGGGGATGTATGGATGTGTTTCAAGTCCAATTTCCAGGTTTCTAGTGTTGGAAAATGAATTTTCAAACTTTATTGGTTTTCGTGTGAGAATTGAGAATATGTTTGGTTTGTTGTCCAATTTCTCGTTTGAAAATGAGAATATGTTTGGTTATAGTTTTTCAAATTTATTTTTAACATAGGTTTGCGTGATTGTAGTGTATTTTTACCTAGGTTTGCGTAATTGGAATGAAAAATTGTTTGGTTGTGTTTTCAAAAGAATATTTTCCATAAAAAGTGAAAACTGAAAATGACTTCATTTCTACTGAAAAACTTTTGAAACAAACATAAACTCATTTTCCGGAATAGTTGGAAAGTGGAAAAAGGGAGTTGGAAACACAACCATACATGACCTATATGTTGCAGTTGTCCTTTTTCTTGATAATGTTTGTTGTAGTATACCATATTCCAAATTTGTAACAGTTATTGTACAGTCATTGCTTGTGTACATGGATAAGATATAGACTCATTTTTTTCATTTAAACTCGACAAAAATCTTGGAACCGTATTCCTTGGTAGGAATACTGCAATGTGTAAGAAATGTAGATGAAAAAATATGAACTTAAAAATAAATTTAAACAATTACAAATAACTCAAAGGTTCTGCCTATGAAAATTACCATTTGAAATATCACGAAAAGACGTTCTTGAAAATGGATATAGGTTACAGTGCTCAATTCAAAATTTTCACTATTTGTAAGTTTCTCGGACTTTTTAGTGCCGCGATCTGTAGATGTGGATCCTGATAATCCAAGTTTTTCTGCACACATACAAAGTACCAACATTTTACAGATGATATAAAAGGTAAAAATAATAACTAAATGAAACACATTCAATTATTATTAGTTCTTATTGTGATATCAATAATTTAATTAATTGTCAAGATATAAAATTTCATACATGAAAATATTAGGTCCCGTTCGAGATATGAAAGTTCAGACATGAAAATATTGTGTTTGCTAGTATTTTATTTTTTAACAAATTTTAAAATCAATCACTTTTCTGAAAATTCATTTTAAAAGATGCAATTTGTGTGTGTGAAAACTTTAACATATGTACCAAATAGTTGACAATTATTATCAAAACTTCCTAAAAGACTTCATTCCAAATATTCCAAAATATGCACATAGTTTTAATTAAAATATAATCTATTATAAGAAAACCAACTAAGCAATTTCTATTAAACCCCGTTATAAAAAAGGAATGATAAAGAAACTAACAATAAGAAAAGTCTACAATAAAAGACATGCCCCATTCTTAATTTTTTTGAATTTTTGACATGCTCGAGAAGCATTATATATTGAGAAAAGCATTGGCAAAATTTAGAATCCTATTTCGTGCATGTCAAATGAAATAATAATGAAAAATGTAATATGCATTATGTCATGTTGAAAAATATAATCGCTTCTCGGTTAAAATATAAAACTATTAAGTGACATTATGCGATTACGTTAATCGATTAAAAGTCATATTGAAAAATATTTACTTTGCGCCAACTTTCAATTGTAATTTGATCTCGGTTAGCCAACTGACCAATGATCACAATTGCTCAATGACTTTTTACGATAATTATTTCATGGGGCATAGAAAATAGACTATCTTATACAATATTTAAGTTGGTTTGATAAACAACTTATATTAGACAACAATAAATACAAGAAAATTTGTGAATATAAACATGATACTACTGAAATAAAGAATAGAAATCGTACTATTGCTCTCTATGTTTGTTCTCTGTCGTTTATTTCCAATAATTGTAGACCCCGTGAGTTTTGTCATTTTGATCAACAATGTGAATCATTAATCAATCAAAAGAGATAGTAAAACCCGACGCAACGTTTTGTAGATTAAAGAAATAATTATGCTTTGAGCAGTTAAGAGGAAAATCAATTAGTATTTTAAAACTTGATTAATTGAATTGAATACAAAAAAGTCAACGTGCAATATCTCCATAAAAATCAATGGTAAAAGACACATAAAATATTCCTATAAATATTCCGTCGGATATAATTCGTCTATTTTAACTATTATTGAGTAATAAGGAAAGTTTAAATTTACCGTAATTTATATACCATTTATAATATTTTTCTAATCTAAAATATTACCGAATATAAGAATTAAAAAGAGCATACTTTTTTTTTTTTTGACTGACTCCAAATATTTATATATATAATAAAATAATAATACCATTTCTAATATTTTTCTAGTTTAATATCATTTATAATATTTTCCTAATTTATATACATATATAATTTAGGAATACAAAAAAAAGTCAACATCCAATTGAAACATAAAAATCAAAGACTATATATAGTTTTTAAAAACTATAAACGTTCACTTCTATTAAAACTATATATAATCTTTGATTTTTAAGTTTCTTTTTTAAAATCTTAATGATGATGATGTTGCATAGGAATATTGATAATGATGATGACTTTTTTAAAATACTAACGTTTATAGTTGTCTAAAATAATAGGAATATTGATAATGATGCATATATATTATTATGACTAACATATCTTTTGGTAAACTTTGAATTTTAGAGCCTTTGATTTACAATAATGAATGCAAGATCAGTAACATATCTTTCTTCCTAAATAATTGTTGCAAAATCCTAACATTTGGCAACTGTTGGGATACTAATAAGTCGGAATACCATTTATAATATTAATTAATTTTTGCAAAATCCTATTATTTGGTAATTTTTGGTAAAATTATAAATAGTAATACAATTTACAATATTTTCCTAATATATATAAGAAAATCTTTTAACAAAGTAAGATGAATGGTAAGAATTGTACAATAAAATATTTCCGAATATAAGAAGTAAAATGAGCGGGATTTTTTTTCTTTATTTAAATTCGTTTTTCCCTTTTTTTGTTTCTTTATTTAATTTCGTTTTCCCCTTTTTTCTTCATTTAATTTTTTTCCCTTTTTTCTTAAGTGGTCATTTATTAAAATTATTTAAAAAATTATGAAATTATTTAAAATTATTTTAAAGATTAGTTAAAATCATTGTAGGCAAATATTTACCAACAAAGTTAATACCTACAATATTTATGTTGGCCGACAATATTGTTCGGAGTTGAATTTCGAAAAGAGAAAAAAAATATGATGTAATTTAATTGTTTGACTTATATTATGACTTTTTGAGTTTCACCATTCGAGTAAACTCTTTTGATACAGTTTGATGTCAATCTGGTATTGAATATGACTTGTTTATTAAAAAGATATAAGACTTTTTATTATCCAAAAGTTATAAGGCTTTTTATTCAAAAATATAATATCATTTATATTTGTAATGAACATATAGTAAAACTATAATCCAAATACAAATGTAATCGAGAATACTAATTTAACAAAATTATACTAATTGCAATTGAACCAATACAAAACAAATATTCAGATATTTGTTCTAGAGCATGATATAAGAAAAAAATTTCATTAATAATAATATATTGTTCATAGAAACACTCCATAAAAAAGTGAAATAAAAATATTCAAATATAAATAAAGTCTAGAAGTAGTTCAAAAACATCAATCATATATCATTTTCCTTCTTGATAACCACCTTAGTTTTCTTCAAAGAGCCGGTACTGGAGAATTCTGCCTCAAGCTTTCTTTTAACATCATTGTCATCATCAAGATCCAGAAAAGAGCCAACATTCTTTAGTTTGAATTTGTCTGGAGAAGAAACTTCTTCCTCAGATAAATTAAGATGATCTTGTTAAAGTACTATGTCATTAATTTGCTATCTATAAAAATTTCATATAAAAGAAAAGAAATGTATTAAAATCCAATCAACAATATAAAATTAATACCTTATCACCAACTGATTCATAATGAATGGCTTTAGAGTTAAGTTTCGAATCCTGTGATAAAATAATAAAAATAAAAGATACCTATTTGAATATAAAATTCCTGCTCATTATAATCAATTGAAAAATTAATGAACTGTTCATACCTGACTGTCAATAAAAGTTGACTCAAATCTTGACGTGAACTCTAAATCTATAGTCAACTTTACGACTGTAAAAGCGTTTCTCAAACTGTTATTTGGATCTCTTTTACTCTGCACTTTGAACCTTCTTGTCTATCAAATCCTTAATATCGGTTAGCACATATCGAGGACCAGTGTCCTGCTTAAGATGTCCTGCTTAATATTGATTGATGAGGAATTAGTTAATTTTAAGATATAGATTGTAAAATAATTAAGTCAAAAATTATAATAAAAATTTGGTAATCAATAACAAAACTCACAATAATTGTTTTGATCTCAGATGCTTTCTTAATATGACGTGAAAGATATGTTTCTCTATTGAAACAAATAAAATAATAAGCTAAATATAATTTTATCCATTGAAACAAATAAACAATATAATTGATGAAGATATGTTTCTCTATGTTTAAGAAGAACTCACGTATACAATATCAATTATGGTGAAATACTATTTATAATTTTTAAAATCTATATATTATATATAGATAGAATTGATACTATTTAATATTTTCATAATTTATATAATTACAATGATTTTCTTATAATACATTCCTAATATAAGAATTCATAATAATTTACCATTTATGATTTTTACAATTGTTTCCTAATATAATAAGTAAAAAGAGCGGGAAAATAAAAGTTCCGGACTTCTGCTATTATATATATATAGATTATGAGTTCTGAATAGTTTTATAAAATTACTATTCAATTTTGATATTTTTTTTTTAAATTCTCTGTTGTAGTGTTATATTTCATTGTAATTCAACAATATTTTTAGAAACTTTAATAAATTCGATTCACACGATATAACAAAATTTTTATTACTTTATCAGCAAACCAATTAAGTCCAGTAATAAAATTAAATGTTGTTTATACATAAAATTAGAACAATATGTATTTTGAAATTGTTCATATATATAATATTTATGCACGGTATTGTATTTGATTAAATTTGGTAGGATCAAAAATTGAAGTAACGAATAATATGAAATATATAATTATGCAAGTAGTATTTTTTAAGAAATTTTAATAATAATATGAGAATTTATGGAATACAGATACAGATCATTAATGCATGGGCTGCTGTTAAATAATTTTTATAAGGTTACCAAAATCGTAATTACTTGAAAATCAATATCTTTTTGTGTTCATCAAGTAAAATAAATATCTATAGATATAGTCAAAAGAAACATTATATAATTGATGTTGAAAAGTGAATTAACTTTGGTAGCGAAAATTAAGGAATTGATTTTAGCCGGAAAAATAATTTATTAATCTATGAAAAACAAAAACTATATTATTTTTAGAAATAAAAAATAAGCGAAAAAACTCTATGATTACTATTTCGAGAATAGTCTCTCTTTATATATAGATGAATAATTAATGGTTTACACAAATTAACATAAACATTGTGTTTTAAAATATTGACTGAGATATGTTAATGTTATATTTTTTTCCAAATATAATGAGATCAGAACAATTCCTAAATTAGTTTGATAATCATACCAAAAATATTGTCTATAAAAGTCAATGATTTACATTTTCCATCCGTGCATATTATATTTCCAACTATGAATATTATATTTCCATCCTTGAATATTATACATATTTTTCATTAACTAAAAATAATATTAATTTTCGTTTTTAGCAGGTGCGTTTAGGCGGGAAAACAAAAATAGTAAAAGCTTTTTATATATATATATATAGATATCCGTGTCTCTTTGTTTGGGGACGCCTCGTCTCTATTTATACTCCCATTGGGTCAAAACCTAAATTCAAAATCGTCAAAAGATGACTTTCCCGCACAGACGCACGGGCAGTGCGCTTGATCACGCACGACCAGGTCGTGCGTCAGGCCGTAGGACTGCTTGACTCTCGGAATGACGCACGACCAGGTCGTGCGTCAATGCACGAGCCGTGCGCTTCACCCAAACTTCCGAATTTGCTTATAGGGTCTTCATAAGAGTTGTAGTCCTATCTCTAAGCTTTCCGTAGCCACTTGAGTCAGCTCAATATCAATTTTTAGAGAGAGTTATGGTCAAAATACTAAACCACGCCGGTCAGAAATTCCCGAATGCGTTTGAACGTTTCTTGAGATGAATTCCTTTGTTGTTTGATCATCCATGCTTCTTTTTGACACACGCCTCATTACTATGACTCTGCACTCAATATAGTTGGCCCACAATATGGCTTTGACCACTCAAAGAACTCAAAAACAACATAAAAGTCTAGTCTAGAAAGCCCAAATCAATGGTATAAAACCAACTGAACATCTGACTTCTTCTCGATTTGGCTTCCAATTCGGTGTATGCTATCAATTCTTGGTGGTTCTACATCGCAATGCTCATATTTGCCATAGAAATACTCAAAATATCGTCAAATTCCTACAAAATGAGCAAAGCGTAACATCTTTTCCACATATTGAGAATATGACCCATATTACTAAGGTAATGCATGTTTATCACCTCATTATAGCCAAAATCACGCTCAAAATACATGCAAAACTCACACTAAACAAACCCCCAAACTTAAACCGTTGACAGTTCCGACCAACACTTTATACACAAGACTAAACACAAATGGGAGGAATGAAAAGCAATCAAGAACAACTCATCAAAATTCATGCCGTTTATCCATAGACGTCAAACAATAAATCAACCAAGCCTCAAACATCCAACATAGAACACATGTCAATTAAAACCATGGCAAATGTTTCGAATCACGACTCTCACAGATCAAGTGTATGCTCTTCTCTCAAGTATAATAAGGGACGTGTTTTCGCTCAAATCATATCAATGTTGAAGAATTACCATAAGCTTGCAAATCGTCTCACATCTCCGCCACTAGAATGTATACAATTCATAAATCAAAAAGGATTTTTTCTTTTGGTTGTAATGAAGGCTCTTTGGTTAGAGTAGGGAAATATGGATAAAGTGACTCAAACTCGAGCGTATAGATTGGTGAACACATCTTTCATTCAATTATTCTCATGTAAACCCAATATGCTACCCCAATCACCTCTCGTTCTTATCAACTTTTCGTATTTTCTTGCTCCCCTTTTTTTTCTTTCTTTCGCTTCACATCACAAATCCCAGCCTACAAGTTCATTCAAAGCAAACTCATTTATAAAGTCGATTTCTTTTTCACTTTTTTTTTTTATTTTTTTACGACTCCTTCATGAATATTCATCCTTTCTTTTCCACCTTTTCTTTCTTCTTTTATTCCCATCAACCAACACTATCACAATTATCTAAATTTTTGACATTATCCCATTCAACCTTATTCAATCCCCTTACTCAATGCTATACGCTCAAGTCTAGGGTAATAGATATATCAAGTTAAGGCTTGAAATGTGGCTATCAAAAATTAGGCAACAAGCTCAAATTGGCTAACTAGGGAAATTCAATGTCATTAGGTAGGCAAAAGGCTTTAAAGGCTTAACAAAAATGGCCTTAAATCATTTTCATAAATCGCATACAACATGTGGCTTTGACATAGATACCAGAGCAAGTTCTAGAATTCAAATCAACATGAATGACACACACAATCAACAAACAATACTGCATAATATGAAAGCAGTAAAGGCTCAAAGCTCATAGGCTTGCACAGTCGTAACTCAAAGCATAACATCCATGTTCTCAATATCCACATGCTCCATATCGTCTATTCTCATCATGATCAATTCACACTCAACACCCAATTCAAAACAGCACAAATTTTTTCAAATAAACTCCCAAGGTGCAACGCACACCACAAAAATAGTTTACTCACTCCCTAAAAACTACTAAAGCGATAAACGTGCTAAAACTATAAATGTGCTTCTATTGCAATGCAACCTAAATGCTCTACAAGCAACTATATGAATGCAAATTTTTTCTCTCCACACCCTTCATATCAAAATGAACTATCTCTCCTCCCAAACTTGAATGGAATTATATCGCACGTAAGAGAAGATAGAATTTCAATGCAAAACGAAGTGTGGAGATAACCTGACTTAAAGAGCAGGCGGTGGTGGGTAGTGACCCCAAGATCTACCCGACGTTGTGGTCGCCTGATGAGTGTTCTCTGTAGAATCCTCCTGCACTTCTCCCTGAAATATCAACTCGCATAAACTCATACCCCCTCTAAATGCATATATTAACTGCTTTGGGTCTTGGTCAAGAACCGTATTTGCATTGTTTGCATCTAATAATGCATACTTGGGGTTTCCACGCAAGGATTTGAGTCCTGGTGTCGGGATATACTGATCCTGGTCTCGCACGGGCTGACCGTGCGCGTACGTATGACCCGTGCTCGTCTCGTTCTGGAACAGCTTTCTCACGGCATCACGCATGAGCTGCCCATGTGTACACGCACGGCTCGTGCATGTATCGTCCTGTTTTTGCTCTTCTACGGCACCACGCACGGGCTGATCGTGCATAGACGCACGGTCCGTGCGTGGTTCCGAACTTGCTTGCTTTTCCGAATATTTGGCCCTCGTACTCTGCACCACTCCTCGGATGAATGGCATTACATTGTTTCTTCGGGTTGACTTGATGTTTCAGCTTTCTAAAACTCGCCCTTTTGATGTTGTCCACCAACGATCGTGGCTAATTAGCTAATCCGGGTTCCAAAATTTTTCATTTGTGTGCCCAGTGTTAGCCAATCAGGCAACATGTGCCTCAATTTTGTCCAAATTTTTAGCTCATGTTTGTTGAACTGGTTCCTTGTTTCATTCATAAATGTAGTGAGGATGTCCTTCGTAAATGGCTTTGCCTCCGATAATAGTACGTAGGAGTAGGATTATTCCAATAATTGTAGAAATTCGATTATTGAAATAATTGACTTCCTCCATCGTGAGCGGTGTTCGTGCACTACCCCGAACCAACTCAAAGAAACAAATCAAATAATGTAGGAGCGGAATTAAATAAAATGAAAAGAAAGAAAAAAAATGTCTAAATTAAAAATAATTCTATTTATCGCAATATTAGTACTACAAATTTGATTAATCCCCACAATGGCGCCAAAACATGTTCACCTTATTTTTAGCTTCACCGCAAGTGTACGGTGTAGTTTATAGAATATGGTTAGCAATGTCGAATCCACCGAGACTAATAAATTATTGTACTAAGTATTGAGATTGTAATAGCCTTATTTTTATCTAGACGATCGAAATTGGGTGATTGGTTTTGTAAAATCAAGACAAGAATTTATCATAAAAAGACAAAGTAAGAGTTGATTGAAAGATCAAGGAGATGAATGGATTTCGGGTTATGATTTGATTAACATCCCTTTTGTTATCGATTAACAACAACCAAAGTTATTATTATTCTTCCCTATAAGACAATCACGAAAGTATTTTACCCTCTCTCTCGAGATGTATGCAAAAACGTTGATTGGATTATCTATCTTTAAATCTCTACTCAACATAAGATATCCAACTCTTAAAAGCATAAAAGATTATAAATCCTCACCAATATTCACAGACTTCTCAATCTTGCAAATATTCTTGTCAAGTACTCAAAGATCTAGTATTGAAACTCATCTCTCGAATTATGAATCAATACATCAAAACAAGTTAAACCAAAGACCTTTTGATAAAACAATAAATAAAACAAAGTACTCGAATAGGGTTTGAAAATAATAAATTCAATTTCAATTAAACATCAAACAAAAGTATCCATTAACCTAATCCCAAACCCAGAAATCACAAGGTGTTTATCCAGACATAGAAAATAAACAATTCATAAACAAATTATTCATGCTCATATCTAACTAATCGAAAGTAAACGATACTATGGAATGAGAAAACTCAGGGATGTCGATGATCTCTCGATCTATCTTCAATCCTCAAGCGTGTGGTTGTGACCTCGATCAATCTCTCAAATCCTCCGGTAGAAGGTTGCTCTTTTCTCTGTTTTCTAGGGCAAATATCCGTGTCTCATTGTTTGGGGACACCTCGTCCCTATTTATACTCCCATTGGGTCAAAATCTAAGTTAAAAATCGTAAAAACATGACTTTCCCGCACAGACGCACGGGCCGTGCGCTTCACCCAAACTTCTGAATTTTCTTATGGGGTCTTCATAAGAGTTGTAGCCCTATCTCTTAGCTTTCCGTAGCTACTTGAATCAGCTCAATTTGGTATAAAACCAACTGAACATCTAACTTCTTCTCGATTTGGCTTCCAATTCGGTGTATGCTATCAATTCTTGGTGGTTCTACATCACAATGCTCATATTTGACACAAAAATACTCAAAATATCATCAAATTCCTTCAAAATGAGCAAAGCGTAACATGTTTTCCATATATTGAGAATACGACCCATATTACTAAGGTAATGCATGTTTATCAACACATTATAGCCAAAATCACGCCCAAAATACATGCAGAACTCACACTAAACATGCGCGCGGGCGATCTAGGCTCGACCCTGTTTATTTTGCCACTTTAAAATTAATTTTTTACTTGGTATTTTATCCTTAACCGAGATTGACCCATTCTCTGCTATTTCAAGAATTAGTTCCTACTCGTTTGTTAAGTGGAAGACTTCTCCAAAGGTTGTTCTTATTTTTTATAAATTCAAATGAGCTCTCTTGTTAATTTAATTAGTCAGATTTTTTTTTTATTAAAAACGTTCCTCTACCTTATCAGTTATAAACTTGCAGCTTAATTTTCTGAGTTTGGTTGAAACGTGCGTCCGAATTTTGGGCTTCTTCCCGTTAGTTCTCAGCCTATATATTTACACCTTAGTCTGCTGAAAAAATACACTGAAGAATAAACTCAACCTTCTTCATTCTCGTACAAAATATTCAGTCTGTTGCTGGTTACAAAGTATATTTTTCATTGGCCATTCGACTACCTCTTGAATCTTGGGGGATTGTCGGAATATAATCCTTAAGGACAGTGTATTCTCGCACGCCTCAGGTTTTTCCCATTTCTGTTTCATTACAAGCTTCTCAGTTTTTGTTCTTTTCGGACTCCTGCAACAAAATTAAACAACACATAGTACCATCCCCGTTACTGAATCTCATATCAAATACCATTCTTATATCATTCCCCGCTTTGGATATCTTGGACGAGGATGGAGAATTCGATCCTCGTTCAGGGAACGAGGTCCCAACGGGAAATCACCCGCGTTCCCCATTTTGTATTTTTTATTAAAAAAATCTATAAAATTAATTAATTAAAATGAATAAAATGACATAAATAAATACATAAAAGATAATTGAAAATATATAAAAAGAAAGGAAAAAGTTCTGATCACAAGTCGATCGAAGTGAAAAAAAAACAATGGAAAATGTCAGGAAAAAACCACAAAAATAACTTAAAAATGCAATTTAAGTGAAGTACGTTTTTGTCTCAAGGATTTTCGAGTGATATTGTCATTTGTTATTTTTGCACGTGCTCGAATATCGTCTTGATGATCTGATGTATCTTGTGGAGTGTCGGCTGCAGATACTTTCGAGCTACAATGTAATGGAGCAGTACCATCTACCAAAGAGAATAAAGAGATTGTCCAGCATGGCAATGAGGTCATTGATAGCATGTGCAGCTGATTATTCTTAGCATTGGATTCCTCTTATGGATAAAGTTTTCTATTCTCCAATTAGATATAAGCATGTGTCTTTATAGTACATTCTATAGTAGCCTGTATATAGAAGACAAGATTGTATTGTGATGATTATCTAATAATACGAATTCTGGTACAAGATTCCCTCATTCCTTTTATTGTTTTCGGACTTTTAATATCATGAAATACCTGCTTTTTCAGCACAATGTCCATATTTTTCATACTTTGAGGAAAGACAGGTGAATAACGATAGTTGAAGAAATCGCTGCTGTCTTTAAAACTTCGATTTGTCTTGTTTCTTCTTCATCTTGCTTTTAAATTCCGCCATATCGGACCACCTCTTTGGGGCTATTGCCGCCATGGCTTGTAAGATCTCCAAAAGTTCAATTTAATTAATATATTATAAATACTTGAGAGTTTAGTTTTTAAAATAATGAGAATAATTAAAATTATAAATACTTAAGAGTTTTAGTTTTTAAATTTAATAAAATAGAATTAATATAATAATAAATAAATATATTTTATATAATATATTCGAGAAATGGGGATGGAGAATCCCCAATTTATCCAAACGGGAACGGGGATTTTGTTATCTCTATTATTTTCGTATACGTACTAATTAAAAATTGAATTCACCTTGGGTAATCTAGCTAGCATTTCTTTTTTAATAATTTTTTTTTGGTTTTGGAATTATTACGTTGGTTCTTGTTTCGTTGTATTGTCAGGTGTTTTAACTGCAGCGGAATTAATTATGTGGAGGATCAGTTTTACGAGGGTAGGTCTCCTGTCAGACGGTCTAACAGATATAATTCGTTAGACGGGTCCAACACAACCTGATCCGGTGACCCAACTCCCAAAACCCAGTAGAATTAAAAATAATAGAGACAAATCTCCCCTGCTCTAATTTCAGATCGTTCGATGCGAGGAAATTTGTCTATTATGTGGAATCATGCACGAGATGATGAAGTACTTGAATTCCTTCATAAGTGGATCATTCTATACAGAGCATCCATGGGATGATTCCCATTATTTTCGTGCTCCTTCTTAGTTCTATATGATAACAGAGGTATTCATGGGATGATTCCCACAAGACTAAGCGAGTTAAGGTTAAGGTGTACGAGATTTCTGATGTGTTGAAGATTCTTCTTTTAGTTATTAGAAAAAACTCTCTAGGAAATTACTAATATTTTTTGGAGAAACTACTAATACTTTTTTGAGGGACAACTAATACATTTCTGGAGAAAAATTTAATTATATTCAGGGAAACTACTAAAATACTCTCCAAAGAACTACTAATACTTTTTCGGAGAGAACTACTAATACTTTTTCGAGAACTACTAATACTTTTTTGAGGGACTGCTAATACATTTCGGGATTATATTCATTAGAAATACTAAAAAACTCTTCAGGGAACTACTAATACATTTTAGAAGAACTCGCTAATACTTTTTTGGAGAAACTACTAATACTTTTCTCGAGGGACAAATAATACATTTCGGAGAAAAATTAATTATATTCAAAAACACTAAAATACTCTTTAGGAACTACTAATACTTTTTCGAGGAACTACTAATACTTTTTTGAGGGTCTGGTAAGACATTTCGGGAGTATATTCGGAAGAAATACTACAATACTCTTCAGGGAACTACAATTACATTTCAGAAGAACTGCTAATACTTTTTAGAAGGACGACTAATACTTTTCATAAGGACTGTTATTACCGGTGGTCCCTAAAAACTACTAAAACACCACTGCTAATATTACGGAAATGCCACCGAGTCCGCGGGTCAAATCCTTCTAACAGTCGGACAGTTAGATGGCTGACAGAGTTTTCGTGGTTTTACAATGATATATTAAAGCTCTAATGCTCTATGATTATAGTTAATGGTGAAGTAGAGATGAGAACTGCGTTGTACAATTATGATATCATCTTATACACGTGTCATTCATACTTCAAGATAATTGTAAAATTTAGGTAAAATTATTGTAGATAAATATTACCTACATAATCTAAAACTCATATTTGGTATAATAATACCTACAATAGATTTTTTTTTTTGAATTTAGGAAATATCCTCGGTTTTATGTCGATAAATTTAAAAACCATTAGCAATCTATCGCATAATTTGAGGGAAAGCAATATTTTCAATTTTGTAGATAATTGTAAAATAATGACAAAAGAAATTTCCAGTAACTATTTCTCATCAGAAAGTAATCTGAATTATATTATTGTGAAAATATAGATATTGACACACACAATACACGCATCAACTTGATCTTGAATCAACCCTCATACCTGCTCTAATAAAGCATATATACAAATAATAAGTCTATCGCAACTAATGCTTGAATTAATTTTGCGAGGACCTAAAACTTTACATTAGCGATGAAACCGGACGCTAAAATTAAGCGTGTGAAAAAATAAAAAATAAAAAATATTGTAATTGGATTCTGCTAAATCTTCGGCAAATTCATCATCGTCCTTCGAGCTTCCAATTGAGACATTATTGGATCAAACAACATAAGCTCTGCAAAGTGGGCAGTTATCATTTTCGTTCAGCCATGACTTTATACACGCAGCATGAAACCTATGTTTGCACGCGGTGATCTCCGCCCGGTTTCACCGTCTTTATATTCCTCCAGGCATATCGCACACTCTTCTTTCGATGAATTATTTTCTTGGATGTACGTGTTTAAAACTACTTCCTCATCGTTCTCCAGTCGTCTCTTGCTAGGTGGAGGCCATGGGGTATCGGCCGCACACGACGGACTATTATTTGAGGCAACCGATCGGTTTCGTAATAATATTGCTGATAATACCTTTTGCATGCATTCTTGCATATTACAACTAAAAATATGAGGAGAATCGCCCACGCCCAAAGACAAGCCAGGAAGATGAAGTATCTTGAGTAAATTGGGGACATGGTTAGGGTTTATTTTCAGGGTATTTCTAGTGAAGATTGAAGGAAAAAATGAGGGAGAAAAATATTAATTAATTGACGTATTAGGGCTTCTATATATATGAAAACATAATAGGTATATATACGTGTGTGTTTCTTGTGCGATCCAATCCAATCCACTCCTGATCTCATAAGGAAAGGGAATTTACTGGAATAGGTTAGGACTTAGGGCGGTTTGTTTCATGCTACATAATTGGGTCAAACCCAAAAGTCCTTTCTGTTTTGACATGTGACAAATTATGACATTTTTCTTTTCAAAAACGAAAATCAAAATTAGACGTATGAAATGGAAATGGACTTAGATAATACCCAATTGGATATAACATCTAATTAACCGGTTAGGACACGGAATTAATTACGATGAAGTTACTTGGACTTTATTGAATAAAGCAAGAAATTGAAAAAGAAAATATAAACTTTGTTATCTTAAGTGTATAATCGTGGGTGGATCTCTTGTAGGGGACTAGGGGTGGCGATTTGAGGCGCGATACGGTTGATCGACACTAAATAACATACTTAAATTATAGAAGTATGGGTCTGGGCTTATCGGATTGGCGATAAGGCACGATCAAAATCAATATTGATATTGGGTGGCATGATAAAGCACAATAAGGCACGATAATTTTTTAATTATTAGTAATTAATTATTTATATGGGTAATTTAATAAGGATTGATTATTTTACTTGACTATTTTATTAATAATTTATTAGAATATATGTTTTAAGTATTAATATAAAGAATATAAAAACAAATCATAAGTTTTATTTGTTAACGGGCCTAACAGGCTCACCTAAATAAATTTGACAATTTTTCTTATCGTGCATATATATCGTGTCGAGTCGTGTTTTTCGTGTTTTTAACATGTCGTGTTCGGGCTTAAATTTCAGGTCCGTTAAACTTATCGTGCCGTGCCCGTGTTTGGGCTTATCGTGCCGACCCGATAACGGCCCGGCACGAACGATTTGCCAGCCCTAATCTACTGAAGAAAAGAAAAACTTTACCCATACGTGACTCATTCATTTCTTTCCTTATATATAAGTACTAAAAATTGAACTAACATGTGGGAACCTACCATTTATCTATGTGATTAATCATGTTTCTGCATGAGCCTAAACTCGTTTTTCTTTTTCTTTTTTTCTTTGTCCCCTTTTTAGGATTATTAGGTTTTTCTTATTTCGTTCAACAGTATTGTTAGGTGTTTTAACTGCAGCAGGATTATGTGCATCAGTTTTACAAGAGGAAATTGCACTTTTGATCCCATAAGAAAAGAGGTCAACCACTTTTAGTCCCACAATTTGTATTTAGGCACATTTAGTCTCTTATGATTCAAAAGTTGCAATTTTAGTCCCAACACTAACGGAAAACTTAACTGGCCGTTAGCTCTATTCTTACGGGACCAAAAATGTATTTTATCCGAAAATTAATTAAAAAAATAGAAAAATCTGAAAAAAAATATCAAACAATTTTAAAATTATTTCAAAAAATTTAAAATTATTTTCAATTTATTAAAAAAGATATAAAAAAAAGTCCAAGAAATTTAAAATCTAAAGAATAAAATAAAAAATATATGATGATTTGTTTAAAAAAAATGAAGTTATTTTCAAATCCCGAAAATTACAAAAACAAGAAATGTGAAATTTGTTAAAAAAAACTACACAATGTTTTAAGCATCTAAAATTTATTTAAAATATTTTAAAATTCTAAACTAAAAAAAAACTCAATATTATTTTCAAAAAGTTATTTAAAAAAAAAACTGAAAACTAGAAGATTTTGAAAAAATTAACCAGAAAATCGAATTGTTTTAAAAAAATCCAAATAGGGTAAAAACATTGATTTTTTTAACAAAACTAAAATGATTTAAAAAAATATAAAAAATAATGGAAATACTGAGATTTGTTTTAAAAAAATTCAAAATTTGTTTAAAAGTGTTAACATTATTCCAGAATCGGGATATTAAAATCTGATAATTTTTAAAAAAACTTCCAGAAATTTTTAAAACATTTTTCGAAGTTTTAAAAAGTATTTTTATTTTTTTGGAATTTAAAATATTTTAAAAAATTTAAAGTAAATTTTCGAAATATTTTCCAAAATTGTTAGACATTTTTCAGATTTTTCTAATAATTTTTCTATTTTTTTTATTAATTTTCGGATATATGCACTTTTGGTCCCGTAAGAATAGAGTTAACGGCCAGTTAAGTTTTCCGTTAGTTTTGGGACTAAAATTGCAACTTTTGAATCATATGGGACTAAATATGCTTAAAAAAATCATTTGAGACCAAAAATGCAAATTGTAGGACTAAAAATGCTTGACCCATTTTCTAATGGGACCAAAAGTGCAATTTCCTCGTTTTACAATGAGTACTCAAGCTCTAACTATTCCACAATATTGGATAAATGACACATGAACGGTTATGCCATCATCTTACACACGTGACACTGATCAGAAATTTCAATCCCAAGTGCTAATACTCTATGATTATAGAGTTGATGGAGAAGTCAGCCAGCCATTCTGCGTGCTTTAATTGACTTTTTTTCCCCCTGAGATTTAATCCGATCACCTCCTATAACAGATAATTGTGACCCCCTAGTTGATGCATATTATATTTTTTTAAAAATAAAAATTATTTTCACTTGTTTTATGTTGATAAAGAGTATGTGGCAATTTAAGAAAAGGCAATATCGTTTTTTTAGTCTTGTAAGTGGATTGACTACGAGATTCGGTCCTCACATTTTTTGAAATTTTGAATTTAGTCACTTAAATAAATAAAATTCACATATTCACTCCATTATGAAATTTCACTTTTTAAAGATTCAAAATTCAATTTAGATCAACTATAAATAATTTTCTATATATAAAATACTATTATGACTATTATTTCATATTAAATGAATTCTTAATTTTCTTCTCACACATATATATACTATATAATGTTTATATATGGATATGTCTGATATATAAAATTTGTATACTTATTTTGAAATATTTTCTTTAATTAAAATAATTTTTTAATTAAATTTAATCAATTTAAATAATTATATATAATTATTAAGAAATGCGCATATATGACAAATAGCCAAAATACATGAATATATACAAATTGATGTCCAATAGCCCAAATACATAATTTTTAAACCCCATTACAAATTACAAAATGATGAGTAAATATTTCTCATCTATATTTTTATTTATTACTTTTTCCTGTTTACATATGCAACATTGGTGTGAATATCATAAAAAATAATTAATTTGATATATTATATTTCAAAAACGGATCAAAAACAAAAAAATTATTACTTTTTTAAAAAAAAAGATAAATATAATAATTAATGTAGTGCACACACGGATTTAGAAATTAAGTTAATTTTACACAATTCTATTTTTTATACCGTTTTAAATTTGTTTAAAGAAAGTTGACTACCAAAAATAATAAAATACTAAATAAATATCACTTCTTATTCTTACATATATTTTTATTAATTTTTATAGTAATTGCAAAAGTACGGAAAAAATTCAATACACTATTTTAAGAAACAGCTCACTTTATATATATAAACATATAAGAGATTTTTGTGTTAAGAAAAAAAACAGTGATGTGATGATGCTGCAGTGCCAGAAGTGGAAAGGGAGAATCGCGTGTGTATTACGAACGAAGTTGCTACTTAATTATTTACTAGTATATCAATGGATCTTTCTGCTTAGGCCACTAATTAGTAATCAGTTGAACTCTGTCCAAATTAAGCAAGCGAAGATTTTCTGATTATATGAGATGATGAAATGCATAATTTCGAGTTTAATTCTAATTGATTGGTTGTTACATTTATGTCTTTCTTTGGTGTAGAAAATCCATTAACTACGCATGTCACTAAATTTCTCTGGAATTGAGATCAAGCCAATAAAATTCCTTCATGATCAACTCTTTTCGCGCGATATAACTGTGTGGACCAAAATTTCAAAGTCATTATCCGAGCCGAAATCTTCTAGATTTCACTATTTTTCAACTTCATCATCAATGATTATTACACGTTCGCTCCTTTTAGTTCGTGTATGGATTGAGATTCCCTGTTCCACTTCCATGTTCCATTCGCTATTACATTCTATGGGATGAAATAATGATATGTGTATATGCAGTGGCGTAGCCACCTTAGGACGAATTCAGAGTGATCCTGTTAAACTTGATTTGGACCGCACTGAAAATTCAACCGAAGGTCTAGTTCATGTAAAAAAAATTGAGCTAAAATTGAAAAAGACCATTAAACCTTTTTGACCCAAAAAAAAATTAAGAATTATTTGGACAATTAAGGTATATTAATGGATGAATGATTACCTTGTTTGTTATATAGAGATATATGTTCCGAACTTGATAATAAATAGTGTTTTTGGAAGCACTTTTCAAATGAATTTTTTGATCTAAAAATCTATTAATAGTTGTTTGGTGATTAATTTAGAATTAACTTTTGGATAAATTACTTCTCCAAAAGTTTATTCTAGAGAAGTCGACGAAATTATGAAAATGCACAAAACATTGTTGCAATGTATCGGATCGGCTTTAGATTTGCCTTTTTCATTTTCTTTTTGAAAAATTTCGGCCCGACAATCATCCAACCAAAACGAGAAAAATCCTGACCGCACTGACAGTAAACCCTGGCTACGCCCATGTGTATATGATGATACCGCAATTGTATATGAGAAGTAGAATAGAAAAGGTGGAACAGGAGATATCATTTGATCGTAGATTGTATATGGAAACTTTTGGAAGTGATGATCAAAAAGGTCTAAATTAAGCGTGGGTCTATGTAATACTAGTTATAGTCTTTTAACTCAATATTTCAAAGCTCAGATATGTCTGGTCGGTTAAGATTATTGGTCATGCTACTGTTATAGCTATGAAGGAGTTAAAACATGGCGAATAGTATTTTAATTCTATATTTCAGATGTCTCCATAGGATGAACATCTAATTCTAGTTTCTTTTTAGTGCTTAGCCATCTTCCATTAAATTAAACTAGCTGTTCTTTCATTTGAACTTGAATGAATTCTTGATATATAATTCCATCTCTCAATAGTCAATTTCTGGCTATTGAGCTGTAGAATTGAGGTATACAAACATAGAGATGCTATCTCAAAGGAAAATACTTGATAAAAAATTTGAATTGCTATACATATGCATACTACATAACTTATTTTCCTATGGAACTAAACTAAGCATTTACAGAAGCCATGAGTCCATGGTGAAAATGTGGCGGGCCTAGATGGGAATTTGCTTCATTTTCTTCCTTTTCAACTTCATCATCTTCCATATCCCACAGGAAACTAGCATACGCAGCATGTATGTGGCTGTTTCAGAAACAAAAATGGTAGAGAATGAGTAAAGATGTGATGGGGAACTTTACAGAAGAAAAGGTCTGTGTGTGTGTGTGTGGAGATTTAAGAGTTGATGCCTTGTGATTATGTGATATATACCTGTCCTGTGACGATGCTTGAACAGCTCTCTCAAAATAGGCCACAGCTCTATCTTTATCATGGTGGAGCTCCCAAATTAGTTTACCATATTGACACAGAATTTCACCATCTAACGGATCTGCCAAAATTGCCCTGGAATAGTATTCTTCTGCCCCCTCAAGGTCTCCCTTTTTCTGTCAAAAGATAATAAAATAAAAATTTAGTGATGAGAATGGAATCATAACTAACTAGATGGAAAATTGTGGTTAGGGACTTACTTGATACAAGAAGTGAGCATAATTTCTGAGAAACAATGGATTCCCTGGATTTTCCTCCAACATGCTCTTGTAATACTCTTCCATGCTGAGACGGCGACTATCGCCACCGTCCCTATTGAAACCAACTGGCCTATAATTACTTCCTCCGCCACCGGTACCACCATAACCACCGTCATCAACAACCCCAATTCCAGAAACCCCAGGTCCCGACGCGAGATACATCTTTCCCACACCATCAAATCGCATACTACCAAAAACATCTACTTTCCTTGTACTTACCCCTTCAGAAACCAAATTTTGTATTCTCAATGGATTGGCGTTTTCTTCCACCTGTAATTCGTCTTCATCATCGCTATCGTCGTCTTCGAAAGAAGTTCCTAAATTGTGATGCGAGAAAGATGGAATTGCCTCCAAAGTACAGAAGTTAGGTTTCCGGGCGAATTTCTTCGAAAAACTCAAGTCGTCAACATTATTATACGAAGCATTCGCCAATTCTTCCAAGTTCCCATCCGATTGAACTCTTCGAAATCCTTTGATTTCAGCTACCGAGGGAGATTGCACCAAAGATTTGGCGACATTCTGAGATCCTCCATTGGAAAATGATAGTTTGGTGCAATTGTGATGAATAGAAGAAGGAAGATCAGATTGATGATGATGGTGATGGGTGTGGTTGGGGCTTTCTGAGAAGGATTGAAGAAGAGATCCAAGAACTGGAGTTGAAGAGCTCCTCAGCAACATTTTTTCTTTCCGATTTGGGGCTGATAAATTTGTATGTGACCTAATTTAGAAAAGGATTGGGGGATATGTATGGTTTTATATAAGGGGAAATGTTATGAGGAGGCAGAGGAAATTACTAGAGGAGTTACCTGAAACATATAAATTTGTAGATAAGTTATGTTACATTTCAAAGCATACAATTCGTGATATTTTTTATACGGTTGAGAATGCATCTGACTAGTTGTTGAAAATATCACATGGAACAAATGTGCTCCCTTGGTTGCATTGAAAATGATTTTTGCAATTTGGAATTCAACATTGACCACTTGTCTAAAACAGCTAATTGCTGAATGGGGTACATGAATGGCACTTGCATTGAAGGCACAAAAGGACAATTGTAGTAGGGGTGATAATTTGGATTAGGTTCGGGGGTCGGAATTTGTTTACTCCAACTCGATTTGTTTAATTATGTGTATAAGTTTCAATTTAAACTCAATTTGTTTAACTCGTCTATTAAAATTATTTTTATGTACATTTAATTATTTCAACTGAATGAATTCAGACTTTTAAAATCAATCACCATGAATCATGATACACTTTTAATCAATAAAAAAATATCAAAATTTACAACATACAAAAAAAAATATAATTACATAAATAACATAATATATCAATCATATTTTGAGAAGAACATACAAAAATATATACAAAATAATAACAACACACATAATTAAGAAGGTTTTAGCATTTAAGTTTCAATGACATGTCTTTTTTCAGCACAATTAATTAGTTACTTAATTTTTTTAAAACAATTTCACGAAGGGACAATACGAGTTATAGCAGGTTGACCCGAACACAACTTTTTAAATTGGCGAGTTATTCGAATTCGATTTGATTTCAACTTGAATCCATGAATCTTGGACTCGTACTTATTAATTTCGTGTTGAATTTGTGTTGGATTTGCTTAGCAGATATGTAATTGACACCCTAATTGTAGTAGGACACAAAAACGTTTTCTGAATTTAACATGTTCTCTTTTTCGCTATTGCTCTTCTTTGTACTTTTACAGCCGTACGCGTGTCCCATGGTCTCTCTTGAACTTCGATTCTTATTGGGGTAAGTTCAAGAATGGCCTTTTTTCATGTTTCGATTCTACGGCCTTCCTTATTAAAAAAGGATTCAAATATCTTATCAAGTTTCCATCATACCCTTTATAACAAATAAGGAAATAAATGATTAAATTCATTCCGCATTTCATAGAATAGGAACACTTTCAAGTTCTGTCACATGTTTCATTCGTGGCATTGTTACACCTACTTAGATCCGCCTCCATACGGAGGTTTTAAAAAGATCATGTCGGGTTTCAAAATAGATAAACTTAACAGTTATATAATTAAAAGATGTTCGATTTTGTATTATCGATTCCAAACTAAGGTTTACAGTGAAAATGGAAATAGTCCATTACGACCATATCGAGGCCCAACATGCTTCCGTAAAATTAATAAATCCCTTAAAATTCATACCTCTTTTGGCCAAACAAAGACCGGGTTAAGTGGTTCGCAACGCCACCAATGGAAAATTATCGCCCCGGATCGTTTGACAAACGGCTCCTCACTATTCAACCTCACCCTCGGGAAGGTGATCTCGTAGTTATCCGACTCCTTCGAAAACCGCTCGGCCAAAGACCTTGGTTCGTTTTCTACTCCAAGGCGTAAAGTAATTCTTCAAAGGGGATTGATCAATAGTACATTATGAACACATGTTGAACAAACGGCCTTTTATTTTATTAAGAACTTAAAGGAAAATTTATTACATCGCAATCTCCTTTTGGGAGGAGAAAACTTGTTTAGCCTCTCATAAAGGCTATCACACTCTTGTACATAAAATTAAAAACTAAACTCTAAAACCGAAAACACTCTCAAATTCAAAATACTCAATAATATTACGAGAAGAATTTTTATTGTAGAAGACTAAGGAAATGTTCGATGCCTTTAAATTTCCTCGCAGATCTCGATATTTATAGAGGTAGAAGACCTCTATGTTCTCAGTATTATTGCCCCTAAGTGGAGGTCTCTTTCATCCTTGAATTATTGCTCCACTTGCAAAAATTAGTTGGCATCCAACTCATCTTCACATGGGTTGGGCCTCCTCTTTATCTGTATCCGGTTTTTTATGAAAACTTCCAAATCATGTTGACTCGCCCTTCGCCTTTTAGTAACTTGGACGGCATCTTTCATGGACCCACTTTTCGCCTCTTTTATCCGAGTGGGTTGTTACCTGTCCTGAGTCACATGTCTCCACCGACTTTGTTGGGGAATCTACTTTTTTTTTTGGTGGTCTCCAAACTTTGGATACTTCGTGACTTTTCTTCTCCGTCGCCGGTCTTCTCCGATAGACTTTTGGCCTAATCCTTTGCCAAATTTCTGTTCCTTCGGTTTTGACATTCGGGACAGACCGAAGTTCCCAATGGCCTATGTGAGCCATATTGCAATATTTCCTACGAGTTTCTTTACTCCCCGTCAGCTTGTTTTCCCACGTAAGATTTCTTTTCTTTTCGAATAGGTCTTTTGCGAATCTTGTAGTTTTTCCCCGTCGTAGTATTCAACAGAATGATCCGTTCACCGAATTTTGATAAAACTTGAACGGAAACTTGACTTTGTCCATCTCAAAGTGAGACAGACACCCACAATCCCCATGCCCTTCTTTTTGTAATTTGATCTTGATGAAGGTCACGACCAATTGTACTTCTTCCGATTTAGCCTCCTTGATATTTTTGAAGGCTCTTTCATCCGGTCGTCGGCCTGATGTAATGGAAGGCTTCATGTCCACCTTTTCGGCGAGGGCTCTGTTGTTGCACTTATGAAATACGACTCCAATGTATCCCCGTTTTAGGTCATTGTTGGACCAAAGACTTTCATATCTTTCCTTCCTGGATCCATTTTGGTAATTTTATGATCTCCTAAGCCTGGTGAAGTAGTATAGATCGAGGCCAAAGCCCCAAACTCATACCACCTCTTCACTTCTTCGGGTCGAATTTGGTAACATCCAAACCCTTGGATATTTTCCGAAACATCGATCTTTATTTTTCCGAGATATCCTCGCTTGCACGTAATCGCCTCCCAATTAAATGCCTGGTATTCCCGCCAAGAAGAAGAAACTTTAATCTCGTTAATATCAACCTTAGAAGTGCCCATCATAGGCATAAGATTGATCTCTTCGCCCTTTACCCCGACGTCTTTGGGTTGATGTGATAACTCGGGATTTGACTCGAGTATCGCTTTTCCTTGGGCCAACATTTACGCCAGACTTAGGACTTGTGCTAGAGGTACTTGAATCCTCTACGAGTTGGGAGTCATGCGCTCTAAACGCTCCGTTTGCTTATTAGCGGCCGGATGAGTGGCCCTTGAAATGTCGTTCTCAATCGAGAGTGAGACCGGACACATGCTCGTATATGATCGGTTAATTTGTCCCGATCATTTCTTTGTAATTTCCTACGAAATCAAAGATTGATGACCAGGGTATCAAATTCTCGGAGTAGCATTTCCAAATTGGTCTCCATGATGTCTTGAGGCCGTGAGGATGGAATCGACTTCAATTCCTCCATCTCTTGTTAGAAAATCGCAAGAACATTTTCATGAGATTTTATAATGACAATATCATAATCATAATATTGACATTCAGTTTGCCATCTAAGTATCCTAGCTTTTTCTGGTTTTGATTCAATTTTGTTTTTCAGAAAAGCTTTGACACTTGAAATATCAATTTTTAAGATAAACTTTTTAGCCAGTAGAAATAAAGGCCATTTTTTGAAAGCCTTTCTAACTGCAAAGAATTCTTTCTCGTTGATATGCCACCGAGTTGCTTCACCGTCATGCGAAATAGACCGAATATCTACATGGCACTTCTCCGTTTTGTGTGACTTTTGTAAGAATGCCGCCACCAATAATCAATCAGCATCCGTATAAAGAACAGTTCATCTTCATCCTGTGGAATTGCAAGTTTCGGAAGCTTTTTGCAAACTTCTTTAAGTTGCTTGATTCCTTCTTGATGTTCATTCTCCCATTTGAATCTTCGCATCTTTTTTTAAGCAATGGGCTAAACACCTTCCGTAATGAGCTAGATTGTTTATAAATATCCCAAAGTTAACAACTCCAAGAAAACTCAAGTTGTTTCTTGTCTTTCAATGTATCCGAAATCCCTGTGTATCTTTTCTACAATATGACTTTGTAGGATGATTCCGCATTCGCGATCTCAATTCCTAGGAATTCAATGCCTTGTTGCAATTCTTCGCCTTCTTCTCCGAAAGCACTAATCCTTCCTTGTGACAAACATCCAAAATATTTCCAAATGTCTAAGATGCTCCTTCATGTTCTTTGATGCGATCGAGAATGTCATCGATATACACGAACATGAAATCAAATAATCTTTGAAGAGATTATCCATCTTCCTTTGATATATCCGGGGTGCGTTAGCCAATCCCACAGCATCACGTTCCAAATATAGTGTCCTTGTGGTGTAGAGAAAGTCATGAACTTCTTGGTTTCTTCATCCATCTTAATCTGGTAAAATCCAGACTTGCAATCGAACTTTGAGAATATCTTGGCACCTTTGATACAGTTAACCAGATGTTCGCTGCTTGGGATATAGTATCCGTCGAACTCCAAAATGTTATTAATTCCCTTGTAATTAATAACAAGTCTCGCTTTCTCTTTTGATTTCTCCATGGTTTCTGACTAAGAACCCTGGACTGTTGTATGGAGAAACTCCTGGTGAAATTAACTTAATGTCAAGATGTTCCTTAAGTATCTTATGCATATCCTCACGATCCTCCTGGTTCATAAGGATTGGTTTGAATCTTATGAACTCATACTTCTTTACAGGTTTAACCTTTAAGGAAGCTTTAAGCTCGTTCTTATCCCACCAAGCCAAAGGATCTTCATTGTAATTCCTTCGGATCTTCTTCTTGATATCCTCGAGTGATATTTGTTCCTCTAGGGTCACGTCACTCTGTGGACTCTCCATTAGACTCATCCATAATTCTACAATGGCTTCCGAGTAACTTGTTCTTCTCCTTGTACTCTGAATGAATACCTTGTACTCTGAATGAATACAAGTTATTATCCCATATCTTCTGATCCTTCTGACTGGAACCAAATTGTCTATAAGATAATAAAGCTCCACCAAATTTTCTTCGATCCGCCATTTTTGGATTGCGAAGTTTGGCTTCATCACCACGCTTGCTGCGAAAAGTAATGGGCATTTTTCTGTAAAATGCCTCCCGCAGTCTTTGGACAATAATCTTATGATCACATAATGTTGTGAAAATAAGTCTTCTTGTCTCATTTACCTGTGTAAATCGCTTGAATATTTGTAGGAAATTATTTCCTAGCAAAACATCTGCACCTGTATCATGGAAATAGATTGGTGGGGTTTTCACCTTGTACCATGGGGTACCGCCGCACCTCCGATCATGATTTACGCTTGTTTAATTCCTCTCATAAGGATAAGAATCCTTTTAGAGAAATCTCTTCCTGCAATAGCCGGTAAATCCTCTCCAATTTCTTTAGGAAAAACATCCGGCTTTGCATACATATTCCCGCACTTGAATCAATATAGGCGGCGAAAATACTCGGCCTTGTATTCGACATATAACATTCCGATAGAAATGTATATGGAGAATGGACTAGTGGTCATCGATTACGTATCTTTTATCAACCACTGTGAACTCCATTCCTTCTTGTAATCTTTCCCAAGGTTTATGATCCTCGAGAAATTCAATTCCCAGTATTAATTGTTCTGGGATTTTCCCTGCAACTCCTGTCATAGTAAGCTCAATTTCTCCTATCTCCAGGCTTCCTTGATACCTTCCAAGTATTGGTTGTTGGAGATAATATAGAACATCACAATGAAAAATATTATCCTTTTGAGTGATGTCGAATATTACTTCAACTTCTCGCCATCCTTCTGGACATTTCAGCTCTCCTGCTGTTTTGAAAACATCTGGGATACGATGAACTGTACTTGGTCTCCTTTCTTCCCAACGGCTGCTACTCGTCATTCTGTCCTGTTGGAAAGACATCCTTCTGGGCTCAGCTCTGAGACTTCGACTTTTGTTGAAGACTGGTTGATCTTGTATTTTCATATCGATCTCCTTGATGGTTGGAGACTCAATAATTTCTGGTAAAACCACCCTGGCAAAGTCCTCGAAGATTCTTGGGACTTCAATAAATTCCTTTCTCAAGAATACTTCTGAGTGATGTGTATTCGAGAGAGCATATGATATCTTGTATGTGATCGAGTAGGGTTTGTTCCCTTCTTTCATCAATTCGACTATTTTGAAATCTTGATGAAGAGTTAGGACTCTATTGAAATCTCGATCTAGTTCTCGGTAAACTCCATCGGAATGGCAAATTCTGCGGTTGTTACCCTGTGGATAATTTGGTATTTTCTATTACGAAAACCAATCTTATCCAAAGCCTTTTCCATCGCTCCAATTGTAAATCCATCATAGATTTGAAGCTTTGGATCTTCCTTCATAATTCTCATAAGAGTCTTATGAGACACCGTAGTGTGAGAGAGGAATCCTGACATATCCTCCCCGACCGCCTGTTGAAGAATTTCTTCTTCACTCGATTCGAATCGATTCACTTCCATCATCGAATAGATCTCTTTCTTCATAGATGCTTTCATCCGAGGGAATATCCTCAAATTGATACACCCGTATTAAATCCCCGATAATAGACATGCCTTCTTCGATTTACGGTGTGGCCTCGAACGCTCGACTCCTCGTTTTTGATTATGCCTGGCAATCCGCTGAGATATGCCCTCTTGCTCCGCATGTCCAAAGCAATTACATCTTTGAAACTTTCATTTGCTCTCGTGTGAGCACGCCGAAAGTTCTCCTTCATGGATTTACTCACTGTACTTGCTTGATTAAAACCTCGATGATGAGGCTCTACTCCCGCTTGGTCTTTGGTCTGCCGCCGATTTATAACCCGGGCTTTTTGTTTTGACGAGAACCTTCTGGTCTCCATGAAGACCGCTTTTTTTGTTGTTGCTTCCCTAGCAAGATGGATGGTTTATGTCCTTCTTCTTCTTGTGCGGCCTTGGTTGACCTCCCACAATTGTTGGGATGTCATTATCCACGCAACATAGAGGAACCGCTTTGTTAATTCCTCTTAATCTCTTGTAATTCTGTCGACATAGTTGCTTGGTAGCACCATTCGGATAACTTGGCCTTTAGGAAAGACATTTTTCTCGCCCACGCTTTCTACTTCCGCTCCATCCTTGTATTCCCGATAAGCATTTCTCTCCGAGGACTCGGAATCTTGGCAAAGAATAGGCATGCGACTTCCTTTTCTTCGATCTTGGATTTCCACCGGTATTCGGTGAACAACTTGATATATTCAATATGACAAATATCATACAACCTTCAGCTATAGAGGGCTTGTTTATATCTCTTTCTTTTTTTCATCCTCTAATCCTCGAAATATCATGTGCCGATGAACTGGATTTTGAATAATTTTGCCATACCATCGACAATTCCTTTAAGTGATTCTCCTGATGTGACCGAACTTTTTGTACTAGCATCGGTCATATCCCAGGCAATATTCATCGATCCTTCAAGACTCATTTCAAGGAGTAAAATGAATGAATCCTTTGTAAGATCGAGGGTTCCTGCTGAAATTCTCATAGTTGAAGCCCATTCATCAATGAGAACTTCTCTGTTTTTAAAATCTGGGATGTCCAGATTTAACATCAACCCATATGGATGTATTGGGTCGAGGTGTGATCTTCCATAAGGCGTCTGATAAACATTCGGCCTTCCAGTAGGTTGTCTAGTTCCCGTAAGAGGGTTTCGACCTCCTGTTCCTGAAAGTGGATCACTTCCGGTCGTGAAATCCCCAGCGTGTGGCATCCTCTCGTCCCGAGCTCCATGATTCGAACCCGTGCTTTCTTCGACGTTAGGATTAACTGGTGGCGGTGGTGGTGGAATTGCTCTACCTTGTGGGTCATAGATAACCAAAGTTGATCCATCACCTGCGTTAAATCTTTAAATCTACAATACCCAATCCCGCGAAGGATTCTACCAGGTCGTGTAGATCTTTAAGATTCATCTTTTCCATATCCATCTTTTTAATTTTTGATGGATTTTCCTTTGATTAAAGCAATGAGCTTCTCCTCATCATCTGTCATCTTTCGTATAACTTCGGTTGGTTTTCCCTTTTGGTGTAAATATGGCATTTCCGAAATCTATACGCTTTTTCCTCTGGAAGAACTCGGCTGTCCTCCAGGTTCTTGACTCGTTTCAATATCATGAAGGATTTCAAGAGTCCTTCGATATTTCACCATCGTCTCCATCCGGTTCTAGATCCATGAACTTGTCTTTGTAGATGAATATAGTCATTGCCATAATTCGCACCGTCTTCCTTGCGGACTTCTAAGATCTTTGGAGAACTTAGATTTGTCTGGAAGTATCTCGTTCCACTCGGGTACTCCATTAGGAATCATTGTTCTTCGATGGGAATTTTCATGAACCGTTTCTTGAAGGTTCATCAGTGAACATATCGAGTCGATTAAGCATCCGAATCGCTATAATATTCTCGCTTTCGCATTTTACATTGCTTAAGGTTTCCCGTCAACTCCTCGCCTGTTCTTTTTCTTCATGTTGATATTCCCAATATGAAACCTGGTCAAGGTGTTCTTGTGCATACATCGTCAATATTTGACGATATGTCCTGTAAGAGGTACATCTCGGTCATCGGTCCGGATCCATAATCTCGGAGTAATTTCTCCTCACCAATTGTTAATTACATAAATATAATAAATTTAACTAAAAGTTCTTAATAAACCTAGGCTCTGATACCATTTATACGGCCCTTAAAACCTTTAAAAACCATTAGTTTACCTTTAATTCAATATAAGGGGTATTTTGGGATTTTATCAAAAAAGAAGGCTATTTTTGATCATTTTGAATAAGTAAGACTAAAGTTGTATATGTGTTTTAAATTTGGGCCATTCTTGATACTTTCCCATTCTTATTTGTGGTTAGGATGATGATGACAAGTGTCTCAAAGATTTGAAAAGAAAAGATTATTTTGATTTGCGGAACAGTTGGTTTTGAAGAAAATAGAATTGTTTGCATTCAACTTAAATGCTAATATTTTTTTGTATGGTAGAGAATGCATCAATTGTAGTTGATAAAAATATCACATGGAGAGGCATATAATTATCTCCTTTAATTAGGTAACTGAAAAAGATATGGGAATTGGATTCACATTGACCATGTCTCCGACGGGGTTTTAAATTAATACTTACGACGATTGGTATGTGGGAATGGGATAGAAATGGAATGAGTATTCCTTGTTTCATTCTCATTTACATGCTTGGTATGCTTTAGTGATAGGAATACTCATTTCATGGGAATCCCTATTCCCAAAAGTAAGAGAATGATCATTACTCTTCTCCTCCATGGGTTTAGCTATTCCCAACCATCAAAAATGACTCAAATTTTATTTTTAATAAAATTATCTTTCTATAAATGACTAAAAATGTTGGATATAATCTATATTTTTGAAAAGTAGTGTTATAAATAAAAAAATTATTTATAATTTAAATATGAGTTATATTTAATATTTTAATAAATCATAGTCAATTCTATAAATATTCAATATTTAAATCAAAATTTTGATATAGAATTCTTTTGTTGGTTTTCTATATTTTCTTATAAAAAATAGAGATAATTACAAAAATACCCCTGAGGTTTGGGATAATTACATAAAAACCCAGAGATTTTTTAAAATTACAAAAAAACCCTTGAGGTTTGATTCTGTCTTACATTTTTTCCCTTCATAAGCAAAAAAAATATCAAAATCTCCCTGATATTTATAAAAATAGTATAGTTACCCCTTAAATTTAACCCATAACCAAACCTGATGGGATTTTTTGTAATTTTAAAACATCTCTGGATTTTTTTGTAATTAGCCCAAATCTCAGGGGTGTTTTTGTAATTATCCCTAAAAAATATTATATAAAATATATTTGATATCATAGATATAAATCTATATATATATATTATTTAGCACACATTAAAATAATCTTATATCAATTTACGAATAACATATTTAATAAAATTTATTTAAAAAATCTTATTTAAGAGAATTTGATACTTTAAAATTATTTTTATCAATTACTATCATTAATTTATAATTATCAATCAAGATATTTAAATCAAGTAAAAAATCGTCATCCATTCATTTCTCCATTCCTTGTACATACCAATCATAGGAATAGTAATACTACATCATTCCATTCCTAATGTTATTCCATTCTAACCTAATTCCATTCATTCATACCAATCATGCCGTTAGGGATAATTTAATAAAGAACCTATGAGATTTAATCTAATTACATAAAAAATTAATTGTCTTTCAAAATTACAAAATTCCCCTTATAATGTTACAAACACCCCCTCGAGGTCTATATTTACCTAACAAATACCCCCAGTTGAGGATATATATAATACTAACACGACAATGACATATTTACCTATTAGTGACACGATAATATGATATTTTGAATGTTGATATTGTATTTTGCTCTGTAATATCTGCTATTGTGTATGAACGTGTAAATTATTTTCATTTTATTTTTGACTTATCGTGTCGTATCAACACGAAAAATTTCATGTTCGTGTATGTACAAATCCTTATGGTGTCGTGATCGTATTTGACATTATGGTATCGATGCGAAACACGCCACAATTGCGCGATTTACCATCCCTAGTGTAGGGGACACATTTTCGGAACGTTACCATCCCTAGTGTAGGGGACACACATTTTCGGAATTTAACATTTGTTTTTTTGTTTTTCTTGGTCTTCTTTCGTACTTCTTGACAACTTATAACCGTACACGTGCCACATGTTCTTTTCTTAGCATATGTTTTTTTCCTCCACTTGTAGCCGTGGTTGTTTTCTTTGATTTCTTCTTGTTTTTCTCTTTGTTTTTATGTTTTTATTTTCAGTAGGTACTGAAAATTCGAATCTGATGAGTATTAAGTTGTTTGAATCATTAAATTAAATGTCACAAGCTATATATAGAGAGAAAGAAATTCATTTTTTTCAATCATTTTATTAAATTGTATAAAATAATAATGTCATATATTATTTTATATATAATATATTGCAACTAATAATATATTTTGTTGGAAATTTTGGTTTTGATAAAGAAGGTGTCGACCCGACTTTGACCAAATTTTCGATGGCTAAATATTTAATTCTGTAGGAATGTTAAAATATATATTATTAATCTACGTTTCGAGTAGATGTTCGTAGTATTTTTTATTTCTCAAACCCGAATTTCGGTGAGTGAGAAATTAATACACGAAGGTAGCCACATAAAAGAGCATTATGTAAAGATTATGTAAAGGGAGATGAAAGGCTTTTGCCTTATCCCACATGGAATACAAATCATTGTTTATCCTATTTTATTTACTAGAATGTATTATTTGTTGTATAAACTAAACACAAGTGGATGATCACAAGTGGGCCACACGCGCGCGCCCTTCTGGCCTGGCCTCGGCCAGGGCCAGGGTCAGGGCTTGGGCCTTGGGTCGGGCCGACCGGCCTTATTGGGCCTGGGTCCAGGTCCACTAAAGTTTTGCCACTCGAAAATGGGCTTGGCCAGATTCAAGTAATTGTTGGACTGTTGGAGTCCAATAAATCTGGACATTGTAGGTGTCCAGATTCGTGTGACTGTCGGAGTTAGTAACTCCTGTGTGGTCACCTGAAGTTTGCCCATTACCTGACTGTTATGCAGTAGTGGGATGTAACACCTTGGCTGTTACATGTGATTAAAGCCCACTACCCAGTTTTTTCTCCTGCAGGTGGAATTGTTGGCTATATATTCATTTTAGTGCATTGCAGTTTTCCACACAACAAATATTCATACACAAAGCCATATTTCTGCATTCTGCACTCAAAGTCCAGCAACCAGTCTTCAACACTTTTTAGTTCGAAGATGCTTCTGTGTTAGTGGTCTGCTACATAGATAGAAGACGAGGCCGTTTTATCTTTGGAGGCAATACGTCAAACCGTGAGCACTAGCCGGGACGTATTCAGTTCTTGAAGTTCCTGTTTCAAGCAATTCTATTTGTAATAGAATAGTTTTATATTACAGTTTGTAATTGAGCCATTGTGAAGGTTTTCCCAGTGTAACCACTTTATTGTAACTTTATCATAGTTGGAAATTCAAATAATTATACAAATATAACAAAATACTCAATTTATAACTCTAAATTACTATTAAAAAAAAAACTCAAAAATGGGTATTGGTTTTTACCGTTTCAACCATAAAAATGGTTTTCTGGCCTTCTCCCACTAGTGACCATCGGGTCTCAGTTGAGCTAGCGAAGAATTTGTCGTGTAGAAACTAGTATTACTTTCATTTAACTTAACATATATATAAACATATGCATGTTTGAGAATAATGAAAAACAAAGTACATACACCAAAGTTATCTCTAAAGCTTCATTTGGACGAATGTATTTGTAGTTGAGGATTTCAAATTCATAATAATATTTTCTCAAAAAAAAAATCATAATAATAAATCTATTGAACTTGTTTGGATACAATGAATTTCAAATCTTTAAGCTCATATTTTAAGCTATTTTTTAATGGATTTCATATCTATCTTGGTTTGAAATGATTCCCCAAAATCTAACATTGTGCATATCTTTTGTCGTGACACTAATTTGGCTTTGCGTTGATCAATTATAAGTGCCAAACTCATCTATAATTACTCGATCATCAAAACATGCGTGAAAGTTCCTTAAATTTATATACAACCTCAACTAATGCAACTGTCATGCGTGAATCCCGTACTTTATGGGCCAACAGGCCCAAAACTGCCAAACTATTTCTCATTTTGATATTACTTTCATGATATTCCAATTCCAAATTCTCATGTACCAGATCAACAATTTTACAAGAAGCAACACTTCCCTAATGGGCCGGATATTATGGCCTAGGGATGATAATGAGGTGGGTCGAATCATGTATCTAGATACTTAGATCCGCCCCGTCCCTAGAGCATGATGGATCGACCCATCATGCCCACATTAAATAAATTTAAATAGAAAAAAAAGAATAAAATATTTATTTTTAATATAATTATAAAATATTCTTTAAAAAACTTATTGTTTTCAATTTATAAATTTAGATATAATATTAAAAGATAAAAATTATATTATATATATTATATATGTTAAATATATATTAACTATATTAAAAAATATAGGCGGAGCAGAAGTGATACCCAAATTCGTCCCGCCCCACGCGTGTCACGGGATAGGGCGACCAAAACGGGGCGGGGCGAGTATCCATGGTTCAGATAGAAATTGTCATCCCTAATCTGGCCACGATCACACCTCTAAAGTTTGACCATGCCATGGTTTAAAAATTTTAGATTGGCGAGTCCGCATGACCTGATCCATTAATCGCGGATTCAGGTCAATTTTAAGCCCGATTTACTATTGTGTACATGGTGGGTAAATCCATGTATTTTGCTTGAATTTAAATACTAATTAGAAAATAATATTCTTATATTTCAGGTATTTTAATAAATTTGAAAAAGTTAAGTTGTAAGTTTAACTTAAATTTGAGTTGCAAAATTTTAATCAAATTCAATTAAGAAACATGGGCTTAAACTTAAATTTAAGTTGCACGTATCATCTCAGCGTATAGAGGAACAATTCTCTTACCTATTTACTCTTCTTCTTACCTTATTAGAGAATGCATAGCTCAATTACTCCCATCCGTTATTGTGTACTCCTTTTTCAGCCTTGATCCAATCAATGAGACATGATTGAGCATTTGAGCTTAGCTTCTAAAGAAATGGAACATATGGTTGAGCATCTCTCGCTAGTGATGTTGCTTCCCGAGCCGAAGGCTTGCTCCATAACAACTATTGAGCTTGGAAAGCAAGAACCTACTCCCCATCATGGATATATAACATGAGTAGTTTTGAGTCTTTTGCCGCCACAAACAATGGCAAGAACCTACTCTACATGTTAAAAGTAACATGATGTTAAGTCCATAAGGTAATACAAAACATAAAATACAAAAGTTTGTCTGGTGGCGCCATCCGTCAAGTAGGTGCTTGTCAAAGGAGAAGACAAATGTCCTTGGCGAACTGAAGAACATTATAGTTGTTCAGGGGATTGATGTACAACAATATCCTTACAAAAAGAATCAGGAACTGAAATGCAACTCAGTTCCTAGAGTATGATGAAGAAGGAATAATCAGTGTTGATATAAATCGTTAAGAAGTAAGTTTGAGGAATCCCAACATTGAAAAAAAAGAAATAGCCTTTTTAACCAAGTATAAGTTGAGAGTACACTGTCCAATATAAGAAGACTTGCAAACAGTGTTACAAAAACCGGCCTAGACAGCTACTTAGGCGCTACGCGCACCTAACCCTACATGATTTTGTCCAAATCGTTGAAAAAATTACCTTAGCCAAAAAATGGGCATAGGCGTGTCCACCTACGTGACAAAAAATAAGCCAAATTTTTAAAAATAAAAAATATAGTATTATTCCTGGGCACTAGGGGTTGGACTGTTGTCCGACTAGCGGCCAATAATTTCTGCAACCTTGCTTGAAGAAAGTTGTTGGTGAAAAGCGACAACACATAGTAAAGGAACGGACTACAAACAATAGACATATTTTGAAATTGTCCCACTCAAACAGGCATTATTTAGGTGTGTCTATGAATAGATGCTTGAAAACCCTTTGAAGGGTAATGCCATTATCTCCAACGATTTAATCAATATTCAAGCTTAAGCATTTGGGTTGTATCTCTCAAAAAGAAGCAGTCACACTACGAACGAAAAAGCTCAAAGCCAATTCACTTGCATTCAAGTTGCTCAAACTCTAAGCAAATTTGAAACTTAAAAAATGATTCAAGCCTATCAAATCTTTGAAGAGATTCAAACAAAAAGACCGAAGGTGCCTTCAACACCTTCAAGAGTTAATTACCTGGGCTCCAGCATCACTATGTCAATGTCCATGGAACGAGACATTTTCTTTTCTAGCATACATTATGCTTGCGAGTCTCCTGGGTCTATTGATGTCCCATTTGATCAATGAACGCTCGACTCAGAGCTTATTTAAGATTACAATCATAGAGGCGTATTCCATGATTACCATCATATGCGCAACAAAACAATTAAAGATAAAGCATTTCCAATTTAATTAATATATAAAATAAGATTGTCTACAGACTAGAAAAATACGAGCGGTCATCAATTGGCATTGATGGCACGTCGGGCACTACTCTAACAGTTATGTCTACGGTCACAAGAAGTAACCCAATTGATCAAACACAATACGCAATAACTAATAAAAACAATAATAAAGGAATCAATGCAGCATGTATATATTCTTCCGATAGATATGGCGCAGAAGGTATATAACCAGAAGAACCTCCTTCATCTTCTGATAAAAATGTTGCATTAGGTTCTTCATCTTGAGGCATTAACAATGGTGGTGCTGAAGGAACCACACGTGGTTGTACTTGTACATTCATATCCATCTCCTCTCCACCAAACAAATACGACAAATACAAAACACCCCTCGGTCTCCCTGACGAACACGAATAAATCGTGAACGCGACATCCTTAGACCCACTAATATTATTTCCTTCTGAGTGATAATACTCAAGTAGCCTCTTAACGGGAAGAAGAACTCGCCCGACGTTTTTGTCGGCGCCGAAGATTCTTCGACGCTTTACGCATAAAACAAGCGTGAGATCGACGAGCATTGAATCGTCGATCTGAAAATTCATCGGAAAACACCAAATGGGCTGTGCGCCGCCGCGCTTGTCCACTAACGTGCGCTGTGATATGGTTGAAGAAGAAGATTGGGCTTCGGTGGTGATGGTGGCGACGGTGTAAAGATGCATTTTCTTCCAGAAATGGTTTGGGTTCTTGAAAATTTGTGCGGATTTGACCATGATTTTCAGGTGTGTTTTGTTCATGTTTACTGGTTTTGTGGAGGGCGAAGAATGAAATGATTTAGGTGGGAGAGAATATCTGATTTTGAAAAGAGTATTATTAGTTCTACCGATATAAGGACTCTAATAATTCGTGTAGATAACTATCATAAATTTATTTTGGATTTACATAAATTCAAACGCAACGCAATTACACATAGTAGATGTGTAGTGTATGCAAATCTAGGGTAAATAGTGTATTTTTTTAGTAATAGCATTATTAGACCGGCTGATGGACCAATTTAGACGCAAATAACTAAATCTACCTTTCTTCAAATTCACCACGTGTATAATATTAATGCTTTTATCCATTATTTTATTTATTAAGAATAAAATTGATTGTTAAAGGTATCCATTTCTCATTGTTATCTTAACATTTAAAAAAAAAGGTCCTTACCTTGGGATTGTTAGATACTATTTTCATTTTTTCCATACGGTAGAGGCTACAGTTTAATCAGATTTCAGAAAAAGGAGAAAATAGCAAGATTTTATTCTTTAAAGTGGTCGAGATAGACAATGTATCCCTTTAAACTGTCACGATTTGATTTTAATGCATATAGTTTCTAAAATTGGAAAATTTTAATTTACTTGTGAGTTGTGACAAATAATTAAATGTGGCCAACAATGTTTGACAAAACAAATCACAAGAGCTTGCTGACATGAACTATAATTTGTAACTTTCTAATATTTGGAGGGGAATAATTGATGTAGCGTTTATATGTATAAATTGGGGGAGAAAGAAAGATGAAAACAAATATCCACGCCACCAACCCAGAAGTTGGGAGGGATACTTTGTTAGAGGGAGTGTGTAGCGCTCCAATTAGATTGGATTGTAAATATAATTTTATTGGGAGTTATTAATAAAATATATTTTTTATCATATGTTTTGTATTTATTAATACTATTTGCGTATTTGACAAAGTCCTTAGACCAAACATAGCTACATGGCATGGTCCGCATCTGATGGCAATCATTGAACATGTCTTTGTGGCTTCTATCTTAATTAGTTCCAAATCGAAGGGTTTTTCGAGATAGGACATTGAATATCAAGAAAGACTTGTGCATAACATCAACATTGTAACACAAAGACTTATATGTGGGTTTTTATTAGAGAATAAGTTAATTGAACATGACCTAATGAAATTTCTTAATTGGAAATTTGAACTGTCGAACAAAGAATTTTCTTGTCGCGACAGTACATGATTAGTCCTTGGACTTGAAGCATGATGGTACGTAATCCACTGTACACCTTGCAACACTTTGATTTATCTTCTATTAATCACAAAAGAGATATTTGGGATGTTGCACTGGTGCATTGAGGTTTGTCAAGAGCCAATAAAGAATTCAAGTCTTGTCTTTTGATGACAAGAGAATCTCATATATTTTCGTAGTTTGTGGTTTGAAGTCCTTGACCAAGACACGATGAATATTGTTTCATACAGGAATTATCGGAACTTGAAATGGAATCATAGTAAATGAATTAGAGGTAATTTTAGCTTGCCCCCCCCCCCAAAGTATACCAGTTTTTCTACTTTGCCTACTTAACTTTGAATTGTTCTACTTTAACTTCGCAAATTGTTGTACTTGGCTTATAAATTCCAATCTTACCCTTTAACCTATATGGTTATTTTATTTTGTGATATCTGAAAATGGTATCATAGCCTAGGTTTATTGATGAAAATTAATTTTATTTAATACTATTTATATATTGACTACAGATGAGGAGATTTTGAGAGAAAATTGATCCAAATAATTGTTCGAAATGTAATAGCTACACATAATGCACTAACAATGAGGGGTAAGTTTGAAAATTATAGGAGTACTGCAACAATTTGTAAAGTTCGGGGGTAAGTAGAACAATTCAAAGTTACGTGGGCAAAGTAGAAAAGGGCGCATAGTTTGGGGGACATATTAAAATTACCTCTTTATTAATTGTTTTCAACTAATGATTGATACCCTAGATTCAATCGACGATTTAGAATCAAAATGATAGTACATGTATGCACTCACAATTGAAATAAATTTACTCGTTATTTCACCTAATGCTAGAAATAGGGATGGCAACTAGTGCTGGAACCAGGATTCGGTATTCGGGGGGGCAACAATGTCCATTGGATTTTGATCATTTGCCCATATATAACAAAAATAGTTATTAGCCGTGACTTTCAAAAATATTTTTTTAGCCATTTTGAGTATAATTGTCCATTCTCCTTTTTTATTAAAACATTCTTGACTCCGAGAAATATTTCTCAATCCCAAGAAATGCATCGGATCAATCTTTTCAAATTTGCTAAGTAACTCACCAAAGAATACAAGGAATGTATGACTATTATTTTTTTGTTAAAATGGCTAAAAATATGACTACTTTTCATCTCTCGAAAACCTGAATGACTAAAAAGGTCCATTTACACGTAATAAAATTTAAAATATATTATATTTTTGCATCAAATACAATGTGAATATTTATTATCAAATATTTCAAAATACATAATTACAGTTCCAAGATATTAAAATTTAGAATGTTTCTCTTGCATATCATGAATATCATCAGGAAAACAAGCAAGTTAATATACATATAGTATAAATAAGAACTTGAAGTGTGTAAGGATACAGACCTACAAATTCAAAAAATAAAAATCTTGATATAATTTTTTTCTCCAAAAAAATTACCCAAAAATACATAAAAAATGAAAATATTGGGGGGGGGGGAGCAAGGGCCCCCTCCAACAACACTTAGGTCCGCCCCTGATGGCAACAAGTGGGTTTGGCCAAATCCAAGGCCCGCCCCGTGAAGCAAATGTCGGACCCGCTCTGCCCAGCATTAGATCTGCAACCCGGTGGGTTCAACCCGCTAGATCCGCTAAGAGAATAATTGGCAGCCAACATGTTCAGCTACAGGTCGTTTAAGCTTCTGTTGTGACTCGTGTTCATTATGTAACTTTTTATCTTTAAATATGTCCATAATGTAAATTAATATGATTCAAAATGGTTGTTATAATATTTAATTCAAATTATCAAATATCATATCATGTAGACTAATATTTATTAGGACCCTATTAATTAGAAAAATTGATGTCAGAGCCAAGTCAAAAGCATTAATTAATATGATAATCTGCAAACATGAACTCTGAATATTAAGTTCTGAGAATTAATTTACACTCGTCCATTCGTCGTATGAAAATTAATAATAACAAAATTAAATAAGTTAATATATAGGGGGCAGATCCGGTGGGTTTTCTAAAAGTGGACCCGTAACAGCCCTCGGAAACCATTTAACCGTGTTTAGACCAGGCCCGAACGAGCCGATTTGAAGCGGAGCTGGGTTTTGACCTGCCCCATTGTCATCCCTAGCCCAGAAAATTGTGCTACTTATTTGATGTCCCATGATTTGTAGGCTCTTGAAAGACAATTTCAAGTCATATTAGTTAATTCAATTAATTAATTGAACAAATTGTGATGTGTTAAGTTACAATAGTTGTAAGCCTATTATTAGACAATTGTCTTTTACGGGTTATACTTCCTTTTACAGTATTCGTTTTGTTTTAGTATAGAAGTGTCAAAGTGTGCGCTCATCCATGTACCAATGCAAGTGTGATTCTCTTTGTGAGGTTATATTCCCATCTTTCTGAAAGCCTGTAAAGAGAAGAGGGATTGGAGCCAACTATGCATTCGAATAAGAACAAAACCTACATGTCCAAGACGAAACTTTAAAAGCTGGTTATTCCCTCTGAATTGCACAATTTCCTGCTTTGACCTTAAACAACAACGAAGCCCATCAAAGATTCTTTAGCTCAAATCTACTTTTCATTAACTCCACCGTCCATTTACTAGAGATCCATTTTGTACTCCAGTCCATGAGTTTAGTTGGGTTGCACATGGTGGGTTTTGGGATTCGTTTCCTTGTGACTTTCTTAAGAATATACTAATTTGACTTCTTGTAAGTAGTAAAATGCCCAACACCATTCTAGTAAAAGACCTGCATAATGGTGTTAACCCACACAAAAAAATAAACAAATAATGTATATTTTGACATTTCTAGGGCAAGAGCAGTGGGCCGAATCGGTTGTGTTTGCAAACTCTAGAAAAAAAATGATACTAAACTTTTAGGAGATCAAAAAAACTATTTGCTCCACCTAAAAAATGAAAATCACTTTTTTCTAGAGTTTTACAAGCAATCCTTAAATCTTATCCCAAAATTCAAAGCTGATTGTGGAAGGCCATTCGTGGGGATTTGTTGCTCATTTAAAATTGTTATCTAATTCGTAAAATTGAGTCAACAATTACTCTTGTATCTACCAGATGTTAAAAAAAATGTTTGTACACATGATCTGTGTAAAAAATATTATTCCAGATATTTCATATATACAAACCCAAAAACAGAAAAAAGAATTCAAGAAAAACGAAACATGTATTGATATTTCTAACAAAGTCCTAAACAGATGGGGGGAGGGGAGGGGGCAAAAGAAAGACGATGAAAATTAGGTTAAATTTAGAAATCAAAGCCGCCACCCATGTCGCCCATGGCATCGTCATATCCATCAGCATACGACGCAGCGTCCCCAATATCCGACGCCATTTCTCCCACCAGCAATCCCCCAAGCAATCCAGCTCCTAATCCCAACCCCAATCCACCACCCATACCCATCTTGTTCTTCTTCGGCTTCTGCGGCGCCTGAGCATACTGCCCGTACCCCGGCGCGAACCCCGGCGGAGGGTACCCATAACCTGGCGGCGGAGGCTGCTGATATCCATACCCACTTGGCTGTGGATAACCCCCATATCCCGCCGGAGGAGGAGGAGGATGCTGATACGCCATTCCTGGATGTGGCCCTGGTGGGTAACCAGATCCACCCGCGTATGGCGCCGGCGGGTAACCAGATCCACCCGCGTACGGCGCCGGGGCAGCCGGATACGCCGTCACCGGCTCTGACGCGACGTGTTTCTTCTCCTCCACTTGATGCGTGAATTTTTCCCCAAAACGACAGGAAAACTTGATGGAGCCCTTCGATTTCCCGGAAGGGGTGCGGATCTGGTATTCAACGACTCGATCTTCGTTTGAATCTGGCTTGTAGAGATCGTGAACGGGGACGGTGGCGGATCCAACCTCCTTGTCGCTGCCGATCGTGCCCTCGGCCTTGAGCTGGATGAAGAGGTTGAGGCCGGGCTTGGTGAGATAAGGCTCGTCGACGATGAATTCCATTTTGTGATTCCATTTGGGATTTGGTCCACAATTCTTGTCGACAGGCGTCTTCTTCTTCGATTGCGGGTATCCAGCGATCGAAACCTCGGCGTACACGTCCATCTTGCCGAAGAGATTAACGTCCTTCAACCCTTCTGCTGATATCAGGGTGAGATTCAACGGCCGGTACTCCATTGTTGAAAGATTTCTCAAGGATTGAATTGAAAGGTTTTTTTGGTTTTGGTTTGAAATTTATGTTGAAGTATATGAATAATGAATATTGATGGAGATTTGTGTATAGTGTTTGCGCGTGTATTTATATATAAATGGTATTGGGGAAGGAAAAGGGGGAGAAGGTTCGATAAACCGACTTGAGAATGAATGGATATCCGGTTCTGTTGTCCCCACTCTCATCTAGATATATCCGGGTCATGGTTAAGAACGAATACAGCGTCTTTTCCGCGTTGAAGATTTGTGCGATGTGATATGATATCACAACTATGTCAATAAGTTTGACCCAAATATAATTAGTTAATGACAAAAACTGGTGTTAAATTGTCTAATGGGTGAAAATCCGTTAAAGGGTCACAAAAATCGACCTTAGTTTAATTAAAAGTATTAATTTTTATAATATTGGATAATAATAAAATATCACCATAGCGCCGAAAAGTATTAGATTTTTATCTGAAAAAAGTATTAGTAATCCCTCTGAAAAGTATTCTAACGTAGTTCACTTGAAAATATTTAATAACCTTTTAAAAAATATTAGTTTTTTCCAATGTTGTAAAAAGCGTTAGGCGCTCGCTGGCGCGGACAGATCCTAGCGCCTTGCAGCGAGCTTAGCGGGGTTAGCGGGACTTAAAGCGGATTAAGCGGACCTAATCGGAAAAAAAATTGTAGGCGGACAAGGGGGGCCTAGCGCCTAGGCGGGGATTAATCGGAGATAGGCGGGGATTTTTACAACAGAGGTTTTTTCCCTAAAAAGTAATAGTTGTCCCCGTAAATTACTGAAGAGAAAATTACACAAAATCCTTTGTACTATTCGTGTTTTTACATTTTACCATATGAGCTATTTTTCGTAACATCTTACCATTTTTTTTGCTTGCAACATCTCAAATTAGGGGTGGGGGATTAAGGTCACATCTCCAACCTATTTATTCATATGCAAACGTTCAGTACAAACAATCAATCAAAAGCTACATTTATCTAACAGTTCTAAAGGAGGGAATTTCTAACGGATCAGCCCTAACTAATCCTTTTACATACAAAGGGATGGATGTAGGAAGATATCTTGAATTTCAATGTAGTTGTAATCCTAATGCAACAAGATAGTTAGCTACCTTGTTCCCTTCTCTATGTACATGAGAAATATTACAATTAACAACTCTAGTAAAATATTGAATCTTTACAATGGTGCCTTTGAGTGTCCAATGGCCTGTGAGCTTTTGCTGGAGTGTAACATAGAGGATGGAAGATTAGATTCAATCCATAAGTGTTGTATAGACCAATGAGATAATAAACTAAGAGCATAAGCCAATGCTGCAAATTCTGCAAATAGAGGAGATGGGCAGTGTTGGAGGAAGGCAGAGAATGCCCAGAGTACTTGACCCTGTGCATCTCTTAATATTCCTCCAAGGCTAGCTGTAGAAGTATGGGGATTAAATCTTCCATCAATGTTTAACTTGATCCAGGGGGACTGAGGTTTTTGCCATACCACTGGGAAGGTATGCAAAGCAGGAAGAGATGCAAAGTTTATACCACTTTGTGTTGCAAGCCAAAGGAATCCCTTCCAATTATTATACTGAAAGATAGCAGATTTAGTGAAAAGAGATATATGAGAGTGCACATTAGCAATAATTATGTGGTGACTGAATGTGGCCATTTCATGTTTACAGGTGTTTCTTTCTTTCCAGATGTTCCAAAAGATCAAGCAAGGAATAATCAAAGAGATGTGTGGAGTGTGTGCAAATGGTGTAAGATGAAACCAACTAGATAAAAAGGTATGTATATGTTCAGTGTGTGCAATTGTACACCTCAACCATGTAGCAAAATGGTGTGAAACCCTTCCAACTTGATTATTAACAAGGAACAAATGATTACAGGTTTCCAAAGTAGGGGAAATAGAATGGGGTTGAGAGGAGGGGAGATTACCCGGGCAACATTGCCATTCTGACGTGGAACTTGCTATCAATTGGCAATCGATTATGAACCAGTCTCCACATAAAGATAGAGTTGGATGGGGTAATATATTTGTTCTAAAGAAATTTAAAGTGGAAGGTAACAGGGATAGGGTTATAGGTGAGAGTATTGGCAGAGGAAATAGAGAGATTGCCAATTAAAGATGGTTTCCACTTCATAGAATCTGAGTCATTGCAAGAATCTGGGAATTTGGCAAATTTTGGTAGCCCACTCATGCCCTACAATGTTATTAAAAAGCTCAAAATTCCATTGATTATTACACTAAAAAATTGACTAGAACATTCTCAAACCCACTTACATCACATTGAATAGCCTCAATTAGAGGTTGTGTTCATGCCAAACATCAAATCAAAAACAGATATTACCCTTGCCAAGAGGCTAAATAGTATTCAGTTTCATCACTTCTCTAACTTTGCACAATCTTTTCCACACCAAATTATCACCAGGGGATTGTGGGGCAGTCATAATAGGCATGCCACCAGCATAAAATGAGACCATAAAGAAATTTTCAATCTCAATTTCTACCACAATTTAAAAGAGAAGGCAGTGATAAGATCATGTGTGTTTCTCAGCCCTAAGCCACCCTCAGCAATAAGGTGCAGACTTTGTGCCAAGAGATCCAATGGATCTTTCTTGTGGTGTGAGTGGCACCCCAAAAATATCTGGTCATGATTTGATCAAGTTTATGCACAATATACTTGGGAGGTTTAATAACCTGGACCAGATGAAGAAACGTGGAGCACAAAGTGATATTGATGAGCATAAATTTGCCCCCAAAAGTAAGATCTTTCCAAGCCCAACCATTAATCTTGTTGTGCATTTTGTCCTGCAGAGATTAAAAGAGAACACCTTTTTTATGTCCCTTATGAGAGGGGCACCGAGGGTTTAGTTTTGGAGTTGAGTAACAGAAGCTATGTGAGAGATCATGTTGTGAGTCATGTTAGGCCCCACAATAAAGGCACTCTTTTGCTTATTAAAAGACTGACCATATATATTTCAATAAGTGTCAAGGAACTTAATGAGAGTGTGGGGACCAGGGTTATAATCATTGGAGAAAATGAACACATCATCAGCATAGGGAAGGTGAGAGACAGGAAATCCCCCCCTGAGAATTATAATGCATGTATTTATGATGAGATAATCCAGACCTCTAAACAAGAATTCAGCAGCTAAGATGAAGAGAAAAGGGGAGAGAGGGTCACTCTGCCTCAACCATCTATGAGATTTAAAAAAAAAAACACAACTTTGGCCATTGATAAGAACTGAGAACCATAATTCATGTATTTATGTTGTTTATACATATAATCCAGACCTCTAAACAAGAAGTCAACAGTTAAGATGAAGAGGGAAGGGGAGAGAGGGTCACCCTTCCTCAACCCTCTATGAGATTTAAAAAACCATAACTTTTGCCAGTGATAATAACTGAGAACCAGCTGTTCTTGACAGCCTTATCAATCAAAAGAATCAATTTGGCAGGGAAATTCATTTTAGCAAGCATAGTCATGAGGAAAGGCCATTGGATTCTACCATATGATTTGTCCATATCAAGCTTAAAAGCAACCTTTATGGGCTCATATTTATGATTAATAGAGTGGATAAGCTCTTAGGCCAGGAGAATATTATCACTAATTAATCTATCTTGCACAAAGACACTTTGGAAAGGGGATATGATCATGAGTAAGATAGGAGAAATCCTATTATTAAGGATTTTGGTGATGAGTTTATTAGCCACATTACACAGACTAATTGGCCTGCAGTCAGACCAAAATGAAGGGTTAGGCTTTTTAGGGATAAGCACAATGGTAATGGAGGTGAAACACTTAGGAATAACATTCCCAGCAAAGAAGCCATGCACAGCAAAAAATGACATCCTCTTTAACAATGGACCAACACTTTTGAAAAAAGTGGGCTGAGAAGCCATCTAGCCTAGCTGCACTGTTTGGACAGATGCCAAACACAGTAGTATGAATTTTTTTTTTCATTGGGGAAATCATGGAGAGCATTAAGGTTAATAGACTCTGGAATAATAGAAAAGGGGAAATCACATTCGAAAGAGTGAGAGTTCACAGAGTTAGCCATATATTCAGTAAAAAAAATTACCTCAGACTTTTGGATATTAGCATCAGAAGTAAGACTATTACCATTGTCAAGGATGGAATGGATTCTAGATCTCACTCTCTTTTGTTTGACAAGGTTATGGAAGTATTTAGTGTTTCTTTCCCCTTCCACAATCCATTTACAAGAAGATATTTGGTGCCAAAAATCTTCTCCAATTTTAGTGGCAAGCACAAGCTCAGCAGAAACCTTATTGTAATCAGAAAGAAAAGTATGAGTGGGATTAGCATCATAAGTTTTCTCAGTTTCAGCAACCTTGGCATGAGCATGTTTCAAATTATCAAAAATATTGCTAAAAACAGTTTTATTCCACCATTGCAATTTATGTTTAACTCTCATAAGCTTACAGTAGAGGTTAAGCATGCTAGTGAGGCTAGTAGGGGAGGACCAGGTTTGAGCAACAGTGCTCAGAAAAGAGTGGTGCCTACTCCACATTTTTCATGTACCTAAATATGGCAGGAGGTCTGGTGACAGTGAGGGAAGATTGGAATAGCAAGGGGGCTTGGTCGGACTTAACCCTAGGAAGGTGATTAACAGAAGACTTAGGGAAATCATCAGTCCAGGTTAGATTCAGGAATATTCTATCTAATCTCTCTTGTAAATTACATCTACTCCAAGTGCGCATACTATCTCCTTCAAATCCTATATTAATCTCAATGTCCAAAATTTGATCACAGTCTCTAAGAGAGTAGCAGAGAAATTATAATTCCAAAACACCGAGAATTTGTTAGCCTTATTAGAGACCCCATGTTGAAAACCAAGCTTCTTACAGAAACTAAGAATGTTAGCAATTGTTATAGGTTCCATGATAGCCAGGATTTGAATATGATGGGATTTACAGAGAAACTTGATGTGATTAAGAGTAGGTGTGTAATGAATACCCCTCACATTCTACACAACAATTTGTAAACTCATAACTTCTTTTTAGCTTTATTCCTGACAGGTCTTTGAAGTTTGTCAGGACTTTTCCTAGATGGGGGAGAGAGACAGATTTAGCTTTTTTGTGTAGTGCCAATTGTTTAAAAGATTCTTGTTCTTCTTGAACAACCAGATCAATGATGTCAAGTAAGAACTCATTTGCAGGATTGTGTAAAAGACTCGCCCCCTGAAACAACAGGTTGTTGTAAAATAGCAAAAGAGTTGGATAAAGTAGGACTAGTTGTAACCTCTCTTGGATTAGAAATATCAACCATTGGTTGTTTTCCAACTCTAGCTTTACTAACAAGCATTTGCTTAGGAGAGGAAGATGCTGGAGGTCCTTTAAGACTGTCCTGATCTAATAAAATATTATGAACAGGGTCCCCAATGGGATGATGATGAACATTAGTGTTGGTGTTGTGGATGGCTGAGGTTGAGTATTTGGTGGAACAACAATAGTAGGGACATTGGATAAATAATGAGTGAGCACCTTCTTAGAAGATACCTGGGGCTGCTTGTTGGTTGAAACCACAAGAGGGGATCCAGGAGATGAAGAAGAAGGTAACGCCTTCTTAGAAGGTATCACCTTCTTGGAAGGGGCATTTTTTCCCTTTAGTCTAGGAGCATTCTCCACAATGTAGTGTTGTGTTAGCTCATGAACAGTGTGAGAACAGCCAGTGCAATACTTAGGATTGGAATCATAATACACTTTTTGTTCACGAATCTCTTGATCAATTCGCAGAAAAACAGAATCTCTTTGAGGAAGAGAAAGATCAATCATATCACAAACCCTAGCCAGAGATAATTTGGTACATGCAACAGTATGTTTGTCAAATTGTATTGGTTGACCTAACATTTTAGCAATACTAAACAATGCACCTTTGTCAAACAAATGAATTGGAAGACCAGGCAACTTTATCCATACAGGAACTATTGAGGACTCTTTTTTGATAGAGAAAATAGGACTCCACTTAAACAAACGAATAGGTAGAGCATTCACAAACCACACAGGTCTCATCGAGAGTTTAACAAAATCAGAATCAAGCGTAAAATGAAATAAAACATATTTCAGATTCAAAATATGTATGCTCACAGATCCTAACAATTTGAGATTATCAATGAATGTTTGAAGGCTCTTAATATCAGGTATACCTTGTGAGAACTTACAACCAATGCTAACTCCCATTAATTTTTCAGATTCAGAAGAGTGGAAAATTTAGGGATCTCTCTTATCGATTACTATAAGTGATTCCATAGAGGTAACGTACTCAATAGTAATTGATGATATAGAGGATGATTGGGGATGAGCCACCACATCAGTAAACAATTTGGTTTGAGGTAGTTCTTGAAGTTTTCCCTCAGAAGTTTGGGGGATTCGGCAATTTAGGGAAGAAATTGTGCAGATTGTGATTAAGGTACATTTGGATTGGTACCAAGGAATGGTGGAAATTCAAGAAGATCGATGTTTTAAGGTCGGTTCACCGGGTGATTCCATAGATTGCAAATTCCAATCCATTAGAAAACCTTAGCCTCCAAAGTCAATCGTTAATTGAAAAGAGATATAAGACTAAATGTGAATTAGGATGAGAAATGTGTAAGATCAAGGCGAAGAAATAAAAAAAAGGCAGCGGTGAATGAGCAGAATCAAGCTGTTGGGGGATGGACACCATTATCGCGATGGAGAGAGAGCTCAATATAATGAGAGAAATTTTCATGATTAAAGCTACAACTTAGCAAAAAAAATTCATTATGATCATATCCAACCCATCATGCTTCCGTATAAAAAATCAATAATCTCTTAAATTCATACATTGTTTGACTAGAATGTAGAGCTGTCAAAATGCCCGGATAGGACCAGCCCGACCCAGTCCGTTAGACAAATAATAAAAATTGGGTCAAGTCGGGCTGGGCCAAACAACAGTTGGGTTGTTAATTTTGGAGCTCAACCCACAAAATTATACTACAAAATTCGGACCAACTAGACCAGTTTTTCGGGTCTAATGGGTCGGGTCAAAAAGGTCAGAGTTTTTCGGGCTAACAATCGCAACTAGGGGTGGGCATTTGGGGTCGGGTAGTCGGGTCCCGACTCGATCCGATCGGGTAATACCCGATTGGGTCGGGTATTTTCTTAGCAAATTCGAGTATCGGGTACCCATTCGATTACTCGACACTAATCGGGTCGGGTATCGGGTAGTGTGAAAATTACCTGAATACCCAATCGGGTACCCGACATATTTTTAAAAAAAACTATCCTTTATTTTCATTACCAAATACCTGCAGGCTGCAGCATTTACTCTGTAAATTTGTGTTGTATTTTGTTGTAACTTTTTGTAAAAATTGTGGAATACTGTATGGTTAACTAAATTGTAGAAGAATTAGATCAGGAGGAGGGTATTAAGAGAATAGAGAGAGAGAAAAAGACAATATTGTAACACTTGTCTTCTTTTCAATACGCATGTATGAGCATTCTTTGGGACCAGTACCACCATTACAACTTGAAAATCTGAAAAATGTTAACATTAATTAATAAATATAAGGCGCATGATAAAACATCACACTCTTAGCCCAAAACACTAAGATGTTTTGGTTCACTAAAATAATTATATTCTTGCTGCTTAGTTTTACTTGCCCATATTCCCTTGACTTCATTTCTTTGATTCCATATTCATCTCCTTCCTTCTTAATCTTCTCCTTCCCCAAGTCATTTGTTTCCATGACAATATGCACTGAACGAAACTATCAAAGTTGGGGAATTTATTACCCCTCAAAAAAAAAAGTTGGGGAATTTATTTTCTTTTTTTCCTTAAAATATTGAAACCTCAAAGACGTTATATATATAAATATAATTTAAAAAAATTCAACAAACATTAAAAAAAACCTGAACCCGATTAGTCGGGTACCCGACTGGCCGACTAGCCGGGTACCCGATATTTTCGGGTAAGCGTCGGGTACCAATATATGCCACCCGATTTTTTCAGGTACCCGACCCGATGCCCAACCCGAATCGCAACTAGGGGTGAGCAAAACCGAACCAAATCAAGCCGAACCGATGAATTTGGTTCGGTTCGGTTTGGTTTTTTAGGGAAACGGTCTGCGGTTCGGTTGTTAGAATCCAAACCGAAATAATTTTCGGTGTGGTTCGGTTTTTGCTATAGGAAATTCGGTTTCTACCGACCGAACCGCAAAACTGCCTTATATTTTTAAATTTGTTTTTATATTGTTATTATTTAACTTATATTTTTTCAGTTTGCCCTAATAAGCCCTATAACCCTTATTACTTGTTTAGAGCCGCTCAATCAGTATTCATTCTCAAGTCTCAGACCTCTATTTTTCACTGCTGCCGGACGACGCGACGACGCCCATCACATACACAAGGCAAAACCCAGTGGACCACCATAGTTAGAGGCTTAAAGCCACAACTCATTTTAGGTTGACTGAAAAACGGAAATGGTGAGAACCAAACTTTACCTATGTTATAGTATAAGATTTATCAAGTTGTTTTATAGTGCCTAGTGGTCCAGATTCAAGTTGTCTTGAACTTTGTATTTTATGAACTATTATTTTTTTAAAGGAATGAACTATTAGTCTACTACTATTGTTTATTATAGGTTGAACTATTGTATAACTGTGCAAAAAAATTGAAACACTTATTATGAAGATTTTTTACAATTTCTTTTATAATGTCTGTACTTATGCACAGAGATGGCTGAAGAAAAATCACCATCAGTACCTGGAGCAAGCCAAACTGATATGCAAAGTCAACAAACAGAAGCAACTTCCAAGTTGAATAGAAAGAGTAGCACAAAGAGGTTTGAAGTATGGGATCATTTTACCTCAAAACTGAAGAAGGTACACAAAGAGCAAAATGTAATTATTGTGGTAAAACATATAAATGCGACTCTCGAAAAAATGGTACATCTACACTTTGGAATCACTTAACGTCTTGTAAGCAACATCCACTAATTATAGAAAAAAAAATCAAAATTATGTTTGCAACCAATAGTGGATGGGCATGGAAGTGTTGAAACAATGGGTGGTCTTATTAATTGGAAATTTGACCAAGAATTGATCATGTCACAATTATCTAGAATGATAATTGTTGATGAGCTTCCATTCAAATTTGTGGATGGTGATGGATTTAAAGGTTTTGTGTCTGCAACACAACCTAGATTTAAAATTCCATCTCGTTGGACTATTTCACGTGATTGTTATCAGTTATACCTAGATGAGAAGGTGAAGTTGATGAATTATTTCAAAAAATCTGCTCAAAGAATTTGTATTACCACATATACTTGGACTTCATTGCAAAGGATCAACTATATGTGTATCACTGCTCACTATATTGATAAAGACTGGCAATTAAATAAGAAGATAATCAGTTTTTGCCCAATTGAGAGTCATAGGGGTGAGGAATTAGGAAGACAGATAGATGGTTGTTTACGTGATTGGGGAATTTCAAAGGTGTTTTCTATCACTGGTGATAATGCGAGTTCAAATGATACATGAATTAACTACTTGAAGGGTAAATTGACTTCTCGAAGTTGTATTTTTGCAAAAGGCAAGTACCTTTATATGAGGTGCATTGCCCATATTATTAATTTGATAGTTGTTGATGGGTTAAAGGAAGTTAATCCATCAGCAAAGAAGATTCGAGAAGCAATTAGATTTGTGAGACAAACTCCAACTAGGTTTACAAAATTCAAAGAATGTTGTGAGGATGAAAATATAGAAAGTAAAAGTTTATTGTGCTTAGATGTGGTCGCATGGTGGAACTCTACTTATTTGATATTAGATGTTGCACAAAATTTTGAAATGACATTTGAGAGGTTTGAAATTAAAGATCCATACTTTAGAGTTGAGCTTGATGATGGGGTGCCAACACATTTTGATTGGGAAAATGCTAGGAGGATGGTTGATATTTTATCAAATTTTTATGAGCTAACATTGAGGATTTTAGATACATTGTATATCACTTCTAATCTATTCTATCATGAAATTAGCTCAGTTAATTGCTCGTTAAAAGAATGGGTTAGAAGCACTGAGAAAGATGTCAAGGCAATGGGTGAAAAGATGAAAACAAAGTATGATAAATATTGGGGGGATCCTAAAAAAATGAATAAACTTATTTATGTGGCTGCCTTTGTTGACCCTCGATATAAGTTTGAATTTATTGATTATGCACTTTGTGAAGAGCATGGAAAAGAAAGGGTTCAGAAATTGCAAAGAATTTAAGAGAAGTTGTAAATGAGTTTTTTGAAGCATACAAGTCGATGTACCAACCTCAAGTTGATCCATCGAGACAAAAAGATAAAAGTTCTTCTCATCCCGAACCTTTACAAAAGAAATCCAGATTTATTTTGGGAGATAAATTCACAAGGCAGAAGATAGAGAGTGGAGAAGTAGAAAGCAAATGTGACTTGGATGTTTACTTGAAAGAAAAAGTTATTGTAGTTGAGAAAGGTGAATTTGATATTTTGATGTGGTGGAAACTCAATCAAAATAGGTTTTCCATCCTTTTACATCTTGCACGAGACGTATTAGCAATGCCCATTTTTACGGTAGCATCAGAGTCCGCCTTTAGCACAGGTGGTAGAGTTCTTGATGAGTATAGGAGTTCTTTAACTCCTAAAATTGTAGAAGCTCTAATTTGTGCACAAGATTGGTTGAGAAAACAAAAACAATCCAGGACACTTGAGGAAAGCCTAGAAGATCTTGAAAAGATGGAAGAAGGTATACTAATATATGTTTTAGCTTGAATTTAATAGTTTACATTGTGATATAGTTTACTTGGATGTACATATTTAATGATATTTATAATTTTTTTTTGTAAATTTGGAGCTTTGCAAGGTGTTGGGATAAGTGATGTGAATGAGAACACAATAGACTAACAGAGTCTTGATTTCCAGCTCATTGGTAAGTGGTAACTGGTAAGTTTGTGATTCTTTTTCTTCTTTTTTTTTGTTCATTTTTCAATTTGTCTTTTTCATTTTAATGATTTTGTTTCTTTCTCAGGTCATATATTATATTACGTGTTTTGGGCAAAAACTTGATAGTTGTTGATATGATGAAGCTACTTTGTTTTTGTAGGTGTCTGGTGGTGATAATATTTAGAGCAGTGTGAAGTGTATCATCATTGTCCATTGAGCTGACTGAAGCAAATTTGATATTTTTGGGATGTTTTTAAATTTTACTTTCCTTTTTATTTATTAAAATGTGTAATGAAGCCGACTTGTTTTATGAAACTGTTAATTTGAACTGGTGATTGTTGTAAATGATGATCCTTGAGCTCACTGAAACATTGAATGATGATTATGAAGTTATTAAGTATTTATTTCTCTTGTTATTATGTTATGGACCGAATTTAAAAGTCTAAAAATTATCAAATACAGGTATTTTTAGCAAAAAAAGATAACAGCCCAAAGGAAAGCCCAAACCGAAATAATTCGGTTTGGTTTGGTTCAGTTTTTCTAACATTGCGGTTCGGTTTCGGTTATCAGAAAAATGAGAATTTGGTTTTCGGTTTTTTGCGGTTCGGTTTGATTTTGCACCGAACCGGTCGTTTGCTCACCCCTAATCGCAACCCAACCCAATAAAAATATCGGTCAGCAGTCAAAATTTATCAGGCCGAAATTGATAGCTCTACCAGAATGTAGTTGAATATTTCTGGTTAGTGACGAATATTTTCATCGCTAATTGACTAAAATTATAATGTTTGTTGTTTAGACGTGAAAAAACACCGGGCCTATTTGGCCCGAAAAATCGGATTGGTTAGCCCAAATTTTATAGTGTAATTTTGTGGGTTTGACTCCAAAATTAACGGTCTGACTACTGTTTGACCCGACCCGACCCAATTTTTACTAATCGTCCGAAGGATCTTTGGTCAGCCGCCCGCTCCGACCATTTTGATGACTCTACATTGTAGTCAAACAATGTATGAATTTAAAAGATTATTGATATTTTATATAGAAGCATGATGGGTTGGATATGATCGTAATAAACTATTTTTATTATTTTAAGAAAAAAACATTAGGGGTAAAAATGTCCATATGAAGCAAATTGTACAAAATTTACATAGTTCATATGGTAAAGTGTAACGAAAAATAATTCATATGGTAAAGTGTAAAAACGTGAATAGTACTGATGAGTGTAATATATATGTGCATTTGAGGGCTTAAAATGATATATATTTGATGCATTTGCACGATATTTGGTGTATTTTACTTGGTTTCCTTTGTTGGGCCTGATACTACGTACTCTTGTGAATTATGCAGAAAATGGAGCTACATTGGACAAAAAGAGACATCACGTTCCAAAGTATAGGTCAAGAGCTAATGTACGAGCAAAAATATGAAGGAAAGAAGCATGGAAGGTCAAACAAAAGTAAATTTCCCTCAAAAACGTCCAAATGCGTTAACAGTTTCCAACACTGGCAGGGTTTAGTATTTTGGCCATCACTTTCTCTACAAAATTGCTTTGAAGTGATTCAAGTGCCTATGGAAATCTAAGAGAAAGGGATACAACTTTCATGAAGACCCTAGGAGCTAATTCAGACAATAAAATGTTCAAAAACACGTCACACGGCTGAACCGTGTGGTATCACACGGCCGTGTCAAAATGCTCGGTATGGAATGACACAACCGTGTGAAAAAGGGACAAAAACAGGGGACGGAACCAGGGCCACACGACCCGACCGTGTGAGAGCACACGGGCGTGTGGGAAAGGGCTTAAATCACACAACTGTGTGGTTCCACACGGTCTGGCCGTGTGGGACTCTGCCAGACGCATTTTTTGGAGTTTTTCTCCCATTCAAACTCTACAAGTGACCTCTCCAAGCATCTATATAAAGAGAACCAAGGCTTGAACGAATTTTCATCATCATAGACAACTCTCTACATAGAAAACACATCAAATAACACAGGAACCAAGGAATCGAAGAGCTTCTAAGAGCAAAAGGCTAGGTCGCAAAGAACACCACAAAGCTTTCGTATCTAGGGAGCACAAGATCTTCGAAGGCTTAGAGGGATAATCCATCCGACAAGAAGGGGTTTTCTTTCTATGTCTAAGAACTATTGTCTGTGCTTATATGATATCATAATATTGATTCGGATTTGTCTATTGATAAGGGTCTTTTTATGCATGTTTTATGTGTATATTTAAGTATGATTTGAGTTATTTTATTGTTAGTTTCATAAATATTTGATTGTACATAGTTCACATTACTCCGAGGTGCTTTTATTGGTGTAGATTGATGATTTGGAGCTGTTTTTGGTGAATTTTGGGCCATGGTTTCATGTCAAAACATACCCGGGGGTTTCTGGATGCAAAAACACTCAAAATCCCAAGCTAAACGCATCATTTCGGGGTCTTTTCAGTCAAACACAGGCAAGGTGTGTTTTTAAGCACGGCCGTGCTTTTTAGAAGTCAAAAACGAGCAATTTTTCGACCCCGACGTACCAAACACGGCCAGGCCGTGCTTTTCAAGCACGGCCGTGTTCGGGAAAATCCGAAAACACGGCCTGCCCGTGCTTTTCGTCCAGACTTGGTTTTTCTTTGGCGGAAATTATGGAGACTTTCCCTTTTTGCTTTTTGACAACCTTTGAGCAACTTTTACACCTCATTTTGATGCACCAAACTCTATTATTCCCTCAATTGTCATGTGGACACAATGATTCAACCAACTCAACCATGAATGTGCACACAATGATTCAACCAACAACCATGGAAGTGGAGCATTTGTTAGCATTATTGATGTGTTCTTTCACAAAGATGGTGCCTATAAAAGCCAAGAGTTTGAGTTGGGAAAAATATATAATTCATGTAGTATTCATTGATAGAGAGATTCATTGTATATTCATTGTATATTCTAAGTTTCAAAGCAAAATACACTGAGAGGATAAAAGAGAGGTAGAGTTGGAAGTTGAAGAGCAATAGAGGAGAAGGCTTGGAGCTCAACATCATTGCAATCAACCAAGGAGGAAGTCTTGTATTGGTCTTGAATAAGAGCTAAGTACACCATGTTTATTTTATTCATATCTTCTTGTGTAGTATACTCTTTTGTCAAAGTCATGTGTAACTAAATTTCTAGTGTTTGAATGTAATGAACTCTAGAATGAATTTGTGATTAAGGCTTGTATGTTTTTAATAAAATCTTCATGTTTTGTGTGATTCACTTATATTATGCTTTATTCATTCGAATTGGTATATGCGCAATATTGATTTGAAGTTTATTTTTCATCCGGAAATCGAGATTCATGGTGAAATAGAACCTATATAAGTGAAAAGAGTTGCATGCAATCCTAGATATAGGGCGACATAAATCTTCTTACGGATTAGGGTCAAACCTAATATGGGAATTCACAAATCGTTATAATGTTGTCTTGGGGGTTTTAACTAGAAAGAGATTTGATTAATTAACTTGAGATTAGAAGTTATTCGCTCGATAGAGGTTTAACTTAAATCGGGAATTTCTACGGTCCATGAAACATGAGATTTTACTAAAAGAGGTTGGTTTTTGCTTAAGGGATTATGGTTGTATTTTTATCTTGTTAAATCACAAAAACATTCTAGAGGGATTTACATTCAAACACATTTCTAGCTCTTGATTTCTTAATTCTACAATCTATTTTTATTTGATCTTTTGTTAGTTGCAATTATTTTAAAATTCTCTATTTTTCATTTTCATTAAACAAACAAAAGTCTGAAAATTATTAGATTAAATAACAAAAAGACGGTAATTATTAGTACTTACAATCCTCGTGGAAATGACACTCGGTACTCAACAATCTATACTACAAAACGATAGGTGAACTTGCCTATGGTTTTTTAGAGTAGCTTTTGAGCCATCAAGTTTTTGGCGCCGTTGCCGGGGATTGTAATATTAAGAACGCTTTATTTTTGTTAATTTAATCATTTTTTTTATTTTTTTTATTTTACCATTATCTTTCTTTTTATCTATCTTTGTAAGTCTTGGTTTATACTTATCCTCTTTGTTTACCGATGTATATGCCTACTCGTCGCCGAATTTGGAAGCGCGACACCGCCGTAGTAGCAACACGGAGGAAAAAGTACTAACACAGAACCACGAAGAGGATACTAACGAAAGTAAAGATTTCATCATGGCGGATGAACAAAGAACTATGTATGACTATGCCAAACCATCCATGGACGACACGTCATCTAGCATCGTAAGGCCCGTTGCGGCCAATAATTTCAAATCAAACCGAATGTCATTCAAATGGTGCAACAATTTGTTCAATTTGACGCCTACCAGGCGAAGATCCGAACAATCATATCGCAAATTTCCTCGAAATTTGTGATACCTTCAAAATAAATGGAGTCTCGACGATGCCATCCGCTTGCGCCTATTCCCATTTACTCTTCTGTGAGGATCGGGCTAAACAATGGCTAAATACTTTGCCAAAGGAATAATCACAACATGGAGCATCATGGCGAAAAGTTTCTTTTGAAATATTTTCCACCGCCAAAATCGCACGATTGAGGAATGAAATATCTTCATTCACTCAAGAAGACACGAGACCTTGTACGACACTTGGGAGAGATTCAAAGAATTGCTTGCGAAAATGCCCACATCATGGTCTTCCTATTTGGATGCAAGTCCAAACATTTTACAATGGGCTACTCTCGTCAACAAGGCAAATGATTGATCGCGGCGGCCGGGGAACTTTGAACAATAAAACACCGGAACGCCCAAGATCGATAGAGGGAATGGCCATGAATGGCTATCAATGGCAATCCGTGCGTGGTAAACCTAACGAGCAGGTGGGTGTTTATAATGCGGATGCGGTGGTTACACTAGCGCACAAGTCGAAAATTTGACCCAAAAGATCGACGATCTAGCGGCTCCTAAACCACCACCGCCGCATGTTTTATCTTATGAAACTTGCGGAGGATTGCATAATCATCAGGACTGCCCACACACAATACCTCACGCTGAACAGGCTAATTACGTTGGGAATCAAGCGAGAAATTACCCAAGTAATCCTTACAAAGAACACATACAATCCTGGGTGGCGACAACATCCTAATTTCGGTTGGGAAAACCAAGGCCAACCATGACCTAATCCCAATCATGATCTACACACGTCTCCCGGATTTCAGCCAAATCAAGGTAAGCCTAACTTGGAAGATCTTATAACAAAGTTTGTGCAATCAACAGATACCCGATTCCGGGCGGTGGAAACATCCTTGAGAAATCAAGAGCATCTATCCATAATGGAAAACCAAATAGGCGGTTGCGAAGATGATTTCTCGAAAGGCCACAAGGTAGTTTAATGGGTAATCTTGAGCCAAACCTAAGGGAGCACGTAAAGGCAATTACCATCGAGTTTTCCACATGAGCATGATTATGCCAATACCGCCATGCAGAAATACGTGGAGGATGACATACCCAAAGAAAAGCTCATGAAAAAGGAGGTCGCCGAATACAAACCCAAGATCCCTTACCGGAGTTTAACTGAAGAAGATAGAAGAGAGGACAAATTTGGTAAGTACCTTGAGTCATTCAAGCAACTACATACTAATATTCCATTTGTTCAACCTCTTTCAAAGCATGCTAAAGATCTAAATGACATCATTTCTAATGAAAATAAGCTTAACGAACTATCAAATGTGCAATTGAATGATAAATGCTCTTCCAATAATCTACCACAAAAATTTAATGATCCAGGAAGTTTTATTATCCCTTGTACAATTGATGGTTTATTTGTTGATAGAGCACTAGCTGACTTAGGAGCTAGTATCAATGTGATGTCTTATGAAACATTCAAGCATATGGGATTAAGTGAATCAAACCTACTAGGATGGACATACACTTAGCCGATAAATCGATTAAACATCCTAGAGGTATTATTAATGATGTGTTAGTCAAGATCGATAAATTCATATTCCCGATTGATTTTGTTATTCTTGACATGCATGATGATATTGAGGTTCCTCTAATTCTTGGGCGTTCTTTCTTGGCTACGGCAAAATCAATCATTGATGTGCATGAGAGAAAATTAACTTTGAGGGTGGGGGATGAACAAGTAATTTTTAAAATTCATGGTGATATTGAAAAGGATACTACTTGTTCTTTTGTCGATTCAATTTCGTTGCACGATGAGACATCTAAAAATCTCTTGGAGAAAAGTGTTGTTCAAAGTCCATGTTGGAAGCTTATGCCCGAAAAGGGGACCGGAAAGTTCAAAGAGCACATTTTGAAGCATAAAGTTGGAGGTAATACTACTAAATACCTAAGGGATTTTCATAAGTCCAAAGCTCCACCCGACTAATCTCCACATTTGGGTAAACGGTCCAAATATACGACTTTAAAGAAGCGCTAACCGGGAGGCAACCCTGCATTTTGTGTGCATTTTCTTTTACTTATATTTTTTTCTTAATTGCTTGGGGATTAAAAAAAATTAAAAATAAATTAAAAAAAAAAAAAAAAAAACACGGTCCGGCCGTGCTTAAAAAGCACGGCCGTGTTCGTCACCCAACTCGCGAACACACCCTGGCCGTGTTCAAAAAATCCAAGGTTTTGTAGAAAAAAATCGTCATCGAACACGCCCCCGGCCGTACTTTTTAAGCACGGCCGTGTTTTTATTATTAAAAAAATTCAAAAAAAAAAATTATATTTGATGATTTCACGGTATTCGAGTTGTGTATCCTTGATTAGGTATGAAGATGCCGATGAAGGTCCCGTCTAAACAATCCAATGGTCGCTCAATACCGATTTCACTCTTCTAGTAAGGTCGTATTTTCTTTTCTACCTCTTTTATTTTCTTCTAGTGTGGTTGATTTTTGAGTGTTTTGTTTGTGTTCATTCATCTCTTTCTTTCACATTGAGGACAATGTGAACCTTTAAAGTTGGAGGTGGGTGCAATTACATTCTTAGTTTGTGTGTGCTTGCTTTTATTTTTAGTTTGTCGACAAGAGGTAATTTTTTTTTTTAACAAATTGAGTGTTTGCTAGTCAATAACTTAGCCCAATTACACCAAAATTAACTTTTTGATTTATGTTTTTAATGTGAAGCAATTGATTGTCTAGGATAGATTGATGTAGATGTGTGCTAAATTTTGACGAGATTTCCAACTCCATAATACTTGATTTGTTAAGGCATTTACGACAAAGCTTAGTGTTATGAACGTTTGAGAATTCATGATTTAGTGGTGGTTAACTAGTTGTTATACCAAGCTTGTGAAAAAAAAAAAACAAATGAAAAAAAAAAAGAAGAAGAAGAAGAAGAAAAAAAAAGGGAATCCAATCGAGGTTATACTCCTCTATTTGTTGTTGCTTAGTAACTAGGAGCATTCATGAGCCCCATGTTTGTCTTTTACGTAAAACGGCGACACAAATATGAGTATGGGAAACCACCCTAGGAGTGTTTGAACGAAAATTCAAAATATAAACCTAGTGGAAAAATGCCTCGAAAGGACCTACAAAAAAAAAATCGAAAGGGAGAATGTATATTCCTTGAATTCTCATTCCAATAAAAGTTCAAAAAGCTTGGTTATATGACTAGTAGGCTAACTACAATGATCCATTAAATTCTTGTATTTTCATGACATTATTGAATTGAAGTTATTCATAACTATCAATATTTGTGGAGTGATGATTTCAAGTTTGAATAATGCCTGCTGATGTTACAGTCTTTCTTGACAGTCATTCGCTTTGCAAAAATTGTGTTTTTACTGAATGGTTAATTCGGGTTGAGAAGACTAAGAACTTGACTGCTTGTGTTCAATGTGTTGAAAAAAAAATCCTTGTGTATCGTAATTTATTGAATCATTTTTTTTTTGATTTAATGTTTTGCTTAAGGACAAGCAAAGTTCAAAGTTGGAGGTGGTTTGATAAGGGTCTTTTTATGCATGTTTTATGTGTATATTTAAGTATGATTTGAGTTATTTTATTGTTAGTTTCATAAATTTTTTATTGTACATAGTTCACATTACTCCGAGGTGCTTTTATTGGTGTAGATTGATGATTTGGAGCTGTTTTTGGTGAATTTTGGGCCATGGTTTCATGTCAAAACATACCCGGGGGTTTCTGGATGCAAAAACACTCAAAATCCCAAGCTAAACGCGTTATTTCGGGGCCTTTTCAGTCAAACACGGGCAGGGTGTGTTTTTAAGCACGGCCGTGCTTTTTAGAAGTCAAAAACGAGTAATTTTTCGACCCCGACGTACCAAACACGGCTAGGCCATGCTTTTCAAGCACGGCCGTGTTCGGGAAAATCCGAAAACACGGCCTGCCCGTGCTTTTAAAGCACGGGCGTGCTTTTCGTCCAGACTTGGTTTTTCTTTGGCGGAATTTATGGAGACTTTCCCTTTTTGCTTTTTGACAACCTTTGAGCAACTTTTACACCTCATTTTGATGCACCAAACTCTATTATTTCCTCAATTGTCATGTGGACACAATGATTCAACCAACTCAACCATGAATGTGCACACAATGATTCAACCAACAACCATGGAAGTGGAGCATTTGTTAGCATTATTGATGTGTTCTTTCACAAAGATGGTGCCTATAAAAGCCAAGAGTTTGAGTTGGGAAAAATACATAATTCATGTAGTATTCATTGATAGAGAGATTCATTGTATATTCATTGTATATTCTAAGTTTCAAAGCAAAATACATTGAGAGGATAAAAGAGAGGTAGAGTTGGAAGTTGAAGAGCAATAGAGGAGAAGGCTTGGAGCTCAACATCATTGCAATCAACCAAGGAGGAAGTCTTGTATTGGTCTTGAATAAGAGCTAAGTACACCATGTTCATTTTATTCATATCTTCTTGTGTAGTATACTCTTTTGTCAAAGTCATGTGTAACTAAATTTCTAGTGTTTGAATGTAATGAACTCTAGAATGAATTTGTGATTAAGGCTTGTATGTTTTTAATAAAATCTTCATGTTTTGTGTGATTCACTTATATTATGTTTTATTCATTCGAATTGGTATATGCGCAATATTGATTTGAAGTTTATTTTTCATCCGGGAAATCGAGAGATTCATGGTGAAATAGAACCTATATAAGTGAAAAGAGTTGCATGCAATCCTAGATATAGGACGACATAAATCTTCTGGATTAGGGTCAAACCTAATATGGGAATTCACAAATCGTTATAATGTTGTCTTGGGGTTTTAACTAGAAAGAGATTTCGATTAATTAACTTGAGATTAGAAGTTATTCGCTCGATAGAGGGTTTAACTTAAATCGAATTTCTCTACGGTCCATGAAACATGAGATTTTACTAAAAGAGGTTGGTTTTTGCTTAAGGGATTATGGTTGTATTTTTATCTTGTTAAATCACAAAAATATTCTAGAGGGATTTACATTCAAACACATTTCTAGCTCTTGATTTCTTAATTCTACAATCTATTTTTATTTGATCTTTTGTTAGTTGCAATTATTTTAAAATTCTCTATTTTTCATTTTCATTAAAACAAACAAAAGTCTGAAAATTATTAGATTAAATAACAAAAAGACGGTAATTATTAGTACTTACAATCCTCGTGGGAATGACACTCGGTACTCAACAATCTATACTACAAAACGATAGGTGCACTTGCCTATGGTTTTTTAGAGTAGCTTTTGAGCCATCATCTATGAGTTTGTAATCAATGTTTGGCATATTTTTCGGATCTTAGGGGCATAATCGAAACTGTGGATTTGTATTAAATATGATTATTTGTTTTCTTAATTAATTTATGCTTTTTATTTTATGAATTCGGGTGCCTATTTATAATTGCTTTTTATTAGGCCAATAATTTGTATGTCAGATTTGTTATTACAAAATTTCGGACGATGAGTTTTAACAAAAATGAAAATCGAATTTAGACATGAAACATGTGTGACAGGCATGTTTGTGGGGAGTAATTCAATTCACATGTGTAACTGTTTACGCACACACCTGACCAGGGGAGTAAATGACTTTAGGAATTTGAACCCATAGAATTGCATGAATTGGTTTTTAAAACTTTATTCGCATATTGAAGAATCATGTTGAGATTATGTGCCTAAGGTTGCTCCTAAATATGTTGAAAATACTTGTTGGGTTCACAAATTTATTTCTTTTTATTTTTCTTATTTTTTGATTTTTTTCTTAGAATAAAATACTTGATTTTCGGTCGCTTCAATAAAATTGGAATACGATGTTATTATAGCCTAAGTGTTTCGAGCTTCAATCCCTGAGGAATACGACTTTGCTTGCCATTATTCTATAAACTACACTGTACACTTGCAGTTGTATGAACCAAAACTATTTTTGGCGAACAAAATTTGGCGTCGTTGCCAGGTATTGATTAGATTCTACTTAGATATAGTAGTAAGTAGTTCAATCATAATTGAAGCATAATTTTTGTAAATACTTTTTTTTTTTTTTTTTTGTTTTTTTATTTTATTTTTCTCTTCTTCGTTTCTAACATCGTTTTTGTTGAATGTGAGACTGGAATCTTTGAAGATACAAAAAGCCCAAATCGCAACTGCAGTGGGAGGCCAACATCAAAAGGGTAAATTCCGAGGTGATACTTAATCCGAGAAAACACTGCAACGCCATTTGTCTGATGGATGGTACAAAATATAAGGGCTCAAGGATTTCAACCAACACAGTTCAACGAAAGTGATGTTAGAAATCTGAGTCTGGCTGAAGACGAAAAACTTAGCGCTTTGTGGGAGGCAACCCAAGATACGTCGCGACAAACTCCGAGTTTTGAAAAAAAACTACTTCACACGACCGTGTGGAACTCCACACGAGCCGTGCGACCTGACCAGCCACATAGGCAGGCCGTGTGAGCTGCACACGACCATGTGGCTGGAGACAGAGCAAAACAGAGATTGCCCAGGGCTACACGGCCTGGCCGTGTGAAATACACACGGGCCGTGTCAACTATGCAGGTAAGTACTCTTTACGCATTCCTCTTTCTTTTGATAATTTCCTCATATGTTCGAACGAAGCATATTTTAAGTTTAGGGAGGTTGTCAAGAATGCGTAAATTAGTATTGTTGCATATTTTGCATTGCATCTAGGATTGCATGTAGAGCATAAAAATTTGCATTAAATATTTTTTTAAAGTTTTTTGATTTTTTTTGTTTATTTTATTTTTAGCACGTTTACCGCTTTGGCACGTTTAATTGCTTTTGTGTGTGGTTTTTTTAATTCAGTTCGCATGCCCAGCTCCCTATGATTTTACTATGAATATTTTATGGCATGGGGTAACATACTTGGGGAATAATGTGATAAATTCTTAGGAGAAAATCTATTTATCTGCTTGGCATGTGTTAAGAAAATTGGGTATTTGAGCATGTTGCGAAAAATAAGCCTGTGAGTTTTTGTACCTCAAACTGCTTTATATTATGTAGGCTTATTTTTTCTTGAGTGTATCATTCATGATTGATAGAACTCTAGAACTTGTTGTGGTATCTTCATTGAAGTCATGTGTGTGCAATTTTTGAAAATAATCTAAGGCCATCTTTGTTTAGCCTACTTAGCCTAAAAAGCCTACCTATGAACTCATGATTCCCTAGTTAGCCAAGTTTGAGCCAAAACTTTTATTCTGAGCCACATTAATCTTTAAAATTTACATATTTTTAATCCCCATAAATTCTTGATCCTATAGAAAATGAATAAGTTTGGGGAAGATGTGGTGAAAATTTATGAAAAAAGAGAAGAAGTTGGCAAAAGAAAGAGGGATGAGCAGTATCTGGAGTAAATGAAGCTCGAAAAAGAAAAAAAAATATATCTCTGGAAAAAAAGAGAAAAATCGAGCAAAGCAATAAAAAAGAAAGAAAATATATGAAAATTATGAAGAAGAAAAACTGATATTATATTAAAATTGGGTTGGTGAATTGCAAGTTTGTATGCTTAAATTCTATTTGCTCAAGTCAAGTCAATTAATCCAGATTTCCCTACCCTTACCAATGAGCCTACATTACAACCTAATAAAAGTCCTTTTTTATTCTTAGATTGTGCACACAAAAATGGTAGAGATGTTAGACGATTTGCAAGCCTATGGTAGTTCTACATTCACTGAACTGAATTTGAGCGTAAACATTATCCATACACTTCTGAGAGTCGAGTGATACACTATCTGTAAGTCCAAGCGGCTACGATAATCTAGAGGGGGTGAATAGATTATCTCCATCTTTTCGATTTTACCCTCTTTTTAGAACCGAATGTTCAAAGACAATAATAAAGGTGCGGAATGTAAACAACACACGTCGATTTATAGAGGTTCAACCCACCTAGGGCCTAATCCTCTACCACCCCAGTATATCCGGGATGGATTTCAAAAAGAAAAAAAGGTTTTATTAATTACCAAAATTAATACAACACCAACTTACAACAACACCTTGAAGAGCACCACACTCTTTTTCAACACCACCTTTGAGATTACCACAATCTCTCTTGAAGATTACCACAATCTCCAACGGCACCTTGTGAAGATTACCACAATCTTCAACCTTGAAGAATACCAAATTCTTCAACACCTCAACAAGAAGATTACCACAATTTCTTACACTTAACACCTAGATCACCCAAGTGTGTTCTTACCACAAGAACACTCACAAGGATATCTTGTGTTGAATGATAACCCAAAAATTCAAGATTACAACTCGATAATGAATTATACAATTGAGTGCAAGTGTAATCAAGAATAGCCTAGACCTCAAGAATGTGAAAGTGAATAGCTAGGCAAATTACAACAAGAAATAAGACAATGTAAGAACAAGTGTATTCTTGAGTGTATCTTGTTGTGTTGTAGTTTTCTCTCTTATTGTGTTGCTTCAATTCTTCCTCTATTTATAGAAGATGTCTTGTACATGATAGGCTCCTCTTGGGGACATGAATTCTCGTAAAAATTGCAAGACAATTGAAGAAAAGAGCTGTTAGAAATCCATCCCACAAATTAAGGGAAAGTTGTCTGCTGTCAAACGGTCACATTTTTGCTGTCAAAAGATAGGGCAACCGGTCGCACAGAAATAGAAGTTTGAAATGAAACTCAGCAAATTTACAGGCGACCGGTCGGCGACGAGGTTCGACCGTCGTCCCCTATGTTGGCCGGTCGCACATTCTTAAAAATCAAAGTGCAGAAGTCTGTTTCAAAACCAAGACTTGCAGGTACCGGTCGACCCCTGGGCGACCGGTCGACCTGCTTGATTTTTCTTCCGTCTCATTTTCTGTTTCAAAAATCATCTTCAGGTACGGGTTGCCCTATAGGGCGACCGGTCGACCAAGAGACAGAAATGTTGTCCAATTTTTGTCGAAAATAAAACTCAAGAAATACTCCGAAAATTTAGTAAAAACATTTTAAACCAATCGGGAGTATTTATACAACATTTAGGAACCTTGTTTTTAAGTAAAACATATAAACACAAATTCATTAAAAGTGTTGTCCAATTTTATCTGAAATAAAACTTGAAGAAATACTCCGGAAAATATTAAAACCATTTTAAATCATTTAGGAGTATTTGGACAACAATTAAAAAATATTGTTTTGGTATAAAAACAAAATCATCAAAATCATGATAAAACTATTTATCAAATAATCTCCCCTTTTTTGATGATTACAAACCAAAACAATTTTAACGAGGTCGGTTTTGAAAACAAAACAATTTTACCGGTTAAAAGAAACAATCCGTTGTGAGCGACAACATTCCACGCAATAAAATCACAAGGATGGAGTAGAGGTATTAAACATATATAGCAAAAGCTCCCTCTATCAATATGCACAACAAGAGTAATGTAAAAGCAACTTCAACATAAGCTAAAATCTTAGCTTTTCGATATTGAGCTTAAGTATCAAAAACTTAAAAGCTCCCCCTGTCAAAGAGACATCATTAGAACAGTATATAAGTCCATACTACAACCAATGGACCAAGAATCATACACAACCATAAAACACCAAGTGGACTAAATATGATCCACAACTTATGGCTTTATGAAGCCATAGCTTATATAGCTTCTTTCTCGAGCTTATTTTAGCTTTTATGAGCTAATAAGCTTATAACCTGTTTCTCCCCCTTTGGAATCATCAAAAAGAATGTTAGCACGATAAATACATCATATATTCATATCAAGGTGCGCAACTAAACCAATGTATCGAGCAATTTGAACATTGAAGCTTATAAACCAAATATGAGGGAAAAGTCGATTCATACGACTTGTAGAAGCTTATGAAAACTCATTTGAGAAACAAAACATGATCTCTATAAATATATAAGTCTTTTTAAATCGAGAGAATCATGTAGGTGATGAATTTTTCATTGAAACGTTTTATCAAACACTTGGCGGGCATCAAAAATTGAAAAAGATATATATAGCCCTTGTAAATGAAATCAAGCCAAGTTTTTTCATCACCAAATACAATTTAACAAGTATCAATCATTAACAATCAATAAGCTCATCACAAATATATATGATTTGCATCAAGAAGAATACATATAAGCCACAAACTCAAAGGTTCAACCCAATTGAGCTAAAGAAGTAGAATTCTTACCATTCGATCGGTAAAGATGAGCATCAATGATGATAACCGAGCTAGATAATCCCCAAACTATGTAATTTATGCAACAAAACTCATTTGAAGTGAATTGTGTGTGAAATTTGCAAAAGGGACGAAAAATGAATCAAAAAGCCAAAAATGCTAAGTCTGGAAAACAGAACCATTTTTAACCAAAAAATCCCTTAGGGCGACCGGTCATGGGCAAGGCGACCGGTCGATGGCATGGGCGACGGTCGGCCTTGCCCCGGGCCACCAAATATTTGTTTGAGTTCTGTCTCAAAATTCGAAATTTGATCCAAAAATCCGATTTTCGCCCCTAAGTTTTCAAAACGTGCAAAATGCAAACGTAGACCTCATTCAATATACATTATGTCATAATTAAGCTCGAAATGAAGTAAAATACTCGGCGGTAAATGAACAAATGTCCGCGAGTTAACTTTGAGACGGGATTCAAACACATCTAAAAAAAACGTAATCCCTTAGAAAGTTTTTCGAATCTCAATATGTTTAGTTCGATTATAACGAACTATATTTTGAATAATTTTCACCGGACTTGTTATCCCGAAAAATAAGAACGTTTTAAAGCTTCGGATGAACAAGTCATAAGAAGAAGTGTCTTACAAATATTTGAAAATTTCTTTTAACGGCACTTTAATGAGATTCGTTGGGATAGTTTTTGAAGTCGAGCATATAGACATAAGGCATATGGAATGTCGAGTCTATCGGAATAATACAAGAAAAAAAACATACCTCGAATTTGTTTGTCGGTCGATATGCCTTTCTCAACCTTTGTTAATCTTTAGCCATAGAGGTTGAGATGATTCTTCTTTCTTCAATGCTTAACTCCTTCAAGAGTTCTTTTGAAATATAACCATATTCTTGGCATTGAGTAATTTGAATTCCAATGATCAAATTTGAGCTTCCCTCATCATTATCATCTTAGGTTCACCTTGCATTGACTTGGAAAAATATCTTCTTCTTGAAAATACCTTCGAGCTACTAACCTCGCCTTAGTTCGACCAATGTTGCCTTGGTCATCGAGTTTGTTCCGAAATACCCTTTTTGTCATCTTCATCACTATCATCATAGGGCACCCAATTGATCTAAGGTGTTCATAATAGAACATTTATATCCAAATATTTTGAGGTAACTAATATTTGGAGTACTTCATTTCTCATCTACACAACTTTAACAAACTCATTACCGGCATCGCTTATATAAGCAAGAAAAATAGCCCAAGTGTAATAACATGCTTCAATCAACAATCACAAAAATATCTTGCATAAGAGCATAGTAGAAATAGACACTATATATGTATAGACCATGAAGCAAGAAACCTATACTATGCATTTAGAAGATCATCAAGAGTCTAATAAATCATGCAAGTTTAAATAAGCTTAAGAAAGCTACGAAAGGTCTCTTTTGAAATTTGAAAATCCGATAGCATATAGTTGAGACCTCATTTAACAGAAGTATTTGAACAAGAGTTGACAAAGCAAATATGTGCAATCAAATATCGAATGGTGCCTTTCAAAGAATCTAAAAATCCTCTTAATGGCACTTGTATGAAATACTATGAAAAACAAGCACATAGGCACATGGCAATACATATATCGAGTCTATAAGAGTAAGAATAACACAAGTAAATGTACCTCGATAATTAATGCCTTTCTTGACAAATAATGACGTAAATGGCCATTTGTGAAAATATGTAAATCCTACACAATTCTTAAAACAAATCTAGCACAAATCATAATGATAAAAGTGTAGGCTAAGAGATATCACAAGTAAGCTCATGCCATAAAAATCCATAAGAGATGATAACACACTTTAGTTTACAAAAATGCACAAGAGTTTTAAAAACATCATATAAGGTCTTCTTTTTCAAAAAAAAAAATTTAAAAGCACAAATATATATTGAAGACCTTAATTAAAAATAAATACTTGAAAACTCATTTTACAATTAAGACACAAGTAAAAGCATGCATAATAACAAAATAAAATGCATATTTAACTAGGGAGATACGGGTTACCAATTACGCCATTTTCATGGGTTGTGCCGTTCCCATTGTTGATGATATCTTCCCCTTTGAAAATCATCTTGTTGATGATGGCTTCTCCAATTGATCCATCTCCAAGCATTGTGGCCTTCCCATTTTCGAAAGTGTCTTTCTCTTGGAAAGTCATCTTGTTGATGATGTCTTGCCATTTCCAAGGATTTTGTTTATCCCATTTTTGATTATTTCCTCTTCTTGGAAAATGACTTTGTTGAAAATGTTTTCTCCTTTGATCAAATGAAATGGTCATTTGATGTTTTCTTGGCGGTATGAATTTTCTTCGATTATTATTTCTCCGGGTACCTAATATAACATTGTTTTTTGGTACCCTCAAGTGTTTGGGTCCTTTGGGATTAGTCTTGAGACTTTTAGGTCTCCAACAATAATTAGAGCTATTTCTAGCCCGACAAGTATTTACCGTATGACCTTTCTTACCGCAATAAAAGCAAGTGACATCACTAATATGCATAGGAACTCGATTCCTTTTCATATGATTTATACCATTAGGCTCATGATCAAGTTTACTATTCAAATTATCACAATCATAAACATTCACAGCATTGGACAATTTATTGGTACTCAAGTTGGATTTTGATAAATCATTTTTCATGCAATTAATATCCTCAACAAGAGTACTATTTTGTTTTTCAAGGTTTCTAACCTTGTCAAGTGTGGTGGTGTGAGCACATGATAATGATTCATAGGAAGTAAATAAACTATCCTTTTCATTTTTCAAAACATTGAATTCCTTCTTCAAATTTTTGTACTTAACAAGTAAATTTTGGAATTCATTTTGAAGATCATCAAAATCATTTTGCAAATCACTATAATCATTTTGAATAACAATATCATAAGAAGTAGAGGGTTTAAGACATACTTCGTTTTCTTCTTCGATGCCCATAAAATAATATTCAACTTCTTCATAGTTGGAAGTTGTAAGAGGCTTGTTCCTTAGATTTGAGCTTGTATCCCTTTGAGAAGTAGATGCTTTTGTTTGACTCCTTTCATTTGCAAATACTTCATAGATGGCTTCTAATTTTTGTCATACTTCATGTGCCGATCGAATTCCTACAATATGTTCATATACCAAATTAGTAAATGAACAATACAAAATATTGAGGGCTTTACCGTTTAAGGAGATGACTTTCTTCTCTTCATCATTGAGCTCTTTGAAGCCTTTGGAGGTGTGTGGTTTATCTTTCATTGGAATGGATTCTCCATTGATGACGATGTTCCAAATATTGAACCAGCAACCTTGTAAATAACATTCCATTCGTTCTTTCCAAAATATATAATTTTTGGAATCAAATAGAGGTGGCTTGGTGGTGGAGGTGCCGGTAAGATGAGTTTTGTTCGTAGCCGACGATCGTTCCTCTTCACTCGCGATGTGAAACGAGCTTGCCAAAGAGTTTGGCTCTGATACCACTTGCAAGTCCAAGTGGCTACGATAATCTAGATAGGGTGGAATTGAGAAAGAAGAAAAACTGATATTATATTAAAATTGGGTTGGTGAATTGCAAGTTTGTATGCTTAAATTCTATTTGCTCAAGTCAAGTCACTTAATCCAGATTTCCCTACCCTTACCAATGAGCCTACATTACAACCTAATAAAAGTCCTTTTTTATTCTTAGATTGTGCACACAAAAATGGTAGAGATGTTAGACGATTTGCAAGCCTATGGTAGTTCTACATTCACTGAACTGAATTTGAGCGTAAACATTATCCATACACTTCTGAGAGTCGAGTGATACACTATCTGTAAGTCCAAGCGGCTACGATAATCTAGAGGGGGGTGAGTAGATTATCTCCATCTTTTCGATTTTACCCTCTTTTTAGAACCGAATGCTCAAAGACAATAATAAAGGCGCGAAATGTAAACAACACACGTCGATTTATAGAGGTTCAACCCACCTAGGGCCTAATCCTCTACCACCCCAATATATCCGGGATGGATTTCAAAAAGAAAAAAAGGTTTTATTAATTACCAAAATTAATACAACACCTTGAAGAGCACCATACTCTTTTTCAACACCACCTTTGAGATTACCACAATCTCTCTTGAAGATTACCACAATCTCCAATGGCACCTTGTGAAGATTACCACAATCTTCAACCTTGAAGAATACCAAATTCTTCAACACCTCAACAAGAAGATTACCATAATCTTCTTACACCTAACACCTAGATCACCCAAGTGTGTTCTTACCACAAGAACACTCACAAGGATATCTTGTGTTGAATGATAACCCAAAAATTCAAGATTACAACTCGATAATGAATTATACAATTGAGTGCAAGTGTAATCAAGAATAGCCTAGACCTCAAGAATGTAAAAGTGAATAGCTAGGCAAATTACAACAAGAAATAAGGCAATGTAAGAACACGTGTATTCTTGAGTGTATCTTGTTGTGTTGTAGTTTTCTCTCTTATTGTGTTGCTTCAATTCTTCCTCTATTTATAGAAGATGTCTTGTACATGATAGGCTCCTCTTGGGGACATGAATTCTGTAAAAAATTGCAAGACAATTGAAGAAAATAGCTGTTAGAAATCCATCCCACAAATTAAGGGAAAGTTGTATGCTGTCAAACGGTCACATTTTTGCTGTCAAAAGATAGGGTGACCGGTCGCACAGAAATAGAAGTTTGAAATGAAACTCAAAGAAATTTACACAGGCGGCCGGTCGGACGTAGGGTTCGACCGGTCGTCCCCCTATGTTGGCCGGGCCGCACATCCTTAAAAATCAAAGTCGTAAGTCTGTTTCAAAACCAAGACTTGCAGTGCAGTCGACCGACTGGCGCGGCCGACCGGACCGGCCGACGCCTGGGTGACCGGTCGACCGCTTGATTTTTTCTTCCGTCTCATTTTCTGTTTCAAAATCATCTTCAGTGTCACGGGTTGCCCTATAGAGCGACCCTGTCGACGAGAGAGACAAAATGTTGTCCAATTTGTGTCGAAAATAAAACTCAAGAAATACTCCGAAAATTTAGTAAAAACATTTTAAACCAATCGGGAGTATTTAGACAACATTTAGGAACCTTGTTTTGAAGTTAAACATATAAACACAAATTCATTAAAAGTGTTGTCCAATTTTATCTGAAATAAAACTTGAAGAAATACTCCGGAAAATATTAAAACCATTTTAAATCATTTAGGAGTATTTGGACAACAATTAAAAAACATTGTTTTGGTATAAAAATAAAATCATCAAAATCATGATAAAATTATTTATCAAACACTATATTCTTGTGAGTCGCGATGTCGAGTACCCAAGAGAGTATTAATTATGTCGAGTCTATGAATGATGACTTCTTGATTATGAATTACGTATGGTTCCATGAGTATGAAGTCTAATGTCATTTAATGTTTATAGTGTTCTTGTGTGTTCTTCTTTCCCCTTGATATTATTTTTCTTAAATTGCTCGAGGACGAGCAATGCTTTAAGTTTGGGGGATTTTGATGAGTGTAAAATATACGTGCTTAAAATGATATACATTTGATGCATTTGCACGCATATTTGGTGTATTTTACTTGGTTTCCTTTGTTGGGCGTGATACTACGTACTCTTGTGAATTGTGCAGAAAATGGAGCTAAATTGGACAAAAAGAGACTCACTTTCCAAAGTATAGGTCAAGAGCTAATGTACGAGCAAATATATGAAGGAGAGAAGCATGGAAGGTCAAACAAAAGGAAATTTCCCTCAAAAACGTCCAAATGCGCTAACAATTTCCAACACTGACACGGTTTAGTATTTTGGTCATCACTTTCTCTACAAAATTGCTCTTGAGGTGATTCAAGTGCCTATGGAAAGCTAAGAGAAAGGAATACAACTTTCATAGGACCCTAGGAGCTAATTTGGACAATAACATGGTCAAAAATACGTCACACGGCCGGACCGTGTGGTATTGTGAAAATGCCGGTATGGAATGACACAACCGTGTGAAAAAAGGACAAAAATAGGGGACAGAACCAGGGCCACACGATCCGACCGTGTGAGACCACACGGGCGTGTGGGAAAGGGCTGAAATCCACACGGCCTGGCCGTGTGGGACTCTGCCAGACGCGTTTTTTGGAGTTTTTCTCCCATTCAAACTCTACAAGTGACATTTCCAAACATCTATATAAAGGGAACCAAGGCCTGAACAAATTTTCATCATCATAGACAACTCTCTACATAGAAAACACATCAAATATCACAGGAACCAAGGAATCGAAGAGCTTCTGAGAGCAAAAGGCTAGGTCGCGAAGAACATCACAAGGCTTTCGCATTTAGGGAGCACAAGAGCTTCGAAGGCTTGGAGGGAGAATCCATCCTAACAAGAAGGGGTTTCTTTCTATGTCTAAGAACTCTTGTATGTGCTTATATGATGTCATAATATTGATTCGGATTTGTCTATGAGTTTGTAATCAATGTTTGATATATTTTTCGGATCTTAGGGGCATAATCAAAACTGTGGATTTGTATTAAATATGAATATTTGTTTTCTTAATTAACTAATGATTTCTATTTTATGAATTCGAGTGCTTATTTATAATTGCTTTTTATTAGGCCATAATTTGCATGTCAGATTTATTACAAAATTTCGGACGATGAGTTTTAACAAAAATGAAAATCGAATTTAGACATGAAACATGTGTGACAGGCGTGTTTGTGGGGAGTAATTCAATTCACAAATCTTTTTGGAGTTAATAAGAATTGTAACGTTCTGACCAGACTACAATTGTTATTAATCAACTGTTTACGCACACACCTGACCAGGGGAGTAAATGACTTTAGGAATTTGAACCCATAGAATTGCATGAATTAGTTTTTAAAACTTTATTCGCATTTAATATTGAAGAAGCATGTTGAGATTATGTGCCTAAGGTTGCTCCTAAAGATGTTGAAAATACTTGTTGGGTTCACAAATTTATTTCTTTTTATTTTTCTTATTTTTCGATTTTTTTCTTAGAATAAAATACTTGATTTTCGGTCGCTTCAATAAAATTGGAATACGATGTTATTATAGCCTAAGTGTTTCGAGCTTCAATCCCTGAGGAATACGACCTTGCTTGCCATTATTCTATAAACTACACTATACACTTGCAGTTGTATGAACCAAAACTATTTTTGGCGAACAAGTACATGGGGTTTAGTGTAATTTTCTCTATAGACCCTTGAAAAAGTATTTATATGGATAGATTCGTTAGACTTGATCCGTCAGACTGTTAGACTGTCTAAGAGGAGACTACCTATTAATTAATATATTTGCTATAAACTGAAATTAAACTCATTTAGATTCAAATACGTAATACAATTAGTTTGGATAAGATCGTTTTACAATGTATTTCAAATTCGTACCATATAGTTTCAACATAATTATATCAGGAATACTTATCGAAATTATTTTGGACTCTAATCTTTGATGAAAATATGAAAAGTAAGTTAGAAAATGAAATCAAACATATACTCATTTTCCTCAAAAATATACTTCATTTTTTTCAAACATTTATTTTCAAAACTTAGTAATATTTTAAGAATCATTTCCGAATGAGCAAGTCTCTTGTGAGATGGTCTCACGAATCTAAATTCGTGAGACGGGCCTCCTAAGGGCTCCGTCTTGAGAACATGAACCATGAAAATAAATTTAAAAATAATAATGAACCATGAAGAAACAAAAATAAACCCTAAAAACATGAACCATGAAGAATAAACCCGAAAAACAAAAATAAACCCAAAAAATAAAAAATAAACCCTAAAAAAAACTAAAAATTCTAAAAACTCAAATCAATTAAAAATAAACCCAAGAAACAAAATAAACCCTAAAAAAATAAATATAAACCCTAAGAAAAATAAAATCTTAAAAAAAAACATTTAAAACTTTGTGTAAGGGCTCCGTCTCACGAATCTAAATCCGTGAGACCGTTTCACGCAAGTTTTTGTCTTTCCGAATATATTAACCTTTCACGTCTCTTTGTATGCAAAGATACCAAATTAAACTGAAAAATACTTTTATTTTCCAAGTTTATATAGGGTTGTCCGAAACTATAATATTTTTAGTCAAATTTTATTTTCTGCAAAAATAACAAAATGAGTTTAAAATTGAATCGAAACGAATCTGTACTTTGTTGCTTTCAAAATACCAGAGCAATACGCTATTAAATAAATTAAAAAAGATTGAAAGATAGTAGTTGCAGTATTCTCTAGATTTTGGTGATTACCCCGTGTGCAAACCGAGTGGAGAAAAAAAAAAAAAGGTAAACCCTAAAGAAAAAGCAAAAAAGAGAAAAAAAAAAAAAAAAAATGGGAATGAGGTGATGTCGACAGGTGGCGCTTTCATATGCCGCTGAGGCGGCTACATGTTGAGGGATCGTGTGCAGATTCCAAGTCTATGTACATTGTTATTTCATATTTCTTTCAATATTCCAATATTCCCAACTTCATAGATTTTATCACATTATTCATAAATCACTCTTTATAAACGTGGAAGACCCATTATTCAAGGAAACAAAGTATCATCATTTATGTTACGTCCCAAATAATCGAGACTTCCCAAAATTCTTAACTCGATCCTCCACTATTTTCGACTATCGGAAGAATTCTGGCATTAACACTCCGACGATCAAGTTAATAAATAAAAAAATATATTTTGTTTATAAGAGAAGTAATAGAGAAAAATACAATGTCCTTGCAATGAAACAATTTACATCTTTCTATACTTTTTTGCCACCTACGGACAACTAGGTAAATGACACGTTCAAATCTGTTGTCATCACATCTTATGTAGTTCACAGTTACTTCTCTACAGGTCTACACCTCACACTTACTTTTCTGCAGGTCGACCTACTTATAGACGGCCTAGAGGCTCGCCTGAGCTAGTTATCATTAACTGCTTATGTCAGAGGATGTCTTTTCTCATTTAATGTGTGTCAGGTCTTCCCACTTTTATGTTTTATGTCACATCCTAAGGTGTCTTTCATATTTAATGCGTGTCAAGTTTTCCCACATTTATACGTTATGTCATATCCTAAAGTGCATTTTCATGTTTAATACAACATAGGTCTTATCCTAATATAGACTTGTCACTACTAACGCGAGTTATTTAATCTATTAAGGCACATCCGACCAACTAAGTCTTAGCTCTACCATGTTTCCTTAGTGGTCCAACCTCTTAAAAGATGATTCGGTATACAGATCTGCAGCACCCGTGGATAGACCTGCGTTGATAAAAAAATACATGATAGATCTGACCCATATTTGGTGCCGGGTCAACTTATATACAACAAAAGGTTAATCGACACTGGGCTTTGTAACCAATGCAATCATAAAAGTTGGATGTGGGCGGGTTGCACTATGCCCTTGCACCAGTGGATCGCACCTGGCAACGAGCTGCCTAGATGGGCTTTCTTTAAAATAGTTAAGTTTGATTGTAACAAGAATATTCGTTGTACCTACCTATTTAAATTACAGAGTTCAAACAAATTATTCAAACATAGTTTTATTTTCATACAGAAAATATAAAAATATCTGAAAACAGTGGAAATAAGACTGAGATGCTTAAACAACTGAACGAGCTCTAGACAATGTGGTTGGAATAATTTGTTACTGTTATGCATATGTTAATTAATCCTTCAACTAGGTGCCTACTGCCTAACTTCCAGACCCTGATCTCATAGAAGATGACCTAGAATTACTTTTATTTCTTGGAGTTGCCCATCTATAAACATTTTCTATTCATATCCAAAAATGAAATATACAGTTTGCGACCCAAGCAGTAAAGAGCAACTAAAAATAAAAAGAAAGGAAAATTCACCAAAGAGAAAAATGTCGCCAATGATTCAACATCATTTTAATAGCAAGCAGTAAAGTGTAACTAAAAATTAAAAGACAACCTCCCTACCATCACTATATTCTCCCACCCAAAATTACATCAATACATAACAACAAAACTCCATCTCCTTACATCAGCCCATTTTGGGGGATGCCAGTTGTTCGATGAATTTCTTCGTTCCATTTCTTAAAGCATTCACAGCCTCTCACTTCTCCAAACCCGTCTAAAGTGTATGGTAAGGCATGTAGCCCAACACACTCGTCAAATTGTTTACCACATCGTTGCACCTCATTAGCAGATTAAGCATCTGTTGTGAAATGTCATTTATGGGTGCACCGGGCATTTGTTTAGCTAGTCCTTGCTCGGAAGAAGAAGGCGTGTTAAGATGCGACTTTTGGAATTGACCAGATGATGATGCAATAGGGTTACTGGATTGAGGATTCAATTTAGGCAAAATCTTACTACTAATATCCACTGAATGCATAGAAGAAGCACCAGTGTTGTTGTTCTTATTCTCGTTAAACAAAGGCTCAGCCTTAACGCTTTCGTCCCCTCCCAAAACGAACTTAACCCTAGCGACTCTTCCACCACCATTGCCACCTTCATCTCCAGACGGCTTCTTTAGGCATGACTTCAGCTGCTGCGCGCTCTGAGGCTGAGCAGCACCTATTTTTGGGGCGGTTGTCCTCCGCTCAACCCCAACTGAGACGTCTTCCTTCTGAAGCTTGACGACAGGTTCTGATTCTGCTGCCTCGACTTCCAGTTCCCTGACATAGCATCTCACGTTCGTGTTTCCAAACAAATTGCTACTTCCAACAGCAAATTTCAAAGCATCACGTCAAGTCGACTTTGTGTAAGTAGACCAGGCGGCACGTGTACGTTTTCCAGAAAATTCTCATGGCCGTATGATCCAGAGGACCAAAACGAGCAAATTTTGCTCTCAGCTCTGAGCCGGACGGAAGCGCCGCGCCAGCTGGAAACTTCATGACTAGCATAGTTGGACTCACCGCCATCCGCTTGCTCGATTCTAGTTTTACTACCTTTGGTACATTTTTAGCAGCATTTTCTTTCACATCACCGCGCTGGGATTCAGTAGGAGCCACCCTTGGGATAATCTTTTTCTCCCCCACCGATAATTTTGAGTTGTCTATCTTCTTTTTCTTAAGTTCTTCCAAGACACCAATCTTCTTCTTCTTCTTCTTGACGTCTTCCACCCGGTCAGATGGGCCACGCTTCTTCCCACCTTTGGTTGGATCGTCAAGCCTCTTGACTGAATGTTTGACAATTTTGTCATTGGTTTTGTCACCAGGACCGGCTAAAACAGTGGCAGCAGGTGATCTACTGGAGTTAACATCACTTGCCTCATTATCAGTTGGTGGCGATAACACTAAGCTCTTCTGATACACAAGGGAGCGGTATTTTAAGAAAACCTGTCGGATGACAGCTGGGCAACTCCTCTGTTCTCCATGGAAGGGATTGAGAGCAAGAGCACGCAGATCTGTCACTAGCATTTGAAGCTCTATTCTATCAAAGTCAACTGCTTGCTGTGATTGAGATGATGAAGAGTCCACTACTGCGTCCTTATGGTTGTCGGGCCCTTTACTATCAACGAGTGGCGTTCTCAAAATATTCTCCACTGCAACTGCACTGTTACTGAGTGCAAGAGGTAACTGCCCGAGTTTAATACCATTTTCAGTGCCGATTCTTTTCTTTTTCTTCTTTTTCTCAACCAGGATTGCATTCTCAGCACTTAAATCCCCAGCAGGCCGCTTCAGTGCCTTACTTTTTTTTGTTCCACCTTCAACTAGTTTTCTGGAACCTTCAGAAGGTTTGATATCACGGGAAATGGATGCCTGATGATGACTCGTTGGTGGACGCAAACCATCAGTTGTACCAGACTCGGAAGCCTTGTGCATGTCTCTTTTCACAGAGTGCATTACTTTCTCAGAGAATCCCGATCCACCTACCGAAAGCGGGTGAAGGGTGTGACCCCCTTGGCCTGAACTTGCTTTCTTGCTCTTCATTTGAATTGATTCCTCTCGACGTTTAAATAGATATTTGTCCTTCTCCACTTGTTCCTTTGTTTTTGCAGGTTTTACAGAGATTTTCCCCTTACCTAGAGCTTCAGCAATCACCAGTCGGCCACTCAAAGGAGCTGCAAATTGACATAAACCAACAAGAAAAATGAGACGGAAGAATAAGAAAAGGAAAACAGCTGAGAGTTTTGCAAGACATCAATAATGGTAAAGTTCATGTGCTAAGAAATTTCACTTAAATACCAATAAGATAAGCAGGCTAAAGGTGCAAAAGTTTAAGAATAATTTTAGATATAACAAACAAAAGAATCCACAAAATTATGTGCAGCTTGATCTCAAGAATTTCTGAAAATGAACCACATTAACAAGCAAAATTGGCGGGAAGAGTGGCAGAAACCACGAATAGGTGTAAAGCTAAGAAGATTAAACATTAATGAACATAACCAAATGATCTCAGTAAGAATACCAAGCGAGAGTAGAATCATAATAGTGTGTTCCTCAAGTAACTAGCACATCTTGTGATAGGTTAATCATAGGAAAAGGTAAATAAAGTTAGTAGAACTTTTAAACTTTTGCTACAAAGTTCACTGGAGGAGGTAACCAGTCCAATTGCCCAAAAGGGAAGACAGTCCCTTCACTTCACATAATCAGTGACCGACTGAAGGAAAAAGTTAACAATTCCGTGATTGAATTTACACTTGTCCCATATATTCTACAAAGAATATACAAGATAGATCAGTCACATAGGACAATAAAACTATCAAAATAGCTTTGACTAAATTTTGCTGATATGTTGAGTTGTCGATTGGCCTGGCATTTAAGGTTGGTACCTTCCCGGCATTTAAGGTTGGTACCTTCCCAGAATTTGTGATGAGGTCAGCATACCAAAGGCACAAAAAACTCAAGGAAAAATATAAAATAGCCAGAATTAAAATGACAAATCAACCCAAGTCCTTAGATCATATAAGGCTATGGGGCAGGGTTGCGGATTGGATGGCGATCATGGAACATGCCTCTAAGGATGGCAAGAACCTAAACATGTGCAAGACCAAGGAGTTAAACCTTTATCCCCGGGCAAAAACTAAAAGTAATAATACCAAAAACCGAGCCAGTTGATTTCTCAAGGAATTAAGATTGTTCCAAAATTATTCTGTTGCTGACATGATGGGAAATGGTAGACTTTTTTTTTGTAGGGCATGATAAAATATTGCATGTAATCAGTTCAAATTTTGTCAGAAGAGACAAACCCATCCAACAAATATTCGTCTTCTTGCAACATTTATAGAGACCACTGAAAGACAAGACCAATAGAATCTATATAGAAGCCTTTCCGTCCTATTTCTTATATCAATAAAAGAAAAAAGAATAAGCCAGAGAAGATGGTACACCTCATCCAACAGATACGAGTAAAGGCTACTTTTGACCCTTTCCAAATGTAAATACAAACCAACATAATGAGGATAAATGCCTCTTCCAATTGATATATTCTGCTACAGTTCGTGTAAATTTCACCTACAGTGAGCTGCATCAGTAAGGAGAGAGTTCACGATATGGATGTCATCTGTATGCAGGCACAATCAAATATATTGAGAGCATTCACGATAATGTGTTGCATAATTAATTGAAATACATTACTCAAATGCTGCAAGTATGATTGATATAATCCGTTTAAACTTCAAATTCCATTTCCATCCATCTATTCTTCTACAACTGCTTCATTTTGGATCACCTTCAGTGATTGACAGCTGAAAGATCACGCTATGCTATCATGCAAAGTCAAATGACATCTTCAACAAAAAGATATAGCTTGATAAATTACAGGACTTCTAACAATTTTTCCTTTGAAGTGCTTTATTCAATCCAAGACTTAAAGTTACAAATGCAAATCATATTTATAATTACAGCAACAATTTAGGTAGTATCGTTGTTAATGCTGCTGCTGTTACTACTACCACTACTAAATTATATTTAGGGATAATTACAAAAAGCCCCATAAGGTTTGGGCTAATTACAAAAAAAACAAAGGTTTTTCAAAATTACAAAAAAAAAAAAAAAAAAATTGAGGTTTGATTGTGCCTTAAATTCAAGGGGGTAACTGAAATATTTTGATAAACATATGGGGAACTTTTGAAATGTTTTGTGCATGTGAAGGGGGAACGCATCAACCCTAAAGGGTTTTGTTGTAATTTCCAAAAATCTGAGTTTTTTCGTAACTAGCCCGTACCTCAGGGTGTTTTTGTAATTATCCCTTATATTTATAATTATAACAAACAAAATTTAGTTAGTATTATTGTTATGCAGCTCCTGTTACTACTAATACTACAACCATTATCATTTTCATCATAATCAATGAATTACGTCTTCTATAAATCTATTTTTCATATACAATATTCCCATAACTGCCATGAAAAATAAAAATTACATTTTCAAGAACTTATAGCCTCATCAGACTCACAGTATTATTCATTCATGTTTTTCACTCGACAATAAATTATTCACAACTCACCTGCAAAAGAGGATCATTATCCTTTATAAATGGGTAAAGTTCCTTTTAAGACTTTATATCAGCTTGTAACAGGAGGTTATCTATCACAACTTCTAACTGCAGAAAACATTGTCGGTAAATAAATGCTTTCTGAAATATAAAATCCAACGAAATAACCCTTGTCACGCCTTCAATGAACCCATTTAGACTCCAAATTGAGTTTTGGGATAATACATTACAAATCTCTCTAAATACATTGATTTGACGCCAGATGTCAGAGAGCAATTTTTCAATAGTTCATAAAATAACAATAATGAATAATCCAGCTAATATTCTAAATAAATATGTAGGGAAGAAATGAAGCTAGTCCAGATATGGATCAAGATTGATTTTTTAAAAGAGTTAGAATTCGTCTCATTCACGAAAAACCCAAAGCCTGAAAACATTCTCAACCCAAGTAAGACATGAAGCTCGCACTACTTTATAACCTAAGTGATTTTTGAAATACGAAAATCATATCATACTACTCAAGCTAGGTTGAGCTTGACTTGTTTGACAATAAAATCAAATTTTAACACAGTTTCGAACTTGAAAGGAAGTTCTAATCAAACATGGACAGTGTTTTGCAATAATCCACTTGGAGTTTACCCCTGTAAAAGGAACTAACAACTTGTAGAACTTTTACCAGATCATTTACAGATCAAGTCCAATGCATACTGATCGATATCTACACAATGTGTTGAGCACATTGAAGAGGCTATGCCGATACCCTATTTGGAGCTCAAATCTACCCACATATTTGTCTTGTTAAATGCTATATGGATATGATAATGATGAGAAAAGTTCACCAGTTTCATTGAAGGTGTATGTCCCTATCCATAGTTCACGTTCGAATGTTTAACGAAGGTACACCTTCTCCGGTCATGGTTCAACTTTAAGTGTTCCACGAAAGATTTCAAAAATGAATGTCCTACTCATGGTATAGTTGTTAATGTCATGAATATCAAAATTATTTATCTAGTCCACAATGGAAAAAAGTTCGATATTTGCAACTAGTCTACAACTTCTGCAAAGGAAAAGGGGAATTCTTGCATACTTGCTTGAGTACATTCTCATCTGCTTTTTTATGCCCTATTACAACCCAGGTAGCATTGCATATAAGCTTGATGGCCGGTATGACATCCTAATAAATATTAGTATAGCAGACAACTGGATATCTTCCATCCTAGCTTGTGATTTCAAATAGGCAAAGGTGAGTAACCCTTTTGTAAGATAATAGGCAAACTTCTGTAAAAACAAATTTCAGCACTTTAACATGCGGAACAGCTGTCAAAAGTGACTGAGAGGTGAAACAGAACCTAGCTTAAGCTGATTCACAACATTTGCCTTCCTACAGGTTAAAATTAAGATTCCAATTAAATTAATTCTTAAAGCAACAGCACCTCTCTTGAGTAATTTTTTATAATCTCCTACATGAAACTCCAGAACTTGCACTGGAGTCACTAGGTCGTCACCACGTTCTCGAACCAGCATAAATCTCCATTAGAAGAAACTTTAATCCTCATGCAGATCTACAACGGGCTCAGGTATTGAGGGCATAAGCTATAGAACTGAAACAACAAATTCTCGAATCAAGGGTCTACGCATGACCAAAATCAGGAGCTTCCAGTCATTCCTAACTTTTGAATGATATATGTCTAACTCATATTCTATAACTAAATGAGAAATTTCCGACTTTACAGAAACTTCACCAGAAGCAGCCAAAACAACAAACTCCTAGAAAATACTTCTTATATGTAGTGATCAAGTATGTCAAGACTCCAACAGATACCTTCAATTCGTTTTGAAAAGCTGTTTTTCCAGATGGTAAGGTTTACTCCTCTTTGGCAGGAAATTTTATCCTAAGAGCTAGTGGCCAAGAATAAGAAAACATACTCAAACTCACATCTTGAACATTGTTTATTCTTCCTGAAAGACAAATATGTATAAGTAGAAAAAAAATAATCTCAGAACTTGAGCAATAAGTTGATTGAGTCGAAATTACTCATCAACCCAAGAGGAAAGTCAATGTTCACAGTCAACAGCAACATGTGCAATATAATGACCCCAAAAAGTTCTGGTATAGAGATTTATATATGAACATATTAACTAGGAAAGGAATTTGAAATAGATGGAGCATCTGTAAATTTTGAATTAATTCATTTCTAGAACATACAAAGAAATCTTCTAAGCAAAGAAGCATAAAATAATAGAGGCCAAGAAGAATAAGGCAACTATAAGGCAACTATAATGTCTGCCAAAAGGCATCAAAGATGGAAGAGACATCATATGGATAAATGTGCACTGTCATTGCAATGACAAGGTACATTTCTGTTTGTAATCATCACGTCACTTCTAAATACCTAGATATAAATAAGAAAATCTGAAATATATAGGATGAAAGAACATAAAGTAAGGTTTATTAATATGCTCACCCATTTAATAAAAATATAGAGCATCTCTTACATACGAAAAGCACCAATATAAGCAAATAAAGGCCTCTCATGTGCCACACTAATGCTTTTGGTTCTTATGTACATCAACAAGTCAATCAAGATACAATTGTTCAAATCCCATTCCCATCTCCATATTGAAAACTACATCCCTGATGTTACAAGTCAGAGAAGATAATGTCGTTAAAATTCCATTCCTACTTCCCGCTTCTACATCATAATTACCCCGTGAAGCTTGTCGCAGTGATGTACCTCTCCTCGACATCACATTGACTTACTTATGTGGCTGTTAGCATGTTACCATGCTTTTGAACGGGCATAAATCCTTTTCATTGCTCACTAAGTTAGTCATCAATTAAATATTGCTAAAAGCAAGCTTTTCTCTAGTACCAAAGTCTGGCCTTATCATAGACACACACAGTTATAAACCTTGCTCTTAGGATGTTATCAGCAAATATATTTTCAGATATAAAAGACATATTGTAGCAGGAAAATCATAGTAAGATGAGAAAAGAAGGGGGGAGGGGTCACAGTAGATAGCACCACAGAATTCCGCATGAAGTAACTCAATATTTTGAAATTTTTCAAAAGAAGCATAACCTTTAGATGGATTCACAGCCACTGGCGCAGTAGGGCGGGGAGGACGCACTGGTACAGTTCCAAAAGCCTGAGCATATGTCTCGTCAAACTCTTCAAACAGTGCCTTTCTGTATGCCAAAACAGTTGCCTTGTTCTTGATAAAATCAATGGTCCAGTGCTGGTCATTACTGGGCTCAGATGCCATTTGCTGTACAAAAGAAAGCATCTCCCTCGGCCAAAAACCATCTCGTGATTTACTTATCTGACTCAAACCATAAACACCTGGCTCATAATCCCCCACATTCACAACAAAATATCCCTCCACATTTGAGGGCCAGAAATTAAACTCATTTCTACAACGGCAGGCCAGACCCAAACTACTCCTTCTTGATAACTCATCTACAGCTTCCTCCACCGCCTTTACGAACGTCCGAGATGTAGTTTGCCTGGACTTCTCCACAAAGTTCTCTTCAAATGGAATTAATTCCTCCGACGGTTCAAACCACCCATAGCTGCTGTCCCCAAAAAACGCCACCAACAGGTGGCCCTCGTGCTGCTCCTCCGAACAGATGGAGAAGCAAACGCCTCATTATATATCTGCCCGGGCCACCAAGGGTGCGATTTAACTTTTCCCCATACCATATCTCCGATTTTATACCCATATCCAACAGCTTCACCCTCTCCTTTGGCCGCGAACTCATCAAATGCAGATAAAATAGAATCATAATCTTCCACTACGCTTCTATTTCTCTTATGGTCCAGCTTCCCATTCCGCGAACCAGTCTTTTTCCTATTCCCGTGCATTCTCGAAACAGAAGAACTAGGCTGATTTTCTCCTCCACTGGCATCATCGAGTATATGTCCCTCATTCTCCAGCTTCAGAACCCTAGGGTCATTCACATTATCAGAAACTCTTCTTTCTTCTAATCCACCACCGCTTGCAACTGAAACCGGAGCAGCTTCTTCTGTGGGCCCGACTGTACCCAATCCCAAACATCCGGAAAAACCGCCGGTGCTGGTTGAAGCGACGGTTGGCTCTTCTCCAACGGCGCCATTTCCCCGGCCCGACGGCGACTCCACACTGCCGATTTTGCTGGTGCTCATCACGGACATCATCCTAACCGCCAACAGCCGTTTCCAACCCGAAACACTGAACAAAAAATGGCAGGAGAAATAACTGAATGCATTTCTCAATCCACAGAAGAGGGCAAAATATTAGAACATGAGACAGACATGAACCCTAGAGAAGAGGGGGAGAGAGAGATGTACTGAGGAGTGGCTTCAATTATAGTGATCAAGGGCCAAAAATGGTTAAAACCATATGCGACATGCTTTGATCAATTTATATTTGTTATGGATTTTATGTCTCATTTTGTTGGCATTTGAATGACTTAACTGCCCTTATTAAATAGAGTAATTGACAGACTTACCCTACTTTCCGGGAAAAAATTAACTAATTAGTCTAATTTTATGATCTTCTTTTTTCTACATTTTTGCGCTCTTGCATCTTTTTATGTCATTTTTACGTTTTTTTTGAATTTTTTTATTTTTGTATTGTTGTCTATGTTATTCCTATTTGTTTCGATGTTGTATGTATTGTTGTTAGGTTGTTTCTATATTGTACATGTGTTGTTTCGACGTTTCAAGACAACTTTTAACTATTTTTTACGCTCTTCTTTGTTCATGTGCATTATTTTATATATTGTTTCTGCTATTTTTTTACGCTATATTATTTTACGCTTTTTTTTTAAGGTTATTTTTATCTTTGGTTTGTTGTTTTTCTATGTTGTTTTGGACGTTTCAATGCATGTAGTTTTCAATGTTTCGATGTAGCTTTGTTCATGTGATATTTTTATATTGTTTACATTGTTTTTTGGTTTGTTTCTATATAGTTTTCAAGTAAAATTGCAAAATTTGTCCTGTAATTATAAGACGGTAGCAAAAGATCTGTAAAAATCACATTTTGCAAAAAAGTTTTGTAACTATAGCAAACTCTCGGTTTTGGTCTGCAAAATGCACGGTTTGCAAAATAGTCTTGTAACTATATGAAAATCTTAATTTTGGTACTAATTTCACCGAATTTCGATCCGTGAGCGGCACATGTAATTCTCAATTACAAGTGATATTATGACCAAAATTGAGATTTCCATATAGTTCTGAGACTATTTTGCAAAACTTGCATTTTGCGGGACCAAAATTGAGACGTTTATATAGTTCTGGGACCTTTTTGCAAAACGTGATGTTTACTGAGACCTTTTTTGCAATCGCCTATAGTTATAGGACTAATTTTGCAATTTTGCCTAGTTTTCAATGTTCTATTTTTTTTTTTCTCTCGGTTGTTTCCATGTTGTTTTTCGACGTTTTTCAGCGTATTAGATCAAAAAATTGAATTTTATTTTTCTACTCATATATGTTTCTGTATTATTTTCAATATATTTAGTTTCAATGTGTGTTGTTTTATGTATGTATTTCTTGATTGTTTATGAAATTGAGTACAAAATTGATTTTTCAATGGGGGACATAAATTATTTTTTCACTGAAATTTTATTAGATGAAACATGTCTGAAACAGTCTTCAAACAACATCAAAAAATCCGAAAAAATTGACGGGAGCATAAAAATATCCAAATATAATGCAGGAGCATAAAAAGTCCAGAAAAAAACCCGGAGCGTAAAAGGTATCCTTTTTTTGTAAGATTGTGCAAATGTGTCCTTAGCGCTATTAAATACGTAATTAGATAATCTCATGTATACAATACTCCATCTCACTTCCACAATGTGTACTCAAAAAAAAAAAAAAAAAACTACAAAGTATGAATTGTTTTCATACTAACACAACCATCTTTTTTTCTAAGTAAATATTTGGATGAAAAATTACTACTGTTTGCATAGTTGATGATTGTTTTAGTCAGTTTTCATAATATTAAAAACATCAACGATTGATCCATTAGCAATGTATTTTTCAAAACTATCAATAATCTATTGTAAAATACTAACAAACAAAAATATTTATGTATAAGTGAAACTTGCACAGAATAATTGTAGAGTTTCTCTACAACTGAACTTTACTACTCATATTAAATCTCATTGGCACCACTTGATTTTCAATAAAAGCAAACTAGTAATCACGCACGTGCGTTGCACGTGTATTATTATTTTTTATTATTCATATGTGTTATTATTTTTATTATTATTTATGGTATTATTATTTTATTTTATTGGTTTATACTGAAATTATCTATTAACATGAGCTGATATTTATTACTTTATTTTAATAATAAAATATTCATATAAAATAAATTAAAATAAAATTTATTTATGAAATTTACATTTTCAATCATAGACTTAAATTTCAAATTCAATTTTAGAAAACATCAAATGAATTGATTAAAAATATCAATTAAATATAGCAAATTTTAATAATTCAGTATAGTAACATTAGTCAAAACAGTTTGTCTATATTTGATACATTGGCATTTTCTCAGTTGACATATTTTGTAGAAAACATCATTCAACAAATATTTCCAATATTTTTCTCAAAGATATTGTGGACGGCTTGAAGAGCTTTAAGTCAAGTAATATAGTCAATAAATATCATTTATCACTGAAATGAGTTCTTTAAATGGATATGTTTCAGTACTCAATTCAAAATTTTCACTGTTTATAGGTTTTTCGGACTTTTCTGATAGGTGATCTATAGATGCGGATCTTGATAATTCAATTTTTCAGCAAACATACAAAGTACCAACACGTTACAAATGATATAAAGACAAAGATGGTAATAAATTAAATGCATGCTATTATTATTATTGTTATTATTTCTTATTGTGATTTCGATACTTTAATTAATTGTGTGAGAACTAATCATTCAAGTGTTTTTATTCTAAAATAAATCAAAATTTCAACAATCAACAATCAATTCATAAATTTATTCGTACGTATAATATAAAAATACATAAAGATGATCTTAACGTTTTCCCACCTAAACAAAAACTTGCTATTTTTTATTCTAGGTATAACTTAGTAAGAAAAAAAAATGTTAGGTCGGTTTCATATCATAGAATTAACGTGTGGATAATTCAAGATAATAGGGTGTTAATTGTGCAATTGTATTTTTTTCTTATAGTGACTAATGAGAAAGAGAAAAGGCTTGAATGGATGGTGAATATGTTGGTTATATAATATATAGTTTTTATGCTATTGACGATACACTTTTAAAGAAGAATGAATAAAAATTTCTATAATCGTTGATAAAATTTGAATTGAGATATTATTCAAAATAATATGGCAGAAAAAATCATAAATAAAAATTTATAGCAAACTATTTATCATTAGATATAAAGTATAAATTGTAGTTGTATTACCACAAATTTTACAATAATATCATAATAATACACTAAAAATTTATCAATATAAAGACGATATAACTGAAACAGAGAATAGAAATTGTATCATTGACATCTATGTCCATTCTCTATCCTTTATTTTCAGTAGTTGTAGACCCATTGAGTTTTCTTAATTTGATCAACAATGAATTGTTGTAATCATTCATCAATAAAAAGAAATTATAGGATACGATGGAAATTTTCACAACCCGAAAATTTCTATCTGGGAAGTTTATTTAAAAATGCAATGCACGGACAAATTTTATTTTTGGTAAGTATTTGAATAAGATTTTTTTTCTTAAAGGTAATACATAGATGCCCATTTTGAGTATTATACAGTTTGAAAAATTGTTGTCCTTTTATTGTAAGGTAAATAAATTTCTAAATTGATTAATGTTTTTAAGGTAACATTTTGTCAATTTTTTCCTAAACATATTTTTAATTATCAGATCACATAGCATTGTCAAATTCGATTAAAAATATAAATAAATCTCGCAAATTTTTTGAGTTGCACGTGTATACATTGTATTAAATACTATCTCTTTTTTCAATTGTTATCTTTAGTAAAATCAAATAAAAAGATTTTGGTGGATGTATTAACTTATATTAAGTATTTTATATACATTTATAATAATGAATTTGAATAACATATCAAGATTATTTTTAAAATAATTTGGGTGTTAGATTTTCAACGAAATATTTTTTATTTTCTTTTTCTCTGTGTTTATGTAAGATGTGGGATGGTAACACAAATAGAATTGGTGCCAAGAAATTATAGAATAAATATAAGTCCGAGCATTAAATTGTTTTTTCCTATATTTTTATCTTTTAAAGTGACAAAGTTTGCACATTTAAACAAATTTTTAAATTATAAAACTATATATTACTAAAACAAAAGTAGATTGTAAAAAGATCATAAGAATAACCAATGTGCTCTTTTTTTTTAATTAAAGGATAATGACCTATTTAGAAAGCCACTCGGCAAGGTTTTGATTTGAGAATGTGTACGTCGATCTTTTATTGTATTTTATGATATGAAACGAGTTATATATAGTATAATAGAATATAAGTTATTTCTTTAAGACGTCTTGCTCAAACCAAAGAAATAATGTCGCTTATAATTAAATTAGCATTTGATATTTGATAGATACAATTATAATTAAATTAGTATTTTTGATATTTGATTGATACATTGACACAATGAATTAAACAAAATAAATATCTTGAAAAAAATCAAGGTTTTCTATTATTTGTTACAGAATCGTATTGTTGGAACAATATTCAACTTCCAAAATTTAATTTTGAATATTTTCATTTATTGATTATTTAAAATCAGTAGTTTTAGATTTATAGGGATATGATCAAATGAGACCAGGGTCTTTAGGTAAGAACATGAGACCACGTCTAGACCATTTGATTTAATAATCAATGGTCTAGATTTTACCCATCTATTTTAGTCATGGTGGTGGCAAGCAAGGGTAGGAAAGTAATATGTCTTTTAATTCAAAGGATATAATTGTAAATCCCTAATTTTCGAATTTGGTAATTGAATCTGATTATTATATCCCATGATTTTTTTTCTCACTCTTTTCAAAATACACGTTTGTTCTTCTCTCTTCATCTCCCTCATGCTCCCATCGTTCCATCTGTGAACTTTTCAAACCACTGTACCGAATCTTCTTACTCTCTTCATCACGGTCGGGCTCCATCTGTTAAAATTTCAAACAACTGACACGAATCTTCTTCCTATCTTCATCACGGTCGGTCTCACACAAAACATTGTAAGTTTTCTGTGATTTTTGTTTCTTTTTGATTTTGATGTTCCTTGATGTTAGGGTTCCAATTTGGGTTTTTATTATCGATTTCTATTGTTCTTATTTGTTTATATATATTATGTGGGTTTTAATTCTTGTTTGGGATTTGTAATTCTTTTCTAGGTCAAATTAGTTTTTACTCTGTAAATTTATGTTTGGAGATTGTTGAATGAGATGTAATTAGCAACCGAATGTATATTTTATTTTAGTTTTTATTACTCAATTTCTTAATTGACATTGTTGCAAAAAGGTTTGGTGCAAAACTGAAATAAAATGATGATACCATAAGAAGGTAACCAGATAAGCCTCTAGAAGAAGTTGGAGAACAATATATGATGTTATTTTTATTGTTTTGGAAAATTGCATTTTCAATCTGTCTACTTTATATCGTGTTGTCTACTGCACCTTACTTTGCAGAATCATTTGGGTGTGCTTAGCCTTTTGTTGGATTACCAAAACATTTAATTGTTTTATTGTTGTTATCTATTAGATTTTGTTGTTTGAACTAAAGTAGGGTAATTTGGTGGGTTGTGTATCTCATTGAGGGGGAAGACAATTTATGATGAGAGGAAGTACTCCCAAAGTTTTAACATCAAAAGGAATAATGCAATTTTCCCTGATTATGAGGTGGATTTGGGGTGCAAAATTGATTGCTTGGAAAACAAATTCCATTGTCGTTTGGGTATAGGAAATGAGAGAATTATGAAACCTCACCACAGGGTGAGTTGCATCACATGGATAACACATACTAATTCTTTTGTCATCCCCTGTGTTTTACATTCAATTTTGAGTTCTTTACTTCTTTTCGTTATAATTATAATATTTTGTTCTGTATTTAAAATAATTAACTTTATTACTTGTCCTCTTTTTGATTGTGTTGCTGAGATGTTCTATTTTCATCATAGAAGTGCAAAGAAGTGGAGAAAGGCCAAACTTTCTATGATTTCCAATTCTTTGAGTGAATCTGACTAATGTGTAATTTTAGTTATGTAATAATGTTTGTTTAGTAATAGCACAATGTTTGTTGTTATTTTGTGCGGGCATGTATATTTATTTTGGAATCATGTGTATTTAGCTATAGAATAATGTGTGTTTAGGTATATAATAATGTGTATATAGTTTTCTGATAATGGACAGTTAGTTGTATATTTTTGTAAATAATTGGTTCTATTTTTTCTGTAGGTTTTGTTTTAGCAACTAAATGCCAAAAAACATGGATATATTATTGTGGTATATATGCCATGAGACATATGGAGAGCTACATGGGCGGTGGCACCAAGATATGGGATTGTGGTTTGGAGAAGAATAATGTGTCTCAACTGTCTAACTTACGCACGAAGTACTCAGCTGCAATAATCCTCCACAATAGCAATGAGCTAAAGGATAGATGTTTGGAAGAAGCCAGAAAGTTTTGGACGGGGAAGATAGTATTGTAGTTTTGTTTTTAATAGACAATGTAGTATGCAGATTTGTCCTCATCTTTTTTGTATAATTAGTTTACTATCTTTGGTATTTTTTGTCTCTGGGAGCCATTTGTATATGACTTAGATGGTTTGTTGAATTGTGGATATGAATGGTTTAGACATGAGGTGTTTTCTTTTTAATCCATATAACTTTGCATTTTTCGCGTACATATGGTCGGAATGTTATTATACAGCGTTAATCTACATTGTGTGTGCTTAGGCACATAATTATGTACAGTTAAATAGGCCACATTGTTTGGTTATGTAGTTATGCAATTTTGTATATTTAGGCATAAGATTATGTGTAAACTGATACAATGTATATATCAAATGTGTTTTATATGCATTGTCAATAATATTGTATAAGTAGTTATAGAAATTTGTATAATTTACGTATAAGAATATGTATTTTTAAACACCTGTGATATATTGCTAAAACAAAACCTACAGAAAATATAGAATCAATTATTTACAAAAACATACAACTAATTGTCCATTAACCCAAAACTATATACACATTATTATATAACTAAAACACACATTATTCTATAGCTAAATACACATGATTCCAAAACAAATATACATGCTCGCACAAAATAACAAAAAACAGTGTGCTATTACTAAACAAACATTATTACATAACTAAAAACACATAATTCTACATCTAAAAACACATAATTCCAAAAGATACGTTTATTGATCCTGATGTTGTCATTGAAGAACGATGTATAGGTAAAACACAGATAATGTGTAAATAAGTTGCAGATATTGTATGTTTATGTGCAGAATTATGTAAACAACTCATAAATTGCCAATCGTATACATTACACTAAAAAATTGAACAATGTGACAAATACACATAGCTCGGGAGAGTCTTTGGTGCGGGTCGGGCATGTCCTGTTGTTATGTGTCGCAACCTCACCGCATGCCCCATATTTTCTTTTCAGTTTTGTGCTTGCTTTTATGCCTTTTTCTCTTTGGCTTTGGAGCCTGCTTTTCAGATGATTACCACTCCCTTTGTTCTTGGTTTTGCTTGATGGTAACACGGAAATGTAAATCTTGTGAGGTTGAGCCGCAATAGGTTTTCATTACTGATTGTTTGTTGGGCACTGTAGTTTCGTGTTGTTCCTCTAATAGCTTAGCTTTCTCGTTCGATATGATACGAGATAGTCTTGACAATTTTTCAATATCCCCTTGCGCAAGACCGATGCAGCTATGAAAATCCGCCCCCAGGGTGTTTAATGTTCTTGCAGCCTCTATCCCTCCTGGAAATTGGTACATGTGTCCATTCTTAGAATGTGAATTAAACGAGGTTGCTTTCATCCAACGTGCTGCCAAATATGGAGATGGAATTTCATCGCAATCCTTGAGTAATATATGTCGACACGGAGTCGCATTTGTTCAAACAATTTGCAACTACATTTGGCTGATGCATCCATCTTGCATTTTGTCACTTCAAACACCACACTTTCTACCTTTATTGTGTACGACATCTCGTTTGTATTGTCGTTGATCTGTATAACTGAAAAATGGTAACACGCCGGCCATTTCTCTATACAGCTCGTGTTGTTTTGCACTCCCAATGTTTGCCCTTATGCAATTTATGATAAATTGTTGGTGGCCGAAGTTTAGGTTCCTATTCACTTTCAAGAATTGCTTGTGTTTGTCAATTGTCATTGGATGAGTGTGTCTTTCCTCATAGGTTTTTACCTTATATGAACCGGCGCTAGTGTATTAAAAAATACAGGGTGCGTTGCACCCAACTCGGTTCGAGGCCCTCTTCCGTGCCCCCTGTTTTGGGACGCTGCCTTCATGCTCAGATACCTCACCAGGTATGGGTTTTTTAGAGTTCTTGTAGCCCTCTCTATTGCAAACCACGTATTGCATGTGAATATCCTCGTTCTTGAATTTCTTTGTAGTGCTTCTTCTAACGTCGAAGCCACTACACAAACCATAATCCTTATAAAATTGTATTTCAGCCTCCAATGTACGGAAATGCATGTTGGCACAAGGAATTTTTTCTTGTTCAACCTCTGGGATCCAATATTTAGTTGATCCAGGCGAGATTTCGAGCCTCTGACCAACGTGAATTGTGTAATCTGGATCTTGATCTGGCAAAAACACAATATTTACATATTAAAACAACAAATTTTGAATACTATTTACACAGATTTTCAATGTATCGTGTAAATTCATATTAACAGAACATGAACGTACGGTGCAAAATCGAACTCACCAATATTTATCGTATAAGTACACATATTTAATGCCCTTTGTGTACATAATTAATACTCTAAACATATATTACATGCATTGCAATTAGGCAAAAACGTATTTAGGGAATAACTTTTTTTTGTATACTAAATACACAAATTGGAGACACTATACACACATTTCATTAATACTAACTAAACACACATATGTACAGAAGCTATATGTGATACATATATTTCATACTAAATACATAAATTCGAGACACTATACGCACATTTCATTAATACTAACTAAACACACATATGTACAGAAGCTATTTTTGATATATTATAGGTGATACACATTTTTCATACTAAACACACAGATTCAGGACACTATACGCACATTTCATTAATAATAACTAAATACACATATGTACAGAAGCTATTTTTGATATATTATAGGTGATACACATTTTTCATAATAAATACACAGATTAGAGACACTATACGCACATTACATTAATATTAACTAAACACACATATGTACAGAAGCTATATGTGATACATTATATGTGATACATATTTTTCATAATAAATACACAAATTCGAGACATTATACCCACATTTCATTAATATTAATTACACACACACTCTCTAAGCATATAATATTCACATGTTACATAATTACAAAGCTATATGTACAGAATTTTTATAGTAAACATACACATTTTTTTTTTATAATTACACATCAATTCCGCGATACTGATTCGTGAGTTTTTTGATTGTTCCACATTACATACTAATTACACATTTTTTTATAATTTTATTTCAAGAATTTATTTTCCTATAATTTGGCTAAATTGATTGATGATATGAAGATTGAATTGGCAAGAAACCAGAGGCGATTTGTTGAATAATAGATTGTGTAGGATTTGATTTCTTTTATGTTTTTTAGGATATTAGATATATATTAATATCAATTAATGTTTAGGATTTTTATTTAATATGTAATGCAATACCGTTAGGATTTTGCAGTAAAATAATTTATAAATTTAACAAGTGAAAATGGGCGAGAAAAACTAATTAGCCAATAAATTATTCCGTTACAAAGAATATTGTCATTGACTCACAAAAAAAAAAAAAAACTGCTAATTTTGGGTAATTCAAAACATGTGTTGGTTAGGAGAATTTTCTCACTGATTGGTCGAAATTTGTCTATCTTATTTTGTATCTTGTATTTTTTTATTTCACTTTCAATTAAATCACCCTAAATTATATCAAATACTAAAATGTTATTGTATAGTTAATATGTTGTTAGTAGGAAAAAATTTAATACTAATTCACCACCATTATTACTTTGATATTCAAATTTATTTGAAATACTAATTAGTTAATTGTTAATCCATAAGCCAAATGGTTGAGTTGTAAAATCAAATTCAATAATCTCTTTTAGAAGAAGTATCGTGTCTATCGAACAATTGATGTTATGATACATTATAGAGAGATTACATAATTTTGTTGTTTCGGAAGATATTATCGATTATCATATCCATCTAAATTTGAATATTGATTTTCAAAATGAGCGTAATTCAAAATAAACAAAACACAAAATATAACATAAAAAAATAAATACAACATAAATATAAGGAATAAATAAAAAGAAGCATAATTTATTGTTTTGCAGTTGTCCAGAACCAAACGCAAACCCAAAACAAAGGAATAATTCATGCTAGCATTTTGTTTTTGTTTTGCGGTTGTTCGAACCCAAACCCAAAACCTTCACCGACGTTGTTTTCTTCCAGAAAAGTTTTGCAATCACGTTGCATGAAAATCCTGAATTTCTCTTGCTTTAATCCGATGCAAATTTTCTTCCATTATACCTTATAATTGCATAATTTTGTTCTTTGTGTGTACCATTGATATTGTTGATCAAAAAAAATCTCACTGATGAATAAACTCAAGGAATCATAAACCCACACACACACACACACACATATATATATATATATATATTTAAGAGTAAATACTCACCAAGCGATGTTTCTCTATCCGTGACTATGAGAGAATCAATTGAAAAGTCGGATTCTGAACAACCTCCACCCCAATGTCATCATCATCAGAATCATTGTTGCATGTTGCATACGTATTAATTAAATCAATTAATTTATAATTAAACAGAATATCATCTATATGATTTAAACTATAATAAATTACCTGAACTAATATAAAAACATGTATAGTCGGGTACACATCGATTCTCTTACATGCATCATCATTAGAAAATATTGACATATAAAAAACGTGGTTGGCACGATAAGAGAAAACCAACAATTCACCATGTGGAATTGTGTTATCATGTACGAATTTGCTCCATCCATCCGTAAAAAAGAATGTGCCATAAGGGTTGATCATTTTGACCTTTCAAGTGTGTCCATTCATATTATGCAGATCACAATTTAATGGTGTAAAACCATTAAAAAATGCAAACTTTGATGGAAGACGCTGATACAAAAAAATTAATGTAACTACAATTTTGAAGAGATAATGACATGACAACATATTTAGTTGAGTTTTGTAATGAATTTCTAATGGAACAATATAATAAGCTATTCCAATAAAATTCCTTACAAAAATAATAGGGAAAAATCAAAATTATAAAACTAATCACCGAGCCGGTATTTAATTTAAATTATCATCCTCATGGGCATCTAACAAGGTAAATATTAGGTTTATCACTAAGTATTTATTTAACTATTTTTCAATTCTGAATTTTTTTTTTCCATCACTAACTAAATTATGTAAAAAGCCGTACTAAAAAAATAACGTAAAAAGCCAGTATTTCTATAGATTAATCAACACAAAAAGAAGAAATTCTACAAGGGATCAACGTGTTTAATTTTTAATTAATTTCACATAATCAAAGAGTTAGTATAAGGAATAATAAAAAATAAACAAATCACAATTCAAAATAGAACTTAAAAAAATACAACAAACTATCGAGAATAATTGAAAAAAGAAACAAATATTTCTTTATTAAACTCACCAATTAACATCCGTACAGATCTACAATACAGTTTATATAAAAACTATTGTTTAGTGCATAATCCAAGTTCAATCATCACAATGTTGGCGGACATTTGATGAAGACGGTAATAGGGGGAACGTGAAGATGAAGCCATATTTGGTGGTTATGCAACAACATCGAAGTGTATCTCTAAAGCAATTTAAGTATTATAAATATAAGAGGATTTATTATATATAATAAGCTGACAAAAAAATCTCTGAACACAAAATTAATTGTTAATTCAATGGTAAAAGATACTTCAATGGTAAAAGATACATAAAACATTCCTATAAATATTATGCCAAACAGAATTCATCTATTTTAACTATTATTGAACAATTTAGGAAAGTTTGAATAGTCATTTAGTATTTAAAACTTGATAAATATTATAGTATACAAAAAAGTAACGTTCACCATTGAAACAAAGTATAACATATATGAATAGAAATGATGTACAAAATCGTAGTAATCATAGTAATAATAATAATAATAATGCTATTTATAATATTAATTAATTAATTACTTATAGTCAAAGACTATATAATTTTTAAAATATGAATAATATATATAGACAGAATTCATAGTATGTACTCACTTTTGGTATAAAGTAGGAATACCATTTATAAAATTTTACTAATTTTTATACATATAAAATAGGAATATCATTTATAATATTTTCCTAATTTATATATAAAATTGGAATCTTTATCACGCCCGGAGACGGGGGACGCGACGACGATCCAAAACTTAAATAGAAATAAACCAAACAAATCTAGACAAATGATAACGTAACCCCAAAACGAAAAACAAGTCAAGTAGGCTAAGTAGCAAACGAAAATAAACTACAAGTACGGTACAAATTACAAATACAACCCAAATCAAGTACCCAAATTAAGCTTACAATCCAAAATATCCAAAGTACACATCTAAACATAAACTTAAATGTCAAAGGGTCCTACGCCCTTAAATTACAGTCAAAGAGAGAAAGAGTAGCAGGATAAATGGGAGTCCAACATTAGCTGAAGAACATGATATAAGTACAATCATCAGTAAAAAGACGCAAGTTTGACAAAGTGGCGAGGGAGGTAATCGATGCAATGGCGGTTCAACATCTTCAACATAGTCCCCATCTAGCCGTTAGAAAATAGGAGGGGATGAGACAAAAGTCTCAGTGGATGGGGTGATCGTGTGCAAGTGTGGCAATATATAGTTAATGCAAGAAAATTATTGTATGAAAAATGCGTGAGTTATGATGCGTGACTTCACACGCAATCCACAAGCGTCGTGATAAATATATATATTAAGTAATATACTTATACAGTTTAAGAAACAGTTCGTGGTCACACAGGCACTATGTGGTTCAAGCAAGACATGAGAATTGCGTACGGATTTGTAGCGCCAATCCTATGCAAGACAAGTAATGGTTGCGTACGGATTTGTAGCGCCAACCAATGCAATACAAGTAGTGGTTGCGTACGGATTTGTAGCGCCAACCAAACGGGTCCGATTAACTCCAGAATCGTGTGGATCGGACAACAATTCTTTCGTTCTTCCTTGTAACTCCCGAGCAAGATGGTCCAAGACTTGTCACCTTATCGCTCCATAGCAAAGACAAATCCACGGTAGAGAGTTAGCTAGGCGCGGTTTGTCATAATCATGATTATACCTCAAGTACTACGACCCGCTTCCCTTGGACAAACTTCGTCCCTCGATTGCGGGATTAAGGGCGATGGGGCGAGAGTGGAATAGCGGCCAGCTGCCTTCCATCCCCGACGTATCCATTCCGATATGAGAGCTTGACACACCAAGTTGACTCGAGCAAATTAAGACAAGTTCGAAGTCAACCAGCAATCGAATATTATTGATTGAGAAACTTGATTCAAGAAAGTTTTCAAAATCGCGTGTGGCAATTATGGCATTGGTGGAGTTATTTGGATGAAGATAATTGTCGAGAGGATAAGTAATCTTCGATATCTTGAAGAATTAGGTGGGACATAAGTCCTGTTATAGATTCCGAACCGCAAGACGAGAAAGTCGCCCCGTGATCGCGTATTAGTCGGTCAAAACGATCCGATAAGTCAAGGGGTTTTAAGAAAATAAAATCTTTTAAATAATTATTATAAGTCAGAGGGTCCAGGGTTGTTTCTTTAAAAGAAAAATAATTTGAGTTAGGTCATTGTTAAAAAAGAAAATTTACAATGAGCCCCGTTTTATAAAAACCAATACTTTTGGGGTTAAAAATTGAATAAATAAATGTCCCTACCTCGGAAAATTATAAGGCTAGTTCCTTAATTCTCTAAATTGTTCAGAGAATCAGGTTTTTAAAGTTTTGAGGTCGAGTTTTTAAAAAATTCTCATATTGGCCACAAAATTGTTAAAATTATCATTTCGGGCCCTAAGTTTGAAATAATCGGAACTCACAAACCGGAAGGGCTTTTAACATGATTCTAGATGTAAAATGTCACTAAGTTTAGTGGTATATTGGGACAAAAACAGTTTTAAAAAAGAAATAAGTGTAGGTCCTTTAACTTTTGCAAATCTCATTTTTGTCCCATTTTAAAATAATTGCCTTTAATTTTGTTCATAGTTATATGCTTTTAGGCTTTAAGGCTTTTAGGGGTCCAATTGTTATGAAATTTGTACCTTGGGTCCAAAATATCATTAAATTATAGTTAAATTAGTATTTCCAGGTACATGGACTGTTTAAGTCCTGAAAATTTCATTTGGGTCCTCAAGTTTAATCTTTTACAATTTAGTCCCTCAATTTTTATAAAATTACTTTCTAACCTCTAAAAATTTCAAATTTCAAAATAAGGGGCTGGTACAGTTTTCAAAATTGCAATGTAGCCCTTAAACTTCTAAATTTTTACAATCTAGTCCTTGGGCTTTTAAAGGATGATTTTATTTATCTCAAAACTCTTAAAACTTTATTAAAATGTCCAAACATCATTTTTAAACCTGAGTACAGTCCCAAAAACTCGAAAATTATAGAGGGTCCCTTAAATTTTATTTTCTTGCAATTAAGTCCACCAATTTACCAATTTTGTATTTTAAGTCCAAAAATTGAAATTTAATCAATTATGCTCGAATTGTCCAGGTTAGAAGTCACATAAAACATGGAATTCAAGGATCATACACATGCATGTCCATTTCATACATGAATTCATCAAATCAAACAACAAAGTGTACATGCATGAGCCTATTTTTCAATAAATAGCATTTTTGAGCCATACTTGAGAATTTTTTCAACTTGATACTTGAAATTGACATGCAATACATATTATATATATATCTCAAGTGCTCCAAACTAAAATACTACATGCATTTAAATAAAAATACCTAGAAGTTGAAAGGATTTGTCCACCCACCTTAAAAATGAATTTGTTGGTGAAAAATGGAATAAATCACTCTTGATGTAGAAGTGACTTAGGTCAGACCCTAAGTCAAGGAATATCAAAAAAATATAGGAGTTAGAAAATAAGGTTAAAATTAAGAAGAATAAGAAGAAAGAGATGAATAAATTGGTACAAACTACACTTACCTTGTGTAGTAGTTAAAATGTGACTAGCTAGTAATGGCTTCAAAATGAAAAATATTGGACACCCTCAAGTATAACTCTCAAGGTCAGCCCCTGAAACTCCAAAAATGAAAATGGAGTATCAAAATTTGGAAAATAGAAGGAGAAGGAGAAAATGTATTAGAAATCCCAATTCTTACCTTATAGTCCAATTCTCTCAACTTGAGGTCTTCTAAGATGATCACAATGCTTGAAGGTCTCCAAGTAGTCTTCTAAGTGTACCTCCAAAAATCAAAATTGAACTTAAGTTAAGAAGGGAAGATGGTGAGCTAGAGGATATCAAGATGAATTGAAGAACAAAATTTCTTACCTTGTGTAGAGGGGTGTTCGATTTTTTTGTAAGTATAAGAGGGGTTTCTTGTATTTTTCTTGTTAAGTGTTGGAAGAGGAAGAAATGAGTTAGAGAGAATGAAGAGAATGTTAGAGAGAAGTGAGAGGATCACAAGATGTATAATATAAGGTGTATGTGTACAAGAATTGGATTGTCACGCCCCAGACGGGATGCGACGACGATCAACCACTTAAACAGAAATAAACCCAACAGTCTAGACAAATGATACAACATAATCCCAAGTGAAACAGAGTCTAAAGCAACGGAAATAAAATAAACATAAGTACGAATTACAACTTAAAGTCTAACACGATCCAAATACATCCGACACAATAACCTGAATAAGTTTACATGCCAAAAACTAAAACGTAAAGTACACAATATCCAAATTTTAAATGTCAAAGGGTCCTACGCCCTTAAGTATCCAACATGAAAACAGAATAAAGGAGTCCAACAACAACAAAAGTAAAAGAAATAAGTTCAACAACATCAACAGTAATAGAAAGCAAGTCCAACAGGCAGAGCAACGGTAATCAGATTGTGGCCGGATCGACATCTTCAACATAGTCCTCATGTAAAGGTTAGAAAACAGGAGGGGATGAAATAAAAATCTCAGTGGATGGGGTGATCGTGTGCAAGTGTGGCGATATATATAGCTAATTCGAGAAAACGGTTGTATGAAAATGCGTGAGATATGATGCATGATTCCACACACAGTCCACAAGCGTCGTGATAAATATATTTAAGTAATATATTTATACAATTTAAGAAACAGTTCGTGGTCACACATGCACTATGTGATTCAGGCAAGACAGGTAGGATTGCGTACGGATTTGTAGCGCCAATCCTATGCAAGACAAGTAATGGTTGCGTACGGATTTATAGCGCCAACCAATGCAATACAAGTAGCGGTTCCGTACAGATTTGTAGCGCCAACCAAACGGGTCCGATTAACTCCAGAATCGTGTGGATCGGGGCAATGATTCCTTCGTTCTTCCTTGTAACTCCCGAGTAAGATGGTCCAAGACCTGTCACCTATCGCTCCATAGGCAAAGACAAATCCACAAGAGCTAGCTAGGCTCGGATTGTCATAATCATGATTATACCTCAAGTACTACGACCCGCCCGCCCTCGGACAAATTCCATCCCGGCCGGGATTAGGGCGATGGGGCCGAGAGAGTGGAATAGCGGCCGAGCTGCCGCCTTTCCCCCCCCGACGTATCCATTCCAATTTGTGAGCTCGACACACCAAGTTGACTCGAGCAGAAAAATAAATATAAGTTTAGGTAGTCAACCAGCAAATGAGTATTATTGATTCAAGGAAGCGATTCGGGAAAATTTTCGAAAATTGCGAGTGACAATTATGGTATTGGTGAAGTTATTTGGATGAAGATGATTATCGAGAGGATAAGCAATCTTCGATATCTTGAAAGATTAGGTGGAACATAAGTCCCGTTATAGATTCGAAATCGCAAGACGAGCAAGTCGCCCCGCGATCGTGTATTAATCGGTCAAGATGATCCGATGAGTCAAGGGATTTTGAGAAAATAAAATATTTTAATAAATTATTAAAGTCAGAGGTTCTAGGGCTGTTTCTGTAAAAGAAAAATAATTTGAGTTAGGTCTTTGTTAAAAAGAAAATTTACAATTAGCCCCGTTTTGCAAAACCAATACTTTTGGGGTTAAAAATTAAATAATTAAATGTCCCGACCTTGAACAATTATGAGGTCAGTTCCTAAATTCTCTAAATTATTCAAAGATTCAGTTTTTCAAAGTTTTGAGGTCGATTATTTATAAAATTCTAACATTGGCCCCGAATTTGTTAAAATTATCATTCGTGCCCTAAGTTTAAAATAATTGGAACTCACAAACCGGAAGGAATTTTAATGTGATTCCAGTTGGAAAATGGCACTAAGGTAAGTGGGATATTGGGACAAAAACGGTTTAAAAAAAAATAAGTATAGGTCACTTAAGTTTTGAAAATCTCATTTTTGTCCCATTTTGAAACAATTGCCTTTAAGGCTTTTAGGGGTCCAATTGTTATGAAATTTGAACCTTGGGTCCAAAATATAATTATGTTATAGTTAAATTAATATTTCCAGGTACATGGGTTGTATAAGTCCTAGAAATTTCATTTGGGTCCTCAAGTTTAATCTTTTACAATTTGGTCACTCAATTTTTATAAAATTACTTTCCAAGCTCTAAACACTTGGATTTTTGGAATACACTTAAAATATGTTATTTCCAGACCCATAAGAGTTAAAATTTCAAATTTTAAAATTAGGGTCTGGTACAGTTTTAAAAAATGCAATGTAGCCCTTAAACTTCTAAAATTTTACAATCTAGTCCTTGGGCTTTTAAAGGTTGATTTTATTTATCTTACAACTCTTAAAACTTTATTAAAATATCCAAACATAATTTTTGAACCTGAGTACAGTCCCAAAATTCGAAAATTATAGAGAGGTCCCTTAAGTTTTATTTTCTTGCAATTAAGTCCACCAACTTTCTATTTTTGCATTTTAAGTCCAAAAATTGAAATTTAATCAATTATGCTCGACTTGTCCAGGTTATAAGTCATAAAAAATTTGGATTTCAAGGATCATACACATGAATGTCCATTTCATACAAGAATTCATCAAATAGAACAATAAATTGTACATGTATGCACCTAAATTTCAATAAATAGCATTTTTTAGGAACACTTGAGAAATTTTCACAACTTGATACAAGAATTTAACATGCAATACATAATATATATCTCAAGTACTCATTAACAAAATACTACATGCATTTAACAAGAAAACACCTAGAAGTTGGAAAGATTTTTCCACCCACCTTAAAATTGGAGAGTTGTGAAAAAAATGATAAATTTCACAACTTGATATGAAGTCACTTAGGTCAGCCCCTAAGTCAAGAAGTATCAAAAATTAAGAGTTAGAAAAATGAGTGACATATTAAGGAGAAAAAGAAGAAGGTGAGAAAATTGGAAATACTACACTTTACCTTGTGTAGTAGATGAAATGGAACTAGTTGAAGCTTCAAAGTTAGAAGTTTTGGCTCACCCTCAAAACCACTTAAGGCCAGCCCCTATTTCTCAAAAATGAAAAAGGGGTGTTAAAATTTGAAGAATATAGGAAGAAGAAGATAAAAGGGCTCTAGTGTCCAAATCTTACATTATAGTCCAAATTCTCTAAAGATTTCTCTTCCAGTCTTCTAAGGTGACCACCATGCATGCATGTCCTTATGTAGGCTCATATGTGTATCTCCAAAAGTCAAAATTAAACTTAAGTTAAGAAGATAAGGTGATGAGTTATAGGAAATCAAGTTGAATTGAAGAATAAAATTTCTTACCTTGGAGAGAGGGGGGTTCGAATTCTATGAATAAGTAGGAATAATGTTTGTGTTTTTTGTTAAGTGTTTGAAGAAAGAGGAGGTGTTTGATGATATGAAGAAGATATTCTTGAAGATGTGAAGCATGTTTGAAGATATGAAGAGTGTGTTCTTGAAGATATGAATGAATGTTTGAAGATGTGAAGGGTGTGTTCTTGAAGATTTGAAGATGTGAAGAAATTGTTCTTGAAGGTTTGAAGATATGAAGGAATTGTTTTTGAAGATTTGAAGATATGAAGGAATTGTAGAGAGAGATGGAGGAGATTGTTTAGAGAGAAGGAAGAGATTAGTTTGAAGATTAAAATGAGTTGGTGAAATGAATAAAATTTTGTTCATTTTTGGCCAATATGGCCGTCCACTTTGGTGAGAGGGGGGGCATTTTTGTTCAATTTTTGTGTCTTGTAATTTGTCTCTTGCATGGAGACAAAAGGGAAGTCAAAGTTATGGGCAAAGGATGGGTAAGGATGGAATGTTGGGTGAGTGGAAATAAGTTGGGGAAAATAATATTAAAAATTTGATGTATAAGATAATGTGTATAATGTTTGAATAAGTGGTGTAATTATACACAAGATGACTAACATAAGGTGTATATGTAAAAGAGTTGGGTGGTATTTCTACACCAAATACATCATCATTGCCGTCCACTTAAGGGAAATTGGTATTTTCATATTTTTTTTGTCCCAAATTTGATGATAATAGATGAATAATATCAATCTCCAAAATAATTAGTGATTTCCTTGATCACTTATAAGTCTCATGATCACTTATTCTAAATCAAATTCTTAATTCTATAAGGTATAAGTCTCCAAAATAAATAGTCTCTTAAAATTCTAAGGTGACTAATAAATACACAAATAATAATAATGATCAATTAAGTGATCATTAATGTGAAATAGAATTAATAAATGATTATGATCATAAGTAATAAATCAAATGAAATTAAATGCAAAAATATATTTATTATTAATATTTACCCGTCAAAGTAACGCCGGTAAAATAGTCGATAATATACATAGACGATAAAAGGATCAATTATACGCTCGAAAAATCGGGGGCTTCACATCCTCCCCTCCTTAAAAGAATTTGGTCCCCAAATTCTCTTCAGAATAACTCCGGCTACTGATTCCTCATGTCTTCTTCCATTTCCCACGTTGCGTCTTCGTCTCGGTTGTGGTTCTGCCACACCACTTTAACCATCGGAATCTCTCTCTTACGCAATCGACGTATCTGGCTCAATGATCCGGATTGGCTTCTCGGTGTAGGATAAATTTTCCATCAGAGGAGGAGTATCACGAGTGATGATATGCTCGGGATCTGGTTGATACTTCTTCAATCTCGATACGTGGAATACATCGTGCATTCCTGCATATCGTGCTAGTAACTCGAGTCGGTAGGCTAACTTCCCGATCCTCTACAAAATCTTGTAAGGTCCAACATATCTCGGACTCAACTTGCCTCATTTCTTCGGATTGATCAATCCTTTCCGTGGTGAGAGTCTGAGAAATACTTCATCTCCGGCTTCAAATTCCAAATCATTTCTTCTCTTGTCCGCGTAACTCTTTTGGCGGCTCTGAGCTGTGCAGATCCGTTCCTTGATCAGCTTGACCTTCTCCATGGCCTCATGAACTAAGTCGACCTTTGGAATCGAGGGCGACTTTCGTTTCTCTTTTGGAGTCAATTGGTCATCAATCTCCCAGTGTAGTGGGGATCTGCATTTCCGCCCATATAGTGCCTCGTAGGGTGCCATCTCAATCGTAGCCTGATAGCTGTTATTCTAGGTGAACTCGGCCAATGGTAAGTGCGAATCCCAACTTCCTTGGAAATCCAACGTGTAGGCTCGCAACATATCTTCCAGGGTTTGAATCGTTCGCACAGACTGTCCATCAGTTTGTGGATGTGCTGTTGTGTGCTGAAACTTAGCGAGTAACCAATTCCTCGTGCAAGCACTTCCAAAATCTGGAGACAAATCTTGGGTCTCTGTCTGATACAATGTCGACTGGTACTCCATGCAGTCGAATAATCTCTCGGGTATAAATCTGTGCAAGTTTCTGCAAGCTATCAATTTTCTTGATGGGTAAAAAGTGTGCAGATTTTGTGAGTCGGTCTACGACTACCCATATGGCATCATGGCCTCCTTTGGCCCTTGGTAGATCCGTCATGAAGTCCATCGTTATGTGTTCTCATTTCCACTTGAGAATTCTCAACGGTTGTAGTAAACCAGATGGTCGTTGGTGTTCTGCTTTTACTCGTTGACAAGTCAAACATCTCGCAACGAACTCCGCTACCTGGTTCTTCATGTTTACCCACCAACAATTCTGTTTCAAGTCCTTATACATCTTGTTTTCTCTAGGGTGTATAGTGTATTTCGAACGGTGTGCCTCTGCTAGGATTCTATTCCTAATCTGCTCGTCACTCGATACACAAACTCAATTTCGGAATCTGATAATCCCATCTTTATGCACTGAGAATTATGATCTCTCTCCTTTAAGTATCTTCTCTTTCAGTTTTTGAAGATGCACATCTGTCCCCTGTGCTTCCTTGATCTCATTCAGCAGATCGGATTTAACCGAAATGTTAGCACATGAAATCTGAGTATTGGTTCTCGTCGGATTCCAATTGCTCAGCTCTTCTAATGATTCCCACTCTCGAATCATAAGTCTGGCTAAGCTCGCCTTTCTACTCAAGGCGTCAGCTACTACGTTAGCTTTCCCGGGATGGTATTGTATATCAAAGTGATAGTCCTCAATCAACTCCATCCATCTCTGTTGACTCAGATTGAGGTCTTTCTGAGAGAATAGATACTTCAAGCTCTTGTGGTCTGTGAAAATCGTGAATGTTGCTCCATAGAGATAGTGTCTCCATTTCTTTAACGCGAACACTATCGCTACCAATTCCAAGTCATGTGTTGGGTAATTGGCTTTATACGGCTTGAGCTTTCGTGATGCATAAGCGATGACCTTTCCTTCCTGCATGAGCACTGCTCATAGTCATTCCTTTAATGCATCACTGTAGACGACAAAGTTTTATGTTCCCTTTGGAAGGGCTAAGACTGGAGCCTTAGTAAGTCGCTTCTTCAGCTCTTGGAAACTAGCCTCGCACTTGTCATTCCACTCCAACTTGACCTGCTTCTGGGTTAGTCGAGTGAGTGGTCCGACTATCTTGGAGAAATCCTGGATAAATCTTCGATAGTATTCAGCTAGTCCTAAGAAACTTCTAATCTCCATTACAGACTCGGGTTGTTTCCATTCAACCATTGTCTGTACCTTCGAAGGACTACGGTGATCCCAGTGTCGGATACTACGTGTCCCAAGAATGCGACTTCACTAAGCCAAAATTCGCACTTTCTGAATTTGGCATACAGCTTATGCTCTCGTAGTGTCTCCAAAAAAATTTTCAGATGATGTTCATGCTCTTCTCTGGACTTAGAGTATACGAGTATGTCATCAATGAATATCACTACGAATTGATCTAAATAAGGTTGAAAGACTCGATGCATCAGATCCATAAATATTGTTGGTGCGTTCGTTAGACCGAAAGGCATCACTATAAACTCGTAGTGTCCATATTTGGTTTGAAATGCGGTTTTGGAGATGTCTTCTTCGCGGATCTTCAGTTGGTAATAACCTTGTTGTAAATCAAACTTCGAGTACACCGTTGCTCCTTGAAGTTGATCAAACAGTTCGTCTATCCTCGGAAGGGGATATTTGTTCTTGATGGTCACGCTATTAAGAACGCGATAATCTATATACAGTCTTAATATGCCATCCTTCTTCTTGACAAACAGTATCGGTGCTCCCCATGGAGACGTACTTGGTCGGATAAATCCCACATCCACCAGCTTCTGTAATTGAGTCTTCAACTCTTGTAACTCAAGAGGAGCCATTCTATACGACGTTCTGGCAATTGTGGCGGTTCCCGGTAATACCTCGATGGTGAACTCGACTTCCCTATCTGGAGGGACAGTGGTGAGTTCTTGTGGAAATACATCAGTGTATTCCAATACTATAGGTACTTGGTTAATTTGTGTCTCAACCTTGGGTTTGTTAATTACAAACGCCAAGTACCCTTGTGCCCCTCCAGTGATCGCCTTCCTCGTTTTCATTGCTGAAATTATTGGGGCAATCTTAACTCGTGCCCTTCCCAAAATTTCCACTTTGGGCTTTCTGGGTTCACATTAGTGGTGGGCATCGGTCGGGTAGCTCGGGTAGATCGGGTCGGGTACCCGATTTATCGGGTAGCAAATTTTGCTAACCGACCCCGACCCGAAAATATCGGGTATTCAAGGTTCGGGTACCCGACATATCGGGTATCGGGTTTTCATGAATTGCGCCACTGCTGCTGTATGGAATTTTCTTTTTTTTTAAGATGGAAGCAGGTTTGCTGTTTTACCCACTCCAAGCATCCAAGCCCACCAAGCTTTACGGAGAATGAAGACTGTTGATGCATAGACATTGGTTGACATAAATTAATAAATAAAATATAGGCAAGAAAAACACTCCATTTTATCATTTCTTTAACACCCACTGGAATTTTGTACAAAATTATTATATTATATTGTTAAATATTATATTTGATTATGTAAGCATTTACCCACTGTTGTTGAAAGTTGTGGAATTTAAAAGGGATAGAACAGGAACATGAAGGTTAATGTCCTCAAAATGAAAGAAAAAATCCCATACATGATTAACCCTCTTTTATTTTGTTTTTTAATTTATTAATCAGGTACCCGAATAACCGATCGGGTAGTAATTTACTACCCGACACCCGACCCGAAATTATGATCTTGGGTATCAAGTAACCCGATACCCGACTTTTTCATGAAAATACCCGACCCGATCGGGACCCGACTACCCGACCCCGAATGCCCACCCCTAGTTCACATAGCTTAATGGACTTGCGATGGCAGTCCATCTGTGCATGGTGTGCAGACAACCAGTTCATTCCCAATATCACATCGTATTCGGATATAGGTAATAAGATTAAATCAGCAAAAAAAATTTTCTCATCAATCTTAACTTCGCATGCATTATAGATAATATATGTTATCTGGCTTGCGCCCATTGGAGTTGACACTTCTAGACATATAGGCATATGTTCCATGCATGCATGCAGCTTGTGAACAAAATGCGGTGCGACAAATGAATGCGTTGATCCAGGGTCAAATAGTATTTTAGCGTAGTGGTTAGATACTAGAAGCGTACCTTCCACCACGTCTGTTGCCTCCGAAGCCTCTTGTCCTGCTAGTGCAAATGCTTGAGCGGGCATCCTTGCCCAATTACCTTGGCCATTGCCCAGCTTCTGTGGCTGCACCTGTTTGGTTTGGTCTTCGTACTTCGGGCAATCTTTCAGTTGGTGCTGATTACTACCACAACGCAAACACCTTCCCTATTTACGCCAACAGTCATTGGCAGTATGTCCCGATTTCTGGCAATGTGCACACATTTGACCCGGCTTTCCCTATACTGGTCCTTTCCCTTTTTCCGTCTTATTAACTGGTCCCTTCTGAAACTTAGCAGGTTGCTTGGATGGTTGTCCCACAGCTGTCCTATTGAGACTATTTGATGGCCTACTTTGCTGAATTTGTCCAATACAATTCAGTCCCGACTCGATGCGGAGAGCTGCCTTTACCGCGGCTGAGTAGGTTGTCATTTCAACACTCAAAAGTTGTTTTTGAAGTTCCAGCTTCAGTTCTTGTGTGAACTTGTACAGTTTGTCCTCTTCTGTATTGATTGTCCCCAGAGCATATTTGGACAACCGATGAAATTCAGACTCATACTGAGCTACAGACATGTTCCCCTACCTCAACCTATGGAATTCATCCCGACGTGCCTGTAACACCCTTACCCTGTAACATATACACTTAAAATAAAAATACTAACTTAAATGCATTCCAACTGCTTTACTTATCAGAGTGCGCATATTTATTATTATTGCAAACATATTGTACAAACACAAACATTGTTCCCAACTGAAAAGGTTTTCAACACACATACATAATTTATATTACAAACCATTATAGACCACATTCTTATAAACAAGATCCTAAGATGATATGCAAATGATGAGCTAAGGAAGAAGGACTGAAAATCAGCCGACCGACCTTGGATCCATGCTTCAACTTGTACAAAAGCTTCACATGCCACTTTCATCTACATAATCTAAAAATAGTCAACATTGCAATTGGTGAGTTGCAAGCTCAATAAGTATAATCAAGTAACAAGTTATTTAACACCACACAAGCACATCATCAACACAAGCACATCATTACACATCTTACACATTCTATTATATCATTAATAAGTACACAAATGCATATGCTTAGTCATATTCTTTTACTGTAATGGACCATCCATATCCAAGAATAAATCGTGATCACGAATATGGCCATGACACTCTGTAATACATAACACATATATTTGAGCTCCAAGAATCGGGGTGGCCGTACGGTACTCTGTATTCAGAAAATTCTAAAAATCTATAACGCATGATTCAAGGATATTGGTGGCCATAACAGAATCCTTTTATCTCTGATGAATGCATATTTCATATCACATAATTCATATCCATATCAGTATCATCAATACATTTCATATATTTCGATTCCATATCAATATCATCAATACATTTCACATTTCTCACATTCATATCAACATCATCATAATATCACCAAAAAAACCATATAATTCACATTAAGAATACAATGGATTCATATTCACAAAAATCGACACATATGGAATTCATTCAAAAACATCAATCATACAATCACATAAGAGTCAAATAACAAATTACAAGATTATACTCACAAGGCGAAGTCCTTATCCCGATTCGTCTAATCAACCTTATTCGCTTCTTTATCGATATTTTGACCTATAAATATATCAAAAATGCATAACCAAATTTAATATCATATACTAAGTACTAATGAAGTCATGTATGTATGCCATGTATGCATTTTAACTAATCACGATTAACAAAGCTTAGAAAATATTCAACTAAAACGTCTGAAAATTTCACTCTAGCAACCTTCAGTATTTTCAACATACCTTTCTGTAAAAAATGATATTAAGATGATTCATGTTGAACTGAAAAGATAATTCAATTTTCTACAACTTTCATGTTTTACAAAACTCCAAATTCGGAAAGCAAATCGGTCGAAATGGAGCAATACTGAGAAAAAACTGGCACGACGAAACAGGGGGGGATCATGTTGTCACCTTAAAGTTCATGTAAATTTCACACCTCTTAATGTATTCAATCACTCCCAAATTATTACCACAATTAATTAACATGTATAAAAATATAACCATGGCTTCAAATAATTAAAAATCATTATTTTAGACCTTCAAATGCAAAATTTCTCTGAGGATAACAAAACAGATTTTTATACTTTGACAACTTTGTGTTTATCTTGTTCTTTATTGTTTACAAATCCTTAATCCGATTTTTAACTTCTCAAAGCTCAAAAATATAAACTAAACTCATATATAAACACTCTTATGAACATATATTTAAGATCTAACCATTATATTATATGTATTGAAAGATTAAAGGAGCAAAAATTAATAACTTTGACTATATGTACTATCAAATGTTTATATTACAAAAATTAACAAAAACTAAATATACTTACCAATTAGTTGAGGATATATCTTTCTTAACCAAAGAGGTGTATGAAAGATTATTTTTCTAAACAAAATCAAGAGACAAGTTGGAAGAATCTTGAATTTTTGATGAAAAATAAGCTTATGTAAGTTTTTCTTCCTTTCTCCTTTCTCTCTTTGATTTGTTTTGATTTTTCCTTATTTCCTTTGAACTTCCAGGCCCTCAATGATGATAACATGGCTGTCATTTAGTCTTACTAAGAGAGCAATAATGGAAATTTTCCAAAAATTGCACTTTAGCCCCTAAAGTGTGTTTAAAGTGCATGTTGACCCCTCAACTTATGATTAATAATTAATTACATATGCATATATTTAAAAATATATACTCAATATATATATATGTACTTTATACACTTAAATAAATCAATTGATGTAATAAAATAAAGCTTAAAATATTTATTACCCGATTTCTTTAAATAGTGCACAAGTAGTAACCTAGCATAATTAAGCTAAAAATTGACATAACAAGATTATTCATGTATTCTAATGTCAATATGAAATATTAAGATGCATGTAATTATGTTTATGAATGATATAAATCATGTAAATAAATATAAAAAGTTTCGGGTTATGACAGTGCCTCTTTCACAACCTGTGGAACGTACTGTTCATTGAATTCAGCCAGGAAACTTCCCCATGTTCTGGCTACTCGGTCCTGCTCCCACCTTCTCTCAACTACTCTCCACCAGTCTCTAGCAGTCGATTCTAGACGAAATACGGCGAGTGTGACTTTTTGCTCATCTGAATATTGGAGAGCGTTGAAGATATTCTCCAGCTTCTCAATCCATTCCTCTGCCTTTAGGTCATCTGGCTCTCCTAAGAAAGCCGGTGGGTCAAACCATAGGAATCGCTCCAACGTGCGATCGTTCGCCTCTCGGGCGAGTTCGGGAACACCCTGTTGAGGCTCTGCTTGTTGCCTCATGAAAACCAGTATTTGTTGTAGGGCCTGTGCAGTCAAGTTATCTCCTGCAGCTCGTGGAGGAGGTGGTGGTAATTCGGGAGAGGGTACCCGTTCCCTGGGTACGTCATCATTCATTTGGGGAACTCGGCGAGGTCTCCCGCGTCCACGATGTTCAGCCATTATGTATCTTGAAGTGTTAGTTGCAATCCAATAGTTGCAGTCAAGTTATAGAATTACTTTCCAAGCTCTAAACACTTGGATTTTTGGAATACACTTAAAATATGTTATTTCCAGTCCTTTAAGAGTTGAAATTTCAAATTTCAAAATAAGGGGCTGGTACAGTTTCGAAAAATGCAATGTAGCCCTTAAACTTCTAAATTTTTACAATCTAGTCCTTGGGCTTTTAAAGGATGATTTTATTTATCTCAAAACTCTTAAAACTTTATTAAAATGTCCAAATATCATTTTTAAACCTGATTACAGCCCCAAAAATCCGAAAATTACAGAGGGGTCCCTTAAATTTTATTTTCTTGCAATTAAGTCCACCAATTTACCAATTTTACATTTTAAGTCCAAAAATTGAAATTTAATCAATTATGCTCGACTTGTCCAGGTTAGAAGTCATATAAAACATGGAATTCAAGGATCATACACATGCATGTCCATTTCATACAAGAATTCATCAAATACAACAATAAAGTGTACATGCATGCACCTATTTTTCAATAAATAGCATTTTTGAGCCATACTTGAGAATTTTTTCAACTTGATACTTGAAATTGACATGCAATACATATTATATATATCTAAAGTGCTCCAAACTAAAATACTACATGCATTTAAATAAAAATACCTAGAAGTTGAAAGGATTTGTCCACCCACCTTAAAAATGAATTTGTTGGTGAAAAATGGAATAAATCACTCTTGATGTAGAAGTGACTTAGGTCAGCCCCTAAGTCAAGGAATATCAAAAAAATATAGGAGTTAGAAAATGAGGTTAAAATTAAGAAAAAGAAGAAGAAAGAGATGAAGAAATTGGTACAAACTACACTTACCTTGTGTAGTAGTTAAAATGTGACTAGCTAGTAATGGCTTCAAAATGAAAAATGTTAGACACCCTCAAGTATAACTCTCAAGGTCAGCCCCTAAAACTCCAAAAATGAAAATGGAGTATCAAAATTTGAAAAATAGAAGGAGAATGAGAAAATGTACTAGAAATCTCAATTCTTACCTTATAGTCCAATTCTCTCAACTTGAGGTCTTCTAAGATGATCACAATGCTTGAAGGTCTCCAAGTAGTCTTCTAAGTGTACCTCCAAAAATCAAAGGGAAGATGATGAGCTAGAGGATATCAAGATGAATTGAAGAACAAAATTTCTCACCTTGTGTAGAGGGGTGTTCGAATTGTTTTGTAAGTAGAAGAGGTGTTTCTTGTATTTTTCTTGTTAAGTGTTGGAAGAAGAAGAAATGAGTTAGAGAGAAGGAAGATAATGTTAGAGAGAAGTTAGAGGATCACAAGGCTTGAAGTGATTTTGTGAAGAGGAATGAAATGAAATTTTTACTACATTTTTGGCCTAATTGGCCGTCCAAAGAGGAGAGAGAATTTTTTTCAAGTCTTGCAAGTTGGTCTCTTGCATGGGGACAACTTGGTAGTCAAAGGTATGAGTCAAATTGGAATATTGATAGGAATAAGAAGAATGTTGGAAGAAAAGAATATGTTGGGGAATAAAATAAGTTAGGGAATTTTAATGATATAAAATTATGGTATAAGATAAAGTGTAGAAGGCTTGTAATGTGGTATAATTATACACAAGATGTATAATATAAGGTGTATGTGTACAAGAGTTGGATGATATTTCTACACTAAAAATCCCACCTTGTCCGTCCACCCCTATGATTCTTGTGGTATCCATATATTTTTTTTTGTCCCAAAATTGATGATAATAGATGAATAATATCAATCTCCAAAATAAATAGTGATTTTCTTGATCCCTTACAAGTCTCTTGATCATTTATTCTAAATCAAATTCTTATTTCTATAAGGTATAAGTCTCTAAAATAAGTAGTCTCTTAGAATTCTAAGGTGACTAATAAATACACAAATAAGAATAATGATCAATCACTTCATTAATGTGAAATAGAATTAATAAATGATCATGATCACAAGTAATAAATAAAATGAAATTAAATGAAAAATATATTTATTATTAATATTTACCCGTCAAAGTGACGCGGTAAAATAGTCAAAATAGTACAAGTCAAAAATACCAGCCAAGCAATTAATTAAATTATAAAATTATTTTGAAATATATAAATTTTAAATTTCAAAATTTTTAAATAAAAATAAATATATTATGCTAAAAGATTTTTATTAGCTAGTCGCTCAAGAACAAGTTGAACCGGTTGAAAGCCCGCATTAAAAGTCGAAAGAAATCGACAATGGTTAAAGAAGTGAAAATAAGTGTCATTAACCTAAAATAAAAATAATTCCAAGTATAAATTAGTTAAATCAAGTAATAAGTAAGTTGACAAAATCAAGTATGAGACACTAGTTATTTCAATATAAAAGTTGTATTTTACATTAGGTAAACCTCAAGTATTATTGTTTCGAAAATATAATGTTTACTAAATGATCTTTCAAGACAAATGTATTGTATTTTTAATTTAGTAGTAGATAGTTTTCAAAGATCATTAAGATTAAATAGATAACCGATGCTAAATCCATTAACATAATTCGAATCGCAAAATAAAATAGTAAATATAAGAATAAATTATCGGAATATTTAAAAATTATATCGGAATAAGAAAGTAATACCCGCAATCGTGCCGTCTGCGATTGAAAAATCCGGTGCCTCACAGATACCATTCACAATATTTTTCTAAATTAATATATTACTGAATATAAGAAATAAAAATAGCGGGAGTTTTTTTGTTTTAGACTCCTAATTTTTATACATATATAAAATAAAATAGGAATATCATTTATAATATTTTTCCTAATTAATACCATTTATAATATTTTTCTAATTTATATACATATATAATGTAGGAATACCATTTACAATATTTTCCTAATATAAGAAGTAAAAAGAGCGGGAAATTTTTTATTTCGACTTCTGCTAATATATATATATATATATATATATATATATATATATAGAGAGAGAGAGAGAGAGAGAGAGAGAGAGAGATTGAAAAATATCACATTGAGTAGTATAAAACAAACAAAGAATGAAAACAAATTCTTTTTTTTCTTTTGTAGCCCTCGACATGAATGTACTTGAACACTTGGTCCTAAGTTTTTATTTTTCATTTTTAATTCAACCCTTTAGACGGAAAATATTTAGAGCTTTGTTCGAGTCACTTCTAATAATACGTCAATGTGACCAACTGTGCTTACATGGATTTCCTTTATGAAACTTAGGGTATCTATGGATGTGTTTCTAAGTCCAATTTCCGATTTCTAGTGTTGGAAAATGAATTTTCAGAAATTATGGGTTTTCGTGTAAAAAATAAAAATATGTTTGGTTTGTTGTCTGAATTTGAATTTCTATGTAGGTTTGAAAATGAAATTATATTGGTTGATGTATTTTTTTTTTGTAATTCTGACATCGATTTTTGCAATACAAGTGAAAATGCGTTTGGTTGTATATTTATTTTTCAATTTAATTGCTTTTGGTATATAAAAATTATATATTATTTATCACACAGTTCCCAATACTTCCACTTTTGACATCATGTACCATTTTCTAAGACTCTCTTATTAGTTCTACCCAATTTTTTAATAAGGCATTTGATGGATAGGAAAGACTACAAAGACGACTTTTAGAAAAGGTAGGCTAAGTTCAGCTACATGTGTCAGACTTTATAGGAAAATAGCTCATTTTCTCGCTACAGTGACAATTTCAGGGGAAATTCGAAATGCCAATAGTGTCAAATCCCAATAGAAAGTAAAGTTAACAAACACAATCTCACTTCCTAGAACAGTATAACAACGAAAATTGGGGTATGGAAATACAACAATGCATGCTCTTAATTTCCAGTCTAAATAAATTAGATGGCATCCTTTTTGGAAGTACACTTGGCAAGTGAGCAAAATGAATGGAAAAAGAATAAGAACAAATCTAACATGCCATCATAATTAGACAAAATATTTAAATTATATAAAATATTAATTTCAACTACCAATATATTTTACATAATATTGTTAAATTCTTAATTTTAAAATGCATAAATACTTTAGAAAAATCACTGAAAGTAAGAACAATTTTAATAAAATTAAAATATTATAATGACATAAAATATTTTAATATAATAATAATATTATTAAATTTTATATCATAGGTATAAAATACTTCTTAATTTTTAAAAACACAATTATTTAAAGAATCATATACAAATACTTAATATATATTTAATTCAATCTAAATGAAATAAAATAGATTAAATATTAAATAATTTAACAAATTTTCCAAAAAAGGATTTATTTATAAAAATTAGAAAAATAAATCAACACTCCGTCCCCTATCCCGATTCCCAATCATTTCCCCACCAAGCTTGCCTTCTTCATCGTCCAATTGGGGGGCTCTCTTCCCACCCAGTTTTCATCTATGGCATATTGGAGAATCGAAAAAGTGATGTTTTTAGCTACAGAAAGGAAGAAAAATTTAAAAAGTGAATAAGATGATGGTTGGGGATGATGGTGAAACCAGTTGAAGATGAAAACTAATTTAAAGAAAACCAACGATATTCATCTTTCCTTGAAGTGAAGGATTGGTGGAAAGATTCTTATGAACCAGAGTGAAGCAGGGTTGTGTGATCAAGTCTTGCCAAGTTCAACAAACAAGTAACAAGAAGGCTGAATGATCAAATCTTGTAAAGTTGTTTAGTTCTAGGCAGTGGGTTGTGTGTGTAAAAGCTGCAAGAAGATTGTTGTACTTTATATTGGGAGAGTGTTGTAAAACTTAAATACATAGTAAATTCCTCTTGGATATAGGAGAAAGAGTAGATTAGAAGGATTGCCTCATATTAGAACCACTATAAAATATTATGTCATTTAAATTTATGCACTTTACGTTATTTATTGATTACTACTTTCATATTCTTCTGGCATTAAAATCACATAATCAAACTTTTTGTGTTAAAAACAGAGTTTTAAAAAGGTGTAAGCCTTTCACTGTAACTTGAAAACTAAATTTAGAGAATAGTTCACAGCTTACCCATCTGAGTTAATATATCAACAATACTGTAAAGTAATCTATTGAGTGCTTAACTCTCATGTCAAACTTTAACTCATCTGTCAGCTAAGACTCAAGTTTCACATGACTCATCTGTTGCTTAAAGGATATAACTATTTTCATTTACTCTGAGCTTAATTCGCAAAATTTGTTAAAGTCTATTCGATTCCCCCTCTAGAATTTAACATTGTCACCTTTTTGGGTTCTACGAATGGTATCAGAGTTGTTAGTTCTAAAATATTTACGCTCTAGGGATATTTATAAAATATTGGATAATTCCATGTTCAACAAAGTCAAGTCATGCAAAACGACTAATGAAATATAGAACAAATTAGCTATGATTTGTGATGAACTGAACAAATAAATGAAAGCTAGTTAATTATTGCAGTTCAAAATTATGAAAATTTCAAAACGAAACCAGAAGAGTCATTAGATCAGATGGATGCCATATTTACAGAAATCATAAACGAGCTATCTGCACTTGGAAAAGAATATACATAGAATAAAATGTGTATGAAAGTTCTGAGAGCATTACCCTCAAAATGGTTAATGAAAGTGATTACAATAAGCTACTATGTAGATCTCACTAAACTGTCAAAAACATGAGATATTCTCATATCTTAAAGCTTATGAATTTGAGATAAAAAAAAAGAAAAACAAGAAAATATAGATATACCAAAAACAGTTGTCTTGGTTGCAGGAGACTCAAAGTCAGTTGAGTCAAACGAATTAGTTGACAAGGAAGAACTTGCCTTTATGATCAGAAGATTCAACAAGTTTTACAAAAACTTCCAAAAGAAGAAATTTGAGACTTTTAGAAAACATTCTGCACCTAACAAAGGCAAAAAAGAGAAGCCAACCAAGCATATATAAGATATCTGTTGTAACAGTAGACAACCTGGACATTATGCAGGTGATTGCCCACACCCAGCTGCCAACAAGTACAAGAATGATGAAGGAAAAAAAGTCTTGAGGGAATAGAGAAAGAAAGTAAGAAAGACTATGCTTGTTGAAGCAGAAACCTCAAAAGAAAAGAAAACAGACGAGTCAGGCGAATAGGCAATAGTGAAACTGACTACTCATCTGATACTGAGATGTTCTCATATGTCTCATGGCCAAAGAACAAGATGACGAGGTTCACTGGATAGCTGAGTGTCAAAGAACCTGATACATGGACAATGACTATTCTAGACATATGACTGTAAATAAGAGTCATTTGTCAAACTTCAAAGAAGAAAGAGAATAAAAATCTTATTTGGAGGAAATGAAGCTGTTGGAGAAAATCAAGGAAATTGGACCCATTAAGAAAAATGGACTAAAAATTAAAGATACAGTCTATGTTAAAGTCTCAACCTCAACCTGCTAAATATAAGTCAACTGTGACAAGAAATCAATATATCTTCTTAGTACTATTCGAATTATTGTATTAATTATATTTAGATTTAATTAAGCATTTGTTTATTATTTAGTTAGTATTGAGGGAAATATGAGATGAAATTAAAGACATTTAACTGAAGATGGAATAAAGAAATTATAATTTTTTTAGCACAATCCTGAAAGGTGGATGATGGGGATTATGGATGACAATTTTGGCACGACCTGCACTGATCCACCCGATAACCTGTAACGTGGCGGGGCAGGGCGGGGCAACATGGGTATAACTTCCACCCTGCGGGTGCCCGCCCCGCCTAATATTTTATTTTTTTAAATATATTTAATTTAATATATGTTTACATATATAATATGTACGATAATGTAATTCTTATGTACTTATACATCTAACATATATACGTTTGATAATGATAATTTTTATAAATAATATGCATTAATTAAACAACACACAAGATGAAAAAACTTCTAAATAAGCTTAAAATATACTACAAGTTCATATTAATTTATTTTTCTTTTTTTTTTGGATAATTTTTTCATATTCGTTTGAATTATTGTGTATTTTATGATATAATAATATATTTTTTATTCTACACGGGTTAACTCGTCTTGCCCCATTCCCACCCCCATGGGATGGACGAGGTGGGCATGAGTCTTCAAGTACTCTCCACGACCATCCCTAGTGAGGATTGAACCCAGATGGAAACATAGAAAATTTATCATTAATATAATTTTATAGATTTAGAGTAGGGGTGTCAAAACAAGTCACAATATCATGTTTCGTATCGACACGATAAGGTCAAACATGAACACGATACCATAAGGTGTTATTCATACACGAACACGAACACGAGTACAAAATTTTTCGTGTTGACACGATACGACACGATTTGACACGATATGTAAAAAATAAAAAATATTAATTTATAAGTTAATACACGATAGCAAATTACATGATATGTCATAATAATACACGATATAAACATACAAAAATATCAGGTTATCGTGTCACTACAGGTAAACATGTCATTATGGTGTTACTATCCTGTCACTAAAAAGTAAACGTGAAATTATCATGTTCTTATCGTGGCACTATCATGTCGTTGACATGTTAACATTCTATCTGTTATTTTTTATCGTGTTTACACGAACACGACACGAAATTTTCATGTCCTTATCATGTCGACATGATAGGACACAAACACGACAAAGCTAAGCACTAATCTATTATTTTCGTATCGTGCTATCGTGTCGTATCAAGAATTGACACCCATAATTTAGACGTAGAGATGGCAAAATACCTCAAAAACCACCCATTCGGGTACCCATCCCGCCCCAAGCCCAATGGGGAATCCCCGCTGTAGTTATGTCAATGGGTCAGGGATAGGTTTAGGTCACGCCGCCATGCCCTCGCTTTATATATAAAATTATATATTAAGTATATTTTATATTGTATATATATAAAATATTATTTTCTAAAAAACTTATCATATAGTATTCATTTTTTTAGTACACTTGATGATAATTTCTAAAAGTGTTAATAAATCTAACACATAAATTTAACAAAATATATATGTTTTTGTTAAAATATATAAATTAGAAATTAAAAATATTATTTAAATTATAGAAAATACAAATTGGCATACCCGTTCCCCGCTCCCGCCGCCCACCGCCACTCCTATTTAGAGGGTATTTATTTTTATTGATTTAGAGAGCATGTATAAGTTATTCCCATTGTACTCAAAAAAAAAAAAAAAAAAAAAAAAAAGAAAAATATGAAAGAAGAAAACAGGGTAGAGTAAAAATCCCGATTAGTCATCGCCATTTATCTTATATCCCCATTTTCCGCCTACGTTATTTTTTCGACTAGACCCCGCCTAACCCTGCCCAAGTTACACCTAACCCCGTCTAGACTCCGCCTAGGCGCTAACCCCTAGTCTTCCGCCGATTAGCATCTAACACTTTTTAGAGCACTGCTTTTAACACGTTCGACTATGATGAAGGAAAAGAAAAACAAAAGATAATCTGAACTGTGTATTTGGCGATTAAGCAAAGTTAGAGGGCCAAATTGTCATTAACTTTTTTTTTTTTTATTTTGTTTATCCCAAAATCTCTTTTTCACCTTACAATTTGTCGTTATTCACATGACAAAAGCCTCCTTTTGCTATTGATGAATCAATGAAAGATACCTCTCTCTCTCTCTCTCTCTCTCTCTCTCGATTCTAATCTGATTAAGTTGCTCAGAGCTCCAAGAGATCCCCCTCGATTCCCATTTGTGGCAGATTCTCTCGCACTCTAATTTAGGATCATCTTTCTCTTTCTCGTGCCCGTCCCCTCCCACCTTGTCCTTTTGTCCGAAAGCATTTCACGTCAAATTTGATTACAATTTTGCACAGCCCACATAAAAAGATTTAGTAAAATTCCTGCTTTAGGGGTTTCCGCTGTTGACATCGATTGAATAAGCTGAGATATCATCCCAGATCGGTGCTCAAATTGCAGTCCAGTTGATAATCTGTGGGATTCTATTCTCATTTCTATTGAAAAAGCAGCTGAGTTTTAGTATTGGTCCGGGTTTCGGTTGGTTATTGCAAAAATCTTGGATTGGGGCTTCAATTTATTCGGTGTTGGGTTTGTAGTGCCTAGCAATTTTAAATCGTTTGGGTTTCCATGAGTGAGTTATAGAAGGGGGTCCTCTGCTTCATTTGTGGAGGATCCCAAGTATAGTTATTTTCTCGACTTATTCCTGTAAAAAGATTTTGTGCAATGCACTCAAGTGATTTGGATAGAACCTGAAACTTTGATTCATTAGTTAGTGTTAGAAAAGACTTGTAGATTGGTTTGGGTGTTTCTGGGTAGTAAAATACATAACTCAAATTACCATTGCAAGGAGATATGTTCGGCAGTACGGATAGTGGTACGAATAAGCTCGGGACGGTAAAAGTACCTACTCGATTTGTCTGGCCTTATGGAGGAAGGAGGGTATTGCTTAGTGGCTCTTTTACCAGGTCAATTATGCTGATTAATTTGTTAGATTAGGATTTGTATGCAAATTTTTGTGCCTTTTTGCATTTCGTTTCTTTTCTAAGAGTGTGATTGTCGGCATTGCAGGTGGCAGGATCACATACCCATGTCGCCAATGGAGGGTTGCCCCACCGTGTTTCAGGTTATCCACAACTTGACACCCGGCTATCATCAGGTTTATACTTCATCTGACTGCCATTTTTATTTCCTCCCATTTTCCTTCTTATCTTTGATATGTTCTGTGTAATCCCCTTCCTAAAATCTATAGAATCATTTATACTAATGGACTAGGATATTCTGATGCACATGCAAATATATAGATTCTTGAAATAAATGTGTCAGGAACAGCAGTAGGACATAAAATGGTAAAGCTAGGTATTGAGATGAGGTAGAAAATTGGCATCACTAACATGGTTAGGAATTTGGGTCATTAGAGTGGAGAAATAAACATACTATACATGCATTTTTGAAATGCATTTCTGCAAGATTAGAGATACCGAAAATGAATGCGATAGTGCCTGAAAATAATGGATGTCTGTGCTTTTTAGCCTATCAGCTATCATATGCTTAATTACTTTGAAAAACATGATGTTAGCTTTTCATTTTCAATTGCATTATTATTTTCTGATGGTAGTATTATTAATAATTCGAGGAGTAAGGTGTTTTGGAATGTGATAGTCCATGTAATGTTTTGGTCTTTATGATTAGAAAGAAACAGAAGAACTTTTGAAGGTAGAGAGGAGTCTTTAGAGGAGATGTGGTACAAAGTTAAGTTTAGAGTAGCTTGGTGGTCTGAAATCATAAGGTTTTAAGAATCTGTTTGTTTATGATATTAGTAGAGATTGGGGCTGTGCTTTGTTGTTTCAAGTTTGTATTCGGGACTCCTCGTCCCTTTGTATTTTGTACTGATCACTTTTAATATAAATTTTGTTTCTTATAAAAAAAAGCATGTAATTTCTCTTGGGGTTTCAGAATCTTTTTGATGCATAAATGAATGCTGAACTATGAATTTGTTCCTCATAAATGGGAAAACATGTTTATTGCAGGACGGACTGAATTTTTTTTTTTTTTTTTTTAAAATCATCTCATGCTAGGACATGTGATCCTTTTTAGCTCTGTTTTTGATTTGGTTGCTTGTGATTAAAAACAGTTTACAATTTTATACTTTTTTTTTTTTGGCTGAAAGATAAAATCAGTAGTCCCTTTTGTGGCTTTATTCCGTTTTGCATCTGATCATGTTTAACAGAGCTTGTATTTGGTGTTATTAATGAATTATCCTCTTTTCTCTAACTATATGGTTCTTATCTCTAAGTTTTGATCTTTGCATATGAATTTAAGCAAACATGATGGCGAGAAATCAATTTATATAGTTCAAGGACTGATTAAGAAGTTAATATGTAGTACATAGAACGTGGTTACCATTTTACAAAACTCAAAAGACGCATACCAAAAAGCTCGATTGCTCTTTAATTAACACTTAGGTAATTTGCATGGTGGAAGATCCCGGTTGTATTATGTTTTAGTGAATTTAACAAGCATGGCACAATCCCATTCTTTTCTCATTTCGTTTCTCTATTTTATTGGAGAATATCTATTTGCAAAATTTTATTATTAATTTGTAATTTTTTTTTTAACTTGTAGTTCCCCTCCAGTAGTTATGATGGTTGAACAAATATATCTAATTTTGTACTGATTGACCAAATAAACCTGTATATCACATACTTCACAGTTTTGAATTTCGAACAAATTAAACTATTTTTCTCCTACATTATTTCCTGATTGACTACAACTCATAAACATGCGCACCTTCTATCGTTAAAGCTACATTTTCCGAGCGAGCTGTTTCTCAATAAAGCAATTGGAGTGTCTCTTTCTTCTCTGACTTTGATCTCAACCTTGCCAAATGCAGGGCATCATTGATTTGTTACTACTATTTGTTTTGGAAAGATTCCAATAATGCATAATGGGGTGCTGGAAAGTGATTGGTGTATCATGTATTAGTCTTTGATGTATACTAAATGTCTTTGGAGTTTCTAAATCTTGTGGAAGCGCCAGTAACTAGTAGGATAAAGACACTAGCAGCTCTCAGAGATTTTGTTTAGTCCTTAAACTTTATTATGTCTCAATGTTTTGTCAGTTTTTTCATTTAGAATCACCAGTAACCAAAGTAATTATTATGCTCATTATTCAACATAGAATTCCCCTTTAATTATCCAACTATTTTTTACTAGCACCAGTTCAAGCTAATGTGTAGGATTGAGGAACTGTAGTTAAAATTGCATTAATATTTAGAAATGTCAGGTTCAAACCATTGTGAATATAAATATGCTTTAAATTTATGGACATGAAAATCAGTTGTAAAGTTTTTGAGACATGCAAAAACTTGTCGATTGGAGGAACTTAGTCCTCTAGAGGGTAATATGTTTCATGCTTGATAATGTAGTTTTTGTGCTAAAAACCTCTTAGTTAATTAGCAATCCTGTGAAAATATGTGAAAAATGTGGGGTGAGCTAAACGAGCTCAGTGGGTTGGGGTAGAGGAATGCAGAGGAAACAAGGAGTGAATATCCGGGTCAAAGTTGATCGCAGATTTTTTCTGGGGTATTTTGCAAGACATGTAATAGGTTTAGACTATTTTGGACTCAAATACTTAGTGTGGTTTGTAACTTAAGAATTTGATAAATTGACATTTTGGTTTTAAGTTTGTTTTGCTAGACTTCCGTTGTGTAATAATGTCGTGATGTAAATCCCTTCGGGTGTTAGTATGATTCTATTACTAAGTATCGACCTTTCAGAGTTGTACTCTGACGGATTTTTTTGATAAATGATGAAAAAATGATGTAAATCGCTTTGGCTGCCGCCCTCACAACCTCATCATATGTATTTAACTCAATAGATAACAATTGTTTCTGAATTTCCATTCTCAATCCTCTAGTAAACTTATGCTAAACTTCTACAGCTATCAATCCTGTTTTAGACATTCGATGAAATTCAGATTCATATTGTGCCATCTTCATCAATCCCTGCCTCAATCGATGGAATTCATCTCTATGAGCCTCACAGACAACTTGGGGAATATATTGTTTTTGGAATTCGTATACAAAATGGTCCCACGTTCTTTCAGTGCCTGTATTCTACCATTTTTCATCCACTGTACGCCACCAATGACGTGCGGCTGCCTCTAATCGGAAAACAACTAGAGTCAATCGTTGTTCTTCTGTGTAATTCAGTGCAACGAGTATACTTTTGATCTTTCCAACCAATTCTCGGCTTTTACATCATCTAGATCCCCTATAAAAACTGGTGGATCAAAACGTAGAAACCTTTCCAACACTTTATCTTGAGCCTCGTGCTGTACCAACATTTGGCTGGTTATGCGGTTGATTATTCTGTCGTTGCAAATATTGTAATAATTGTTGTATTGCCATTGCTGTTTGATTATACCCTGGCATCGCAGGAGCTGACGGTGGTACTGGTTCTAGATTTTCATTCCTCTCCACTTGAGGTTCATAACCACGGTTGACACGTGGTCAACCCCGTTTTCTAATATCTGCCATCTATTACAAAATTTAAAGATATGGAAAATTGGAATCATTCGATAACATAAATACAAATAAACTTGAAAAATAGAATCATAATAAATAATCAAAACAACACATCACATAGAGTCACCATATACACACGAGCATATATACAACAAAAGGTAGTACATAAAGCAAAAGGTACCAGAGTCAGCTTGTACCTGAGTCTACGCTGATTATTCATCTAGTCTACATAAAATACATCTCGTAATGTACAGTCTTAGTCAAAAGTTTTTCAAAATATACATAAGAGTCCTGTATACAATAGAGTCAATTACGTCACTATGAGCGTTCTCCTTATCAATATGCGGAGCACCTCCGGAATAACATGTGCCTCTACATGACCTTGCTATCTAACTCCAGATCTTCCTCATCAGCTGGCTGCTCCTCGTGGGCTAGTCCAGGCATCCACTCCACGAGATCCAATAGTCTTGCCCAAAACCCTTGTAACATGATCTCGCGATCGTGATCAATCATCTCTATAGTGTGGGCTAATATATCTCTGTGGTGGGTTCGAGTCGTGTCTAACGTCTCCGAAAATAGCAAGGAGTTATCTAACTCTTCAATGCTTTATTATTTCTCTATTGAAGTTGTTGTTCTAGCCGCCGATTCTTTGATCTCTTTGATGGAGTAACTCACAGTTTCATTCAACCACTTCTATGCAATACTCGACTCGCGATTCGGCATAGTCGATATGCTCCAACGCGTGGGCCATATCCTCACCGCGAGAAGATCCTGGGTCCATACCTATATGAAACCCGATCAGTCAATGGATAATAAAATAAAACAAAGCTATATAACTCTCCAAAAATATTAGTCAGACCAAAGGGACACATCGATAATCACTAATAATACAATAACATCTAGCCAATAATCCAAAATAACCAAAGCATCGCCAGAACAAACTAAATCTGGGTTTGAAGGTCCTCACGTTACACTAGGTCCACAGGCAGAGAATTAGGTATAGTTCCTTTCTACGCCCAAGCTCTGATAACACAACTTCAACATAGAAATAATAGTATTGAAGAGTTAGAGCACTCCTTGCTATTTCGGAGACGTTAGCACAACTCCGAACCCACTAGAGAGAGATATTAGCCCAGACTATTGAGATGATGGATCATGATCGCGAGATCATATTACAAGGTTTTTGGGCAAGACAATTGGATATCATGGAGTGGATGCCTGGAGTAGTCCACGAGGAGGAGCTGCCAACTGATGAGGAAAATCTGGAGTTAGATCCTTTAGATGATATCCGAACTTCAGATTTTCATAGATCATTGGCTCTCCTTTTATTTTTAGATATCTCATTATGATAGTCTTTCTAGATATCGTAGTGATAGGTTATTTGTTCTTTGATTTTCTCCCGGAGGCATGACATTGTATGACATTTTGATTATTTAAAAAAAAAAAAAAAAAAAAAAACCTTGAAAATACACAGGTGCTCCACTTTTGATTAGGTGGAGGCGCATGTTGCTCCTAAGGTGCTCCACATGTTGATGAGGAGGACGCTCATAGTGACGTGATGCTTGATTGTATATAGGACTCTTATGTATATTTTGAAAAACGTTTGACTAAGATTGTACTACTAGATGTATTTTTATGTAGACTTTGTTTATGATTAGGTAACATATTCATATCCATATATATATATATATACATATATATAAATATATACTTGTATATATGTTTGATATGCGTGTGTGCACATATGTATAGATATAGATACAAACACACCGTTTGTTGTCTGATAAGCTAGCTCAAGTAGATTTCAAGTTAAAATGGCACGGGTGTGGGTTAGTAACATAAGTGGGTATCTGGGATACCTATAGGGATGAGACAACTAGCTGGAGGAACCGGGCCAACATCTCTGTTACTCATTAAAAAGGGTGTTTCAGTTATTTGGACACATGCTCCTGTGCTCCACTCAACTTTAAAAATGTTTCCTGGTAATTATTAAGCTTGTTTACATTTAGCCTCTCCTTTCACTTATTGCTTTAAAAGGCCATATTCATAATCCATCGACATATTTGAAATCCTTTTTAATTGGTTTCCATGTTTGTCTATCTTTGTAATAGGAACACACACATCACACATATATGCATATACTTGTACATAAGTGTGATATGCATGTGTAAATATGTATAGTTGAAATAACATTGGCATGCTCTTTAGTAAGTTCAAGTGGACCTCAAGTTAAATTGGTACATGTGTGGGTTAGTAACATAATTGGGTAAGTGCAGGATACTTGTAGGGATGAGACAACTATTGCTAGAGGAGCTTGGCAAAGCAGCTCCATTATTCACGAAAAAAGGGTGTTTTCTCTAGAGTTTAGGTAATCTAAAAAACCTTAATTATTGACGATTGGAACTATAATCTTCCTTATGTCGTGAAAATCCTTAATCCGGTAAGTGACTATTTGCATGAAATAAATACGGATCTGGGTACTATCCACAAAAGGATCATTGTCAAACTTTTGTAGTATGTTCAAGGACACATTCCCAGGCCACTGACTTGGCTTTTTAAGCATACATCCATTTACCACATATTCATTACCTCATTAGTTCCTTGGATATTTATGGAATGAAGTGTTTCAAAGATCATGTTTATGTAAGTTTTTTTTTTTTTGGAAATTTGTCCATTTCTGAAATCATAGTTTGAATCTTGCTTCCTGATGCTGCTTTCTCTATTTCAGTGTGCCAGTCTGCAAACTTCCATCTTGTTTTGAGACAACTTTTTCTCTAACTCATGATATAAGCTAACATAATTTTTTCCATTTTATTCTTTTCTTTCTTCCTTTTTCCTTGTTCCCTTAAGTTATTGTCTTCCATATCTTAACTAACATCTCCTTTTCCTTCTCCTTGATATTCTGAAGTGATTCCATTTAAGTTTGATAATTATGTTGCTAAAAATATTGGAAGAATGGCAAAGGGTAATTGTCTTGAACTCATAATCCAACTCTTAATTGGAATACCTTGCATTAATATAATGGATGTAGCAAGCGGATTTCTTGTTGTATAACTCTTCTTTCTAGTCATTCATAATTAATGGTAATCAACAATTGTAGTCCCAGAAATTTACTGCAATGTTTGATCTTTTAAATAGGCTCTTATTTTAGGGTAAGAGAGTGATTTTTCTATGAGGTTGTTGGGTGGAAATATATGAGGTTTGTCTCTTATATAGAGTTGACGAAAACATTATTCTATTTCTTGCCGACCATGAAATTTGGTTTGAGGGCCACTGGATTGGACTATCTTGGCTGCACGGATGATGGATGGAACAAGTGGATCACCAGTTGTTTAAGCTCTTCTTTCTAGTTCATAATTAATGGTAATCCAAATTGTAGTTCCAGGAAATAGAAGCATACGGTTGATCCCTTAAATAGATTTTTAATTCGGTAATGTAGTAGTTTTGTAAGAGGTAATTGAGTAAGATGGATGGGGTTTTGTCTCTTATATTAGTTAAGATGATAACCCCATCCTATTTCTTGCTGATCAGAAACTTCAGTTTAAAAATTTTATCTGACGTTTTCATGTTGTTTAAGTGTTTCAATGGTCTAAAGGTTTGAGATTAAGGTATTAAAAATTATCTATAGGTGTAGGCATAAAATGATAACATAATCTCATGCTTGCATCTTTGGCAACTGTGCTATTAAAGAACATATGTATCATAGATGAACGCCGTAATTGAGGACAAAATCTACTCTTGAACTTAATAGGAGACCTAGTAATGGTCCAGGCTTCTTCTTCTTCTTTAGAAAAGACTTCTCATTTTCAATTGATTTATATTTTTCTTTTGATTTGCGCTGCTGGAAAGACTGTCTTAACCTTGTACTTGTTACTATCTTTTTGTACCTTATAATTAAGTTTATAACCATTCGTTTGCCCCATCTACGTACAGTACAAGTTTTTTGTTGACGGTGAATGGCGGCATGATGAGCACCAACCATTTGTAAGCGGGAATTATGGAGTAGTGAACACTATTTTCTTACCCAGGGAACCTGATACGATTCCTGCTGTTTTCAGCTCTGAGATTGCTGGCAGATCTCACATGGAAGTTGATAGTGGTCCTTTTCTGCCGGTTTGCTTCCTTTCTTGTGCTTAGGTTATATGCTTTAGGTTATATTCTTCAAGTTTTTAAGCTTATTCTGGTTCTATATTGTTGTACAATATCGTGCCTTTATGTGGTGTGTTCCTACTTTCTCTTTTGTCCCTTTCCCTTTTCTTTTCTATGGTTCATATCCTAGCTTCACAGCAAATGGATCACAAGTATTTGAGAAGTGCTATAGCTCTGCAGAATCTGATTGTTACTTAACTATTCTGAAGAAGATTGCATATGCATTACACTCTAAAATGACTTGTATGATGGCTTAGTGTTGAAGTATTTCTTCTAGGGCAAAACTGGCATCCAACCCAAAGATGATTTCCTGGATAAATCAATTATGTTTGCATTCGCAGAGATGACATGTTTATATGACACCTTGCAGGAGGCCCTTTCAAGTATATCACAAGCTGAAATGGAATTATCTCGTAATCGTGTGTCTGTATTTTTGTCCTCACATACTGCGTATGAGTTGCTCCCCGAGTCTGGCAAGGTATCCATTCGCTGTCTGTTTTCATGAATGCTCTGTAAAAGTTATAGGGGCATTGATGTGTGTAAGTTGTTTAAATTTTAAGTTTATAGCTAAAATTCCTCCGCAGGTAATTGCCTTGGATGTAAATTTACCAGTGAAACAAGCATTTCACCTTCTTTATGAACAGGTAAATGTGCTTTCTCAAGTATGAAGATTCATTATTAATGTGCTTGAACTTAATTTGAGAGTTCTCCTTTTCTATTTCGGCAATAAGAATTCTAAGTCAGGTCAAATCATGTGCTCTGATCTGGGTCTATAAGAACTCATGATCATATGCTTGGAGGTATATGCGCGTGAGAGAGAAAGTTAGGTATGTCTTCCCAGCAATGGCGCAGGTTTACATAGACATTTGCGATTATGGAATTCTTATTGTTCTATGTCATGATTTAGCTGGATTAGCTTAGGAAAGAGTTTTGTCTTTGAAGAGAGATAAGAGTAGGTTAAAGAAATCATGATAAGAACGAGTATGTATATTTAGTGCTACCTTCCCCTCATTTTGATCCCCTCAATCATGGGTTTTGTTTATTGCAGCATTTCTTGTTATTTAAAACTTAAAGTAATTGTATTCCATAGAGCCCCATATACCATCCACCAGATGTGAATTAAAGGTTTATTATGAATGCAATAATTGATGACTTAACTGGCTTTACAAAGAGGGATAATTTGGGATAAATGATGTAAAAAAGTGTGATATGGGCTAGGCATTCAGTACATTTGTCAAGTCCTGAGCAACTATGCATTCAGTAGACTTTGTCATGTCATTAGCAACTATGTTGAACAGGAACTAAAATGGAGAATGAGGGTAGTGATGGAATAACAAGCCTACTTTGAGGAACTTAATGCACGTTATCTGGCATTAATGTTGCACGCACATTCATAAGACACAAACACATCCATAAATACACACATAGATATATGGATTTGGGTTTTGCTTGCTTAGTCAGTAATGAGCCATATGTTGATGGACCTAAATGCCCCTGTCCGCTTCATAATGACAAGGACAATATAATCATTTCAAAGACAAGTTTTTAGTGAATCCTGGTGACTTCTCTGGTACTGAAGGTTCTGAAAGTTGCTGAACCCTAGCTTTTGTAAATATCGTTGATCAAATCTGACTTATGTGCACGTTGATGTTTTCATAGTTGAGAAATCTAAAAATTAAGGGCGAAGAGAAATAGATGAAGTTTGAGATTCCAAATAGTGCTTATCTTCCCAAGTACTGAGCTGGTGTTCATCACTGTGAACCATCACCCATTAGTTGGCAATATGAATATAAAAATTTCTTGTAGAGTCTAAATCAAGAGAATGTCTTATTCAGTGTGTGCTCCAATAATATTTAGCTTTATTCCTTTATGAAAGTGGTAATGAAGTTCAATTAATGACCGAAAGCCAGTTAAGTCTAGCACAGTCTTGTCAGTGGACCTGTACAACTCAAAACAAAATTATGTTAGCATGGCTGATATATGATTTTTATACGCTGAGATGTGTATGTATTTTGGCTTTCTTGATTTGGTGCTTCTGAATTGTGGGTCACACTGTCAGCTGCCACTATCATTTACTTATATTACCTACATACTTTGGTTGCAGCTCCAGTGATTTGAAATTATAACTATTTTGTTGACAATGTTGGTGAATCACTTGGCTCCGTACTAAGGGATATTTCAGTTTCCTTTTTTGGTCATCTTTCCTGTATATAATATTTAGATGAAAGAGGCCTTAGAGTAACTTCATTTAGACATCAAACGTTTTGGTCTGCCAAGTGAGAATAACTAACGTAGGTCGTAGCCCACTACTCTACTTTTCTCCTCCTCTTTTTGTTCCCAACATCTCTCAAACTTTTTGTGCTGTTAAGTTATATCCACTTTCAAATGCCTCTCTTTTTTGCATCATCTCTCTTTTTTTAGCTCTCAAGTTGAATTTTCTTTTTATTTTGAAATCACATGATCTTCTTTGATTATTTAAAACATTGGTATTTTTTAAGTTATCATGAACTTATATGTACATCTAAAATCATAAAAAACCATTATCAAATAATTAATATATTTATTTACAAAAGTAAAACAAATGCACATGCATCGAGATGCATCAATTGTGCCCTGTTTACTAGTTATTCATGTTGTTCAGGTGCCAAGGACATATATTGTTCCTTAAGAATGGGAAGATTGCTAATAAACAACCATGTTGCAAATTAATCCGCAATACATGTACAGACATGTAAACAATGCACAAGATTTCCAATAGATTAAAATAAATTTCATTTGTAGCTGTGCCCCATACTTTCCATTCCTTCCTTTTTCTAAGTGGCATTTATTCCTCTTCTGTATTCCCCCTGAAATCAGATCTCAACCTTTTATTTTCAATTCTTACATCTGCTTACCAGCTAAGGTATGATCTTAATTAACAAAGCTGTTTGCAGGGAGTTTCTGTTGCTCCTTTGTGGGACTTGTGCAAGGGTAAATTTGTCGGAGTTCTCAGTGCATCAGATTTCATTTTGATACTTAGAGAGGTACCCTGGACTCTTATGTTTCCTCAGATTCTTTTTGCAATTTAAGAAGATAACTTTATTGGGATGAAGCTCCCTAATATATTGTCAAAATGGTTCTTATACACAAAAAATTCTTCTTTATCTCTTTTCACTTTATACTCAGATTTACATTTCTACCTTGTGTTGGCCTTATCCCTTTTCTGATTAGCATACAACTATATTCCTGTTTGAACAAACAATCGAGTTATGCCATATTATCCATGCCTAGATTTTTATCATCCTTGAATAGCTTTGAAAAGTTTATCGGTTTCTTGTTCTCCTGAATTCAATTCTTGATTTTGAATCATATTTTCTATGTTTGGATTGAAATGAGCTAAAATGCTGCTGTGTCATCACAGTTGCTTGAAGATAGAGAGATGCATTTAACTGTTTATGTTTGAATGCCTATGAGAGAAGGTGCCGGTTATTTCTTTTGAGATTTGTAACTGATGGATGATGACAAGATTGGAGAAGCAGAAAAAAGGAATAAGGGAAAACTCACAAGTTTGATTGATAAGAAATGGAAAATAATGTGGAAGTTAAGTTGAGGTGGAGGGAAGTGGAAACTTCCTTGTATTTCTTTCCCTCCCAATTTGTGGGAGTTAAACCACAAATCATTTAGTTGTCCTTGTTGACCCTAGCAGAATCTGAACTAAGATAGAAAAGGATCTAATGTATATGAAACTGGAAAGAATCTGCTTTCCGTCTTACCCACTTATATTTTCTACACTCCGTCTTTCTTTTCTTTCCACTCCCCTAGTACCAAACGTTTGTGAAAAAAAGTTACTGGCTATCCCAGGTGAAATGTTTAATACCGAAAGGTCTTACTTCTTTTTCCGATCGCCTAGTACCAGAAAGAGTTTAATAAAAAGTTATAAGCTCCCAGGTGAGCTGTTTGATGTCCAGCCCTTTTTTGTGGACCCATGCCTTGACCAAAAACGTTGGCTATATATAACTAATTGGCTGAAATCGATATTCTATCTGAAACTTACTCAACCTCAAATGATGCTAATTTTTCTGCAGGGATTTAATCTAATCTTACTTGGCATCCATTGTTGAGGTCATAGTTACACCTCTCTTAAACTATTGAAACTTATTATGGAGAGGCAACACCAGTCGTATCTTATGGACAAAACATAATGATAGCTGTTTATTTGGCTGGGTCGGAATTGGAACGGATTTATCTTGTTTTAATAATCTAGTTCTCTTTCCTTGCTTTTTGTTGAAGAAAACCATTAATGGAGAATTGAGTTTGTGACTTGCGATCTCTCAGATGTTGCCTGCTATTGCCTTTCTTTTTGTTTTGCTTTTTCCTTCTTCCTCCTTTTTTTGGTGATGTTTGAAGAACTTAAGGAATTCTATCCAATTGTTCAACACCAGCTTGGGAATCATGGATCTAACTTGACAGAGGAAGAACTTGAGACTCATACCATATCTGCCTGGAAAGAGGGGAAAGCACATCTCAACGGACAGATTGCTGGAAACATAAGATCATATTCAAGGCATCTTATCCATGTAAGCAAATTTATGGTGATCTTTTAGAGACCTCTGACATAATTATCTGGCCTATCATTTCAATGGCTTGGTGTTTCCACCATGTTATCTAGACATTTAAGTTGCTTGCCATATTTTTCTGTAGCTACGCGATACATAGGAATCATTCGTGATCACTGAAATAGAAACAAGATCATATAAATCCAAGTTTTGCGCTGTCATGAATGCGAATGATAGAATTTAAACTCTCATAGAAATCCAAAACGGCAGTTTGTTTGTTTCAAAAGATGTCTGGATGAGTTATTTAACACTTATGATTCCCAATTCCACACATCAAGATCCTAAACATTGACAGTTGGTCAGTTTAATGGATTGGGCAGGAACCAGGAAGTGAATAAAATTAGGAATAGAATGGAGTTGCAATAGGATTGGTCTTTATCATGTCATCTGTGGTCATTCTATGCCCAAAGAATTGAGTCACAATTCCTTTCCAACTTTTGCTTAATAAATATTTGGACTGGGAATGCAATGAATTGAAGAAATGTCCAAATTGTGACTATTGTCCTTTATGTTTATGTTTGCATTTGTGGCTGTGTGTTTGGATGATTTTATGTTATCTGTATTTAATATGCTGGTTGATATATTATGTTTTACAATTATATGTAAAAATTCAAAATAAAATTTTAAAACTTTGTATATTTCATGTATTTATTAAATATATTTGTACGCGTTTACCCAGTGGTAAGATGTTTGTAAAGTCAAATCCATTTACTTTGAGGTTAAATGACCGAAAAGCCCCTTTTATTGTATGAAATTCCCAAAATGTGTATTCTTAAGTGTATTGTATATGAAATGTTAATACTTAAATCTTCTTTTTCTATATGTATATTTGTGTAAGAAGAATGTATACATATAATTTTAAATGTGCCCCCTTTCTCCAAATTTATTGCTCTCATTTCCTTTTCGGGACGTCCAAAAATAGACTCCATTTCCTACATAAAACTTTATTTTTCAGAATTATCCATTAAATAATCTTATGATGCAACTAAATAGTAAATCACTACCTTTAAAGGGCGTGTAAAACTGTACAAACTTACATCTGTTCAATTCTCTTCTAAAACTCCATGTCACAAATTATAAATGCATGTGATATTTTGGGATGGAGTGAGTATATGCATATGATTGAAACTATAAGCTAATTTATTGACATGATTAAATGGATCACGTGTGCACATATATAAGTGCAGTATACATTAAGATGTTCGTATACATCTTTGTTTGTCAACTGTTTCTAGTATAAACTTATATATTATATTTAAATTCAATACACTCATGTACGAGAAATACATTTATGCCTAATTGTATGTGGATATAAAGAGTTTCATCTAAAAGTTTAAGAAACTAAAAGCACAATATAAGGAAATTTGCTCTTTTACTTGAAGTCTGAAAGGAATTTGTAACTGTAATATAAGTGATATAGATGTAGCTTTTAAGACAACCAACTATAGTCATTATAATTGTATAATAAATTGTGGTTGTATTTATATGTAAAATGCAAGTATGTGTATGTACAATTGCTACTATTAATTGACTTAACTACATTAGTGTATTGTTGGAGAGGGTGAGATTGGTGGAGGGAGCTGAGGATAAGAGTAGATGGGTTTGGGATTCGTTGGGTATTTTCTCGTGAAAATCATTTTATAATTCTTTTTGTTTCCCCCTTCCCTTTCTATTGAATGATTTGGAAAGTGCCGGTACCAAAAAATGTTCAATTATTTTCGTGGATGGTGATTTTGGGGAACACATCTATTTGTTACGTACAGAAGAGAAATCCATATATTCTTCTTCATCCAAACTGGTGTACTATATAGGCGAATCGGACTCAAGATCATACTTATCTGCATTGTTCATACGTGAGGAAATTATGGTCCAAGTTTACTTGAGCTTGGTTTTGATTGGGAGATTCCTCGGTCTATTGCGTAGCTCTTTGAGAGTGATCTAGGGTAGTATCTGGGACGCAAAAGAAGAATTTTATGGAGAGTTGTTGTACACACCATTGGTGGTCGGTTTGGTTGGAAAGAAACAATAGAATATTTAGGGTATGTTTGGTTAGAAAGCGCCGAACGCGTTTGTAATCCCTGGATGCAAAACATGTTTGTTTGTATTGTGTTTGGCAGAAAAATGAATTGAATCTGGCGGAAGCAATTTCTCTCTCTTCTGACACAAATTCTCTCTCATCTGCCACATTTTTTCTCTCACTTATCCTGCACGCTACACTGCACAGAAGAGTTTGCCATTTGGGAATCAACATTGCTTTCTCTCTCCTCTCATTATGCTGCCATTTTTATTTTGTAGCAACATTATGCTGCCATTTTTAACATAAGCTTTTTGCCGATTTCATTTTGCTCATTGTTAAACATGAATCATAATATGATAAAATTAAAATGAAGCAGACGACATGGAACATACAGTTTTTATACAATATTAATACATTATTACAATTTCATGTCCATCAATGCTTACAAATATATATACAATTTAAAAAAAAATACAAATTAGTACTAAAAATATAATATATATTAACACATGTTCCAATCTCCAATTTATATAATAATATCAACATATTAATATCAATCATTACAAAACAATAAATTATATATTTTACTTCATAATAAAATATAAAAATATATTGATGTGACACCACTATACATACATGAATGACATCTACAGTAGAAACTGTCTCTCCCAATCACTAACCAAACATTACTTTTCCTCTTAAATTCTTCACCCAAAACAACTCTCCCAATCACCCCAATCACCAAACAAACATACCCTTAATGATAATGAAGAGTCTGCTTTAGAGTGTTGGGATAAATTAAGTGTAGGGGTCATCATGGGTTGTAAGTTGTAACTCATAAAGAGTTTAATTATATTCCAGTGACGGGTTCTTGTAAATTTTTGTGGATAAAGGATTTCTTATCCACTATTTGTAACTAGTTACTTTATATTAATAATTTTTTTGTTTCTTATAAAAAAAGTGTACACAATGATTACTTTATATTATTTGTGCAAGTATAATAGAAACATATATGAAACATATAATAAAGAGAATCTATAATTCGAATAGTAGGAAACGCTAACTATGTTGTTACCACCCAGAATTGAATAATTTACATTTGTAGTGCACATTGCTATTCAACGGGGCATAGGAAAAATTGTTCCCATGTGCATAGCAGAAAAAAATTCAACGTGTCAATCTTATACATTTACATTCTTTTAAAGACAATAAGCACTCTCACCCTTCAAACTGTGCATATGCTCTAGTCCGCACGAGTTACAAGTACTATAATCGGAAAAATTGCTAAAAATGGAGTAGCAGCTGTAGATGAGTTACTGTCACCCTTTTGTTTTCCGCTATCTCCTCCACTGCCTGATGCTTAATAATTCACCCAGCTTGTGTTAATCGTTGGCCATCATCTGGTTATACCATTCGACATACAAATTCACATACGCACATGTATGTGTGTTTAAGTTATTGACATGTATATTAAATCTTTATTCATTTGCAGCCATTTTGGTTGACTGAATCAAACAACATGATTACATGAATGGTGTTTCTTATACCAATGTGAACAGAGTTCATGAGAAATATTAGGAGATGTAGTTCCAAACCAACGTCACAAATTGTTGCTACTTAGCCTACTTTATATTTCTACCTGCATAAAGAAGCTTATGTCAAAAAAATCTCTTTGTATTAATAGAGTAGGTTTTGGGTGTCATGCGAATAGCTATCATGAAATGTGATGATTCTAGTGGTATATGTTTCTTTCACGTGAAAGGAAGCTTATATTTTTCTGAGTTTTCCTCGTGTTTTAAGATGACACTTGGAGTGATTTAAGTTCAAATAATTTTTTTGACAGCAGTTCAAATAATATTTCTGATACCTTTTATTACCTCGTGCATTTTCCCAGAACTAGTCCACTGTTTCATGTTATATTTTATTATAATTATTTTGAAATTCCTGTATGCAAATTGTAGGCTGGGCCTTATGATTCTTTGAAAGATGTTGCTTTCAAACTTCTGCAATATAAGGTCTCTACAGTTCCTGTTATTCACTCTTCATCACAAGATGGTTCATATCCTCAGCTGCTACACCTTGCTTCCCTATCTGGAATACTTAAATGTAAGCCATTATTTTTTGTTATTTTAAGTGCATTAATTTGATCTTGTGACTCACTCACTCCAAATCTCTAGGCATATGCCGGCATTTCAAGCATTCTTCTAGCTCCTTGCCCATTCTTCAGCAACCAATTTGTTCATTTCCTTTGGGTACTTGGGTTCCAAAAATTGGGGAATCTAATGGAAAGTCTATTGCAATGCTAAGACCAAATGCCTCTTTAAGTGCTGCTCTTTCGCTGTTAGTTCAAGGTATAATTTCATCCACTTGGCTTATTTATTTATGATTTCTCCAATTCGGGCTAAAAATTCATTAGTTTGTTAACCATAAATGAGTTTCAGCTTCTTTTGCTTTTCTCTTGCACCTGACACTTTTTCTCAAGGTGTTAAAACGTCCCATTAAATGAAGGATCAATCTTATATATTACTTGTCATTATTTTGTCATATTTTTTTTTTTTTTTTGTCAAATTATCCTTGTGGTCCCTTTTTTGATGTCATGATTTCATCTCCCTATGGTTTGTGATTAATTGACTTTGGCTTAACTAAGCTAGCAAGTACGAATTCTTAAATAAATGGGATCTTTTCTAATCACTTGATTGTCAAGATCTATTCTACCTAAGAAATTAGATTTTATAATGTTTTTGCAAGATGATGTCCAATCTTAACTTATTATTTTATTTTGTTATTGCATTTCCTGAACCCCACCCTCTGGTGTCACAGCTGATGTCAGTTCATTACCAATAGTAGATGAGAATGATTCATTGGTGGACATATATTGCCGAAGGTATACACTTTTTTATTTTCATTTTCTAGGTAGCTGCAGAAAAATCATCTTTGAATGCTCTCACTTTGAGTTCAATTACACCTTTCTCAAAGCTCCATGTATCATTTTGTCATGCCAGCGATATTACTGCTTTGGCGAAAGACGCTCTATATGCACAAGTTCGTCTTGATGACTTGAGTATCCATCAGGTATTTTCCATCAAAACCTTGTCGTGCTCTACCTCAAAATCTGAAGTCATGCCCTGGTTGTTGTAGAACTTGTGCTTAAATGTGTACTCTCCAGGATTACCTTTTCCCTGCTCCCAGGAAAAAAAATAGATTTTGAGAAATGGAAGGGGTATGGAGTTTTGTGTTTTTTATGGGGAAATTTGTTTCTTTTATTAAGACCCACCATATAGTTGTTTCTTCAATGATCCATATTCAAATTTAAAAACTAATGATTCTTATCCAAATGGAATAGCTAATAATGAAACTTACATGAAAAGAATGGGTGGCAAAATTCTTGATCTTATGCTAGGAAGTGGGGGAGGAAATAAAAAGTTGAATTTGAACAATACACATTACCTTTCTTTGCAACACCTCAATGGATCAACCAAGTAGAAATATAAATTACCTTTACGCATTTAAGCCCAACTTCTTCTTTGCCCTACTTGGAAGAATTGTAGTTGGGGTTATGAACTTAAACATCTACCTTAACCTCAAATGGAATTTCTGAAGTAAAGAAAACCATGACCAGAGTGTAAGAGCATAAAAAAGTGATCTTCCCCAACTTATGTCTTCTTTCTTCTGCTTCTCATCTACTTGCTTATTACCAAACAGCATAGTGGAAAGGGTGTGGCATGGGTTGAGATTGCTGGAATAAATATGCACATGAAGCATCAGTACAGCATTATGGCATATTATGGCAACATTAAGCCACATTTATTTTGGACATTATATTGAAAAAATATATTTGTGTTCCCAACCTATATATTATGAAACTGTATTTTATTTTAGAAGAATTTGGATATTATGCTGTCCCATGGGGTGTGGGAGGGGGGTGGGTGTATGTAGGAAACACTGGGTGAAGTTTTCTTGAAAGCACCAACCTAAATTATTGTTTGTTTCAGGTTCCTTTTTTTATTTCTTCAGACCTATTATTTTTATTATGCTTTTCTGTAGTCCACTTAGCATAAAAAGTTTAGTCCTTAGAAGTTGAATCCCAAAACCAATCTACTTTGTCTTGTCATTTTGTTTGAAGCTTTAGTTGATGTTATCTAGGGGCGTTGCCAGCCGCACTAGTTACCCCTAGCCCAACTATTTTTCCTCTTAAAAAAACATATAATTTTTTTAAATTTTTTTCCATTAAAAAAAAGGGATAAAAAAAATTGGGGGGAAGGGGGGGAGGGTGGCCCCACTAGATCCGCCCCTGATGTTATCTATATTCTGATTCTGGCGTTGCCGACAGCTCTACTTTTGTTATGACATTCAAGATCATCACCAGGAGGAATATTACTCAATGTCATTTATGCCCACCTAAGATCCAATTATGTTTGTTGGTTTATTGTCCTTTTCTGTAGGCCATACATCTGGGTCAAGATGCAATATCTCCCAATGACTTCTTCAATGGACAGAGATGTCAGATGTGTTTAAGGTCTGATCCGTTGCACAAAGTAATGGAGCGGTTGTCAATTCCTGGTAATTGCTTTTGATCTTTTACTTTGTTAATTTTATGTTATGGTTTTAATTTTTATGGTCAGTGTACGACTTTGATGGTGCTTAGGAACTTCAGGCTATATATCTGGAGTATTGTTTTATGAAGCTATATTTTTTGCCACTAGTGGAACTTTAGTCATCCATGGACCACTTCCTAAGATAATGATAATGAAAGAACTTCATCTAATTCTGTTGTTAAAGCTGGACAAATAGTAAGATAAATAATGTAGTTATATAGTGGGAATAGACTTTTGGTGCGAACAACTAGAGAGTTAGTGAACTGGAATTATAATGATGTTGATGATGGTTATTGACTTATGATTTTACTCTGTAATCATTTTTTTGGATTTTTTTCCCAAAGTAAATATATCATTTATGCTCAGCTTATTTGTTCTGAGATACAATTTACAAGAACATATTTGTTTTGTCTAAACTAACTGAAGGCATTCTGGCACATTATCCAGGTGTGAGAAGAGTTGTAATAGTGGAGGCTGGAAGTAAGCGTGTGGAGGGTATTATTTCGCTGAGTGATGTCTTCAGCTTCTTGCTTGGCTAAGGTGAAGAACATTTTTCTACTTCAAAAGCGGTATGATCCTGAATACATTTTAGTGGATTACGTTCGTGCTTCAAAGAAGGCTCCATTTCTTTAAGGACATCAACAAAATAGAGAAAAATCGTCTGTAAATTAAGATTCACTTGCCTTTTCTCTTTGTATCGAATTTTATGTTATCAGCATTTACTGCTAACATAGCCACAAAGTTTCTGTTCCCATTAACTGATAGAAGCAATGGAATCAGTCTGTAGCACCTCATGATGCAGCTGCAATGACAGTAAATTAGCATGTCCAGTTTTGTAAGGTGCACTACTTTCTCATTTTTTGTTTGGGATTATCTCAACATAATGTTGTAAACTAAGAAAGTATCATATTTCTCGACCAATCTTTCATTTTCTCACGTGTTCTTATGGCGTGATAGCCCGTAACTGTAGTGCATGTCACATGGCGTGAAAGACATAGGAAAGCTTCAAATAGTCTATCAGCTCTTTTCGCGTTTGCATTTTAGGCCAACGTGGCTCGTTTTTCTTGTCCTCGTGCCCCTTCTCTCGGAGATCATTCCACCACGATTGCTGCTCTGTGTCAGCCTGAACCGTGTCACCCGACACATAGTAGAAATTGCAATAATCCTCTACCCATGTTTATGGCTTACCAAATCTCGAGTCCATCCACATCATATGGATGGTACTTGATTAGTAATAGAAGGCCGTGTGGAGAATTTGAGTCCTCTATTGCCATTCCTCTGGAGGCAATGAAAATCAGCCTGTCATGTTAGTCAAGGAAAATAGTTTTTTTCGGTCATTCAACTTGGACTAGTCGGAGATTTAGCCTAAATAGTCACCTTTAAATTTTGGTCCAATATTTTTCAAAAGTTTGGATTTTTTTGACCAAAATTGAGTAATTTTACTGTAATTGCTAACTATGACCGATGGGTGTTATTTATCTAAGAAATTTAAGAATCTCGATGATTTGGTGCAAAACCTGACATATCAAATCACCAAAATTCGATACATAAAATTTGAAGATTTTAATTGTTTGGTGGCATTTTTTGCGTCATATTACCAAAATATCTATTTTTTCAAATATGTTTACACCTGACCGATCATAGTCATCAATTTCCAATAAAGTTACACAATCTCGGACGAAATATGACCAAATATCCAAAATTTTAAAAGATATTGAACTAAAATTTACGGGCGACTAATTAGAGGACTAAATCTCAAAATAATCCAAAGTTACATGACCAATTAATTTATTTTCCCTATTAGTCATGCATACTTCATTCATCCAAGATTTTAAAGTGGTTGTTTATCTATCTGTATTCAAATTTCAGAGGTGGATTTTTCCGCAAGTTTTAGATGAGAGTTAGAAAATAGAAAGGTCAAAAGTATGTAGTACGATGGGTGTTTAAGCATTTTGCTTGCCGAATTCACAAACACCGACAGAACGTTGAGAATTTTATTTTATTTTTTATTGTCACGTGTTACAAAACAAAGCAACAACTGAATGTTCAACATTCAACAAGCTCATCCCCTAAAAAAAAAACATTCAACAAGCTCATATATATTGTTTTCATTAGCTTATTTAGGAAGTGTTTCCAGTCACTTAAAAAAAGTGATTCTCAGCTTTTAGCTGGAAAAAAAAGATCAAATTTTAGTGTTTGCAAATTAGTTTAATCAGAATCTAAAAACAGAGAGATGGATGCTTTAATTAGATTTCTGACTATGCTTCTAGTTTGATTTTTGCAAAAATATATAAATACTTTTACAACTTTTTCACCAAATACCAACAACTTCTGATTCTCAACTTCTCATTCTAATCAAACAATACCAATTTTTGATTCTAAACTACTTAGTTTTTACTTCTGGTACAATAAATCATTTCTTTTGAAAATAGAAGTTTTTGCAAACACTCCCATAATGCGAAAATCCGATTCCAAAAGTTGTTCAAAGCTTCATGATCAACCTATTTCCCTCAGTTGCACATACTAACAATTTATAATTTAAAAGTAGTAGGAATCTTTTTTGAAAAATCGATCTTCCCATGTAACGATGTAAGCATATCGTCTTCTAATACGAAGAATATATAGCTTTAGGCAATTATTTCCGCATGAAAAAAAAAGTAATGTAGAATATACCCAATCTGTTCAGAAGAAAAGGCAAAACTTTTCTCATATGTGAGTGTTGCACACGAATACGGTAAATTAACATTTGGCTTCCTTAATTTAGTGCAATCGTCGTTAAGGTGGACTAGGTTTATTCCATGCTACATCTGCAGGAGTACCCCAGGTGCATAACGAACATAGATTTATTTATTATAGATGTATAAAATTTCACACATAATCACACAATACGACATATAATATATGCAGATCTACGGTAGATACTACACCTAGTGTATTTCTCTAGGAGTAACATCTACAATACCGTGGACTAGCCTCACATTCTTATCTGATGACTTGATCAACATTCAACTCCAGCATGTTAAAAGACCATATATATGCATGCACTATGCTCATAATTAATATATATAGTCCTCAAAATTAAGAAGGTTCTGTTGTAGAATACAAGCCGGCATACAAACATGAAACATGCCTACGGGCTAATTGGTGATACATTGGAGTAGACTCAGAACAATATTGCCAGTGGGCATCAATCTTCAAATGGCTATTCAATTATTGCCAAATAAAAAGACAAGGAATCTAATAACCAAGCAAGGATGAATGGAATTTGTCAATGGATGTGCATTATGAGGAATTGATTCCAATAATTCATGTTGCTTTTATGATGAATTTGGGTGAACCAGCTAATTTATAACCGGAACCATATAAGCCTATTCATTATTTACAAAGGGATAGATGCAGCTTACTTGGAATCCACGTATGCAGTTGGCCAGCAAACATACACGTGCTTTCATCAATTGAGAGAATATATATTTATGTATATAGGAATTGGATCGAATGGGACCCAATTCCTAGTGTGAGCCCTAATCTCAGTTTTTAGTAATTAAGATTTAATAGTCAAGATTTCATCCTTTAATTTAGATGGTTGTAGACTAATTTATAAATATTAAGGGTGATAACGTAATTTGCCCTAGTCTGGATAAGAAATTTGATAACATGAGAACATAGGTCCACAACACAACCATCCATTAATTTTAGATTCGATGGATGCATTTAAATTCGTTGGAAGATGGTTGGCTAATAAACACATTATATGTGATATATGTGATATGGTATATTTGACGTTATAAGTGTGCATCAATGGACCTCTAAATATGCATCAACTTTTAAATGTGTAGTAAAATTATTGGAGGTTGACTTGATTAAAGAAAATACTTTTATCATTATTGATGGAAAAGCCAAAGCATGTAACATATCATATTGTCCTTCTAAGTGTGCATCAAAGCATGCAAATATACATTAATGTTTTCATTCATAAATTTTGTTTTCGAAACAACTCAATTCTAATGCTTAAATGCATAATTTTATAGGGCAAAATAGTATAGGTTAATTTATTCCTTAGGTTGCAAGGAATAATATGGTGTAATTTATTTCGAAAAAGCTTGTGTTTTTTTGGATAATATAGAGAAATTTTAATTGAAGTGAGATTTTAATTGAGGAGAGAGAAAGGGAGAAATGAGAGAATTTACATTCAGATAACAACGTTAATGCTCATTTATAAGTCGTTTGATGCACATCTAGAGATCCATTGATGCACATTTATAAAGACAGAAGTGTATCTGTTCCTCCAGCGAATTTATTACATCCATCAAATCTAATTTATTGGATGGTTGTGATTTTGAAATGATTCAAGTTAACGTGTCTTATGAACGTATACTCATTTACAATTTTGCCATTTTTATTAGTAATTTAGGCAACTAAGACTCAATTTTAGGATTAATATTCTTGGTTGTTAATTCATAATCATCAAATGCTATGATTATAGTTCATACGAACTCACACTAGGAAATAGTCCCACTAGCTAGATACATTCCTCGTATATATCCAGCCACCTCACAAATAACGTCTTCCCCTCATAATGCCTAACCAAAAATGGGCACCGAATACAGAATCATATTTCAAACTCTTTTTCATTAATAATGCAAAGGGAATCATGTAAAAAGTTGCATTATTGACTTATTTTTGGAAACAAAGTTCAAAATGTTTGTTTCCTCGTGCAAAAGAACCAAGTAGAAAAATGTATGTCAATCCAATTAGGTCCCACCAAAGAGTTCTTAGTACTAGTATATAAACCCCATATCATCCCATTTTCTAATTCACCAACTTCAAACAATACTACAATTAATATATTATATATATCCCATTCATTAATCAGAAAGTAGTACTAGAGACAGAGAAAATGAGCAGGGAAGGAGGAGATTGGATGTGTCCTGCATGTCAGCACCTCAACTTCAAGAAACGAGACTCGTGCCAACGATGTAGTTGTCCGAAGTATGCTACTGGTGCAGAGGTTTCATCATATGCGATACAAAAGACGGAAACGATGGCGGGAGATTGGTATTGTGGCGCTATGAATTGCGGTGCACACAACTATGCCAGCCGAACTAGCTGCTATAGGTGTGGCGCGTCCAAGGATTATTGCGGGTATGGGGCTGGAATCATGGCGTCTGCTGGTTATGCATACGACGCCATTCCCGGTTGGAAAACTGGTGACTGGATTTGCATCAGGTAATATTTCCACTCGGTAAAATTGCAAAATTGGTTCTCTATAGAGCGGCAACAAAAAGGTGCTGTAAAAACCACGTTTTCCAAAAAAGTCATGTCTGTAACTATAGAAAACTCTCGATTTTGCATTTGTTCGTTGTAGCTAGAATTGCTTAATTCTCTCTAAAATAATTATTTGGTTCGGCATATATGGGCAGACTAGGATGTGGTATGCACAATTATGCTAGCAGGATGGAATGCTACAAATGCAGGATGCCAAGAGATTGTGGTATGCTATGCCTCATGTGATTGCTATCAAGTTATACTTATTATGTACTCTTATTTTAGTTGCATGATTATCAACACATTTAATTATATTTTTTTTATTCTTAACTATGTAGGAGGAGCAATGTGAGGAAATTGGATCAAACAGAGCAGCATTGATTTGTAGCAGGAATTGCAAGCTCTATTAAAAGTTTTTTCTTCTTTTTTTTTTCGTAATTTTTGTAATTTTTTTCTTCTAGTGTTTTGTTTTTCCTCTTTGTTTCTAATAAAGTTATTGCACTTTCGGTAACTGGCCCTTTTCACTCGGATTTCTTCATAATCAGATTTCACGTTCCACTCTTTGTTTCACTCTACTGGATGAAGCACATGTGTAATAGATCTGAAAAATTAACAACCCATATTTATTTGTTAACACATGTCCACTATCCAATGTAGTGGAACATGGAATGGAACACAAAGTGAAACATGAAATCTTCCCGATTTCTTTTCTTCAAATTCTTGTTATAAATGTTGTTTCCATGAATGATTAAGCTAACTAAATCCAACATTCTGTGTTGTTTCCGTGTTTCAATGGAAATAATCTGCAATGCACGTACTGAAATGTGAAACTAGTCAACCACCATGCGTGGTTGTGACAAGGAAACAGAAAAAATAAAATTGTGACGTGAAAACTATTGTTATGTCTAATACAAGAAGATATAGTATTACGTGTAATACAAGATATCGTACTATGACAGAATGTGATGTTGACGTGCCTTTTGGTCAACAAGAAAAAACATAAAAGACTAAACACGTGGAAATATAAGTATACGTAATGAACGTTTATTTATGGCTAATTGTGCCTTTTTAGCGTAATGCCGAGCCGGATTATTGGGGTCGGTCTTTCTTACAATTTCCCGTTTTCTGGTCCTTTTTTCTCTTTTTTCCCTCTTATCTTTTTTCTCTTAATTGAGGCTTTTTATACCCCTCTAATAAGTGGGTTTTCAATAGTCACCTTTGCACTAATTAGTAAAATAATTTAGAAAGGACACATGTCCTCTCCTAAGAGTGCATGTCAGCCAAGTTTCTGCCACTTGGCGACTCACATTGATAATACTCTGACACGTGGCGACCTCGGTGCTAATGAAACACTAAGTATGGACAAATGGTTATTTTTCTCAATCTGTCGCGCATGCGTTTCCCCGCCAAAATTTGGGCTCGGGGTCGGGGCTCGCGCCAGCCCATGCTTTGTGGTTGGGCTCGTTTGAATGGGCGAGCCCAACCCATGACGTGTCACCGCACCACCGCCGACGCCACCGCAGCCCCCACTGGATGTGTGCTTTGGATGACCACATGGAGTTACTTGATCCACTTTCGGCTCGGTGTCATCAAAGGCCCCCAAGTTTAATTCCGAGAAGAATGTTCAAGTTGAGTTAAACTTTAATGATAATGATGGACATTTAATGGGGAAGAGGAATGTTCAAAATTCATTCCATTCCCGACATCTCTGTGTGTAGTAGTTAATGCCTCGTGCGGCGCATTAATCGTGATGCCATAATGGTGGACACGTGGCTTCGTATGCAGGCTAATCTTGTGCATGAACCGCGAAAAGGTACATCAATTGCAAAGTGGGCGTGGGGACGCGACGTTTTCTGACACTCCTGACGGCTTTTGAGGTTGAAAAGGCGCGTCTTTTCAAATAGGCGTTTCGTTTCACGAGGGAACTTCATCTATAAATACCCCCGTTTTCCTCCATAATCCACTTTCGCATCCACTATCCTTCGAGCTAAACTGATTGAGACCGAGCAGAAATTTCAGGTCGGCTTCCAAAGTTCAGAGACTTCGAACTTAGGTATTTTTTCAAAATATTCTCCATTTTCCTATAAAATGTCTTATTTCGAGGATAGTAGAAGCCGTAGCTATAGCGTAGAGGTTGAAATCGAGGATCCCCCCTCTGAACCTTCTGTTTCTTTCTCCCCAGCACAACAATCTCCGTCTCATAGCCCGAGCATCATTCAGATCTCTTCTCCAGATCGTTCTCCTTGAGGCGGAATACCTTTGGAGCAGACACACACTATTTTTAACCCGGTGCCAGTGACTATTTTTCGAGAAGGCACGGTATATCACCCGACGCACGAGAATTCTAGCGAGGATCCCCGAGCATCGATCTTCAGCAAGATGTCAGCAGAAAGAAGAGGAAAATATGGCCCAATCTGAGCATGAGCGTGTTAATGCGGAGCGAGTGGACGAACCCTCTGGAGATTCGAGGCCTGAGTGGCCTCGTGCGCCGATGGGCCATCGTAATGGTGACGGTAGGCGGGGTGGAGGCCCACGTCTTCGAGTAGAGCCTGGTGGACGCCGTGTGACATAAATGACATTCCCAAAGATGTTAATGGTCCCGGAGATGGGACAATTTCAACGGAAGTACCGGATCCCGAGCGGTATTCATTTTTGGGTACCGGATGGTACGGAGGTTCCCCAGTACCCGTCGGAGGGGTGCGTGTCCATTCATGTCGCCAACCTCTTATATGGGCTGCGCTTTCCACCGCGGCCTTCTCACGCGGTGGTTACTCAGTGGGGGCATTCCCCGACTCAGTGCATCCCATTTCTTGGGGTGGATTATCGGCCTTTTAGTGATGTTTCATTTAGAGAAGTACCCCCACCCCAAGTTCAAAGAGATGAATGAGCTCTTTGTCCCTCGCGAGCGACTCCTTCATCCCGGGGCAAATGCGATCCGGTGGTATTATGTGCGGACCCGATTGGGGTACCGGACGATCTAGTAGAAGGCTTTCCTTCATCTTTAAAGGAATGGAAGGACAAATGGCTCGGGGTGAGCGGCAAGTGGCAAGCTCGCGTGGAGGACGGAGCAAGGAGACCGCCCTTTATCCTCCTTCAAATTTCGTTTTTGTTACTGATGAAGTCTATTCTTTTTTATTTCTCTGCTTTTTGTTGTTGTTGTTTTCTTTTTATGCGGCTAACTTTGCCTCTTTTCTTTTTTCTTTTTCCTTTGACAGAAAACCGAGCATCAAAAGGGCGTCATTGCCGCCACCTTCGTCCGCAGGTTGGAAAATATCCAGGCCGAGGTGCCAGGGATAAAGGCGGATTGAGAGATTGGCCACCGAGGTCAACTTGGCCACGGCCGGCTGAGGCTGCTCCCCCCGAGGTCGAGGGGGCGACTCGGGGTGAGACAGTAGAGAGGTAAGAAGAGGTTGGGGGAGAGCCTCAACATAGCCCCCGAGAGCGAGGAAGACGGCCAAACTCGCCGGAAGAGCGGCCACCTCGAGTGCTGCGAGCCGGGTCGTCTCCCATGGCGGCCGGCCCTTTAGCGGGTCATCTGTGTCTCATCGAACCGACACGAGACTCCGGAGCCCGTCGGGCCGTGGGCCGAGGTAAACTCCATATTTCATTGTATTTTCCTTTCCCTTCGAAATGTTCTCCTTTTTACTTTCACCTTTTGACGATGGTTATGTTTTGTAGGGCGTGGCTTGGACTTGCGTGAACGCCTTCGCAGCGTGAGGAATACGGCCGCACGTCGACCTCGGGCGGTTGTAGACCAGCCCCCTGCTGCAGAGGCGGCTCGGAGAGAGCGATATCCTGGACAAACCGGGGGGGCTAGTCAAACAAATACAGTGCATCCCAGATAGACCCCTGAAGGGGGCGTCCCTCGGACTTTTTCGGACGACCTTGGCCGCGATGGTCACTTTATCCCTCCGAGCCGAGTGAGGGACGAGTACTGCGAGGGATTGACTGGGATACGCCCTCAGTGGTTCGTGGAGTTTGTCCGGTGCGCCATGCCGATGGAGGAGCAGTCAAGAGTTTTGCTTGGGAGCGGTCAAAGCCGCAATGAATGTCCCGGCTACTGTGCTTGACAAAAAAAGGCATTGAGCAATTTTGCTTGAAACCGGCTGGGAGGAGCGAGATTCAAATGCCATGGGAATGTCTGGGCGGATTATTGGGCTCCTGTGGCACGCGATTGGGGGAACCCGCGAGCTGGAAAAGAAATATGCCGATCTGGAAAGGCGGCATGGCGACCTGCAAGAGGCTTATGCTACTCTCCAAGGGGTACAAGAGTCTCTGAAGACCCAGGCAGATGAAGCCACGGCTCGGGCCAACTTTGAGAAGGAAACTGCTGCGAGGGCCGAGGTAGAGTGGGATCAGGCCCGCAAGGCCGAGGAGGAATCCCGGCTAAGGTTCTTTGCCGAGCGTCGTCGCGCCGTTGCCCAGGCTGAAGAAATGAAAAGGCGCCTGGACGATGTGCGCAAAGAGACTGAAGAGGCTACCCGTAGGTAAGTTGGGAAAGCTCGTGTACAAGCCGTCGAGGCTTATAAGGACTCAGGAATATGCATTCATGTTAACTGCGGTCACGCGACCACCTCAAGGAAATCCTCGAGCTATCAAAGCCGGAAGATCACAGAGACAAACTCGAGGAGGACTTGGCCCTCTTGAGGCTGATCTTGACGCGCTCCGCCCGACTTTTTTGAGGCCCCGACGTTCGGGCTCACCTCCTCCCGGATGCGAAAGAGAGGTTGCCTCCAGGTGGTCTTTGTTGAGATCCCGCCTCCTTCTCGCCTCTTGATGTTGTTCTCCTTTTCTTTTTTTCTTGCATAAGATCTTGTATGTATTTGTAGGGAGGTTACTTGGCTTCGTGCCTTGATTGTAATGGGCTCCTACTGTGTAAATACTTTTGAAGTAGAAATGATCTCTTCTTTCAGTCACCTATGTATGTACTTTAAGCTTTTTGTATATGCTTGGCTCTTTTTCCTTTTTATACTCTCAAGTACGGGGCTCGGTTTCCAATGCTACTGAATAAAGGACTTGAATTGCTTTAATCGATTTTTGTGCTCGGTGCATAAACCGAGTCTTTATTTTGTGCTCGGTGCGTAACCAAGTCTTTGTTTTATGCTTGGTGCGAGACCAAGTCATTATTTTTTTGCTTGGTGCGTGACCAAGTCTTTGTTTTGTGCTCGGTATGTAAACCGAGTCTTTGTTTTGTGCTCGGTGCGTAACCAAATCTTGATTTTACGCTTGGTGCGTGACCAAGTCTTTATTTTTTCTCTTGGTGCATGACCAAGTCTTTATTTTGTGCTCGGTATGTAAATCGAGTCTTTGTTTTTAGGATAGATCTGCCTTGTGGGTGAGTCGCCCTTTATTAGCGTGCAAGGACGCGTGCAGACGACTTGTCGACACTCGGCCTTCTTTCACCGAGGCAATTTTTGTTGTGCTTTCGCACGTAGTCGAGGCAAGTAAAAATTTCGTCCCCTTTAGAGAGCTCACGAATATCGGATGAAAGGATAATTCCCCGAATCTATCCGGATCGTAAACTGAGATCTTTATTGATAGTACCTTTTCAGGTATGCTACATTAATGTATAAATTTTTCTCCACTCAAATATTCTAGCTCGTACGCCCCACCAGATAAGACGTTGCTGACCCGAAATGGGCCCTCCCAGGTTAGCTTCAATGGGCTGGGCTCAAGACCAAGTTATCTTTTTCAACACAAGATCACCGACCTGAAATCTCCTTTCCTTTACTTTTGAATTGTAGTACCTCTCAGTTCTTTGTTTATACACGACATTTTTCATCTCGGCGCTGCATCTATTTTCTTCGAGCAGATCCAGCTTGGCTCGTAGCGCAGCCTCATTGCCATCTTGAAAAAATTTGCACTTCTGAAGGTAGGGGCTCCAATCTCAATAGGAATGACCGCCTCGGTTTCATAAGCCAAAGAAAAAGGTGTCTCTCCCGTGGCCGCTCGATGCGTGGTGCTCGTCAGACGACCACGATTGCCCCGGGTAGTTTCTCCGGCCAATTACCTTTAGACTCCTCCAATCTCGCCTTCAAGGTATACTTGAGTATTTTATTAACGGCCTCAACCTGTCCATTTGACTGGGGATGGTATGGAGTCGAGAAGTGGTTTTGATGTGGAAGCCTTCGCAAAAATTTTGAAACCTCCTAAGTTATCGAACTGTTTTCACATTATCAGAATAACCGAATGCGGTATCCCAAATCGCAGATAATGGACTTCCATACAAAACTCACAATCTTTTCCTCATCTATTTTCGCTGCAGGCTCCGCCGCCCATTTTGTGAAATAATCCACCGCCACAATGGCATACTTTACGCCCCCTTTGCCAGTGGGGAGTGGTCCGATAAGGTCCATTCCCCATTTGGCAAACGGCCAAGGGCTAAACACAGAGGTAAGCTGCTCTGGATGATACCTGACCTGTGGTGCGAATCTTTGGCACTTCTCGCATCTTTTGACGAGGTCGGTTGCGTCCTTTTTCAGGGATGGCCAGTAGTATCCTTGCCGTATTAATTTATAAGCTAATGTCTGGCCCCCGGCGTGGTTTCCACATATTCCCTCGTGAATCTCTCGAAGTGCGTAATCCGCATCTGTCTCGGACAGGCACCAAAGGAGTGGGACGGAGTATCCTCGTTTGTATAGGACGCCGTCTACTAGTGTGAAACGAGCCGCTTGGGTTCGTAGTGTTACGCCTCGGCTTTGTTTTCGTGTTGAACTCCTTTTTTTCCAAATATCAATGATCGGGGTCATCCAGTGCGCTCGGTGGCTTCAGCTTGCATGTATTTTCTTTGCGCCAAGTGACGGGCGGACAGTTGTGTGACAAAGTGACATCCGCAATGGCATCCGTCCCCTGGTCGAATCGAGCCGAGCCAAGGCATCCGCTTGCATATTCTCGGCTCGGGGCACATGTAAGACTTTTGTCTTAAAGTGTAACAATTTCTTCTTGACCAAGTCCAAATATTGTGCGATTTTTTGCTCTTTTTGCTTCGTACTCACCGTTGATTTGATGAACGACCACCGAGAATCACTATGTACTAGCAAATCGTTTTAGGCCCATAGAAGTTGCCATATTTAGGCGCCAGTGCCTCATATTCAACTTCGTTGTTCGTTGTGGGGAACTGAAATCGCACGGCCGAGCAGTAGCATTTCTGGTTTGGATCGATTATCACGATTCCGCCCCCTGCTCGGCCTGCGATGGAGGAGCCATCAACAAACAACTTCCATTCTTGGTCTTCCATAACTTCCAATTGTATGGAAGGTGTGAATTCGGCCACAAAGTCGGCTAAAGCCTGACCTTTTATTGTTGTGCGCGGTTCATATATAATATCAAATTAACTGAGATCAATGGCCCACTTGATCATTTGACCAGAAGTGTCGGGTCGGTGTAGTACCTGCTTCAGTGGGTAGTTCGTCAAGACTATAATATTGTGCTCTAGAAAATATGGACGGAGCTTCCGCGCGCGATGATTAATGAATAAGCCAACTTTTCCATTGGCGGATAGCAGAGTTCAGCGTCATGTAACGCTTGACTGGTGCAATAGACTGGATGCTGAATAGAACCATCTAGCCTGATTAACACCGAGCTGATGGCGTATTCGGATACCGCCAGGTACAAATATAAGTTTTCCCCTTGTAGGTTTTTGCAATATATGAATTGAAGAGAGGTGTTGTTTGATGGATTCAAAGGCAGCCTGTGCTTGCTCGATCCACTCAAAAATTTTGTTCTTTTTTATGATTTCAAAGAAAGGTTTACACTTGTCTGTGGACCGTGAAACAAATCGGTTAAGGGCGGCCAATCGGCCTGTTAGGCTTTGTATCCTTTTTACAGAATTCGGGGGTTCAAGATCGATGATGGCTTTTATTTTGTCTGGGTTAGCTTTGATCCCCCTTTGGCTGACCATATACCCCAAGAATTTACCCGAGCCGACCCCAAACGTACATTTTCTCGGGTTTAACATCATCTTGTACTCTCTCAAAACAACAAACATTTTATTAAGATCGTTGAGATGATCAGATATATACAATGATTTCACCAACATGTCATCTACATAGACTTCCATAGTATGACCTATCATTTTCTCAAACATCTTATTTACTAACCTCTGGTAGGTCGCACTAGCGTTCTTCAACCCGAAGGGCATCATCTTGTAGCAGTAACACGAGCAAAAACGAATGATGTATTTTCTTCATCATCCGGGTGCATTCGTATTTGGTTGTAACCCGAGTATGCATCCATAAAGCTATCAATTCGTGTCCTGCCGTGGCATCTACCATATAATCAATGTTCGGTAATGGATAACTGTCCTTGGGGCATGTCTTATTCAGGTCGGTGAAATCCACGCACAGGCGCCATTGGCCATTGCTTTTCTTGACCAGAACAGGATTGGCAACTCATCGGGGATAGAGGGCTTCCCGGATGAATTGATTTTCTAGCAATTTATTAACTTCGGCCTCGAGCGCAACTTGCCTGTTGGGACCGAGTTTGCGCATATTTTGGATAACTGGGCGGAACGTTAGATCAATATTAATGTGGTGGCATGCATGCTTGGGGTCAATTCCAGGCATATCTGCATGAGTCCACGCAAAGACGTTGAGATTATCTCTCAAAAACTCAATCAGTTCTGTTCGAAACGGCTCTGGGAGGTCGTGGCCAATTCGCAATTGGCGTCCCTGGCCTTACCTTCCGACGTCGACCGTATCGACCTGTTCCACTGGTTCCGCCCATTTTCTTTTCTTGCTTTGCCCCTCCTTTTTCTGCAGGAGCAACTTATCTTCAGTGGCCGGTTCGCTCTCCATCGCCGGCCTACCTTTCATTGTTGGCGCATCTTTCGGCTCTATCTTCCTTTCTTGGTCCTTCATCATTGGTTCCTTCCCAGGTCGATGACCTGGATTATCCTCCTAAACAAACACCACCTCCCGCTCGGGCTCCTCTTTGGTCTGGGGTTCGGTCTGCGCTGTTCCACTGGTTTCTCCTCGTTCTATCATGTTAATCTCCACCGGTCGGAGTTTGAGAGAGCATTCTCGTGACTCCCTCTGATTTCCCTTATGTATAGCTTCACCGTCATGTGTTGGGAATTTTACGCAAAAATGATAAATTGAAACAGCCACTTTTATATGATAAAGCAACGGCCTTCCAATAATCGCATTGTACTCCGAATCGGCGTTGATTATTTTAAATGTTGTCATAACGGTCCGCTTATGTGACCCTTGCCCCATCTGGATGGGTAAATCAACTTCCTCGAGCGGGATTATTCTTCCTCCTCCAAACCCCAGAATGCTATCATTGAATGGACGAATATAGCTATCGTCCACGTTTAATCTTCGAAAAGCTCGGACATAGATGACCGATGAATAGCTTCCAGAGTCGATCAAAATTCTATGAACTAGAATACCCAAAATCGGTGCGGTAATGACCATGGGGTCAGAATGAGGGTGGACCACCTGGTCAGCATCCACATCTGAGAACACGAAACGGCCAGTGGGTTGGCCTTCCTTGATTTCCGCCACCCGAACTTGCCTTTCGGCGTAGACGGCCTATCCGACATCAGCCTTTCTCTTCCTGTTGGAGCGGCTATCTTCGGCTATGTTAGTGTTGATTTGATTCACGCTCGACATCATAAGGATCTCCCTACCCTGATTTTCGGCCGGTGGCGGCGGCAGAAGGGCGGGATTTGTTATGCGCTCCGGGTTGACTCCTGGAGCCAATGCCGGCGGGGGCGATAATTTATGGACGTATCTTTTGAGACCGCCCTGCCGAACAATACGCATAATTTCCCTGATTAGATCTCGGCACTCATCAGTATCGTGACCTATCGATTTATGATAGGCACAATATCGACGTGAATCTAACTTGGCCGGCTCAATCTTTAAAGGCGAGCGGAGGCGACAAATTCGGACCACGAACTTCATTCCATATGGCTGATGGAGTGTGGGTCAAAGTACTCCTCAACGCGACAACTTCGGCTCGTGCTTCCTGGCGAGCCTTAAATCCAACCACGGTGGTCGGGTTTTCCGAGAATGGTCTAAATCCCGACCCCGACCCAATTGCTGATTCCTTCCTTCCGTCTTTTTCGCCCCTGCCCGTGCTCGGGCGGTGACTTGCCATGGCTTCTTCCACAAATATGGCGTTCGCGCGGACCAGAAATTCTTGGTGAGGTCGCCCCGATTCATGGATAGAGTAGTTAAACCAAGTTTGGGGCAAGGCCGGCCATGGCCGCAATTAAAATAACATCATCCGACACCGATTCCATCTCTCGAACTTGCTTATTGAACCAAGAGATATAACTTTTCAGGGGCTCGTCCTTCCCTTGTTTGATATTCACAAGGGAGTCCTTAGGTGCGGCTCGGACCTTGGAAGTCAAGAAATGCATCGTAAAGGCGGAGGCCAGATCCCCCCATGCCCGAATAGACCCCTGCGGTAGGGTCCTAAACCAACGGTGGGCTCGGTCGCCCAATGTCAATGGGAAAGCCCTACAGAGGATGGCATCACTATGGCTATACAGTTCCATCCACGCTAAGTACTTGTGGATGTGAGTGGTCGGGTCGGTCTCCCCATTGTATAGACTGACCTGGGTAATTTTCAACTTTAGCGGTAACGGGGTCGCCAAAATAAACGACGGCGGCGAAGGCGCAGAATTTCTACGTCCCGTTCTTGCCCTAGGCTAGGGCCTTGAGTCTGGTTGACCCTATCCGGCTCCCGCTCATCCGAAAACTGGAGTCGGGAGCTTATCGATCGAGCCGGGCGTAGAGGATCAACCCCCAGTCGTCCGGCGAACACTGAGTGGGCACGACGATGCCGTGTTGGCTCCGGTAGTGACTCCGCTACACGACTTTGCCCTTCATCATCTTCTCGCGGCCGCTTTTCTTTTCACGACGGCCCGCTGCTCATTACCCGAATCGCTTCTTGGGCTTCATTATGAGGAAGCCCAGGGGACTCGAGGATTGATATTAACATTTAGTTGTGGATTGAGTGGGTTAGTATTTACAAGAGGTGGATGAGGCGCTTGGGAGTTGGTGGTGGCGAGTGTTTGTGAAATGAGTTGGTTCATTTGTTGTACGAAAGTTGGGTTAGCAATTAGCTGAGCGAAAGGAAATAAAGTGGTGCTCCCTGCTTCTGTCTAGGGCATATTTTGACCATTAGTGGCCTGACCAGTTTGGTTGTTAAGGTGTTGCTCTTCAGTCAAACGAGCATTTCTCGATTGTTGACTCATTTGTCAATTACGAAAAGGATAAACGTTGAACTTTACCTGATTTTCACTTAACTTGTTTTAGCCTGGAATTCTGACTGGACCAATTCGGGCCCTCCTTCTAGCGCCAATTTGTTGACGTGCGTTTTGGTCAACAAGCAAAAAACATAAAAGACTAAACACGTGGAAATATAAGTATACATAATGAACGTTTATTTATGGCTAATTCTGCCTTTTTAGCGTAATGCCGAGCCGGATTATTGGGGTAAGTCTTTCTTACAATTTCCCGTTTTCTGGTCCTTTTTTCTCTTTTTTCCCTCTTATCTTTTTTCTCTTAAGTGAGGCTTTTTATACCCCTCTAATAAGTGGATTTTCAATAGTCACATTTGCACTAATTAGTAAAATAATTTAGAAAGGACACATGTCCTCTCCTAAGAGTGCATGTCAGCCAAGTTTCTGCCACTTGGCGACTCACATTGATAATACTCTGACACGTGGCGGCCTCTGGCGCTAATGAAACACTAAGTATGGGCAAATGGTTATTTTTCTTAACTGTCACGCGCATGCGTTTCCAAAATTTGGGCTCGGGGTCGGGGCTCGGCGACCAGCCATCTGCCGTGGTTGGGCTCGTGAGCGGGCGAGCCCAACCCATGACGTGTCATCACAGGCACCGACGCCACCGCGTCAGCTGCCCCCACTTGGATGTGTGCTGGATGACCACATAGAGTTACTTGATCCAGCTTGGCTCGGGTGTCATCATGTGACAAGCAGAAATTTGATAAATGATTTAGAATGAGCGTATTACTCTTTGTTAAGCCAACACGTTAATTATTCAAATTTCAAGATTTTACGAAAAGAAAAAGAAAAGAGATTCATAGAATCTCTGTGTATCTCAATTGGAAATGCGATATTGAGTTCAATCAACAGTTACTTTATTCCCTTAGTAAAGCATTACAACTCGCTCGATGGCAATTCGGGTCATCGAATCGTGTTCGTATTAATTAGTTTTAGGTTATATTCAAAATACATGAGAAATTAAATAAAATATAAGATATAATGTCTTAAAATAAATTGGTAACATTGTGTCAGATTCGTGTCAATTGTGTTCGGATTTCAGTTTCTCGTGTTTGTGTTCGGGTTTATCTCAATAACTTTGGGTTATTATCATGTCGTATCAGGAATTGTCACCCCCTATGGAAAATGCAGATGTTAATAATTAGAGAAGATAAGAACTCGATGCTCAATGAGCATCTATATATACTAAGGTAGTCAATTCCTTCTTTTTGGCTGATTGGGTCGCCAATCTATCATCATCTCATGGTCAATATACTCCATTAACAGCTCAGTATTATCAGATAAGATATTGAAAGCATTAATTCACAAAAAATGCAGATTCTGTGAGATATATGTTAGTCCCAACAAGACAAGCTTTTGTGTATATGTATGACATGTTTCTGGTTAAACTCCCTTGGATGGACCTACAGCCGAACACGTAAAAGTTGATTATAGTCATCATCTCAAACCAGTAGTTTATTATTTCAAAAATATTTTAATTCTTGTTCCCTACACCTCCATCTTTTTACTTTTTGGAGATTCTTTGGTCCTTAAAGCGTTGGAAGTTAATACTTAGGAATAATGGCACAATTGCTCTACTCTCGGACTTTTTTCGGATATTTTTATGCTTCTGCGTCATTTTTTTGGATTTTTTTACTCATGCTTGTTTTTCTGCTGACATTTTGACCTTGTTGTTCAATATTTTTGCGAAAATATTTTAAACATGTTTCAAATAATAAAAATTCAGTCAAATACAATTTTTGCTACTATAAAATAATCAATTTTATACTTGAAAACTTAGAAACAATAAAAGAATATACACACAAACAACTTATATTAAAATAAAATTCATTGAAAATAACACATGAATATAAAAAACACAATTTAATTTTTAATCTAGTGCATTAAAAATATCGAAAACAACCAAGAAAGAACAAAACCACATTGAAAACTATATACAAACAACCCAAAAAACAACATAAACAATGTAGAAAATAACACATATGTAATTTTGAAAGATAATTGTGTTTTTTCCTGTAATTAAGCTAAACCGCATGTGTAGTTTTTGTAATTAACCTTTAAAGATAAAAAAAAGGAAATTATTATTGTGTGTTTTACAAGACTTCACAGGAAAAACCGAAGGCAAAATTACATTTTTCGTCCCTTAATTTGGCCGAAATATACTCTTAGTCCTATATGATTCAAGGGTGACGTCTAACAGCCACTATCTTTCTAAAAATTGCACATTTGGTCCTATTTCTCAATTTTGAGCATATCTTGTCCATCTCAATATTTGGTTTGCCACCTCAGCATTCAGGAACAAGATATCCCCAAAATTGACAAATAGGACCAAAGTACACTTTTAGAAAGTTAGTGGTTGCCAAACGTCACCCTTGAAATATAAATGACTAAAAGTATATCTTGGCCAACTTAAAGGATGAAAAATGCCAAAACTGTGGCTCAAGCAATGTGAAAATTTATCACGCAGCAATGTGAAAATTTATGTGACAGAGGTAGATAGTTCATAAATCAACTTAAAATAGAGTCTAAAACATTATTACACACTTTGTGACAAATTGTAAACTTTATTGTATAAAATTTATCCTAGAAAGAGTAAAAATGTGCAATAGCACTAAATCTGATATAGTCTTCATGTCTTTGCTTGTCCCGAGAAAAATAAATATGTATGAGTTCCATATGTGAGAAAGACATAGGAAAGCTTCAAATAGACACACTGTTAGGAATTCCCTTGCCAGTTAGCCCATCTTCGCTTGTAGGATACATCAATGTGTATGGAATATTAACAGGACCAACTCTGTTTTTCCATTTCTCATCATTATTCATCTCTATGATTCTTTCCTCTATTTCACCCAACTTCTTACCAAGTTTATCAAAAGCCTCAAGTGTCTGCACATCTGTAGTCCATTCAGGGGTGTCCCTCTTTCCGAGGTATATCTCATCCGACGAGTGTCTCGACAAGAGCTCAATCAGGGCTATCCCGATCAACGTCTGCAGCCGAGCAGTGATAGTTCTCAAGAAAACCTTATCAGGGTTGATTTTGAGCTCATCATACTCTGAACTGCCCGGCTCAGGCATGAATTGTCGGCTCACGGTAGGACGGTTAGGCATGTAGCCGCCATAAGGGTACTGCCCGAAATTCACTGCTGCATGTAAGGCAGATGCCACCCATATGATGATGGTGCATGAGTCTATCAGCTCTTTTCGGGTCTGCATTTTGGGCCACCAAGGCTCGTTTTTCTTGTCCCCGTGTCCCTTTTCACGGAGATCGTTCCACCACGACTGTAGCTCTGTGTCGGCCTGGACTTTTTCGTCTGACGTATAGTAGAAGTTGCAGTAATCCTCTACCCATGTTTTTATGGCTGACCAAATCTCTAGTCCATCCACGGCATATGGGTAATCTTCGATTAGTAACCGGAGGCCGTGTGGTGAATTTGAGTCCTCTACTGCCATTCCTCTGGAGACAATGAAAGTCACCATGTCATATATTAGTCACATGAAGAGTTGAAGCCACTAAAATTTGGATCTTATCTCCTATCACATACTAGATCATGCATACATCATTCATCCAAGATTTTAAAATGATAGTTAGCCTATGGGAGTGTTTGCAAAATCTCTTGCGAATCAGAAGTAGGATAGTGTTTGAAAATAGAATCAGAAGTTGAGAATCACAAATTAGTGTTTGGTGAAGAAGTTGGAAAATTGCTTGCTTGTTTATAAAAGTCAAATCAGAAGCAGAAACAGAAATCTAAAGCACCCATTTCCCTGCTATTAGATTCTGGTTAAATAAAGTAGAAGTTGACATTCGCAAACACTACAAAGTGATTTTTGTGAATGATAAAGGGGTTAGGCTTATTTTTACCTCTTCACTAGATCAACTGGAAGTGCTTGATCAGGGAAAGCCCAGTTCTTATAAATTACAGAAGATAGCTCCAAGGAGTACTTTCCTGGAAAAACTGTAGCCTCCAGCAGTCCGCCACCATTAATTAAGATTTGTCGTGCAATAGCATTTATGTTCATCGTTTCACGAAAATGTGGATGCAAAAGCTTGTAAATCGGGTGCATCACACTTAGTTGCCTATTTGTTGCAATCACAAATGGCTCGATTACAGCATGTGTATTTAACCTGTAACAAAACCCATTAAATAACAAAGAATGAATGGAAAAAATTGTGTTTATGAATTTTTTTTTATCCTTTTGTACCAGTGGCTGATGAGCTGATGAATGCCGGCGTCATTCACAACCATATAGGCTTTGGCTAATTGCCAAATAGAACCTTCAATGCCGTCTTCAGCTGGAGTGTATACTTTACTGACAGCGCCAAATTGATCTCCATCAGGATGTGGTAGGCTTAGTTCGATTGCTAAGGGCTTCAAACGTCCATCGTTTTGCAAGAAAAGCAGAGTCCTTGAAGCATAAGTTTTCGTCGTGGTTGCGTTGATTCTCCTTAGATAAGGCATGAGTGAGTCATGATGGTTCAGTATGAATATTCGGTTGTTCTTTATTGCCTGAGGATGAAATTATTCATAGTTTACATGTGGAACTTTTGTTCAATATAGATCAATTAAACCATTGAGAAACAGACTAGTTCAAATTAAGTACCTCATCGATTGTGAGTCCATCTAATCGATTCTTTATATGATTCGATGTTATCGTGCTAGTTTGATCGCCATAGACTTTTGGGTCCAGATTGCTTCTTGGAGGAAACTCCTACAAGTTTAAAAATTCAGTAGAAGTTAAGACTTCACATAAACTAAGGCTTACAATTTAGGGAGATTACAAGAGACCCCCTGAGGTTTGGGCTAATTACAAAAAGATCTACAAATGTTTCAAAACTACGAAAAACTAGCTCTCTCAGGTTTGATTCTTTTTTAAAGTTAATGAGGTAACTGTAATATATCTATAAATATTATGAAGTTTTTTGAAATATATTTGTTTACGAAGAGGGAAAATGTAGAAAGATTTTTCTGCAATTTTCTCAAACCTCTTGAGTTTTTTTTTTTTTTTTGAAACTAGCCGAAACCTCAGGTTTTTTCAGTTATCCCTACAATTTATACTGAAAGAGAATTCGTAGGATTTTAGATACCTGTAGGCGACTAATTATAACAGGGTTCACTCCAGCTAGCATCTCTCTTGTGAATTCTTCATCAGTCCTCCATGTAGATTTATCCTCTGTTACAACAATTAATGTCCATGTGTCATATACATGTATATGATGAATAACGTTTCTCTCTGTGTGTGAAGTAGAGTAGGGGTGGCCACGGTTCGGAACACTGTTCGGTTTCTCGAAAATGAGGAACCGAAATTGAAATCGAAACTGTCGCCTCACCCTTCCGATTCCAAATAGGAACCCGATTCCTCCACGACCGTAACCGATTTTTTCCTTTTGATAATTTTTAGTTTTTTTAAAAAAATAATTTATCAATTTCAATTAAGAAAAATTGAAAAAAAAATGATTTGAATTTCATATTCATAATAATATTAATTTTGGACTTTTTTCTTAAAAAAGATCAGACTTGTCATTGCAAAGACTCGAACTGGAGCCTCTTCGCTGAAGAGTAATACATATATATATATATATATTAAGTTTGGTCTTAATACTAATAATAATATTAATCTGCCTACGTAAGTATCCTCTTAGAACACAGAAGAATCAAAGTCTATATAGTTCACTCACATCATTTGGTTTAAGAATGTCACATGCGGTTGTGAATATAAAACTTAACATTTCTTCTAGTATATATTTATCCGAAAAAATAATTGCCAATTTTAACGGTGTTGACGAAATTAACCGGGCGTATGAATCGAACACAATATAGAAATTGGAAGAAAAACAAAAGATACGAGAATTTGGTATTACAACTTTGAAGGGAATACAACAAGTCTAAGGCGTGTTGGACACTTTCCTTAAAGTGTTATTTGCCCCCACTACTTGCTAACCGAGTATATGGCAAATTACTTCTAGGATACAATAGACTAATGAAACAACCAAATAGCAAGTTTTTGGATTGTTTCTACAAGAATAAGAATGCTCAAAAGTTGAACACGTACAAACTAGCCTAACTCAAGTATTTATACACATTTAGACCAATCGTCGTTGATGCTTGATCGGGTACCAAAATGCAATTGAAGCCCTTCAGATTAGATTTGTCTCTTCGGAATAAAGGCCACCGAAATCTTCACAAAATCGGTTATTTGGCTAAGCGGTGTGACTTATCAATTATTAGCCACAAATGAAGAGTTGCAACTTTCTAAACTAATTACACAAGTCTGCACATAGCTTATCATAAAGCAAAGCATTTTGTATAGCCACAATTGAAGAGTTGTAACTTTTCATTGCTTAGTTCATGCATGCACGTAGCATAATCACAAGAATCAAGGCATTTTGATTGATCAATATATTACAAACTACAGACATATTGTATATATATGCATATACAAACTATATATATATATATATCAACATTCCCCCACTTAGTTTGTAATATAATTTTCAACTACTCATAGATATCATGCATAAGAAAAGTAACTTTCGTTTTAAACTTTTCTTTAGTGTAAATAATTCACAAATCTAAATTAAGTAATTGGTGGCCAGGTTGCTTAAACCAACACTCAAAAATAGATTAGAAGTATTTCACACATGAACCATCAACTGCATTCTTTTATTCACAAATACTTTTGGCACTATTACCGGCCATGTGCTCATCCTAGTTCATGATCATGCACAAAAGATCACCCAAAACTTTTGCTAGAAGCGGCACCACTTCTTATGATCATATAGGTGGTATTTACTTCAAGTTTTATTTAATTGAACATAAATAAAACACTATGAAATAATTCCATTAAGAATTAACTATCAACCTGCTCACTTAAGAGTAACAAAATATGCACCTTATACTTGGAATGGTATACACTTAATTAGGTGCTCACAATCACTTAGTAACTTGTTTTTACCCTTTAAACCTTTCAATCTAGGGGTAGTACTAGAAGAAGGTTGGGTTACCATCACTAGTGATTTTAGATCAAGGGTTTTAATCCCATTCCTGATGTTGTCGAGTTCACCAAATCCCTAGCTAAAGGTTTGGTCAACGGATCCGCCAAATTATTATAAGTTCTAACGAACACAATAGTGACAACATCATTATTAAGCATTTCTCTAATAAATGCGTGCCTTAGGCTTATATGTCTAGATTTACCATTGTACACTTTATTCAATGCTCTAGACATAGTAGCCTCACTATCACAATATAAAGTTGTTGGTGGCATTGGGCGAGGCCACGATCTATATCAAGCAACAAATCTCTAAGCCATTCTCGCCTCCTTACAAGTCAAGATAGAGCAATAAATTCGACTTCCATGGTGGAGTGCGTAATTCTCGTTTGTTTCTTTGAAGCCCAAGAGACTAAACCACCACCAAGCATAAACACCCAACCACTAGTAGGTTTTTGATCACTTATGCTAGTAATCCAACTAGCATCAGAATAACCTTCTAGTACATTTGGAAAGTTATTATAGTAGAGTCCTAAATCTTTAGTCCTTTTAAGATATCCAAGAACTCTTGTCACAGCTTTCCAATGATCCCTACCAGGATTTTTAGAATATCTGGCAAGTCTACAAACAGAATATGAAATATCCGGCCTTGTGCAACTCATTGCATACATCAAACTTCCAATTACACTAGCATACTCAAGCTGAGCTATTGGATTGCCAGAATTTTCACATAACTTAAAGTTAGGATCAAAAGGAGTACTAACTTCTTTCACATTCAAATGTTGATACTTCTTTAATATTTTATCAACATAATGTGCTTGTGAAAGAGCGAAACCCCCACTATGTTTCTTAACTTTAATACCTAAGATTGTATCAACTTCACCAAGATCTTTCATCTTGAACTTAGAATAAAGATACTTCTTAGTATCTACTACACCTTTTAAAGTAGTACTTATAATAAGCATGTCATCCACATAAAGGCAAATAATCACACCATACTCTTCATTGAATTTAGAATAAATACACTTATCAACGATTATTATACCTAAATCCACTTGAGAGTAATACAGATTCAAATTTTTCATGCCACTGTTTAGGAGCTTGTTTTAGTCCATACAAAGACTTAACTAGCTTACAAACTTTATGTTCATTACCAGGTAGCACAAAGCCTTCTGGTTGTTCCATGTACACCTCCTCATCTAAATTACCATTTAGAAAGACTGTTTTAACATCCATTTGATGTACATGCATATTATATATAGAAGCTAAAGCAAGAAGTACTCTAACTGAGGTAATCCTAGCAACCGGCGCATAAGTGTCAAAGTAATCGACTCCTTCTTTTTGTTTAAATCCCTTAGCTACTAGTCTTGCTTTATAAGTTAGAATGGTTCCATCTGTGGCGTACTTCCTACGAAATACCCATTTACAACCTATTGGTTTTGAACCTTGAGGTAAATCAACTAGAATCCAAGTATTGTTAGACAATATTGAATCCATTTCATCATTTACCGCTTCTTTCCAAAATGCAGCATCTCTAGACTTTATAGCCTCACTAAATGTTTTAGGATCATCCTCTACACTAAATAAAACTGGTGTTTTATTAAGTAGAGAGTTTCTATTACCTTCCACAAGGAAGACAATAGCTTGAGAGGATATAAAATCGGAAGAAAGTTCTTTTTCCTTCATTTGTCTTTGACTTCTCCTAGGTTCAATAGGAGTGTCAATTTCTTTTCTTTTAAGTTCACTAGAAGCTGCAATTTGAGATGAACTAGGCACTTGTGATGGATTCACATTCACCATTGAATCTTTGAAAAACTTATCCTCAAAGAACTCAACATCTCTTGATTCAACTATTACCTTAGAATCAAGATCTAGCAATCTGTAAGCTTTAGAATTTTCAGCATAGCCAACAAAAACACTTTTAAGTGCCCTATGTCCCAACTTGGTTCTTTTATTATCTGGAACTCTATAATAGGCTATACAACCCCAAACTTTAAAGTATGACAAGTTTGGTTTTCTACCTTTCCATAACTCATATGGGGACACTTTAGTCCTTAATGAAGGAATCCGATTATGAACATGACAGGCGGCCAACAAAGCTTCACCCCACAAATTGTTTGGCAAACCCGAACTTAAGAGCATGGAATTCACCATGTCTTGTAACGTTCTATTCTTTCTTTCACCAAACCATTTTGTTGTGGTGTATATGGAGCACTAGTTTGGTGTACAATACCATTATCTTCACATAATTTAGAAAAATCACCAGATAAGTATTCACCACCTCTATCACTCCTTAAAGTTTTGATTTTTCTACTTAACTGATTTTCTACAAGAGACTTGTAAGCTTTGAACATACCAAATACTTCATCCTTAGATTTCATCAAATAAACATGCACAAATCTAGAGCAATCATCAATGAAAGTAACAAAGTATTTATTTCCACCTCTTGTTAGAAAACCATTAAGTTCACACACGTCCGAATGCACAAGATCAAGCAATTGTGTGTTTCTTTCAACTTTAGGAAAAGGTAATCTTGTAATTTTTGCTTGAACACAAGTTTCACACTTCTTATTCACATAGTCATTATAGGAGATAAATCCATTTTTAGACATGTAATTCAAAACTCTATGACTAACATGTGCTAATCTACCATGCCACAAAGAATAAGAAGAATCAATCAAATAAAGAGAAACATTATTAACTTTATTGATACTTAGTTTAAATAAGTCCATTACAAGAATACCCCTTTCCAACAAATACACCATTCTTAGACAATATTACATTATTAGACTCTAGAAAATGACCTTTAACCCCTTCTTATTAAGAATGTCCGCCGAGACAAGATTCTTCACAACATCCTAACATGAAGCACATTAGTGAGTACCATCTTCTTGCGGAGGTAAGGTCCAAATGAACATCTCCTCTACCAAGTACCTTGTCCCTCACACCATTTGCCATAACTACTTGTTGTCCATCCGAATTTCATAATTCTTGAATTGTTCTTGTCATTGCAAACATGAATCGCAAAGATCGAATCATACCACCAATCCTTAGAAGAGGTTGGTGTAGCCAAGTGGAGTTCAATCAAAGTACAAGAGATAACATTGCTATAATTTCGTAGTATCTTCAACAAGATTAGCACTAGAAGCATTAGCATTATTAACTTTTTGCTTCTTGTTGATTTGCACTCGGCCTTATAATGGCCTTTCTTACCACAATTATAGCAAACTCTATTTTTCTTTTTCTTGTCTTCCGAATCAAAGATTTTCGAATTCTTTCTTTTATTCTTAAACTTCTTCTCATGAACCATATTCACCCTAGGATCACTCACAAATTCTTTCTTATGAAGAATCCTAGCACCTTCTTCAATTCTTAAATGTTTCAAAACACTAGATATGGTCAAAATTTCAGAAGTATGAAACAATTTCTTTTGATAATCATTCCAAGAAGAAGTAATTTAGCAATTATCGCACCTACTTGCATAGATTCTGAAATTTCCACCCCATAATCTTTAAGTTTTGAAACTATCACTTGCAAATTATGAATTTGATCCATGAGAGAAGAAGAATCATCAAGCTTGAATTCAAAATACTTTTTAATTAAAAACTTATCTGCTCCTTGCTTTTGTGATGCATATTCACGTTCAAGCGTTGCCCAAATTTCCCTCGGACTCTTCACAGCGGTGAATAAATCGTAAAGGGTGTCTGACAAGGTGTTGAGAATATGACCCCTACACATCACTTCATCCTCTTGACGCTTCTCCCTTTGTTTCTTCACTTCGTCAGATTCGTCGTCTTTTGGTGGAGGAATTTCTGGAAGATCCGGGTTGAGAACGTAGGCAACCTTTAGAGCAGTTAGGAAAAACATCAGTTTGTCTTTCCAACGGTTAAAGTTGGTGCCCGTGCCATCTAGGCGGTCCAACTTCACAAAGTCTTGATTCATCACTTTGATTGCAGATTCTTGAGTAGACTCCATGGAAACTCGAATAACACTTTAAGATTGTTGACGAAATTAACCGGGCGTATGAATCGAACACAATATAGAAATTGGAAGAAAAACAAAAGATACGAGAATTTGGTATTACAACTTTGAAGGGAATACAACAAGTCTAAGGCGTGTTGGACACTTTCCTTAAAGTGTTATTTGCCCCCACTACTTGCTAACCGAGTATATGGCAAATTACTTCTAGGATACAATAGACTAATGAAACAACCAAATAGCAAGTTTTTGGATTGTTTCTACAAGAATAAGAATGCTCAAAAGTTGAACACGTACAAACTAGCCTAACTCAAGTATTTATACACATTTAGACCAATCGTCGTTGATGCTTGATCGGGTACCAAAATGCAATTGAAGCCCTTCAGATTAGATTTGTCTCTTCGGAATAAAGGCCACCGAAATCTTCACAAAATCGGTTATTTGGCTAAGCGGTGTGACTTATCAATTATTAGCCACAAATGAAGAGTTGCAACTTTCTAAACTAATTACACAAGTCTGCACATAGCTTATCATAAAGCAAAGCATTTTGTATAGCCACAATTGAAGAGTTGTAACTTTTCATTGCTTAGTTCATGCATGCACGTAGCATAATCACAAGAATCAAGGCATTTTGATTGATCAATATATTACAAACTACAGACATATTGTATATATATGTATATACAAACTATATATATATATCAACAAACGGCTAGGTTCATCGTCGTTTTTACGGTTTTTTACATCGAGAAACCGAAACCGGCCTACATAGTTCCAATTCCAATTTTGGAGTCGGGTTCTATCAACAATTCCTAGAACCATTGACCACTGTTCCCATTTTGGAGCTGGCTTCTGGTCAACAATTTAGGTTCGGTTTCATTTGGCCACACCTAAAGCAGAGTAGCATAGAATGAAAATGAAGTTTAGATTACCTTGGATCACATTTGGCATTGGGAACTTAAAGAGTCCCTCACCATCAACAGGAAGAAGATCTTTGAGCAACTCCAAAGGGATGTTATCATATACACTTTTGAGCAATGGGCCATCAGGCAGTTTGAATCCTCCCTCGTAGATTTCAAGTGCGTCCTCGAAGCTATCAAACTCGTTGCTAATGCTGTCACATAGATCCTTAAACTCTGGGAGAAGGAACTGAAATATGGATTTAAGACCATAACCAAGAAAATCCGACAGCTTCAAGTGTCCGAATCGTTCGTCCCTTGGAACGTAGATGTTTAAACTCATAAGCACTGGAATCCTTGATTCGGAATTTGGATCTACCATTCACAAAATCAAAGCCATCAACATATCATATATATGGGATAGTTACACAAAAACCCCTGAGGTTCGGGCTAATTACAAAAAAACCCAAGGTTTTTCGAAAATTGCAAAAGACCCCTTCTTAAACAAAAAAGACAATCAAACCTGGGTTTTCTTTTGTAATTTGGAACATCTTTGTTTTTTTTTTTAATTAGCCCAAACCTCAGGTTTTTTTCTTTTTTGTAATTAACCCTATATATATGGAATCGAGTAAAATATAAAATATGAGATAATTAAAAAAAGCCCCTAAAATTTGGGTTAAATACAAAAAAACGAAGAGATTTTTTAAAATCACAAAAAAGTCTTTGAGTTGAGTTTTGATTGTCTTAATTAGCCCCAACCTCAGGGGTGTTTTCTGTAATTAGCCTGAACCTCAGGGGTATTTTTGTAATTATCCCTAAAATAATTGAGAAAACGTAATTAACCTGTCTTAGTGGGAGGCCTGCCAGTTCTTCCCCTACGAGGATAAGGGTACTCTGAAGATCCACCAAGGACTGGGCGAGCCAAATCCTGTCCATTGTCTGGATCTCCCAAGTCATTGTAATAAGCATAGTCATATACTCTGTCCCATTCCTGGAGTTGTCCATTTCCATCTCCTCTCAATATCATTAGCTCTTCTCTGTATGGTATAAGTGGAGCTGGAGTTTCATTCGGAAGATATGTCTGAAACAAAAAATGTGTATCATTTATGCCATTCGAAAATCCAAACACTTGCCTTGAATAAAATCATCTTTCTTGTACTAGACAATTGAGAAACTCGAATGAATAATCAATGACTAAGTAAAATAAATTCATGCCCACCACAGCTTTCGAATCTGGTCTTTCAGTTTCTTTGAAATTTATCTCCTGCCCTTCAACTAGTATTCCCAACTTATTTAAAAAAAAATCAGGCCCGAATATAAGAAAGATCAAGGATAATTACTATAAACCCTCCAAACTTTTCTCATTTTTCTATTTTGTTACCAAACTTTTATTTGTTACAAAATATCATCTAAACTATGTAGCTTTTTGTACTTTGCCTTCTACGGACAATCTTACCCCTAGAGTTGTGCTATTCTTAGAAAACGGGATAGTTCTTTACGACCATATCAGACTCATATGCTTTTGTACAAAAAATTAATAACCACCTGAATCTATTAATTTCATCAATAAAACTAAGCTCTAATACCATTTTCTAGAATCACAAAACAAAATAACCATAAGGGTTACATTTGCAAATTATAAGTTAAGTGTAACAATTCGCAAAGTTCAGGGGGTTAAATAAAACAATTCAAAGTTAGGTGGACAAAGTAGAAAAACTCGCATAGTTGTGACGGCAAATTAAAATAACTTCTCAAGATATACTTACTCAGGGCAGACGTTGCATTATTTTGGCTAAATTGCAAAATGAGGATTCTAACTATACCCCAGTGGAATTCAAAGAAGGATACTAACTTTGCGGATTTTCATTTTAAAACAATAACTTTAAAATTTTAGCGAATTGAACTCAAATTGCCCAAATTCGGGCTAACTACCACATTAACCTCAATATTGACAACGAATTGTCCAATTTAGGCCAATTGCTTATATGTGCAAAAAATAATTACTTATGTGCAAAAAATTTCATTGTTTGATGCACAAACACCCAGTAGGACAGCATATATACACAAATATATTACGGGGACGAGTGTGGTGTACCTTATTGGTAAAGAAAACACGGTCTGTTTTGTATTTGTCAGTTGGATAAACCCAAGAGTTGCAGATAAAGTGGACAGGGCCATGTCCTGGGACATTTTCAAGCGTGAGTGTTTTGAGGTAAAATTCAGAGTGATGATAATTCTTGATGATAAATGCCCCTGGTACTCCAATCTCTTCTTCCCAATCAAAATTTACATTATATGACGTATCCTCGGGTGGTGTTAGAGATGCAATTGTTGTGATCCACTTTTCCAAGTATGCTGCTTTCCCCACCTTCCCTTTCAACTTATTGTTTTCTGCAATGTTATTGCCAAAATAAATACCTCAAACCATGATTCAAAATTACAATATTCTAAATTACTACTCATTTCTACATGCATGTTAAAGTTTTTATTAAATCAAATTTAAATTTTGTAATTGAACAGAGTTAACTGGCAATTTTACATCAGCTAGCTAACATTCATTTCACGTACTATACATCCACTAAATTATATTGCATATTGTATGCCCTCAATATTGTTTTTCCCCAAATTATACTCACAAATTAACAAGGGATCACCGAAAGTTTTTAAATTTACCGACAGAAATACTGTAGGTATTTATTTACCAACAGTTTTAAATTATATAGGTAAATAAATACATACAATGATTTTACCTACAATGATTTATCTGTACTTTACAGTTAGTTATCTTAATACTTACCTACATATTTTTTGAATCCCAAAAAAGAAAATAGGAATATTGGCCATCAGAAAATGAAATAATCGAGATCGAATCTCGAGTAATCGGAGCTCTCTCCATTCAAACTGAAATATAACCATGTTTTTCAAAAATATGTTTTTAGCCATTTTGACTAAAAACTGACAGTCATATCTTTCGCGTATACTCTGGTGTGGAACTTGACCGTTTTTCAAAAATTAATACAGTATATAACTCGGTACCAAATTATGTGTCTCGGTAAGAGTCGTATCTCGGTACAGAGTTATAGACTAGTCACTAGATATGAAAAAAGAGCAAAATTGGACATTTAAACTAAAAACCGGCTACAATATTTTTTAAAAATATGGTTACAAATATTTTTGCTACGGAAAAAATGCAAAAAATCCGGTGGACACTATTTTTTAGGTATATGAATGCATACGCGCACAATTATATACCGACATGCACACCAGACAAGAGAGATAGAGAGAGAGAGACCTGTAGAATGAGTATTGACAGAACTGATGAGATGCAGAGAGACTTTTTGGCCAACCAACTCATGAACTCTATCAAGAACAGAAGCACTCAAATCATTGAAGTCCAATACATTTTTTTTCATCAACACCACTTTCCCTTTTATTTTATTTCTCTGTCCCTCTTCAATATCCTCTTTTTTCCCAGTCAACGATTCTACTATTCCTTGCAACATCTTTTTCCTCTCTTTATAGATCTCTAACTTAGATGGCTAGCTCAAATGGTGATGTATATTTTTTGGAAATGCATTGTACATATTTATGGGCTGAGGCGCAGAGAGACGTGTTTTAGGTTCTTGAGATTATTATGACACACAGACTTTAATTATTTACGTACTGATCAGTCTTTTTTCAACGTTTCATTGCTTTTTACTTTTCCCTTCTTCAACTGTTTTTTAGTCGTGGAGTTATTGCTACTGCCAAACGGTTTAGGTGCTAAATTTCTTAGTTTAATTTGGATTAAGATCATTCAAATTAGGCTGTTGTATGTATGACTTAGCTACCTAGCTAGGCAGTGTTTGGTTTAGCTACTACTATTGAACATCTTACAAGCTAGGGATCATTAAAGAGTTTCCAAGATAATTTTGAATCACACTTAAATTGGCAAATCACTCCTAGCTAGTCAAGGTTTATGATAAAAGGCCCAACTTTTTCTCCGGAGCTGGTAGTTCTTGAGATAAGAACTTGTCTGCGATAATTTAACAAACGTTAGACGGGCCCTGGATTGTCCTATGGAGACCCTTCCAACGCTCAAGTCAGTACCAGTTGGAAAGAAAACTCAGAGCAAATGAAACAACAATTGAGAAGCAATTAACTAACTGAGAATACTTATAGGAGATACTTTTTTATACTGTGTCAATGGGCCGCATTGGCCTTGTAGAACAAAGTGGGCGTGTGGGACAGAAATATATATATATATCTGTGATCCAATAATAACTAAAATATTGAATAATTAACTAAGTAATTTCAGAATTAAATAATGTGCAAAATAATTAAAAAATATTGAAAAGTCAATTTTGTCCCAACAGTTTCAGTTTCCTATAAAAGAATTTGTAATTACATCATTTTATATAAAATGATTAAAAGACATCCCAAGTAGAGGTGGATAATTCCCTAGCCACCCGTGATGAGGGTTAATGTAGATGGGCCGAGCTGATGAGCTTTTCTCATTGGACCAATCTAATGAGCTTTTCCCATTGGGCCGAGCTGATGTGCTCTTGCATTGAAGATTGTGTTGATTCCCTGTGGGGCTGAGCTGATAAGCTCTGCTTATGAGGCCGAATTAAGGTGCTTGTTAATTGAAGAAACACAATGGATAAGGGTCAATAGGTTGAGAGCTGTTGGACCGACATAGTGGGCTTTTGCTAAAAGATGAACTCGTCTATTGAATATTCATAAGTGTAAGCTTGGCCTAAGGACTAGGGTGGCCACTATATCCCTGGTAGGATTTCACACGAGAAAAGTTGAACTATCGACCTGAGGTAGGTGAGGTCAGCTCGGACCTGGTGAACCCGAAGGCAAATTAGGGTTTTGGAGATTCAATCTTATCTTAATCATGATTCTGTTACCAAGTCGTAACAGAATCCCGATTTTACGGAAACTCTAATCCAGTCTAAGCTATAAAAACCCAAGTCCAGGTTCATTTTTACCCTAATCACACTTTTCTCATATTTTTCATATTTTTGCCTCTTTCTTGTGAAACACTCTTCTGACTTAAGCATCGGAGAGGACATGCCGAAGCACCCCTCCAACCCTCCTTTTGTGCAGGTTCACGATGGAGTTCAGTCGGAGAGCAATTTCAAAGAAACGGAGCATTTTAGGAGCAACCAAACCCGCTTCATCTCACAATAGAAGTTTGTGTCATGATTTTCATTAAATATTTCAGAATTCACAAGTCTTTTCCAATATTGTTTCAAACAAATTAAAGATCCCACGACTACTAATTTATTAGTTGTATAGGTTATTACAATTTTTGGCCAAAACCAAACTAGGAATGGCAACGGGGCGGGTTTGGGGCGGGTTTGGCCAAACCCGGGACCCGCCCCGCCAAGGAGAAGTAAGACCCGGGACCCGCCCCGCCCCGCCTCAAGACCCGCCCCGCCCCGCCCCGCCTCAAAACCCGCCGGGGCGGGTCTAGACCCGCTAGACCCGCCAAATATATTTTTTAAATTATAATAATTTATATTTTTCTATTTTTGACCAAATTTTCAAAAGTAATCAAATGCCAATAGATTAAAAAATAAATAAATATAATTATGCAACTTATTATAACTATTTTTTTAGAATTGGCTACTATTAAGATTTTTTTTAAAAAAACAAATACTATTAGTATACTACATAGTACTCAACTAATATTTAAAATAAATATTCAAAGTAGAATATTACAAGATATTATATTAGTAAATTAAACTTTAAAAGTAAATAATATTATATTAGTACTCAACTAATATTTTTAAACATATAACACTCAAATTTAAAAGTAAATAATGCAAAAATATTTTAATATATATTTAAAAATTTAATAAAAATTAACATGCGGGGTGGGTCCGGGCGGGTCCTATAGGACCCGGGACCCGCCCCGGACCCGGGCGGGTTTTGCAACCTTGGACCCGGGACCCGCCCCGGGACCCATTTATCCGGGTCTAGACCCGCCCCATCGGGGCGGGTTTAATGCGGGGGCGGGTCAAAACCCGCCCCATTGCAAATACTAGATTGAATTATAGTCCCATTGCAAATACTATACTTAATCAGCTTGTTCACTTACAAATACTAGATAGAGAGGCACGCCCAATGGTGCAAATTATAGTCCACCACGCCCAAATGAGTAGTTACCATAAATATCACTAATTTCACTATATTTGAACTATTAATTAGTAGCTAGGTTGAATTATTTGGGTTCGATCGACCCCAATAAACATGCGGGTTCTATTCTTATAATGTCATAATAAATCATTTGTAGTGAGATTATTTAAAATAAAAATAAGATCAGCATTTACACGAAAATTGGTGCAACCAATGAAATACCTTTTAGAACAGAAGATCACATCCGCTAATTTCTTGCTTCAAAGTGAAGCTCAATGCTGAATTGGCACAAAGTTAGATTTGTCGTAATGCTTCAAGGCACGTAACAGAAAAGGAAATGAAACGCTATATATCCATAATCCATATATGTTTGCACGAATTAATAATTTAAATAGTGCCATTTCGTTGGCATGATCTGATTTTGAATTTGAATTTGAGTGAGGAGTTTAGAGAAATGATTTTAAATTAATGTTAGTTTACCATAAAAACTCAAAAAAATAGCTCAAATAGAAATTCAATTATTTAAAAATCAACTACAATTCGAACCACGAGCTTGTAGCTCAAATGATATAGTTCATCATTTGTAAGGGTCTTGACCAAGATTTGAACTTAGTATCTTTCAGTTTCTTTAAAATTTATCATCTTCTCTCTCCTGCAACCACTACTCCCAACTTATTAGAAAAAAAAAAACTTCAATTCGAAATTATGCAAATAAGCTCAACACATTTATAATTATGAATTTTAATATTACTAGCTCAAAATCCATTATTCCAAATACAATTCAAACTAATTTGTGCCTCTTATTATAAGTCTTGAGTACTATATTTGAGGAGAAGTCCAACATAGAGTACATGTCAAAAAGGAAGAGTACAAAATGATGAGAATCGTACATCATTTTCTTTAAGTATATGGGAGAGGTAGGTGGATGGTCCCCAGTCCCAATAATCAATTCAAAAGATGGGCAATTAAAAAGTAGTTGGGAGAATTGAAGGACAATAACTGACAAATAGTGTAATTGTGTTGTGTTTCGTGTCGATACAATAACGACGCGATAAGCTCAAACACGAATACGACACTAATAGAACTTGTACTTACATGAAATTTTTTGTGTTGAGACGATACGATGACAAGTCCAGAAAAATTGAACGATACAATATTACATGTTAATACATGATAACACTATAATACACAATACAAATTACAAAGTTTTCAATTAAAACATATGAAGATTTTTTCAACAACTAGTCAATACATTTCTTATCGTGCCGACACGAAGATGACACAGTAATATACGGAAACTTTAGTATCATTTTCTTGTCATGACATCGTATGTGTTATGTCGAGAATAGTCACTAGTAACATATATAACACAATTTCTTGTGGACATAAGTTATTGGTCGTACATATGCATTAATTATATAGACTTAGATAGATAACCACGTACATTGGATAGGAACCAACAGAACAAGTAGAGACTTGCTAACTTTTCAAACGGAGACCACCCTTCGTGAAAGCTAGGGCAAATTTTTCCTCGAAGATGCGTAAATAAGAGTTATACTCACACCAGATACCTGAAATTTCTCAGTCAAAATACTAAACTCGCTCAAGAACGTAACATATGAACAATGGCGTAGCCAAGAAGTATATGGGGTCGGTCAATCTGCACGAAATCGTGGCGAATAAAAAAACTACAAAAAAACCATATAAATATTAACTAAAAAAAATTTACTTAGTAAATTTCTTTTTTTTTTTTTTGGGGGGGGGATGTTTGCCCTCTGCCTCCGCCACGCATATGAATATATAAAAAACTTTATGCAAAAGGTACTGTTTTTATTAAGTACAATGGAGATAATAGAGGAGGGGTACGCAAACTCATATGAAATGAACATTATGCTTCAGTGGTAGAAATTTGTGGTGTCAGTGCATATATTAGTGAATGTGGATAATAGTGGAAAATTTATCATTTTTTGGTTAATTAACAGTTTAACCTAATACTCCAAATTAAATCCGTGTATCATTTAAAAGTTGAGGATTCAAAGGTCTTATATGAGACCGTATCGTGGATCTAAGTTTATGAGACGGATCCTATAAAACAAAAAACAAATATAAATTCTTATCATGAGTTTGATTTTGGATTGAAATTATGTTTAAACATTGGATCTATTTCATAATTATATCCATGCGACCATCTCATACAAGTTTTTGTATTAAAAGATAAGTATAAGCCGATTCCAAATAAAATCATCACCATGGAACTTTATACATAAATATTAATCTTATCAATAATAGGATCTCAATATCCAATCAATACTTTGAATTCTTCTTCTAGTTCTAACTTCCACCATTGCATGTTATGATGCTAGACCCTCAATAACTCTAAATCGATCTAATACAAAAGAAGATACATATATAGAACAAAATAATCTACCACATATATATATTAAGTCTAACTTCAATGCCAATAATGTGATAATGAGAATGAAAGACTCCAGTAAATTAAAGTTATTTTGTTAAACTTGAATAAAATTCATCTGCATGGATGGCTCATGGATGATTGGTAAACATTGCCTAACTATATCAAGTTTTGAGAGGGCACATAAGTTGAACAGCCTTTTGTCTTTTAGTCATTAATTCTTCTTTCAAGAGATACTTTTCTTATGTACATGAAGCGTGTTAGGATTAGATAGAAAGGCCCAGCAGCCTATATGTGCCATCCCAATCAAGTTTTAATTCAATATCTACATCTTCAAATCTAATTAAATTTATTTCCTTTTCAAAATCTTAGAACTGATGCAACCTAAATACGACACCGTGTTTCGGTGAAATTGATGATTAGCCACCCAGCTACTTTTTGTTATTGTTTTTCTCTCTTTTTATTTGGTTAGTAGGCCCTCTATTTATTAGTTGATAAATAATATTGATATATTTACTATGAAAGCCATAAATTTGTATGGTCTAGATCACGGGGACCATCTCAATTTTAGGTTGAGTTGGCAGACTGTGAGGAGTGAAAGGAAACCAATTTTGTGGGGTGCTCAATGAGAGTTTGATTAGGATTAACTCGGCCTGAGTTGAGATTGGTCCAAGCCAAAAATTCAATGTCAATGTATTATGTCATCCACGCCTAGAGATGTCATAATGGGCCCGATGTGAAAATATCGGGTTGTTAGAACTTTGGTTTTGAGAAAGTAGGTGTTGAACCGACTTTGACCAAATTTTTGGTGGCCGGACGGGTGAGTAACGCATAGAACCTGCCATTGGGAGGGGACAACAGTTGGAAACGGCTGCTAGTACCCGTATGGCTAAGTTTTTAATTCTGAAGGAATTAAATTATAGATTATTAATCTACTTTCTGAGTAGATGTTCGTAGTGTTTTTTATTTCTCAAAACCGAATTTCAGTGAGTGAAGAAATTAATACATGAAGTTGGCCACACGAATGGGCATAGTTTATCCTAATATAAATACTAGAAGGTGTTATTGGTTGGATATACTATAACACAAGTGTATGATCACAAATGGGCATTGGACCGGCCCAACTCGTTGGGCTCGGGTTCAAGTTCAGTTGGTTTTGTCACTCGAAAATGGGCTTGGCCCAGATTCAAGTGATTGTTGGGCTGATGAATATGGACATTGGAGGTGTCCAAGTTCGTGTGTCTATGAATCTTGACATTGGAGGAAATCAGATTTTGCAAAGAATTAGATAACTGTCAAGTAGGTGTTACCACCCAGGGCTATAACATCTCATGTCAGCACTTCCTTTCTGCAATTTTTGAGTCAAACAAATTAACCAATTGTCAATCGCAAGACAAATATTGTACCTTTACGATGGCAAGGAGAAACAGAGCCTTGGCTTGGAGATGAATCTGACAGAAGACCTTCCAGTGGTTGCTGGAATTGTAATTGTTGCTAAAAATACGTTGCGTTTGAAGCATGGGGCTAGGATGATGATTTCTATATCGTAATTTTATCTTTAACAGACTTAGTGGTATACTTTACTGTATATATTGTGTGATTTGATATGAATTGAGGATGTTTTTCCAAAATGTTCATATGTAGAAAACAAATACGAAATGAGGATGTGTTTTCCAAAAGGATCGTTATTTCTAATTTGTGGATTGAAAAATGGACGATTCTAAAATCCAAAGTTGAAATTAGTCTAAAAGTTTCAACTGATCCTGCATGATATTCGTGCTGAATGGATGTTGTTTAAATGAAAAATTCCAAATGGTTTGCATCGTTTAGATGTTGTTGCCAGGTTGGAAAATTTTCATAAATTCCTAAATGCATAATTGGATTAGTGGCTTGATTGTTCGATTGAAAATCGAAGAAAGCAATCGAAGGTCTGAAGCTAAATCAATGAAAGTCTTAGTAGAGACTCGAGAAAACTGTGTTGGAATACTTTTTAAGAATTCTGATGGATACAACAACTATGGGGGTATGATACTTTCTATCTCACTTTTGGCTTTCGAGCTTCAATTGCAGATTTAAGTGTTGCAGAAAGTGTTGTCTGAGGTGTTGTAACACCAGAAGCAGGCATTGTACCACAGTTGCAGAAAGTGTTGTCTGAGGTTTTGTAACACCAAAAGTAGACACTGAAAGACACTTGCAAGAGGTGTTGCAAAAAATATTGTAACACCAGAGGCAAACACAGTACCAAATACAGTTTGAGGTGATGCCAATGGTGTTGTAACACCGAAGACAGCGTTAGAATCAAGTGAGGTCTGAAGTGTTGCTGAAGGTGTGACAACATCTAAGGTCACACTCGCTGTAAAATGGTTCGAACAGAATTGTCGGAACAAGGTTCTGAAATTTGTTTGAACGAGGTTCTAACGATATTGTTGGAACAAGGTTCTAGTAGTAATAGAACAACGAAAAACATTCTAAGCTAATGAAACGACCATGAGTTGTGTAAGTTTTGGGGTAATCCGGAGTTGAACAAAGAAACACATAATATGTGGGGGGAAGCTGTTTTAACAGCCAACCACATATTGAATAAATCCCACTTAAAGGGAAAGATAATACTCCCTATAAATTGTGGAAAAATCGTAAACCTTCTTATAAATACCTTAAAGTGTGGGGGTGTTTGGCTAAGGTTGCAATACCTGAACCAAAGCAAGTTAAAATCGATCCTAAAATGGTCGATTAGATATTTATTGGTTATGCACTTAACAATAGTGCATATCATTTTATGGTACATAAGTCAAAAAATTCGGCAATGATAGTTGGTACCATAATTGAGTCAAAGAATGCTATATTCTTTGAGAACATTTATCCTCGTAAAGAAATGATAGATGGAATTTTTAAGAAACGACTGTATTCAGATGTTTCTGGAGGTGTTGCTAGAGGTGTTACTTCTGGTGTTATAACATCTGGAACAGCTGCATATGTTACTGCAGATGTTGCTGGAGGTGTTGCTTCGAGTGTTATAACATCTGGAACAAAACTTGGTACAACATCTGCTGTCACACTTGACAGAAGAGTTAGTTCAAAACCAGAGAGTGAAGAACTAAGACGAAGTAAGTGTTCGCCAAAAAATGTTTTGGTTCATACAACTGCAAGTGTACAGTGTAGTTTATAAGATAATGGCAAGCAAGGTCGTATTCCTCAGGGATTGAAGTTCGAAACACTTAGGCTATAATAACATCGTATTCCAATTTTATTGAAGCGACCGAAAATCAAGTTATTTTAATCTAAGGAAAAATCGAAAAAATAAGAAAAATAAAAAGAACTAAATTTGTGAACCCCACAAGTCTTTTCAACATCTTTAGGAGCAACCTTAGGCACATAATCTCAACATGCTTCTTCAATATTAAATGCGAATAAAGTTTTAAAAACCAATTCATGCAATTCTATGGGTTCAAATTCCTACTGATCAGGTGGTGCGTAAACAGTTGATTAATAACAATTGTAGTCCTCTCGAATTGTTACAATTCTTATTAACTCCCAAAAGATTTGTGAATTAAATGACTCCCCACAAACACGCTTGTCACACATGTTTCATGTCTGAATTCGATTTCCGTCTTCTAGAACTCATTTGGTCGGATTATGGACTAGAAATATGACATGCAAACTATTGGCCTAATAAAAAATAATTATAAATAAGCACTCGAATTCATAAAATAGAACGCATGAATTAATTAAGAAAACAAATAATCATATTTAATATAAATCCACAATTTTGATTATGCCCCTAAGATCCAAAAAACCCCTTCTTGTCAGGATGGATTCTCCCTCCAAGCCTTCGAAGCTCATGTGCTCCCTAGATGCGAAAGCATTGTGGTGTTCTTCGTGGCTTAGCCTTTTGCTCTCAGAAGCTCTTTGATTTCTTTTTTCCTATGTTATTTGATGTGTTTTCTATGTAGAGAGTGATGTTGGATGATGATTTTTCGTGCATAGCCTTGGGTCCCTTTTATAGATGCTTGGAGAGATCACTTGCAGAGTTTGAGTAGGAAAAGGAGACCAATTCAGCCCAGTTACGTCGCACGACCGTGTCAACCCACACGGCCGGGTCGTGCGATCGGAATTTGATCTCGGGGTCTTCATGAAAGTTGTATATATTTCTCTTAGCTTTCCATGTCCACTTGAATCACCTTAATATTAATTTTGTAGAGAGAGTTATGGTCAAATTACTAAACCCTACCAGTGTTGGAAACTGTCAGCGCGTTTTGACGATTTTGAAGGAAATTCCTTTTTATTTGACCGTCCATGCAACTTTCTTTTATATCTTTGCTCGTACCTTAGCTCTTGACCTATAATTTGGAACGTGATATCGCTTTTTATCCAATTTAGCTCCATTTCCTATAAAATTCACAAGAGTACACAGTATCACGCCTAACAAAGGAAACCAAGTAAAACACACTAAATATGCGTACAAATGCATCAAATATATATCATTTTAAACCCTCAAATGCACGTATATTTTACACTCATCAGTAATAGGCCTAAGGTGGATAAGTCCTTTGGACCTGACTTCCTAACATTTATGTAGATGGTGCGCCAAACTCGATTAAAGAAGCTCTATGTAGTATTGATGCTTCGCTCTAGCAAGAAGCTATCAATAGTGAAATCGAGTCCATTCTGCCAAATCATACATGGGAGTTGGTTGATCTCCCTGCTGGTCATAAACCTTTAGGATGTAAGTAGATCCTAAAAAATAAGTATAAAACAGATGGAACTATTGATAAGTATAAAGCACGGCTTGTAGCCAAAGGCTTTTAACAAAAAGAAGGGTATGATTTCTTTGATACCTATTCTCCGATAACGAGGATTGCATCTATTCGGGTGCTTCTCGCGATTGCTGCTTTGCACAATCTAGAGATTCATTAGATGGATGTCAAGATGGCGTTTCAGAATGAAGAGATAGATGCTGAAATCTACATGGAACAACCTGAAGGGTTTGTTGCACACAGTAAAAAAAAAAGGTGTGCAAGTTAATAAGATCATTTTATGGACTGAAACAAACTCCAAAAACAATGGCATATTAAGTTTGACAACACGATGTTGTCAAATAGATTTAAAATCAAAGAGTGTGATAAATACGTATATGTCAATGGGACATCGGAAGCATTTGTCATAGTTTGTCTATACGTAGATAATTTGTTAATCATGGGCAGTAGTCATGATACTATCATGGAAACTAAAAGAATGTTAAGAGGAACTTTGACATGAAGGATATGGGGACAGCTGATGTAATCCTAGGGATAAAAATCAGCAAACTCCTGATGGAATTATCTTGTCACAATCCCACTATGTGGAGAAAGTGCTCAAGAAATTCAATGCTTTTGACAATTCACCGTCAAAAACACCCATTGATTTAAGTGTAAATATGGTTGCTAATAAAGCAGAACCGGTGGCTTAGATGGAATACTCACGTATAATAGCCAGTCTGATGTATATCACAAATTGTACACGTCCAGACTTGGCCTATCCTGTAATATATTGAGTAGGTTTACGAGCAATCCAAGCTATACCAGGGTGTTAAAATACTTGAAGTATACCCTGGAGTATGGGCTATACCACTCGAGATATTCGGCTATACTTGAAGGGTATAGTGATGCTAGTTGGATTTCAGATTCGAAAGATTCTTACACTAGTAGATACATATTCACCATTGGAGGTGGTGCGGTATCGTGGAAGTCCACGAAGGAAACGTGTATAGCTTTGTCCACCATGGAATCTGAGTTTATAGCTTTGGACAAAGATGGTGAAGAAGGAGAGTAGCTTCAAAACATTTTGGAAGATATTCCATGTTGGAGGAAGTCTGTGCCTTCTGTGATGACTCATTGTGATAGTCCAGCGGCTATAGGAAGGGCACATAACAATATGTATAACGGTAAGTCTCGACATATTCATCAGAGACACAATACCGTTAGACAGTTGATCTCAAACGGTGTGATGTCAATTGACTACGTTAAGTCAAAAGACAATTTGGCAAATCTTTTGACGAAATGACTGAATCGAGATCAATTGAGTAAATTGCTAGAGGGAATGGGCTTAAAGTCTACAAAGTAAAACAACCATCACAGTGGTAACCCAACCATGATGACTGGAGATCACAAGAACATGATTCAGTGGGGAAACTAAGCTATGAAGGTTATGTTGTGAAACTTGGAAATAATGTTTCAACTCATCCCTAGAGAGCAATACCAAGTGTTGGAACACCTACAAAGTTGAGGTGTGGCTAAGTCATTTGACTTTTAATGATTCCTACACCTCGTTGAGGTTGAGTATGGAAAGATACTCGAATAGGAGATCACCTATATAAGTAAGAAGTGTGGGCCGCTTCAAAGTAACACTTATGAATCCAAAGAGGTGTCCATGGCCAAAACGGCGGACACAAAATGTGAGAACAAGAGGTGTTGAGACCTTACTGTGTTAATGTTGTTGTCTCGGTATACACCATGGAGGAATAGTTCATGGCAGTATGTCCACTAAGCCACCAGTGTACCTGATGGTATTGACCACGGAAGGTTCAAAGCCACAAGCTACCTTTCCGGATGCAATATTATCTCTTGAGGACTGGTTTGCGTATCTGCATTTGTGCATGCATTAATTTCCACTCACGTGGGGGATTGTTGGAAATTTGGTTTTGAGAAAATGGGTGTCCACCCGACTTTTTTTGACCAAATCTTCGGTGGTTAAGTATTTAATTCTGGAGTAATTAAATTATAGATTATTAATCTACTTTCTGAGTAGATATTCGTAGTATTTTTTATTTCTCAAAATCAAATTTTGGTGGGTGAGAAATTAATACACAAAGTTGGCCACATGAATGGGCATAGTTTACCCTAGTATAAATACTAGAAGGTGTTATTGGTTGGATATACTATCTATACTACTCAAAAAAACATGAATATTTTTGTTAAAATTTAGATGGACTAAAACACACCTTAAATGTTTTAATTTAATGGCAAAAATATAATTAACAATTAGAAAAAGAAATAGAGGCTCAAGAATATGATGAATCAGAATACTAAAAGCCAACATTAGACTTTTTGAATACCAAAACATTCCTTAAATGTCTTAATTTTAATGGCACAAATGTAATTAATAAATTAGGAAAAGAAATAGAGGCTCAAGAATATGATGAATCAGAATACTAAAAGCCAATATGAGACTCTGAATATATGTGAATGCCCCATAGAGCCAAAGACAGAAAAGAATTCCAAAAGATTAGATGGAAAAATCTATTCCAGGCCAGAATTCTTTCTCTGAAATCAAGTTCTTTTTCTTGGGCACTTTCTTTTTCTAATTTTTGTGTTATGAATGATAATACACATTAGATGAGATTGCCAAGAGACTAAGAAAAAGATTAGGATTAGTACCAACAAATACTTAAGAGAAAGGAGACTAAACAGATGGAAGAATTCAGGTAACAACTCAAGTTATCTCTTTGTCAATCATTCTCTATTCAGAAAAGACATTAAAGCGGTGGCAAAAACAAATATGCATGTATATCTCCAACCTTCTCTATTGAGAAGGAGTAGCCAAACTTCCTTCAGTTGAATTTGTAAAAACTACTAAAGGTTGTTTTGTTGATTTATTTTTTCACAATGCGATAGTTGGCTAAATTATTATAATATAGAGTGTTATAGTTAAATTGCAATTACATAGAAAGTGTAATTATTGATCCTATGATTGATTCATTTCCCTTGTAATTGATTCATCTCTTTAGAAAGCTAAAACCTAGGAATTTATTATAATGCATATCATCCTATATATATCAATTGGTTACTTACGGTTGATTGATTATTTAGAAATTCAAACAATGAGTCTAAGCTAAATCTTAGGTGATTTTCTGTATTTACCCAAACAAAATCTGTGCGCAATAAAGATATATCAAGTGCAATCATTATGTGAGCTTATATGGGATCCACCTTAATAGAGATTTGTGGTTTTCCAGGCTTGTTAAATCCCTGTCCAATAATTTCTATGGTAAATTTGGAGTGCATTTGACTCTATAATTGTGTTTAAGTTTAGGAAATGTGTATCTTCAGTCCCTAAGATTTGGTGTCTTGGTACAATCACATCCACTATCTTGCAATCTTGACATGGACACAGCTTTGTTAACTTGCCTCACAAAGCTTCTCATTTTCAATCTCTGAAGAAGAATGAGTTGGTTCCCTTTCCGACTTTCTAAGTAAAAAGACATTGGTGTGAGAATACATGATTTATATATATATATATATATAGTTTTGTGAGTTCCTTGTGATTATGAAAGAATAAATAATTTATAAAATTGATAGTAGATGCAATTACCTGTAGCATTATTCTTCATTTCTAGAAATTACATTCTAAATATGTAGAACAAAATTGTCTTTTTCTGGGGAATCATCTTACTATGAGGTGTTTCCCAGAAGCACATATCTTTCAAAAATAAAATTTTAGCAAAATAAAGTAAATAAAAGCAGAATTTTCCCACTCTTTTCAAATCTCAAGTACTCTGCCAGAATTCAATATCACATCCTTTATGCACCTAACTGATTTAGAACTACAAAATTGACCTGTCCTCGGCCTTTTAAATCAGGCTTTTTAAATAAACTTCATTTTAATTTATAAAGTGAAATATCATTCTAATGAATGCAGGCATTTCGATCTTTCCCTCCTGCATTGGGGGCATTTCTTTCTTTTCTTCCTATGTGTTGACGTCAAATTTGGTCAACAAGGAATCAAATATAAAAATAGTGAATATAATAAATGGATGTAAGTGCCTTTTTTTGTTTATTAAATGGCCAAGTAAAGTATAGAGTTGTTTTTTAGCCATCCCCCCGTTTTTTCTCTCTTCAATCCTATTTATACTTATTACATTTGATAGCCTAGCAATCATTACATCTAAGCTATTAGTGGGACACTTGTCTCCTCCTTATCACAGCATGAGTTGATTAATGGACACTTGTCACTTTGAGTGGGACACTTGTCTTCTCCTTGTTGTGCATGAGTTTATTAATGGGACACTTGTCTTATTGAGTGGGACACGTGTCTCCTCCTTGTTGTGCATGAGTTGATGAGCTGGTCTTTTGGTAGGCCTTTTCTGGTCTCCGGGAGACCCGAGCTCTCGGGGTCTCCGGTCGGCTCTTCTGGTCTCCGAGGTCTTTGGGCTCTCCAGGAGACCCGGGCTCTCGGGGTCTTCGGTCGGCTCTTCTAGTCTCCGAGGTCTCTGGGCTCTCCGGGAGACCCGGACTCTCGGGCTCTCTGGTCGGCTCTTCTGGTCTCCGAGCTCTCCGGGAGACCCGAACTCTCGGGCTCTCTGGTCGGCTCTTCTGGTCTCCGGGCTCTCCGGGAGACCCGAGCTCTCGGGGTCTCCGGTCGGCTCTTCTGGTCTCCGAGGTCTTTGGGCTCTCCGGGAGACCCGAACTCTCGGGGTCTCCGGTCGGCTCTTCTGGTCTCCGAGGTCTTTGGGCTCTCCGGGAGACCCGGGCTCTTGGGGTCTCCGGGAGACCCGGGCTCTTGGGGTCTTCGGTCGGCTCTTCTGGTCTCCGGGCTCTCCGGGAGACCCGAACTCTCGGGGTCTCCGGTCGGCTCTTCTAGTCTCTGAGCTCTCCGGGAGACCCGGTGTACATAAAAAAATCATCCTGTTTTATTTGGGTATCAACAGGCCCCCAAGTTCTAGGCCGAGGAAGGCATATGTTGAGTCGGGCTGGAACTTTAAGAGTTGAGTGCATAAATGCCCTTTTTTTTTTTTTTTTTTTTAGGCCAAGCAAGGCCGAGATGAGATGTGCTCGGTCTAGGCCAAGGTGAGCTCGAGCTAGGTCAAGATGAGATGATTTTTTTTTGTAGCATTTAGTGTTAGGCCAAGCAAGTCCGAGATAAGTTGTGCTCGGGCTAGGCCGAGGTGAGCTCGAGCTAGGTCAAGATGAGATGATTTTTTTTTTGTAGCGTTGTGCTAGGCCAAGCAAGGCCGAGATGAGATGTGCTCGGGCTAGGCCGAGGTGAGCTCGATCTAGGTCGAGATGAGATGATTTGTTTTTTGTAGCGTTGTGTTAGGCCAAGCAAGGCCGAGATGAGATGTGCTCGGGCTAGGCCGAGGTGAGCTCGATCTAGGTCGAGATGAGATGATTTTTTTTTGTAGCGTTGTGTTAGGCCAAGCAAGGCCGAGATGAGATGTGCTCGGGCTAGGCCGAGGTGAGCTCGATCTAGGTCGAGATGAGATGAAATGAGATGAGATGAGATGAAATGAGATGCAATGAGATGCAATGAGATAAACTCGGGCTAGGCCGAGATGCGCTCGATCTAGGTCGAGATGAGATGAAATGAGATGCGATGAGATGCAATGAGATGAACTCGGCCAGCCGAGATGCGCCCGAAGCTTGCGCGTAACCAAGTCTTTGTTTTGTGCTCGGTGCGTAACCAAGTCTTTGTTTTGTGCTTGGTGCATGACCAAGTCTTTGTTTTTGTGCTTGGTGCGTAACCAAGTCTTTGTTTTGTGCTCGGTGCGTAACCAAGTCTTTGTTTTGTGCTCGGTGCGTAACCAAGTCTTTGTTTTGTGCTCGGTGCGTAACCAAGTCTTTGTTTTGTGCTTGCGGTGCTTGGCGCGTGGCCGAGGCGATTTTTTGCGGCGCTCGGCGCATGGCCGAGGCGATTCTGAGATAAAATGAGCACAATGGCCTTCCTCATTATGTGATGGCCCCCGGGCTATGGATTGACAGAAAATTGTACATTTACGAGTAGAATTGACCCGCAAAACGCCGATAGATCGTTTGGACGATAATTTTGGGAAGCATTGGCAAGACTTTCTTAGAAATCATAGGGGCTCAAGCCACGCTGTTTTCAATTGAAGTGAGAAACTATAACATATTTCCAAAATCATAAAAGAATCAATCAAACCTCCGTTTGTGCTGCCATGTAGAAAAGATATTTATTTTTCCCTCCTTTTTTTAATAGGTAGGAGGCCCCCTTCCTCTAGCGCCAATTTGTTGACGTCAAATTTGGTCAACAAGGAATCAAATATAAAAATAGTGAATATAATAAATGGTACATAAGTGCCTTTTTTTGTTTATTAAATGGCCAAGTAAAGTATAGAAATTTTTTTAGCCATCCCCCGTTTTCTCTCTTCAATCCTATTTATACTTATTACATTTGATAGCCTTAAGAATCATTACATCTAAGCTATTAGTGGGACACTTGTCTCCTCCTTATCACAAGTGCATGAGTTGATTAATGGACACTTGTCACTTTGAGTGGGACACTTGTCTTCCTCCTTGTTGTGCATGAGTTTATTAATGGGACACTTGTCTTATGAGTGGGACACGTGTCTCCTCCTTGTTGTGCATGAGTTGATGAGTGGTCTTTTGGTAGGCCTTTTTCGTCTCCGGAGACCCGAGCTCTCGGGGTCTCCTGGTCGGCTCTTCCGTCTCCGAGGTCTTTGGGCTCTCCAGAGACCCGGGCTCTCGGGGTCTTCTTCGGCTCTTCTAGTCTCCGAGGTCTCGGGCTCTCCCGGAGACCCGGACTCTCGGGCTCTGGTCGGCTCTTTCGGTCTCCGAGCTCTCCGGAGACCCGAACTCTCGGGCTCTCGGTCGGCTCTTCTCGTCTCCGGGCTCTCCGGAGACCCGAGCTCTCGGGGTCTCCTGGTCGGCTCTTCTTACCGTCTCCGAGGTCTTTGGGCTCTCCCGGGAGACCCGAACTCTCGGGTCTCCGGTCGGCTCTTCTGGTCTCCGAGGTCTTTGGGCTCTCCGGGAGACCCGGGCTCTTGGGGTCTCCGGGAGACCCGGGCTCTTGGGGTCTCCGGTCGGCTCTTCTGGTCTCCGGGCTCTCCGGGAGACCCGGACTCTCGGGGTCTCCGGTCGGCTCTTCTAGTCTCTGAGCTCTCCGGGAGACCCGGTGTACATAAAAAAATCATCCTGTTTTATTTGGGTATCAACACTATGTGTGTGATCTGTTGGGTGAAGGGAGAAGGGAGAACTGTAATGTGGGGCTCTTATGTATTCTATGCTCATGAAAATTTTCTAATGAATTTTTTTGTGGTACTCTACTTTTGGAAACTGTGCTATAATCATGGAAATTTTCTAGAGATTCTTAAGAGATCGGATTCATTCTGTGCATTTGTTGCATCCATTTGTTGACTTAATTTTTTTGTTTCTGAGACATAATATTTAACTTACGTCCATGTTAGGTCAGCGAACTGGTCTGGTGACTTTTGATTGTGAATTTGTAGTGATCATGTAAGTTGATGATTCAGAAATACATGGTCTGAGTTGAGCGCTTCATTTAGAAGAGATTTTGGGGGTTTCTGCTACAAGTAAACCTAAACAGGGATTGTATTCACTTCATTTGTTGAGCCTGCTTCATTTTTTCTTTGAATTATCCAATTAATCTGGTTTATATTGATCTTTAAAATCTTATTCACATGGTTTAGTAAATGAGTGATTTTCCCATTGCCAAAACAATAGGTGAGGGCTCAACGATGTAAAAAGGACATTCAGCTATCCATATCCTTTCCCCCTTGCAACAGATCCAATATATTGATGTGGGAATTGTTGAATTTTATCTAGATTCATTAAAATCTTGATTTTATCTCATAAATTCCCCGCATAGTTTCATAGGGACCAGATTTACCATGAGCCAAGGAGAATGGTTATTGATTTTTTTGTCTAATTTTGAGTAAGCTATTAGTGTCATACTAATATGTATGTGATTGGGTAATAATTCTGGTTTGTATGTCTACAGTTCCTATGGGGCAAATAAAGATGGAACCTTTAGACATCAAGTTTCAGAAAATGAAGTCGTTATGCACGCAGCGGATGAAACCTGCTCCATGGAATCAACTAGAAGGCCTTATTCGAGTTTTCTATTTTTGTAATTTCTCAAGTGTGCAGTTGCTAAATAAGAACCTAAATTTTTATGTTGTATGGTGGAAGTTGAACCCATTGCACTTAATACCCATTGAAATTGTGTAGTCTTGAGAATGACATTTATGTTGCACAATATGAGTACAGTGAAGAAATTGAGGCTAATTACTGAATTCCTATGCACGGTGGGAAATTAGAAAATCTAAAGTGTCTGTTGGCCAAGGACTTAAGATCAATCTCAGTTTTTCTTTTTTTCTTTATTTTATTGACCCATTAACTCAAAGGAAAACCAACATAAGTGGGTTCGCACATACCCTATACATGCATATTGTATGGTTTGAAGGTAAAACTTTAGTTGGAGATATTGACCTAATATTTTGAAAAGCAAGGTATGGGTACAAATTGTGCTGCCCAAATTTTAAATAATAAGTGACTGAAATTCAATGGCAGCAAGTTCAATATGTTAGTCTCCAAACTTATTACCACATTGATGAGAATCCTCCACATTTAGCTATTTGTCACCATATTTAGTAAAAATATTTAAAAGTGTAACCTTATTTTGTGAAACCCGAGAACTACTGAACGACTAAACGAGTGAAGATATCTAGCAATATTTCTTTCACGTAATCCTTCATTGTAAATGTGAATTGGGTTGTGGAGTTCTTGGGTTGTTTTCAAACAGATTTTTCATCATATCTTTGAGTGGTAGATGTTCAGTCTTTTTCTTTCATTTTGTTGTAATTTTTGTCTTATAATCCTTTGTTAGAGAATATCTAACTGTTCTTACTTATGAGCTCATGATTATTAATAAAATCAAGATGATAATTGCTTTGATTTGCTCTGTTCTTTAGTTGATCTTTTGACTATTTGAATTTATTAGGCGTGGGTTTGTGTTAAACTATCTGGACCAAAATATAACAGACTGGTTAATGCCTTGTCGATGATATTGGAAATTTGGCACATATTTGATATGGATGGAGTCTTACTTTTAAAATTTTATTGATTGCAATTGAGTGTGTTCACCCGGTTCTACCTCATGGGGGTTGTGAGTTGATATGGATTTCAGCATCAGACCGGTAGATGACAAAATAAAAAGGGGAGGAAGGAAAGAGGTGAAAAAAGTGTTATAGTCACAAATTAACTTTATTTCCTTTTTGTTCGGCAAAAACAATGAATATACATGTGTCGACTATATTTCAAAATGGAACTTCCCAACTAATTATCTTTTTTTTTTTTAACTTCTTTTTGGCCTTTTCATCATACAAAGATTTCAAAATTCGAATATTTGCTATAACATTGCATTTTTTGAATTCCCATAAAAATTAATTGGATAAACAACTGATTTATTTATTACTTTGTGTGAAGTATAGAGAGAGGGAAAAGGGACCAGAAAAAAAAAGAGTTGTTTTTATTGTAGGCTTAATTTTATTTATTATCAGTTTTGTTATTTGTCTAATGTGTTTACTTATCATGGGTTTTGTCTTGCTAATCATCATAATGTTTATCATGACACACAAATACGGGAAATACGAAGAGCTGTGAAGGAGTATTCAGAGCTACATCTTCCTAATTATATGGTGAACATATATTTTTCAGTTGTTGCAACTCTTTTTCTAATTTGCTGGTGAAAAGAAGAATACATTCAAAATTAAATTTAAGAAGATTTTAAAGATTGATTATATTATCATATAAGATTTGCAGCCAGTTTAGTTGGGAGAACTTGAGTATCATAATATTATAATATACTTCCATTTAACAATTGCTTAATTACTGGATTTTTCCATCTTACATTTCCACAAAATTTACTCCGAGTAATATATGCATCAAATCTTTTTGCGATCTAATGTTGGTTGATAGTTTATTTTGTTGATCGTGCTATGCCTTTGCATCAAATAATTGGCCCTTGAATCTTTATTTTTGAACAATGTAATGGATTGCAAATGACAACAATCTTATTTTGATGTTAATTTCTTGCATGTGGTGGATATGTGGTCTGAATTTTATTTTAATTATAATGTAGGTTGAGCATCTCTGATATTTTGTATTTATATGCACACACAAAAACTTGATCTTGGCGGTTCTTGAAATGATATACATATATAGGATATGGATCAAATAGGTCCTCCCATTTGGGGTGAGTCCATAGGACCCAATCCTAACCATAGATTAATATTTTTGGGTGGTCCAGATTTTTAGGGGGTTTTATATTTATTTTCTTTGTTTCAACAACTAAAAAGGGTAGGGTGGTCATTTTATAATATAGAATCAGTTATTGAGATTTGATGAGATCTCAATCACGTTCAATTTGTTTCCTCCTTTCACGCGGCACATGGTTTCAGTTATTGAGTAACACATATCCCTCATGTTCACTTTTTTTTATCTCCAGTGTTTTCTATTGTTAACTGCTTATGTAATATAATCATATTGCATGTGTAGTATAACCATATTGCATTTGTAAATTAATCATATTTGTATTGCATATGTAGTGTATATTTGTTGCTTATGTAGTATAGGATTGTTGCTTATGACTTGCTTATATAGTTAATATATTTGTGTTGCATATGTAGTGTATATTCGTTGCTTGTGTAGTATGAGTTTGTTGCTTATGACTTGCTTATGTAGTTAATGTATCTGTGGTGCATTTGTAGTGTATATTCATTACTTATGTAGTATAGACTTGTTGCTTATGTAGTATGAGTTTGTTGCTTATGACTTACTTATGTAGTTAATGTAATTGTGGTGCATACGTTGTGTATATTCGTTGCTTATGTAGTATAGGCCTTGCGCTTATGTAATATGGGGTTGTTGCTTATGACTTGCTTATGTAGTTAATATATCTGTAGTGCATACATAGTGTATATTCGTTGCTTATGTAGTATAGACTTGTTGCTTATGTAGTATGGATTTGTTGCTAATGACATGTTTATGTAGTTAATATATCTAAAAGCACCATGACACATCTATATAAGCAACAAATTACATTTTCATAAGAAATATGAATGATTTTTCATAGTAGTATGTTGAAGAAGAAGCAGTAGGTTTGTTACGTGATTTTGTTTTGAGATTTGGAAGGATTGCGTGAATCCCATGAATACCGTGAATCCCATGAATATTGATTTGAGAGGATGATTAATTTACCCCTGTGTTTAATTAACAAGCTTGTAATTTGTAATTTTGTCTCTTAAATCGCAACCCTTGAAAAATTAGATATATGGCTAGGATTGGTCCCTATGGACTCACCCTATGAGGTGGTCTCATATAACCCTCTCCCTACATATATATGTGTAACTATATAACATTCTTTCCTCAATGTGATAATTATGCATGTTTTCCCCTGTTTTCATTTTTCTTTCAATCTTATTATGATGAAGTGTAATAACAGATTTTATTCATCTTTGAATCAATATATTTGATTTGTATTGGTGATATATTGAATATTGAATAAAATATAATTTGAATACAAGATGTTGTATGCTGTTTTCAACAAATGGCAATATCATGTCAATTCTATTTAAAATAGTTTAATTTTTTTTGCTATGTATGTTCAATTCAATTCCATCACATTGCCCCATATGATAATTTCAAATTTTTATTGTGATGCAATTTTATATATATATATATATATATAACCCGCTTTGAAAACGAGCAAAAAGGGAAATACATCAAGTACATATACCAGTCATGTCGATCATTTGGGGAAGGAGACTAGAAGCAAACATCTCACTAGGGTGATTAGCTAAACTTATTTAAAACATCTTATAAACTCCTACATTTTATAAGATATTTTTAGAGCTTATAAGATATTCTTATTTTAAATATAAGTGGTTGAAGTGTTTAATTAGATAAAAAAAAAAGATGTTGTAGCTTTTAAGATATTAGTAATGACAATTGTGTAATTAAAATAGTCAAAATTAAAGGAGATTGTTGAAATAAGATCTTATTTTGAAAATAAGTTGGGATTCTCCATTTTTTTCAAAAAAATAGCTTATAAGTTTCTAACATTTTATTTAGGAGCTTATAAGTTTTTTTTTTTAAAAAACAAAAAGTTTACCAAACAAATTTAAATAACTTATAAGCTCTCAAACATCTTATAAGATGCTTTGAAGAGTCAGATCCAAAATTCAAATGATGATGGAGAAACTCTCCAAAGTATCAAAAAAAAAAAGTGCATGAGATTGTCAAATTCAAGTAAGAGTAATATGAAGGCTTGATGCAACTTAAATTCGTGTTACTTTACTTATAAGTACTTTCTTATGGTTTGATGGATATCTTCAATGTTTTGCACGACTCAGATTTAAGGAACAACTATGACTCAGAAAAATGTATGTTTAATCCTAAAACATGCTTTAAGTTTTTTTGTGATGTGAATCATGTGATATCAGAGACAATTTTGAAGCATCATTTTTGTTTAACGAAGCATTTTCAGAAATAACTCAAGGAATATTTTTTATTTTTTTTTCTTTCTTATAGAGGTACATTTGATATTACTAAAATGGAATATGTATTACACAAAGTGGAAATTTTTTACATGCATCCTAAACAAAAATTATTTGGTAGATTAAAGTTCTACGAATTCAAAGTAAATTTTTCTGATAAGTTTTTTGAGTCCACAAAGTCTTCAGTATGTTTCAGCTATTATATTTTATTTCATAAAATACAAGTGTTTTATTTTGTAGATTTCTCATCAAGTCAAACTGTATTTTACAATATGAAAAATATTCATAATAATTAAACTAAATTATAATATATTAATAACTTATTATTAAGTAATTAGCAAAATTATATGGGTCACGTGCGACGCACGTGCATCTTACTAGTAACACAAGTGTATGATCACAAATGGGCCTTGGACCGGTCCAACTCTTTGGGCTCGGGTTCAGGTTCAGTTGGTTTGTCACTCGAAAATGGGTTTGGCCCAAATTCAAGTGATTGTTGGGCTGATGAATCTGGACATTAGAGGTGTCCACGTTCGTGTGTCTATGAATCTAGACATTGGAGGTATCCAAGTTCATGTGACTTTTGGAGTTTGTAACTCCTCAAGTAGTGGTCAGAAGAAGAGGCTTGTAACTTATGGGAGTTACATATGGTTTTAATGCCCACTCTCTATCTTTAACTCCCTACAAGTGTTGGAAATGATGGCCTTTATAAGCTGGGGGGTGCATTGTTGCATGGGAGTAGAGTGAGAAGTTAGAGAGGAAGTCGATTTTGCGAGAATTAGATAACATTCGATGTTCATAATCATCCAAAGAGGTGTTACCACCCAGTGTTATAACATCTCGTGTCAGCACTTCCTTTCTGCAGTTTTTGAGTCAAGCAAACCAATTTTCTCACCTTCTAGTTTGATGGGACTTTTGTGTTAGTGGTGCTACTACACAAAAGACGTAAGTCGTTTTATCTTTGGGGACATTATGTAAAACCGTGAGCACTAGCAGGGACGTATTTGTCTTGCGGAAAGAGGTCTTCCTCGACTCGACTTGTAAAGTTCAGTCAGGTTCATGCTTCTTGAGTTGAAGAACATTCAAGAATTGTAATAGTTAAGTTTTACTTTTTTTTTGTAATTTTGTGTTTCTGTTTTGTAAGCCATCTTGAATGTTTTTCCCGCTTATGTAACCACTGTACTGTATTTTCCAACACGGATTGGGCTTAATTTTTGGAGGCCTGAAATGAATCTGATCTATTTGGTCGGATCATTCAACCCAAAACATTGGGCCAGTCTGGCATTTTATTTTGCTCCGAAAACAGCAACTCGTGAACTATTTGGCTCGGCCTGATTTTTCCCTTTGGCCCGACCATTGTCGTTCAGACCCGGCCATTTTAACAGCTCTGCCCGTATCCTACTAGGTCAAAACTCTGGACTTATTATTATTTTGTTTTTTAGGACTATGTCAATATGTTCGCCAAAAATATTTGGTTCATACAACTGTAAGTGTATAGTGTAATTTATAGAATAATGGCAAGTAAGGTCGTATTCCTCAAGGATTGATATTCGAAACACATAGGCTATACTAACATCGTGTTCTAATTTTATTGAAGGACCGAAAATCAAGTTATTTTTAACTAAAAATCAAAAATAAAAGAAAATAAAAGAATTAAATTTGCGAACCCCACAAGTATTTTCACTATCTATAGGAGTAATCTTAGGCACATAATCTAAACATGTTTCTTCAATATTAAATGCAAGTAAAATTTTAAAAACCAATTCATGCAATTATATGGGTTAAACTCCTAAAATAGTTTATTCCCCCTCCCGAGTGGCGCATAAACAGTAGATTAATTGAGGTCTCCCGATCCATCACAATTATTATTAACTCCCAAAAGATCTTTGAATTGAAATACTCCCCACAAACAAAAGTAGTCTCCCGATACATTACCCTGTTTATGTCTGAATTCGATTTTCGTCTCGTTAGAACTCACCTCCCGGATTATGGACTAACAAGTATGACATGCAAATTATTGATCAGATAAAAAGCAATTATAAATAAGCACTCGAATTCATAAAATAGAAAACATGAATTAATTAAGCAAACAAATAATCATATTTGACATAAATCAACAGTTTCGATTATGCCCCTAAGATCCGAAAGATATGTCAAACATTGATTACAAACTCATAGACAAATTTGAATCAATATTAAGACATGTTTAAGTACACACAAGAGTTCTTAGACATAGAAAGAAAACCCCTTCTTGCCAGGATGAATTCTCCTTCCAAGCCCTCGAAGCTCTTGTGCTCCCTAGATGCGAAAGCCTGGTGATGTTCTTCGCGACCTAACCTTCTTTGCTCAGAAGATCTTCGATTCATATGTTCCTGGGTTATTTGATGTGTTTTCTCCGTATGAAGTGATGTATTTTCATGCATAGCCTTGGGTCCCTTTCATAGATGCATGGAGAGATCACTTATAGAGTTCTGTTAGGATTCGGAGACCAATTCAGCCCCAGAAATGTCGTACGCCCGTGTCATCCCACACGGTCGGGTCGTGCGATTGGAATTGGCTTCTGGGGTCTTCACAAACGTTGTATCCCTTTCTCTTAGCTTTCCATAGCCACTTCAATCACCTTAATATCAATTTTGTAGCGAATGTTATGGCCAAAATACTAAACCCTACCAGTGCTGGAAACTGTTGGCGTGTTTTGACCTTTTTGAGGAAAATTATTTTTTGTTTGATCGTCCATGCTATTTTCCTTCATATCTTTGCTCGTACCTTAGATCTTGACCTATACTTTAGAACGTGATATCGCATTTTGTCTAATTTAGCTCCATTTCCTGTAAAATTCATAAGAGTACGATGTATCACACCCAACAAAGGAAACCAAGTAAAATACACTAAATATACATGCAAATATATCAATTATATATCATTTTAAGCCCCTAAATGCATGTATATTTTATATGTATCAAAATCCCCCAAACTTAAAGCATTGCTCGCCCTCGAGCAAATTAAAAAAAATAATATAAGGGGTAAAAATGAACGAACACCCAAGAACACTATGAACATTAAATAGCATTTGATTTCATACTTAAGGAAACCATATAATTCATCATCAAGAAGTCATCATTCATAAACTCGGCATAATTAATACTCTTTTGTATACTTGACATTGCGACTCATTAGTAAATAGTGTATCACTATACTCTCAAAGTTTATGGGTAGTGTTTATGCTCAAATACAATTCATTGAAAGTAGAACTACCATAGGCTTGCAAATCATCTAACATCTCTACCACTTTTGTGTGCACAATCGAAGAATTAAAAAGGACTTTTATTAGGTTGTAATGTAGGTTCTTTGGTAAGGATAGGAAAATTTGGATTAAGTGAATTGACTTGAGCAAATAGAATTTACGCATACAGACTTGCAATTCACCAACTCAATTTCGTATAATACTCATTTTATGTTTCAATTCCACATTTATTTCTCATTTTTTTCATACTTAGGCCTTTTTGCCTTTTTTTTTTTTTTTTTCTAGCCTTTAAGCTTTAAGAAGTTTTTTTTCTTTTGCTTTGCTCGATTTTCTCTATGTAATTTTTCAGAGATTTTCTTTTTTTTTCGAGCTTCATGAATTTTTTCATTTACCCAGATACTGCTCATCCCTCTTTCTTTTGCCAACTTCCTCTTTTTTTTAAAAAAGAAATTTCGCAACTTGTCCCCCAAACTTATTCATTTTCTATAAGCTCAAGAAATTTCAGGGATATAAATAAATTTTAAAGATCAATGTGGCTTAGAATAAAAGTTTTGGCTCAAAATTGGCTAACTAGGGAATCATGAGTTCATAGGTAGGCTTTTTAGGCTAAGTAGGCTAAACAAAGATGGTCTCAGATCATTTTCAAAAATTGCACACACACATGGCTTCAATGAAGATACCGAGCAGCAAGTTCTGAGTTCTATCTATCATGAATGACATACTCAAGAAAAAATAAGTATGCATCATATTAAGCAGTTTAACGCACAAAAGCTCACAGGCTTATTTTTCACAACATGTTCAAATACCCAATCTTCTTAATAAATGCAAACAAATAAATAACTTTCCTCTTAACAATTTATCACATTATTCCCACAGGTATGTTATCTCATTCCATAAAATATTCATAATAAAACTATACGGGAGCTGGGCATAAAAACTAAATTAAAACCACACACAAAAGCAATTAAACGTGCTAAAACAGTAAACGTGCTAAAACAATAAAACAAATAAATCGAAAAAATTAAACTACATATCGGTTTTTTTTTCAAAAATATTAATGCAAAGTGCTCTACATGCAATCCTAAATGCAAATGCAAAATGCAAGATAGTACCCAACTACGCATTCTTGACAATCCCCCAAAACTTAAAATATCCTTCGTCCCGAACATATGAGGAAATTATCAAAAAAAAGAAAAAGGAATGCGTAAAGAGTACTTACCTGGATCGTTCCAGTGAAGCCGGGGATCTCGTTCGTCAAATTTGAAACTGGAGGAGCAAATCGCACGGTCGGATCGTGTCCGTCCACACGCCTGGGCGCGTCTGATTTTTTTTCGTTTATTTTTTCTTTTCTTTTTTTGCTTTTTTTTGGGTTTTTTTTTCGTTTTTTTAACCTCGGGGTATTTCGCGACGTCTCTTGTGTTACCTCCACAAAGTGCTAAGTTTTACGTCTTCAACCAGACTTTAAATTTCTAACATCATTGTCATTGAACCGGATTGGTTGAAATCCTTGGGCCCTCATATTCTGTACCATCCATCAGACGAATGGTATTGCACTATTTTCTCGGATTAAGTTCAATATCGCTTGGGAATTTGCCCTTTGATGTTGGCCTCCCACTGCAGTTGCGATTTGGGTTACTTGTATCTCCAAAGATTCCAGTATCGCATTCAACAAAAACGATGTTAAAAACGAAGAAGAGAAAAAAATAAAATAAAAAACCGAAAAAAGAAAAAAAAGATATTTACAAAATAATATGCTTCAGTTAAGATTGAACTGCTTATTACTATATCTAAGTAGAATTTAATCAATCCTCGACAACGGCGCCAAAAACTTGTTCGCCAAAAATATTTGGTTCATACAACTGCAAGTGCACATTGTAGTTTATAGAATAATGGCAAGCAAGGTCGTATTCCTCAATGATTGATATTCGAAACACTTAGGCTATAATAACATTGTATTCTAATTTTATTGAAGCCACCGAAAATCAAGTTATTTTAACTAAAAATCGAAAATAAAAGAAAATAAAAGAATTAAATTTGCGAACCCCACAAGTATTTTCACTATCTATAGGAGCAACCTTAGGCATATAATCTCAACATGTTTCTTCAATATTAAATGCAAGCAAAGTTTTAAAAACCAATTAATGCAATTCTATGGGTTCAACTCCTAAAATAGTTTATTCCCCCTTTCAGGTGGCGCATAAACAGTAGATTAATAATAATTGAGGTCTCCCGATCTATCACAACTATTATTAACTCCCAAAAGATATTTGAATTGAAATACTCCCCACAAACAGAAGTAGTCTCTCGATACATTACCCGGTTTATGTCTAAATTCGATTTTCTTCTCGTTAGAACTCACCTCCTGGATTATGGACTAACAAGTATGACATTCAAATTATTGATCAGATAAAAAGCAATTAAAATAAGCACTTGAATTCATAAAATAGAAAGCATGAATTAATTAAGCAAACAAATAATCATATTTAAAATAAATCAACATTTCGATTATGCCACTAAGATCCGAAAAATATGCCAAACATTGATTACAAACTCATAGATAAATTTGAATCAATATTAAGACATCGTTTAAGTACAGACAAGAGTTCTTAGACATAGAAAGAAAACCCCTTTTTGTCAGGATGGATTCTCCTTCCAAGCCCTCGAAGCTCTTGTGCTCCCTAGATGCGAAAGCCTTGTAGTGTTATTCGCGAACTAGACTTCTTTGCTCATAAGTTCTTTGATTCTTATGTTTCTGTGTTATTTGATGTGTTTTCTCTGTATAAAGTGATGTATTTTCGTGCATAGCCTTGGGTCCCTTTTATAGATACATGGAGAGATCACTTGTAGAGTACTGTTATGATTAGGAGACCAATTCAGTCGCCCCATAAACATCGCATGCCCATGTCATCCCACACGTCGGGTCATGCGATCGTAATTAGCATCTGGGGTCCCACAAAAATTGTAGCCCTTTCTCTTAGCTTTTCATAGCCACTTGAATCACCTTAAAATCAATTTTGTAGCGAAAGTTATGGCCAAATTACTGAATCATGCCAGTGCTGAAAACTGTTAGCGCGTTTTGACGTTTTTGAAGAAAATTCTTTTTTGTTTGACCGTCCATGCTTCTTTCCTTCATATGTTTGCTCGTATTGGAACGTGATATCGCTTTTTACTTAATTTAGATCCATTTCCTGTAAAATTTGCAAGAGTATGCAGTATCACGTCCAACAAAGGAAACCAAGTAAAACACACTAAATATACATGCAAATATATCAATTATATATCATTTTAAGCCCCTAAATGCACGTATATTTTACATGTATCATAATTTCTATGTCATAATAAACGAGTCACTAATAAATAATATGTAAGAATTTTCCCGCACATTATTATATAAAAGATAATTGAAATTTGTACAATAAGAAAAAGTTGATTACTGTTGAAATAGTAATTTTTTTGTAGTCAACTTTTAAGGTTCTTATACAATTAGAATTAAATAGATTAGCTTTCATATTCGTGTGTGTATTTTATTAATTATCATATTTGTCTTTTTATTTTTTAAAATTTAACGTTTTTTTTTCATTTTTAATCCATTTTTGACGTACAATGTATCATATTAATCATTTTTTTATGATCTTCAGTTTGACATCTATATTGTATATATAAAATAAAAATAATAAACATAAAAAATATAAGATATATTTACCCAAAATTTTATTTTTAATAGACTTTAAAAATTATGTATTCGGGGTATTAAACATCAATTTATATAGTCATGAATTTTGGCTATCTATGATATATTTAAGTTGTTATTTGGGTTTATCCCATTTCTTCATAATTATATAGAATCGTATTTAAGTTGGTTAAATTTAATTAAAAAATATTTATTTTAATTGAAGAAAACATCTCAAAATATGTATCTAAATTTTATACATATATATTGCATATATCCATGGATGATTCTAATGTATGTATGATATTTTTTCTTTTTTGACTTCATCAATAATAAAATATTAAATTGTATACCCCGTCTATTGTCTAATGCTATTTTAAAACTATTACAATGCATGACGATAGAACTCGTATAATTATTAGGAAAATACATTTGCCATAGTATAATGCATGATGATGGAGGCTGATACGGGATTGCAGTCGAGCTATTGATCCCATACACGACTCATCCATTCCACATATACAGTCAGGGATAGCTCACTCGAGCGATTAGCAAGTCAGTCAAAACAACAGGAGTGTTCATAAACACACGGATCCGGTATTAAGTCAACTAAGTTTAAATTCATGGTCTAATTACCGGGTGGATAATCTAGTCGGATACGTTATTGAGTCGATACTTTATATAAAAGTCCATATCGTAATATTACAGATTATTCCGGCGAGGAAGTCGCCTTACTGTTCGTGTATTTATCCAGGTAAGAAAGTTCGACTAATAAATCGGATAATAAATAAAATATAATTTTCATTGAGTAATATAAAAATGTGTCTAAAATTAATATAAGTAATTGTCTTTGAAAATATAAAATTTTCTTCCTTAGTGGAGGCAAGGTATAATTGTTTTTGTTTTTAAATCAATACTTTTTTTTAACTAAGGAATGTATTTTCATACTGGTTTTTAAAATTCAATAGGACTCGGAATGAGGCAAGGTCAGTTCCTAAATTTTCTAAAAATTCCAAGGTGTAATATTTACAGTGTCCCGGGGTTAGATTTTTGAAATTTACAGACTAGCCCTTAATTTTTCCAAAAATAATGTTTTCGACCTGATATTTTAAAAATAAATATATCTTAATTAGGGAAGGTTTTAATGTGATTGAAAGCCCTAAAATTTCTTTAGGATAGTATTATTTTAAGATAAAAATAGTTTCGGAATTTTTGCAGGTTAAGTACCTTATTTTCAAAAATTATATCTTTAGCCCAAAAGTGAATTTGATGTTAAGGACTCATTTCAAATCCGATTTTTATGAAATTTGGACTAGGGGTCCAGAATATTATTAAATATAAGTCCATAATATTTTTTGGGACAGTGACTGTTATAATTTTTGAAAATTACAGTTGGATCCTGTTAAGTGTTAAAAATTATCATTTTAGTGTCTAATTAGTCTTTTATTGTATTTACTTGACCCGAAGGGTCTCCATTTTTTTTGTAACTTATAGTATAATGTTTATAGTATTATAAGGTCCAAATTTTTAATTTCCCAGAGAGGTCCTTCACAGTTTTGTAATTTATGCATTTGGCCCTATATTTTGCAATAATTGCAAAAATGGCCCAAGTTCAATTTCTTCTACTAAGTTACAAGTCCAGAATATATAAATATGTAATAATATATATTTGTACATTTCTAAGCTCTTTTTTGGACATGCATAGTAATAAGGCACCTTAAAGCATAATAAAGGGGCAACTTTTGACAATTTATTACTATTGCAAATAAAATCATAATATATATCTTTTTTGTTTTTTGTAAAATTTTCTGAATAGATAATAAAAATTTATAATAAGATTTTGTACATAATACTAAATTATATAGCATGCTTTTATGCAAAAATAAAATGAGAGAGTTGTGGAAAATTTTTCACCCACCTCTTTGATTTTTTTGGTAGTAGAATGGTCTAGTGATTCTCTTCCTTAGAATATCTCCTCAAAGGTCCCAGAGCTTCTTTGGGCAGCCTCTAAGTTGGAAGATTGGGTATCAAAATATGAAGAAAAATGGAGAGAAAAAGAAACAAGAGAGAGTTTAAGGCCTAGGAAGTTCTTACCGTTCTTGTCTCTTGAAAGCTCCTTAAAACCTTAACTCCAAATTCTTAAATTTTCGGTCTTTCCTCTTTAGTACTAAAAGAAGTGAATTCCAAGTTAGGATTGGAAGGAAGATGGTTAGTTAAAAAATGAGATGGCTTGAAGAAGGAGAAAATTTCTTACCTTAATTCCTCCAATTTTCGGCCTTGAGGATATGAGAGGGAGAGAGTTGTGTTTTTGTAATGAAATGGTTAAATGTGGGATGGAAGTGGTGTAAGAACAAGAGTCTTCCTCCTCTAGCCCTCAAGTCGCCCCCCCCCCCAAACACTTAGGCTTTCATTGTTTTTTTTTTTTTTGAAGATTGCATTTTGGTGGCTCATGCTTGGAAGTGTAAGAGTTTGTGATCTTGGGGTTGAGAAAAGCTTGCATGCTTGAGTGAATACGACAAAAGGAAAAGACATTGCTTGCAATTTTATATATTCTTTATTTGTATTTTGGTGATAATTATGTTCTATTATCTATCTCTAATCCTTCTTATCACTCCCCTTATAGCTTAGTCCTCTTAGATAAGTCAAGCTTTCTTATTTCCAACTCTTATGATAATTCATTCAAACTCTATAGTTGGTATTAATAAAATGCTAGTGTATGAGTTAATGAAATTCTAAACTTAGGGATAATTAGCAATTATAAATTAGTAAGTTAAAGAAAATAAAATAAATTAGTAGTTAGATATTAAGAATTTCGAAATTAAGAACACATTTTATTATTAGCAATATTGCGACACTAGTTACGTAGTACCTTATCCGGAATATTACAAATTCGAGCTAAATAAAAATCGGGGCCTCACAATAGAACACAAGGAAAAATAATTGCTAGAAGATACAGTTAAAGGTTAGTTTCTCTCCAAAAAGGCTGAAAAAACCTGTATATCATGAAAACTTATCTAAACAATAAGAAACTGATATGTTCAAATATGCAACACTTAAGTTATAAAACTAACTTTAAGACAAAGCAAAACTAATGGCATGACAAACATATATGTCAACAACAACAATTATTTTTAAATGGACTTATAAAATATACCACTTCTCCAAGTATTTATTTTGAGAAATGATAATTTATGACTTTTGAATTTCATTTACGACAATTCTACTCGATGAGCATTAAAATGCATTTTCACCAAAGACTTCACTATACTCATAATAAGTACTTCTAAAAAAGTTCATATTAAAAAGCAAATTTCATGTATGAACTCCTATTTCAAAAGTTTTCTCAAACATACACTGTTTATTTTTTTAATTAATTTAAGATGGATTAAGTGAATGAAATAAATATAATTAATTAGAGATTGGGTTTATTGGGATGAAATCCAAAATAAGAATTCAAATCATGAAAGGAAAAAAAGGACTTTAAAATCCTTAAATTATAAGGATTGGCACCCAAAGGGTGGTGAAAGTGAAAAAAGACAAATAGAAAGTACACTGTATGTATTGAAGACAAGTGTCTCATTTATAAAAATAGACACATGCATGATGAATTTACATCAATTGTATATACATTAGGTGTAACATCTAAGCGACCCTGCTGTAAGGTTTTATAGGCTGATTAAGATCACAAATTTTGGCAAGAAGTACTTATTTTTCCTACCCAATATTCACTTTGAGTTGATTTTGTCTTTCTAATTTTAACCCTCTTTGATTTAGGGATACTAAATCTTCAATCTACACATGAAAGTATTTTTTTCATTGAACCAATTTAATTTGATTAGCAAAAAATTAATTGTAACGGGATGTCCAATTATGCTTAGAGGAAATACAATTGGAGTTCTAAGATGTAACAATCTGTCTATGGACTTTGAATTTGTGGAAATTCTAGATTTATGAATTTTAACAGCGGGAGGTACCTTACGATTTGGATCGATATTTCAAGTCCTTACAAAGCACAATCTTATAGGTAAAAACTCTTTTCTTCTTTCACAGAAATTAAATATCTCATCTTGATCCAACTGTAATTACAATCGCATAGGTAGGTTCATAAACTTTGAGTGACATAATTTATGTTTCACAAAAATTGTTGATATGTACGCTGTTTTGTTTTGGTTCGTTTTTTTTTTTTTTTAAAAATTCGCCCTTTTGCAGAGACTCGAACCCGGCCTTTCTGGTTGAAGAGTAATATGTAACCGGGCTAACCCCAGTTTTGTTTGTTTGTTGTTTTGGTTCAGCTATATGAAAGTGTCTATCTTTTCGATGAAAAAAACTTTCAAAAAAAAAAATTTGTGCTAGATGGTCCATGGATTAAATTCATGAAATGTGGATTAAATTCATGAAATGGATCATATATTTAAATAGAATTTCAATTGTAACCTAAATTCATGAAAATAATTTATATTTTTGTTTTTGTTATGATTCGCGAGAGGGTCTCGTATAAGACTACTCTTTATGTTTTGGGAAAAAAATAGATATTTTTTTACCGCATATCTAAGGCCACGTGAATCTAACATTCTCATCCCTTTATAAACACAATACACATCCACATGTATATAGAAATACATGTGATATTATACTTACTACTTATAATATATGTATATACACACATACACACACACACACACACAGAGAGAGAGAGAGATTTGTCGTGGGGTGTGGAGGTAGTGTTGGAACTTGGAAGTGGCCGTCGCGCGGGGATTGGGTGATTTTTGACCTTCAAATTTGATAAGAAAATGAAAACTATCAAAATAAAATATAAGATTACGGAATTTTTTTCCTATCCAATTGAACTTTTTTTTCGACTTTGCGGTCTAAACTTACTTTTGGAACATTATATCTCTTGAAGCTCACAGATTTTGCACATAGCCTACTGAGACTCGTCACCAATGGAATATTCTGTCAGAATCTTTTCACATGTCATGCACGTGGGGAAAAATTATCATTTTATTCAAGTCATATATACTATAGTTATTGCACTTTATCATCTAACTTTGCACGATTGTTACTCTGACATATGAACTTTGAGCGATTTACACTTTGTCACCTCAATTATAAAAAAAAATTCAAAAAAATTATATGTATATAATTTTTTTAATTTATTGATAAAAAAAATTAAATTTAATTAGTATTTACTTCAATAAAATATATTATCAACAATATTATTTTATAATTTTTTTTTTATTTTTTGACTTTCTTGTAGAATTGTCGAATTATAGTTTACTTCAATGATTTACTTTATTAGTTTATAAACCTAAAAAATATGAAATTAATGTTAATATATGTTACCAAATTATAAATAAAAAATATAAATAAATAATTATTTATCCATTTCGAGGTACTAAAATAATATACATAGGCAAATATAAATTCTAATATAAATTAGAATGAATTTTCATAAATAAAATAGTCTAAACTCAAACAAAAAATAATAAAATAAAATGGGTAGTAATAAATTTGAACCATATGTTAAAATCCTATACAATATTTTAAAACTAGAAATAATATAATTCATTAAAGTTGCACTACTTTTATCTTTTTGAAATTTACCTGAGTTTATAAAAATAATTTCTGAAATGCATTATATTATAACATTGACACTTGTGTATATTTATTATTCTTTCACTTCAAAGTTCATGGAAGTAGATTTTTTCCTAATTTTGATGATAAAAAAATAGTAAATTAAATAAGTTAAAAAGGAAGAAATTATAAAGTATATTGATAATATATTTTATTGAAGTAAATACTAGTCAAATTTACTTATTTTAGGTAAAAAAATTAAAAAAGGTATAAAATAAATGTGTATATATAATTTTTTGATTTTCTTTTAAATTGATGTGGCAAAGTGTAAATATTATTTAAAATTCATATGACAAAATAACAAACACGTAAAGGTATAGATTACAAAGTGCAATAAGTTTAATATAATTTGAGTCAAAGACAATTTTGCCTCCACATACATGGCACGTGACAAGATTCCGGTGAAATATTCAGTTGTCGGTGAGTCCCATAAGCTATGTGTAAAACCCCTGAACTTCAGGAGGTTAAGTGCCTCCCCCTCCCCCCCCCCCTCCCCAAAAGAAAAAAAAAGGTTTAGATCTCAAAGTCGAAAAAATCGAATAGCTCGAAGGGCAAAAAAAATTTCCTCCATAAAATTATATAATTTGGTGTAATAGTTTCTTTGACTCAAGTCTTCTTTTTTTTTTAATTAATATTAGATAAAAAGACCATAATTTATATTCCCGAACTTTCTTGGTATGTAAAGTCAATTAGATGGAGGATTTTGGACACATATGTTCCTACAAGGTGGATTTGAAAAATTCACAATAATAACTTAAAAAATAGTTTCTACGAGAACCTAATAATTTGAAATTCATTGAGATTCAATGGATTTGTTATCGTGAATTTGAAATCCCAAACTTCAAATCCACCATCGATTCAAATGAAGTCTTAATTGCATTTGGATTGATTAATTTGAATTGAAAAGGAAAATTTGGAGAAAATATTTCATACGAATGAATTAGAGATCAATAATAATCAAATAATAGTTAGTAATCAAAAAATAGTTAAAACTACTGGGTTAATTCTGTTGGAATTGGTTTTATTAAATTGGGTTTTGACCCGATTTTGACCAATTATTTAAGTGGGGTCATTTATTCAAAGTATGAATAAAATGAGATAAACGTCATCTACGCCGCGGGTAGATGGGTTTAGCATTTTGAATTTCTCAAAACCAATATCGGGTGAATGAGAAATAAATGCATAAAGTTGTCCACTTAAAATGCTTTTATATATGGAATATAAAAGGGTGGGAATATGGAAAGCCATATCCCACATAGGAAACATATTAAATGTTTGACTAGTTAATAAAGAGCTTCACCACTAATAAGGAGTAATCAAGTGGAACTCCTTATGGTACACCCTAGTGGACCAAGTCAATTTTGACTAGCCTTTGGCTAGCTCAAAAGGCACCAAGGACGGTGCGGAGCACCGTCCGAGCCGGAGCCGGAGCTGGAGCTGGAGCCGGAGCCAGGCCCGGGCCCGCGCACGTCGCACATAGTCGCATTGGGCGCACGTCGCACCACTAATTGCATCAGAAAATTTCGAAATTCACATAGCATCAGCATAAAAAGTCTTGAGAGTTCAAAAACACTAAAAGTTCGAAGTGTCTTGTGATTTGTAGTGTTGCTATCACAAGACGTAAGTCGTTGTATCTTGGGAGGCGATTGCCAGTTTCCGTTAACACCGTGAGCGGGGCAATTTCGTCTTAAAGACAAAGAGTCCAACTCTTGCCTCGACTTTCTGTTACTCTGCTCGATTTTCTGTGGCCATTCGGTATACACCATCAGTTTTTCCAACAGTTTAAGACGAAATTTTCGTGTATATCAAATGGCTTCGATGTCTTGATTTCCAAAGACTTCGGACTAAAGACCGGAGAGAAACCCGAGAAGTTTGGGGGTTCGAGACTTCAAAAGATGGCAACGAAAATGTTGTTCTATCTTACGACTCTGAACCTTGCTCGTTTCCTTACGGAGGATGCCCCAACTGTGGGGGAAGAGGAGACTGATAAAGAGAAGAGGATGGCGTTCGATGCTTGGAGTCAAAGCGACTTCCTGTGCCGGAACTACATTCTCAACGGATCGACAACACATTGTACAATGTGTATTGTTCGATAAAAGATCGCTAAAGAGCTATGGAGCTCTTTAGAGAAGAAGTATAAAACGGAAGATGCTGGCACAAAGAAATTTGTTGTCGGCAAATTCCTTGAGTTCAAGATGGTTGACACCAAGACGGTGATCAGCCAGGTTCAAGAGATCCAGTTAATTCTGCATGATATAATTGCAGAAGGTATGGTGGTGAGTGAATCCTTTCAAGTAGCTGCTATAATCGAGAAGCTACCGCCTCTGTGGAAGGATTTTAAAAATTACCTGAAGCATAAGTGGAAGGAGATGGGGCTTGAAGACTTAATTGTCAGATTGCGAATTGAAGAAGACAATCGCAAGTATGAGATTAAGTTTGGCAAGCTTCCTATGGAGGCAAAGGCAAACTTGGTGGAGCTCAATGCTAGCAAGAAGAGAAAGCACCCGGGGAATAATCAAAAGTAGGGGAAGGCTAAAAAGTTCAAAGGGACTTGCTTCAACTGTGGAAAGCCGAATCACAAGGCTAAAGATTGTCGTCTTCCTAAAAAGGCCAATCGGAACCAGGTGCATGTGACCGAGGACAAATCAGTACCAATTGATATGTCCGAGCTTGATCTCTCGGTTGTAGTGTATGAAGGCAACAAGTGCTACATGGTGGAGAACCCGAGAGAATGGTGGGTGGACACAGGTGCTACACGCCACATATGCTCCGACAAAGACATGTTCTCAACGTATACTCCTATCAATGGAAGGAAGCTATACATGGGGAATCATGCAACGCCTGAAATTGTCGGTCTCGGCAAGGTGGTGCTAAAGATGACCTCGGGCAAGGAGCTGACCCTCGTTGATGTCCTTCATGTTCCAGACATTCGGAAGAACTTAGTGTCAGGATCGTTGTTGGTCAAGGCAGGGTTTAGATTAGTATTTGAGGCTCAAAAGTTTGTACTTATGAAAAATGGACAGTTCATAGGGAAGGGGTACTTAGATAATGGACTGTTCAAGATGAATGTAATGAATGTACTCCGAAACTTTGAAAGCAATAAAATTAATGCTTCTTCTTATTTGCTTGAGTGTTCAAATTTATGGCATGTTAGATTAGGACATGTGAATTTTAACACTTTGAAAAGGTTAGTAAACTTGGAATTACTACCTAACTTTAAAATAGATTCACATCACAAGTGTGAAATCTGTGTTGAGGCAAAAATGGCCAAAACACCATTCCACTCGGTGGAAAGAGAAACAGAACCTCTAGAGTTAATTCACAGTGATATATGTGATTTAAAGTTTGTGCAAACTAGAGGTGGGAAAAAGTATTTTATTACTTTTATCGATGATTGCACAAAATACTATTATGTATATCTTTTAAGAAGTAAAGATGAGGCCTTAGAAGCTTTTAAAAGCTATAAGAATGAGGTTGAAAATCAACTAAGCAAACGAATTAAGATAATTCAAGTGATAGAGTGGAGAATATGGAGCTCCTTTTGATGAATTTTGCTCGGATTCTCGGTATTATTCATCAAACGACATGACTCCTTATTCACCACAATCAAACGGTATTCTTTGAACGCAAAAAACCGAACTCTAAAAGAAATGATGAATGCTTTGTTGATAAATTCTGGTTTACCTCGAATTTGTGGGGGAAGCAATTCTCTCGGCTAACCACATTCTTAACAAAATACCACACAAAAATAAAGATAAAACTCAAAGATGAGTTATGGAAAGGTCGAAAACCTTCATATAAATACCCGAAAGTGTGGGGGTGTTTGGCTAAAGTAGAAATACCTAAGCCAAAACAAGTCAAGATAGGGCCTAAAACAATCGATTGCATTTTCATTGGATATGCAAATAACAAGAGTGCATATCGATTTTTAGTGCACAAATCAAGCAATTCCGGATGTACAAGAAGGTACAATTATTGAGTTAAGGAATCTTTGTATTTTTCAAGACGTGTTTCATTGTCAAGAAAGGAAAGAGGCTAGTTCTAGCAAAAGAACACGTGATATCTCTTGCCGATGGTGATCACCAAAGTGATGAAGAACCAAGACGCAAAGCCTTGATAAAGGGCCAAAACAACTAAGTCTTTTGGTCCGCATTTTCTAACTTATGTGTTAGAAAATGAACCAATGACAATTGGTGAAGCATTGTCGATCCGAAGCTCCATTCGGAAAGAAGCTATTAATAGTGAGATAGATTCCATTATGCAAAATCATACTTGGGAGTTGGTAGATCTCCCACCAGAAATAAGCCTTTAGGATGCAAGTGGATCCTTAAAAAGGAAATATAAAGTCGATGGAACTATTGATAAGTACAAGGCCATGTTAGTAGCTAAGGGATTTAAACAAAGAGAATGCCTTGATTTCTTTGATGCGTATTCACCAGACAAGAATCACATCTATTAGAGTTCTCATTGCTATTGCGGCAAAGATTGCATAACCTTGAGATACACCAAATGGATGTGAAAAACGGCTTTTCTAAATGGTGAATTAGAAGAGAAATCTACATGGAACAACCCGGCGGGTTTGTTGCTCCCGACGAGAGAAGAAGGTGTGCAAACTCGTTAAGTCATTGTATGGCCTTAAGCAAGCTCCGAAACAATGGCACGAGAAATTTGACAGAACTATCTTTGTCAAATGGTTTCAAAATTAACGAGTGTGATAAATGTGTTTACATTAAAGACACACCTAATGCTTATGTAATTGTTTGTCCGTATGTTGACGACATGTTAATTATGGGTAGTAATCATGATATAATCATGAATACTAAGAAAATGTTACTCAAACATTTTGATATGAAAGATATGGGTATAGCAGATGTTATTCGGGAATTAAGATTTCTAAAACATCCGATGGACTTGTTTTATCACAAGTCTCATTATATTGAGACAAGATTTTGAAAGTTCAATGCTTATGATACTCATCCAAATAAAACACTGTTGATTTAAGCTTACACTTAGCTAAAAATCAAGGTGAGCACGTATCTCAACTAGAATATTCTCGGATCATTGGCGCTAATGTATGTAACAAACTGCACACGTCCGGATATTGCCTACGCAGTTAACAAACTGAGTAGATTTACAAGTAATCCTGGAAATGACCATTGGAAGGCATTGATAAGGGTTCTTAGGTATCTAAGACTCACCATGAATTATGGATTACATTACTCGAGATATACAGCTGTATTAGAAGGATACAGTGATGCTAATTGGATATCTGACTCAAAAGACTCCAAGTCCACTAGTGGTTATGTTTTTACCATTGGTGGTGGAGCGGTGTCATGGAAATTCTCTAAACAAACTTGTATAGCTCGATCCACGGTGGAATCAGAGTTTATAGCATTGGATAAAGTTGGTGAAGAAGCAGAATGGCTTCGCAACTTTTTAGAGGATATTCCTTGCGGGCCTAAGCCGGTGGTCGCAATCATGATACATTGTGATAGTCGATCGGCGAATAGGAAGGGCTCAAAATAGTATGTACAACGGTAAGTCTCGACATATACGTCGAAGACATAACACCGTTAGCGCTTGATCTCAAATGGGGTTATTACAATCGATTACATGAAATCGAAAGAAAATCTAGCGGATCCGTTAACTAAAGGTTTGAATAGAGATCAAGTATATACGCTTATCGAAAGGAATGGGCTTAAAATCCACAAAATGAGAGTGTTCATAACGGTAACCCAACCTTGTGAATTGGAGATCCCAAGACCTTGGTTCAATGGGACAACTAAGTTATGAATATTCGGATAAACACTTGGAGCATATTACGCTCATTCCCCGGTCCAAGTGAAGAAACCTGCTGAATGTGGTGAGGTTAAGTTATAAACTTTTAATGATTCCTATACTTTAAAGAAGTGGAGTATGGCAGGATACTCTTAATAGGAGATCACCTATATAAGTGTGAAGACGGGCCGCTTCAACGAAACACTTATGAATCCAAGATGGTGTCCAGGGCCAAAATGGACACAACCATGAGAACCAAATGGTGTTAGGAAAGATATTGTGTGGATGCTGTTGTTTTGGTTTACATAAACAGCTGAACAGTTCAAGACATCGCGTCACTGTGCAGCCTAGTAAATCCGATAGTATTCCACTAAGGAAGGTTCAAAGCCACAAGCTACCTCTCCCGATGCAATAGCTTTCCGTTTGAACTCTCTTAGTGTCTGCATTCTCATATGCATTTATTTTCATTCATGTGGGGATTGTTGGAATTGGTTTTATTAAATTGGGTTTTGACCCGATTTTGACCAATTATTTAAGTGGAGTCATTTATTCAAAGTATGAAATAAATGAGATAAACGTCATCTACGCCGCGGGTAGATGAGTTTAGCATTTTGAATTTCTCAAAACCAATATCGGGTGAATGAGAAATAAATGCATAAAGTTGGCCACTTAAAATGCTTTTATATATAGAATATAAAAGGGTGGGAATATGGAAAGCCATATCCCACATAGGAAACATATTAAATGTTTGACTAGTTAATAAAGAGTTTCACCACTAATAAGGAGTAATCAAGTGGAACTCCTTATGGTACACCCTAGTGGACCAAGTCAATTTTGACTAGCCTTTGGCTAGCTCAAAAGGCACCGAGGACGGTGCGGAGCACCATCCGAGCCGGAGCCGGGCCCGGGCCGGCGCACGTCGCACATAGTCGCATTGGGCGCTTTCGAGGCGCACTTTGCACTTCGCACATACTCATCGTCGCGAGGAGCTTTGAGGAGCCTTAAAGTTTTGGAAAATCGAACCAGGGTTCAGTCCAGTGGCTCGGTGACGTGGCAGGGCAGCTCGGGTGGCAGTGATTTGCGAGAATCGCATGGCGACACGTGGCGCCGATCGATCGTCTGTCGCTAACAAGGCACCGTGAATGGACGCGTCAGTCCAGTGTGTAGAGGTGTCAGATGCGATCAGGACCATCATATCGCAGCTGTTAACCACAGGGCGCGATCTGACGGTCAAGACTGATCCGAACCAGGGGTTGCACCCAGTCTGAAGAGGCACCAGGAGCTCTATATAAACTAGCCCCCAGAATCATTTCTGCATCAGAAAATTTCGAAATTCACATAAAGATCGCATAAAAAAGTCTTGAGAGTTCAAAAACACTAAAAGTTCGAAGTGTCTTGTGATTTGTAGTGTTGCTATCACAAGACGTAAGTCGTTGTATCTTGGGAGGCGATTGCCAGTTTCCGTTAACACCGTGAGCGGGGCAATTTCGTCTTAAAGACAAAGAGTCCAACTCTTGCCTCGACTTTCTGTTACTCTGCTCGATTTTCTGTGGCCATTCGGTATACACCATCAGTTTTTCCAACAAATTCAGTGCGCCATGAGTATTACTCTTCAATGAAGAGACCCGAGTTCGAGTCTCTGCAATGACAGAGCTGAATTTTTCAAGTGAATAAAAAGAAAACCTCAAAAAAATAGTTAATAACATGAACATTCAGCTCAATGATTTAAAATCTCACTGTAGATGAGATTTCCCCAAACATGGTTATTTTGATTTTGAAATCCCTAATTTCAAAGGGAAATTTGAGAAAATACCCCCCAACAAGGGGGTATTAAGGAAAAATACCCCCACTTTATTAAATAAGGAAATCTACCCCTTTTCCCTACCTAAAATGTCTACTTTACCCTTAACTTAAAAAAATCAAAAAAAAAAAAAAAGGAAAAAGCGAGCACATGGGCGGGAGTGAAATTTTCACCAATGCGGGCCTTTCATTTTCACCATTACAAACCCTAGTTTCACCATTACAAGCCTACTTCTCAACATTTCGAGCAAAGAGATCAACATTACAAGATTTTCGAGCTCTTCTTCAAAATTACGAACCCTAGTAAATGCGACGCGTTTGAAGGAGGCAAAATCGAGAACCTGTGTTCGACAATAAATCTCAGTTCTTGCATCAAAAAATATTGATAAAGGTTAGTTTTGATTGTTCTTTCGTGTAATGTTAATGATTTTCATTTTCGCAAAATGGTTCAATTAACCAATTTTTCACGATTTTTGAAATGGGTATAATTTGAAGAGTTTCGATTTTTCGCAAGTTGTATCAGTAGGCAAACACGTGGGCATAACCGTAGGCAATTGGGTGGGCAGTTATGTTAAATATTAAAAAGTGTGGGTGGACAAGAGTGAACTGGAAGGGATGTGGGCACTTGGGTAGGTATTTATGTGGGCAGTTGTGTGGGCGGTTAAATTCAAATGTCATTTTGTTTGGGAGGACAAAGTGAACTGGACAGGATGTGGGCACTTGGGTGGGTATTTATGTGGGCAGTTGTGTGGGCAGTTAAATTCAAATGTCATTTTGTTTGGGAGGACAAAGTGAACTGGACAACGAAACTGATCTTTTATATCTATCTATTTGCTGCAGGGGTTCATATAATGCTCTTATGGGATGGAGTTTGGGATTGTGACATAAGTACATCCCGATGGAGGTATACAGGGAAGCATTCCAAAACTGTTCTCTTCCCTTTAGAGTTCACTTACGCTGAATTGTTGCGGAAAGCTTATATTTTCTCTAAATTCAATCCATATGAGTGTGAAATAGAGTTGACGATTGGTTTGGCTATGAACATGTTGATCCTTTGCCACCATGTCCAAATCCACCGATGATGACGATGTCAGCTACTTGTTCGCATGAATAGCGAGAAGCCTTTGTCCTGTTCGGTTTGTCGATTAGAAGGAAAATAAGAAGAAGAAAAAAAACACTCTTTGGAGTCACTAGTAGCAATCAAGTGATGTTACCAATTAAAAAAGAACCTATCATTGAAGAGCTTATGCCACCTCCTCAAATTGCATTTACTTAAAAAGCGTAAAATGAGGGTGCAAAAAGAAAACCAAGTACACTTCCATATTTTGATATGACTATGGAAGAACTTGAGAATGACCCTATGTTTTGGGAGGATGTAGATATGTCAAGTGGCGATGACTGTCCTATTACTTCTGAGGAGAATGATGGTGGTTTTGAAACTATCTACATCCCAATTGTTCAAGAGGATCTACCCAAGAATAACATCGATAAAGGCAAAGGGGTTGTCAAAGAAACATCTGGTTTTGAAGAATATTTAGGTATGACTATTGAAGACCTTGAGAATGACCCTCTGTTTTGGGAGGACGAAGATGGTAGTGGTGGTGGTTGTGGTGGTGGTGTTGAGGCAGCAGCAAGGGGAAATGCTAAACTCGGGGGTGGGCACAAAAGTCGTCTAGAGAGTAGGCAAGAACATCAACCTGAAAATCGCCATGATGATGGGCAGGATAATTGTAGGCATAAGTGTAGGCAAGATTGTGGGCGATTGAGGGTGGGCATAAGAATGACAAAGAATGTGGGCAGGCAAGATTGTGGGCAAGATTGTGGGCAAGATTGTGGGCAAGATTGTGGGCAAGATTGTAGGCATGATTGTGGGCAAGATTGTAGGCATGAAGGTGGGCATAATAGGCATGGTAGTCAATCATGCAAAAGGAATTCTGTCGAAACTGAGCACAGTGGTGTGGGGCCTATTAGCAATCAAACAAGCGATTGTAACTCTATCTCAAGATGATGATTTACGAGTTGGTCAAGTTTTCCGCATTGAAAGAAGAATTTACTCGGCGACTTGCAATAATTTGTATCTTTGAAAAATAGACAACACATTGTTAAAAAGTCGGATACGCTTAGATTTGTTGCCAAGTGTGTGGATAAAAATTGTGGGTGGATGATACGCGTGACTAGGCGGCGAGGTGGGCATCTATGAGTTGTTGTGAAATATATAAATTGTCATGAGTGTTCGATTGAAATGAACAACCATGAGCATCGGCAGCCAGGAGTAAGGTGTTGGGTGAGGCGCTTATGTACAGTATAAACAACCCACACATTCATACCCACCTCTAGCTATTATTCTTTGAAATAAAAGATAAATTCAATGTGGACATAAGTTATGACAAAGCATGGAGAGCAAAGGAAGAAGCAATTAAATTGGTTAGAGGTTCTCCTGAAGATTCGTTCAAACAACTTGCGGCTTACTTGGAGCGTGTCCAACAAGTCAATCGAGTCTTGTGACCGAGATTGAGACTGATGAACGTGGTTGTTTCAAATATTGTTTTATGGCTTTAGGTGTGTGTATACGTGAATTTTGGACATGTATTCGACCCGTATTAGCCGTGGATGGTACGCATCTAAAGGGGAAGTACCGAGGTATGTTATTAGTGGCTACCTGATGGGACGGTAACAACCAAATTTACCCTTTAGCATTTGCCATTGTTGACTCGGAGAATGACGCTTCATGGAAATGGTTTCTTGAAAAGATAAATGGCTTGTTGGCGGAGAAGAAGGATTTGGTTATTATCTCAGACCGCCATCAGTCTATTGCTAATGCCGTTAAGGAAGTTTTCCCTGATGCACACCATGGAATTTGCATCTACCATCTAAGACAAAATGTTGTTGCCAAATTTAAGGATGTCGATGTATCGGCTCTACTCTATTGTGCCGCTAAGACATATAATGATTCCGAATTTCGACATATCATGAACGAGATATATTTTGTATCTAGTGATATATATAACTACCGATGACCGAAAATATTCAAAAGGAGCAATGGGCTCGTGTGTTTTTTCCGAAGATATAGCATCATGACTACCAATATCGCGGAGAGTCTTAATGTCGTGCTCGGGGATGCTAGGGAATACCCTCCGGGCCCTTTTGGATGCAATCTTAATGATGTTGATGAGGTGGTATGCGGAACGGCGTAATGTGGTGTGAAGATGAAATATCCATTGTGATTGGGTGAAAAATTGTTCGAGAGCGGGATGAAAAGAGTAGGAGGATGGATGTCCAAACATCGCATTACTACACCTACTATGTACTTGATGGTGATAGGAATGCCGAGGTCGATTTGAATGCAAGAAAGTGCACATGTAATGTGTTCCAAATGATCAATTACCATGTACACATGCACTAGCAAAGACTAGGAAAGTTGGAATGCCAAGGTACGAACTCGCCTCTCAATTTTACACAACCGATGCACTAATAGTGCATATGCAGAGGCCATCTTCCCCGTAGGCCACGTGGACTTCCTCGAATACCCCAGGAAGTATCCCGATTGAATGTGTTGCCTCCAATCATGCGGCCCCTAGCGGTAGGCCACGAAAAATGAGGATATTGTCCCGGGCGAGCAACAAATGAAAAGGAAGTGTGGCGATGTAAAGGCACCGATCATAATCGCAAAACTTGCAAGAAACCCATTCCTATGAGAAGTAACATCAAATCTTAGAAAGTGGGCGGGGTTGTGGGCATTTGTGTAGCGGGATTGTGGGCATGACATCCGTGTCATACGAAAGTCCGTAATAGTGGGCATTTGCGTAGGCATTATTGTAAAGGGATTGTGGGCATGTAAACCCTTTAATGTTTTGAGATTTTCACATTGTTTATGATTGTTAAACTGTTTAATATTTATATTTGCTTAAGCGGATGATGTGTCTTATACAAAATTTTGAAATAGTTGGCATGATTGTCGGCGGGATTGTGGCGAATCTGCGGTGGCGGGAGTGTGGGCGGGATTGTGGGTATGACATCCGTGTCTATACGAAAGTCTGTAATAGTGGGCGATTCGTAGGCAATATTGTAAAGCGGGATTGTGGGCATGTAAACTCTTTAATGTTTAGAGATTTTTACATTGTTTATGATTGTTAAACTGTTTAATATTTACATTTGCTTAAGCGGTGTCTTATATAAGTACGATAATATACAAGTACTAATGTCATATATAATTACGATTGATATACAAGTACTAACGTCATAAATAATATACAAGTACTACATTGACATCTAATATAGGAAAGCGAGAAATAAAAGTTTAATCCACACAATATACTTACAAATTAACATCTAATATTTCCTTCTTTGTATAATTCTCGAGCAAATTATGAGCCTGAATTCATCGCACCTCTTGGGGTTGATTTTCACTACACCGCGCCCCGTGACCAAGGACTCCACAATCTTCATGCACATTATTCCACAATCACTGGTATTCAATTGTTGCGGAGGATGCTCATACCGTTCAATATTCCAATCCTTTTGTGTGGGCTCGACCTGTTGTCCCAAATATGAGCTTCCTCGCACAAACTTGGTAAAGCATCAACGCTAATTTACGGAATTGTCCAATATAAGTATTGAATGACTTGGACTCGGACATTGAATCATATACAACGATCAACTTTTTGTTCAAGTCCAACTCATATACCACCCAATGGTTGCGGTGGCGTGGCCTATGCCATAGACCTTCTCAACATCGGCCCATGATTTCCTATACCGTCTATTGGATATGTGCCCATCAAATATTCCAAAGATAGTCTCGTCCTCCTTCCACCAAGACCGGAGTTTCTTTTTGTTCTTTAAAGCTTTCACAAACTTGGCACCCCATTTTATAGTCAAATTATTCTCACAAATAAAAATAAATCAATGTCATAAACAAATTTATATCAAAAAACAAGATGAATGAAATGTTTGTGTAAATGAATGATGCTACGTACCCAAAACAAAGATATCAATGGTTGTCCGATTCGACAAGAAACGTTCGTGCCATTTTTTTGATTTGTACGCAACGAGGCGCATCAACAAGTCCATTTGCTGCAATGTGGGCACATATGTGGGCAAACAAGAAGGCAAAGCGTTGTAGGCAAGTAAAAATAAAAGTGGGTGGAAGATAGGTGAAGAAGTGGGCGGAAAATGGAAGTGATTTTATTCACATACCGATCATCCACCATCCTTCGTGTCACGGATATTCAAGAACCACGAGGCACAAAATTTGTGACCTTCCTCAATCGAACAATGAACAACTACGTCCTTGTTGTCCTTGTTTTCATCAAACCACTTCTCAAATTCTTCAATCAAGGCCTGTGGGTAAAGGCCCATTGGATCAAAGAGTTGCAGCTGAGGAATTTCCGGAGCATCCTCCACAACCACCTTACCCTTCTTCCTCGGTGGGACATGATGACTTGGGTCCGTAAAAGGTGATTTCTTCGTGGGGCCAGGTTTTATCGTCCTTTTACGTTTTGATAAACAACGTCACCAAGTTTTGGAGATCCGAATCGACAGACTACCAATATCGACAAAATCAGGCTTGGCATTGTCCCCATCACTTTCGGATGCACCATCCTCGCGATTTGTTGGATTTGAAGCCACAACCTCAGTGGTTTGAACCACTGAAAGTAATGCATCAAGTTTTGAAGGTTTGGCAATCAATTTTTCAAATCCTTTGTGCGGGACATATGTAATGGGTTGGGCGTCACTTCCAGCAGGAACAAGGGCAAAAGGACCTGGTGTATCTTTCTTTTCATCAGAAGTGGTTTCATCACACACAGGTCCTGGTATACCTTTTGAGGAAACATCAGAAGGGGATGAAGGCTTGTCGGCAACGACGTGGGCATGAATGTCGGCAGGCTTGTCGGCAACAATGTCGGCAGGCTTGTCGGCAACAATCTCGGCAGGCAAGTCGGCAACAATGTCGGCAGGCAAGTCCCGGTCGTCATCGTGTTGGGCAACGCGGGCTGCGTCCCGGTCGCCATCCTTGTCGGCACAGCTGTCGGCACCATCGTCGGCACTACGGTGGGCACTCGATGGAGCTTGTTCTTTGCCCACCTCTTCAGCAATTGAGCATCCCAAATGCTCCATTATTGACTTCAGCATGGACTCAATTTTGTCGACTTTCCTCGACAAACCAAACCAGTCCGTGGGAGGATTTGGCCCTCCATCCTGATCATTACCTTCACCCTCCTTTTTTTCCTCAAACATTTTTCTTTTCAAAGATTTCTTCTTTTTTTCTTCTTCATTTTTCTGTCTCAAATCCTCTTTCTCAAGTGCATCTTCCCACACAATAAGTTTTTGCAAGGACTCAGTATCTTGCTCCAGTTTGGACGGTTTCAGGTGTTTGTGAACAACGAGCTACAAACATATAAACAAAAGTCAAAAAACATGTGGGCAGTAATGTGGGCACAAAAGTGGGCAAACATGTGGGTATAAGCGTGTACAACATTGAATGTCAAATTTAAAGGTGGGCAAACATGTGGGCAGTAATGTGGGCATACAAGTGCCCACAGTAGCTGGCATGCATACACAATAAAAATTGATTAAAAAGCTTACCGTATCATCATCCCCCGGAAGCAAAGTCCTGAAGATTGTTGTTTTCAATTTATCAAATGTAAAAACGTGGCTTCGGTTGACCAACGCAAAATACGTGGCACCCGATTCTTGGAAGTTTTTGTTGTGATGGCACACAATTTGGCGACGGTACTGATCGCCTCATATGCCCATACTTGTAAGGCGGGGTGGAAGCCGTGGATGTCAAAGTTCTCAAAATCGTGCTTTTCTTTCGTTTCTTTTTCTTTCCCAAAAACCCTTTACTCGTCCGGCCATGCAGCACATGTTTCTTTCACCAAGAAATCGAAAGCTACTCTTCCCCCAGGATAAGCATTAAATGCTTCTAGATCATCGACAAGGTGAATATATTCTTCCACAATCTTTTTGGTTTTACGGTCTCTTACAAGAAGAACACCATATAAGAAACATAGCAAAGCCACAAGGGTCATATCTCCATCCCCTTTCTCTTTCTTGGACCATTCTTCTAAAGCGTTTTCCACATGTATCGTGCAAAGGGGATTAAATCTCCTAAAGCATTTTTGAAGATCCCCGAGGATGATGGAATAGTAGACTTGGACCCAAAACCAAGTCCTGTGATCAATGAGAATTGATTTACTCCAAAATCGCCTCTTTATTGTTGAAGTGGAATGTTATCTTGTCCAATGACATCGACTTGTCTTGTCGAAAGAGAAGGTGGAGATATAATTGGCCTTGAAATTTCAACTTTTGTACATTCATGAATTGCCAAAGCACGATTCCCCGAACCTTTGTGTATTCCTAACGCTCAAAAACCAACTATTCATTTTACTTCCTCATTCGATTGCAACGAGCACTTAATCTCGCTGAAATTGGTCCTTTTCGTTTTGAACAAGCGCCATCTTTCTTGAACTCGCACAATGAAAAGTAGTGTTAGGTACAAGTAGGCACACATGTGGGCGATCGAAGGCAAATAGGTGGGCAAGATAAAAATTATCAAAAACACCCAAGTCCATACATATTCCAACCTAAAAACACATTATAGACTCTCTGCTGAATATGATCATAAAATCCACACAACACGTCACGACTCCACAAAGTAGTGTTAGATACAAGTAGGCAAACATGTAGGCAGACTGCAAGGCAAATAGGTGGGCAAGATTAAAAATTCATGAAAAGACCCAAATCCATACATATGTCAACCTAAAAACACACTATAGACTCTACAGACTCCACACAACACATCACAGACTCCACAAAGTGGGGAAAGAAGTGGGCACAAAAGTGGGCAACGGTGTGGGCACTCATGTGGGCAACTCCGTGGGCACTCATGTGGGCAACGCCGTGGGCAAAACACATGGCTAATATGTGGGCAACAAAAAAATGTTGGAATAAAGCCAAGTACAAGCACATTCCAACATAAACACACCATTAACTCCGCAAAACATGAATCATTCAACGTTAAATCTCGTTTGGAGTCATATAACGAAACCCTAAACTGTTTATTATTTTGTTTTCAAAACAAAACCCAAAATGGTTCAAAAAAACTAACTAAAATAAACATATAAGAGAAGAAAATGAAACAACAAACCTTTTCAATCGAAGAATGAACTTGAATTTTCAAAAACGGAGACGTCCAACAATCGCGATGGATAACACTAACGGAGACGTCAAACAACTCGTCGGAACAGGTGCTCGTCGGAATAGGTTCTCGTGAGGACGTTCGCGTGTCGAAGAGAGAAAGCAGTGGGGGAGTCGGACGTGAGTCGGACGTGGGTTGGAAGGTGAGAAGAATGGAAGATGAGTCGGACGTGAGAGGGAGAGAGAGAGTAATGGGCAAATGAAGGGTTCCCGCCTATTCATATTCTTTTTCTTTTTTTTTTTTTTTTTTTTTTAAATATAAGGGCATTTTAGACTTTTCAGGAGAAAAAAGGGGTATTTTTCATTGTTTAATAAAGTGGGGGTATTTTTCCTTAATACCCCCTTGTTGGGGGGTATTTTACCTAATTTCCCAATTTCAAATTGGGTTTGTCATGCAAAACCAATGGCGCTTACTACGTACCTCTCCTCAATCGCCCTCCCACCACCCCTGTGCCACCCCATTCTGGCAGGTTTGCTCCAGCAAAATGAGCATGCTTCTGATTACATTTTCATTAGCACACGGAAATTCTCGCTTCAAGAACGCCAAGCAGTTTCAGCTTTTGACTACATTGTCTGCTTTAAAACCTATGGTTTTTTTACTCTCATCTACCTTCCATTTTCTGTTAATAATTATGTTACTGCAATCCTATTGCAACTTCAGTGGAGCTGTATAAATTTGACTCCATTTACTGAGAAAATTCAAATTTTCTCCCATTGATTGAGCAAATTCAATTTTCTGTATGACCTTGTGAGAAAATCCTTGTTCAGGATTAGCAATTCCTCAACTTCCAGCCAATCACGCGGCTACACCATTTGCTTTCCATCTCCTTATGTAATTCAGTTACTGCAATTCCATGGAGATTTATGAATCTGATTCGAGCTGTACAAAGCCCAGTCAAAATTTTAAAAACTTTCCTTTTGAAAAATTTCCTTTCTCTCCGTATGAATCTGTGGTTGATGAATCCTTATTCAGGATTGTTACAATTTCTCGATCCTCGAGGAACATTATGCTTTCGTCTCGATTATATATGATCCCATCACAAACCCACAAAGATTTCACTTACATTCACAGCTATTTTAACGGTTTTTCTCGAAGTGGGCCGGTAAAATAGACTGAGTGAGAAGCTGTTTGATGGCTGCGGCGATAGGGAAGAGAGTGCTGGACGAAGGGTGGCTGGCGGCACGGTCCACTGAGGTCGACCTCACTGGTGTTGAGCTCACCACCACTCACCCTCCTTCTCATCAGTCCCCATGGATGGAAGCTGTCGTACCCGGAACGTAAGTTTACTTGCAGCGTTACTTTTGCTTGTCAATCATGTTTTCTACATTCAAAAAAAATGTTTCATGACATATGAATATTACAGCGGCCCCAAAATTTTTATGGTCTTAATTCGAGTTATATGAAGGTATATGTATGTACTCAATTAGTTGATCGTGGATTACTGTTTGTTATTAAAGGTCTATTGGTTGATTGTCATTTTGTTAATTAGTTCTTGATGATTAATATGCCCGATGTAATATGTACATATTGACATTGCATTTGGATGCATCCAAATTAGATTGGAATGGATGAATCTACAATATAACTCTAGTATTCGTTGGCAATTATAGGAGTTCCATTTGGAACTTTGTTAAACTATGAAAATATAGTGTATCGAAGTCATTTACTGAATTTATGGTTCTTGAAAGTCTGTTGAGAATGAGCTATTAGGATTCTTCTGCGCATTAACCACCACTAACATATTTGCTTTGTTAGTCTGCCAACATTCCTTATTCATTTCTTATATATCAGTAAATAAATGGAAAAGGTTGATAGTTTCTTTTTTCTTCTGAATGAATTATTACATAACCACCCTCACCTCCACAATTGAGTTGGCTGGTTTTGGATTTAGTGTCTTGGCAACTCTTGTGAAGAACAAACTTGTGCCGGATCCCTTCTATGGATTACAAAATGAGGCGATTATCGATATTGCTGACTCTGGGAGGCAATACTACACTTTCTGGTTTTTCACAACATTTGAATGCAAGCTGGTAAGTGGTACTCTGGCCTAATTATGTGCAGTGATATTGTGTTTGATAAAGTATCTTCTTATGATTGTAGTATAACTATTTATGATTTTTGTGCATAGTATTGATGCTTATTGCATGTATTGGTTTTCTGTTTATGGATTTTCTATGTAAAGAACCTTTGGATATATAATAAAATACATTCTTTACCTTATCATCTTGGTGGAATAAGTTTACCATCTCTTTTCACATGCTTCAGTTACTGTGTTACCTGGTCAAAGAATGCAGAGGTAAATAATAGCAGCGATATGAAACTAAAAAGATTTAAGCATTGGGGCATATGCTCTACCTTTCCAAAATACCAAAACATTCGAAGTAATGCACTGGGAAACTATTTTTGCTTACTCTTGTGAAATCCTGTTTTCTTACTTCTGTTGAGAGAAAAAGGACATTGTTAACTAAAACTGCACATTGGAAAGTTAAACTGTCCTTCAGTAATTGATAAGTGTATAGCAGTTTGTGCAAAAGTGACTGGTACTATCTGAGAGCTAGCGGAAGAGACAGGAAAAATATCAACCTACTGAGTCATCATTACAATCTATTTGTCAGACCTGATTCGTTTGATCGATAGAGCTTATTCTCTCTGTCAGAAATCCAACTCAGTAGTAATCCTAAAGCTGAAATCAAGATATTTAAGTGTCTTGTTGTATTGACTGGGAATAAAGTTCAAATTCCCTTTTTCTAGTGGCACTTCGTGAGGAAATAAAGTTGAAAATGGATGTTAACAATAAATTTTAGGCTATTTGTATTGATCAGAAAAGTTGGGACATAATCCGTATGTTTGCGTCAGTGATTATAACAATGTTTAGAGAAGAATAACTAGTGTACCATAGTATTTCGGTGGCGTGTAAGTATTGGCTATGAAGTACCAGGTACTCTGATACCATTATCCACAATACACCTACCAAGGTCATAATCAATTATGATAAGAATGCAAGTGGATAAGTTGACGCACATTTGCTTATTTGAAGTGAAGATGATAAAATACTATTTAATGTGCATACAATGAATTAACTTGTGGAAACGTTTCTCATAAGTTGAATTATTGTTTAAGAATTGATGTCATGGTGCTATGTGGTTCTCGTCATACATAAAGTATTGTATTGCCAAAGAAGGATCACATCCTGATAGTTAGGGATCAGGTTAGGCTGTTCACATGTTTTGTTGAATGTATGTCAGGGTTTCAGTTTTTCATTCAAGCTTCCTCAACCTCTAATTAGAACATTATGCATTCTACGATTTTCGCTTTATGGAAGCTCTCAGGAGCAGTGTGTATAGTACAGAAGTATAACAAAGTCGCTGCAATTTTAAGTGGCTATATTCTGTTTGAATGGAGTAATTTAGATGATTGTGAGACATTAGGTTTGCCAGGCTAATCTGATGATTGCATAAACTTATTAACCATGATATTGTGATTTGATGAAATGAAGGTTCAGTTAAGTAGTTACACATGAAAATAGTTCTGAAATAATTTGTCGGCAATCATTAACCACATCCCTTTCAATTCAGAATACTGAACCATAGAATATGCAAAAGCTCATGACCAAGTCCCTTCTGAGTTTACTTAAGTTTATGCATGATTAGAACTCTTATAAAGGTAAAGCAGAAAACATTTATGTTCATTCAAGTGATTGATTGCTAATAAATTGAGCTCTATTAATCATTTCAGTGGTTCAATCAGTTTAACAATAACATATGAGGTACATTTAGCAATCTCAACGTCACCCACTAAACTTCCGGGGAGGGGGAGAGGGGAGGAATTGAAATGCTTGTCAGCTTTGTCATTGCTGCAAACCATAATTTACTAAGTCTTTGTATTAGAGTAATGCTAAAACAGAGTAGGTTTCATGAGGTTGTGGTATTACTGGTTGTGGTGCCGTTGGTTGTACCCTTTTGCAATTTCTTTTTTCAGAGATGTTCTTACTAGGTCTGATATCGATAATGGTGAAAATGGAACAATTGAATGTTATTACTTTTTGTGGTAGAGGGCTTTCATTCGCGCTGTTTTTTGGTTTAAACTTATTATATTTTTCTTGAGTTGTGTTCTAATTTAATCCAGACTTGAAATTGTTAAACCCACCCTGTCTGGTTCCTTTCTCATGATATATCTTTCAAATTTATCTCAGTCAACCAATCAACATGTGGATCTGAATTTCCGTGCTATAAATTACTCTGCTGAAGTTTATTTAAATGGGCACAAAGGGGTCGTACCCAAGGGGATGTTCCGAAGACATTCTATTGATGTAACTGATATTATAAATTCCAATGGTGAAAATATGCTGGCTGTCCTGGTTTACCCTCCTGATCATCCTGGAAGAACTCCTCCTGAAGGTGGTCATGAGGTATGATTTAATTGCATAGAAAGATGCACTTTTTATTTTGAGGTAACATAGGATTGTTGCTGCCTAATGAACTTAATCCTTGGCCTTCACATTTTCGGGTGGACTCTTGATGCCTGAGCTTCTCAATACTTGAGTGGCGCTGATATGATAAAATTCAATACCCAGTTCTGCATCATCAAAACCCGAATGGAAGTCAAATTAACCATTTTTGCCTCAATTCTCAAATTTGGGAAAATGATCAAATTATTAATTTCTTAATAAGCATACTGCCCCTTGGAGTCTTGGATGTTTGTATTTTTGGGAGCTGAAGGATGTATTTGTGATGGACACAGTCAAATTTTATTGCGCTGAAAATTTGAAGTATCATAAATGCAAGTATGCCACCTACCCTTCACCTCCTTCAAGGTGTTCAAACTTGCAATTCAATTCTTAGTAAAAATTCAACCTCCTTACTACACTATACTAATTTTATCAGACGAACAAAAGCTCGAAAATAATTAAAAACCGTTTGGAAACTACAGATGAAGAAGAGAGAATATAAACAATTAACTTGTATTATTTTGTAGGGTGGAGAAAAGGAACGAGAAGGGGGTCTAGTTACAGATTTCTAGGTGTTTCATCGTGATTGGCCATGTCCTATGATTGATCAATCTACATTGCTGGTCCATCTCTTTAAATATTGTTGCTATCTAGTAGTTCATATTACATCCCCCCTGATGAAGGTTCACAACCCTCACTATACACCTTTTACATACGAATGGATGTGTCCATTTATTGTGCCCTTTCAACATTCCTAAACAATCACAACTCTTCACACACTGCTTTGTGAGCGGTCATATCCATTAGGCACATTTTCAAGGTTAAAAACTCTTTATTAAATTGGAGATATCTTTCCAAGCTTGAAAGCTTTTGTTTGAATTGGAGACTTCTTGAATTCACCCTATCTATTCCAATAATCTTCCACTGAATGGGAGAAGTTACACGAAACTAAGTATATGAAGAAGAATATTCTCTGAAAGATAGTGCATTGGGATAGGTGAATTTTGCTTTAAAACCTTCCCTTAATAAATGCATATTGGTTTACTCGTCGTGGATGACTGATGCCGTGGATTGATTGTGAAAACCAGATTTTATGATTTGATTAATTGTACTTTCACTAGTATGTTTGCGTTCCAAATATATGAGAAGCTATAATCAAATTGACAATGCTTTGACAGATAACACTTCATGATGAAACAAGTTTAAAATTCCTTTGCAGCTTGTGTTGCGGCTGGGGATTACGAGGGAGGGGTGAAGTTCACTGCTATTGTTTGATGCCTCACTGTCCTCATTTTAACCAAATTATTTGCATGTTCAAATTCATGCAATCTTCTATACTCTATTCAGAATAGGGTCATAACTTACCATTTCTATGTCAATGCTAGATTAGGAAAGATGTTGCAGCACAATATGTTGACGGTTGGGATTGGATGGCTCCCATAAGGTAAATTTTTATGCACTCATTGATCACACTATATAAATTGCCTCAGTTTTACCATCAAAAGGAAGACGTATACATTTATTAAACAGGAGTTTCTCTTCATGCATGTTATGTTTCATAATAATTTTCTCTGAGCAAGAGTATCTTGTAACCATGGATTAGATAGCATGGACTTCTTTTATATGCAAAAGTCCAATCAAAAAGTTGTCACCATGAAGATCCTCAATTTTTTTATCGTTATCCTCATGTGAATGGTTAGCTTACCTTGCCTGCGAGCTTCGCTTCTTCTTTTCTCTTTTCTTGATATGATGGAGATGCTTACCTCTCTTGGTATCTGATTAGTCTGTTCACAATATTTTGCAAGATCTATGGGAACTAGTTGTGTCGCTTGGTACATAAATATTCCTTCTTCTAAATTTGCACTTACGATGAAGGAGTTCACTAGTTTGATTTAAATTGAAATATCCAAAACTGAATTTTACATTTAGCTCATTAATTAGAGGTTCTATCACTGCATTTTTACTTTGTTCAACATCTGTTCTAAAGTGATGCATCTTGTGGTGGCGTTTTCCCATTCTTTTGCAAATCTCTAACTCCCTGACAAGAAATAAATTAGTCCAGGGAAAGGAAAGGTACTTCTATTTTTTTACTCATGAGTGGAGTGTTATGATTTTGTTGAGCTTTCACTGTTCTCCTTTAAAGATGGAGCATTCTGTTTCATTTTTTGAAGATACTATTTAGATCTGTGAAAGAGAAAGCTACTGCATTATATAATTTAGCAAAAAGATATTTAGATGCTTTTAACATTTCCATAAGTTGAAAAGATTAATTCCCAATGACTGACGGATACTATAATCTTTGTTAGCTATACTGTGTTACCAATATTAAGTACAGGCAAAAGCCAGGACTTCAAAAGCTTATTTTTGCATTATTTCAGGGATAGAAACACTGGCATCTGGGATGAGGTTTCTCTTTGTGTTACTGGGGTAATTTATGCACTTCATTCTTTCAAATATTTTGTCATACTATGCAGTCAAATTAATTCTTATTGTCTTTTCTTTTGTAATTGATGTTGCATGACATACTTTAATTAGTTATGAAATAAATCACCAACCACGATCTTTATGAAATTGTTTGGTGAAAGCAGACATATTGCATTCATTTTTCCTCATCTGGTGGACGTAACCTAAAATCATACAAGGAATCAATATTGCAAGCTTATTTGCTTTGTTTTTTTTAATTCCATCAATAAACATTTACATTTTCTGATTTTATAATCAGTTGCCATGACATTTCATGCAGCCAGTGAAGATAGTAGATCCTCACTTAGTCTCGTCATTCTTTGACAATTACAAGAGGGTCTACCTTCATACGACAATGGAGTTGGCCAACAAAAGTGACTGGGTTGCTGAGTGTACTCTGAATATCCAAGTTGGAACTGAACTGGAAGGGGATATATGCACAGTAGAGCATCTTCATACTCAAAATCTGTCAATTCCAGCTGCTTCCCAAATTCAATACACATTACCTGAGGTTGGTTTCTGAGTTTCTTTCTGTTATGACATATGGTTTGTAATTTTTGTAATTTTCTCTGGGAATTACCATTTAATTTACTAACTTCCTTTGGTCATGATTTTGAGAAAACGAGCAAACCCCAATAACTATGAAATATATAAAGCATTTTCGAGGCTTTATGACATTAGACACATGGATCGGAAAAGAAATCCTTGAAATGATAACTGGCCAGGATGTGAGAACTGATGTATGCTATGAAGCTCATTTTTATAAAATTTGTTCTGAAGAGCGAGGAAAATTTAACTCCTAATCCTGGAGACCTTCCTCACAGAGGTTCTTCCTTACACATTAACAGCATTAGTATTGAAGAAAATGTAAGAATAGGAGTATTTTCTGTCTTGAAATAAGAGTTGTTTGGCGTCGTCAACTTCTTCAACCATCTGTCATCTTTTTTTCCCCTTTCATGGGAGAATCTTCACACAAAGATGAAATAACTGTTTCCATATCTCTTGCATGCATTAATAGGGTGTCATCCCCTCTATTCATTCTTCTCACAGTCCTATCCGTCGTACTTTTCCCTTAAGAAAAATGTAATTCTTGAATATTATCATGAAGCTAATTGCTTGATAAAGTAACAAGCTCTAGCTGACCTTAACATGTGGTTATCTAGTTGTTTCGAAATTAAGAAGTATGGGTTCTAGATATCATATAAAACAATAAAAAAATGACATGTTTCCTGAAACATGCTAGTAGAAAAACTATTGGAGAAATACTTACAGCTCACTCATCTATAAATGAGAGACTCTCTCCATTTTCTAATGTATCTGGGCGGTTGATTTCCTACACATCCTGCATATGGTAGTTTTGTTATCTTGTATATGCATCATGAATGCTTAATTGCTTTTTTATGCAGCTATTCTTCTATAAACCCAGTTTATGGTGGCCTAATGGCATGGGAAACCAATCCCTTTACAATGTAGAAATAACTGTTGATGTGAAGGGTCATGGAGAGTCTGACTCCTGGCGCCAGCATTTTGGGTTTAAGATTGAAAGTCATATAGACAGCAAAACTGGCGGAAGGTAATAATGTTTCCTGTTTTGACGCAAGTAATAATTAAGGTATATGAAGCCAAACTGACCTCATATTGTTGCAGGATATTTAAGGTCAATGGCCAGCCAATATTTATCCGTGGAGGTAATTGGATATCATCAGATGGATTACTACGGCTTTCAAAGAAACGCTATGAAACAGCTATCAAATTTCATGCTGACATGAACTTCAACATGATACGCTGTTGGGGTGGTGGACTTGCTGAAAGGCCTGAGTTCTATCATTATTGTGACATTTACGGTCTTCTGGTTAGCCTTTCCCTCCTCTGTGTGTGTGTGAAATATGTGTATCCATGCATCTGACCGTTTGTCATTATACCCATTTCAAAGGTGGCTAAGAAGGAATACATGATGAATTTAGCAAATATTTTGTAGGTTTGGCAAGAGTTCTGGATAACTGGAGACTGTGATGCACAAGGTGTCCCACTATCAAATCCAGTTTGTCCGTTGGACCATGACCTGTTTTTGCTATGTGCAAGGGACACTATAAAGTTGCTAAGAAATCATCCAAGTCTTGCCCTATGGGTTGGAGGTAATGAGCGAGCTCCACCCGATGATATCAATATGGCTTTGAAAAAGGACCTTATACTGCACCCCTATTTTCAAGGTTCCAGCGATTGTAAGTATTCCAAGGCCCCAAGTGAATATCTGGACGGCACACGTATTTATGTCCAAGGATCTATGTGGGATGGCTTTGCTAATGGGAAGGGGGATTTTACCAAAGGCCCCTACCAAATTCAAAATCCTGAGAGTTTTTTTAAGGATGACTTTTTACGACTACGGTTTCAACCCTGAGGTTGGTTCAGTAGGAATGCCTGTGGCAGCTACTGTCAGATCCACAATCCCTCCATATGGATGGCAGATTCCTCTGTTCAAAGAATTACCTAATGGTTATATACAGGAAGTGCCTAATCCTATATGGAACTATCACAAGTACATTCCACATTCGAAACCAGAATTGGTTCATAATCAGATTCTACTGTATGGAACACCAAAGGATCTTGATGACTTTTGTCTTAAGGTATACTGCTGTGGGGATAATTACAAAAAGAACCTGAGGTTGGGGCTAATTACAAAAAAAAAAAAAAAGGGCTTTTGAAAATCACAAACCCCATTCAGGTTTGATTTCATTTATCATTTTCAACCCCCCACCCCTAACATTTATAAAAATATTACAGTTACCCCCTTAATTTAAGATAGAATCAAACCTGACGGGTTGTTTTGTAATTTTGGAATATCTGGGTTTTTTTGGTAATCAAACCAAACCTCAGGTGTTTTTGTAATTATCCCTTATTTTGTGATCTTTGAGTTCAAAGTCTGCTGTCCATTTTTTTCTTTTTTTGTTTTTTCAACTTAAAGTGTCTATTCCAGGCACAATTGGTCAATTATACCCAATATAGAGCGCTCTTAGAAGGTTGGACCTCGCGCATGTGGAGCAAATATACAGGTGTTTTGATTTGGAAAACCCAAAACCCATGGACAGGTCTAAGGGGGCAGTTGTATGATCATCTCCATGAGCAAACTGCAGGTTTCTATGGCTGTCGTCGTGCTGCAGAACCAATTCATGTCCAGTTAAATCTGGCAACATATTATGTTGAGGTAAACATGCAGCACCATAATTTTACGAATATTTAGGACAAGTCTAGAATGTCTCAACACTATTCTCTTAATTCTGAAGCCTTCTTCCATCTGCTGCATTATGCATTTAGTATAAAATACAAAATAGCTAAGTTGAATTCTACTGTCCCTCGGGCATAACACATTTAACATGCAACATATTTTTTAAACCACCCATTAAATGATTGTTTTCCTTGCTGTTCTCAATATGAACATGGTTAAAAAAAACAATTCTATGGAACAGACATATCAATAATGTTTCGGGGATTTTATGAAGTTTAAACATTACTGCTTTTAATCTCAGCATATTGCAGTTGTAAAGAAATATTTACTTACATAAGAAGTGCTTTCTGAGCCGACAATTATCATGATGTGTCTTTCGTATTCTACTATAGTGGACTGATTTTTAGTGGGAGACCAGGATGTACCTTGTACATATGTTTACATTTTCTAATTGTTAAGTTGATTTATCCAAATAAAAGAATTTTACTATACAGGTAGTCAACACAACATCAGAAGAACTATCTGATCTGGCTATAGAAGCCTCAGTTTGGGATCTGGAAGGAGCCTGTCCGTACAACCAAGTCTCCGACAAGCTCACTTTACCACCCAAACGAACGCTATCTGTTTTCGAGATGAAATATCCAAAATCCGAAAATCCCAAACCCATATATTTTCTCCTCCTTAAACTCTATAAAAGGTCAGACCATGAGATGTTATCCAGAAACTTTTACTGGTTACATCTGCCAGGAGGTGATTACAAGCTCCTTGAACCATACAAAAAAAATATAATTCCCCTCAAAATCACTTCTCTGACTTTCATAAGAGGGTCCACCTATGAGGTGCGCATGCACATAGCAAATACTTCAAAGAAGCCCGACTCAAGAAATGCACTCTTCTTCAGAAAACATTGCGAAAGAGATTTTGATATGCCATTGAAAACCGGTGGTAAGAGAGTTACTGAAATCAATGGGTCTAAGGTCGGAGTTGCTTTCTTTCTTCATTTATCTGTGCATGCTTCGAAGGGAGATTACAGAGAAGGTGAAGACACTCGCGTTCTTCCTGTTCACTACTCAGACAACTATTTCTCATTGGTACCAGGGGAAGTAACGACAATAAGCCTCAAGTTTGAGGTACCCCACGGTATTACCCCTCGTGTTAAGCTTCACGGATGGAACTACCGACATGGACATACTCTTCTGTAGATGATTTCATTCGCCACTCTCACTCTCCTTTGGATGTTTTTTTCTAGTCATTGTTTATTCAGTTCATCATGAATAAATGGAGCCAACATCCCCCAGGTAGATACTATGTTATCCATCCTTGTCTGTAACAGAAACCATAATCTCTTGGATTATAACTTGTTATTGATTTATCAAAAACTTACTATTTAATTATCTGGAATGTCATTTCATATGCTTATGTAGGAACGCATTTTTCTGCTTGATTGTCTACTTAGATAAAGCGTCTCAGCACTTAGCTTAAACTAGGAATGGAAATTGATCCAAGACTTCAAGTTTGATTACAAGCGGGTATGGACAGGTCTTGGGCTTTCATGTTATTGACCTGGACGGTTTATGAGTCTTGTTCCTTCTAACTTACAATCGACCCAAAATGACATGTATATATTAAATATCTATTTTATTCTTCTATTTATATGAGCTATATGGGTCTTGGAAGTTAATTTTAATCAAAATATTTATATTCACAGCCATTATACTAATTGAATTGAAATATAGAGTACGTTTCTAATTCATTAATCCACAAATTGAGGTTGTGCCAGTTTTTTTAAAAAAATGAAAAAAAAAAATTGAAACGCATTAAGTTCTTGCGTTCAAGGAAGAAAAAAATATTTTTAAATGCAAACCCAAAATTTATTTTTAATTGATATTTTTTATTAAATTATTTAACTAAATATAATAATTTACAATTAACAGGTTTTTTAATAATTTATGTTTTGTTACATTTAATCAATAGTTTTATCAAATATAATAATTTGATAAAATTGTTTACAATTCCGGCCAAGCAAGATGGACTACAGGCTATCCCGGCCCGGTCAAGACATAATATAGATTCCAATTAGAGGAAATTACACAAAATATCCTGATTTTTAGAAAAAAGACAAAAATACACACCCATCACAAAAATACCCCACCCACTCCATCCCATGACAAAAATACCCTACATTTGGTTTCATCACATGTTTGGATTAAGAACTTTTATTAAGGAGGGTGTCCCCAACATGGATTTCCAAGGATATTTTAAGTTATGGAATTTTATAGATTTTAAAAGAATTCAATGTATTCCAGTAGATTCTGATGGAATTTTTATACTATGCAATTGTGTGTGTTTTAGTGGAATTTGTTGGATGTTATAAAAAGTATAATTAATATTTTTTTTTCTAAAAATAGTAGCATATCATAATCATTAAAAATATGAAATGTAGATATTGAAAGAAAGTAATTAGCAAAAAAAAAAAGTTTCATAAACTTCGCAAAAATATAATTTGAAATTGTCAAAATTTGGATAGTTCCATAAACAACTACTTGTAAAATATTTATTCAACAAACAACAACAACATTGATGATCAAAATCTTACCAGATAATTTTAAAACCACCTTTTTTAACACAAAACCAATGTGTCTATCAAGATGCATGAATGAATGAAAATTCATTAACAATGATTCCCATTAAAGTATTATTATAACAATGGTTTTTCTCATTAATTTATCGATAAAATTAAAAATATTAGCAATTCAAATAAGACGATATATCAACTCTAGTTACTCGACAGTGATTATTCACAAAATTGAGATAGAACGTCTTAAATTATTGAGATTATAAGATGAAACGTGGGGAGGTGTACATGAGAGAAAATTATGTTATTTTTTCTTTTTTATACCATAGCCAAGAAATTATATTATTATTTATTATTGAAAAATGGAATTTGAATTCCGAGGGGGGAAGGTGAGAATTTATCCTTTATAAATCTAGCTTATAATTCCACCAGAATCCACCAAAATCTATTTGTCAAAGAATTCCATGGAATTCCTTGAATGATTGAGGATACTGGATTTTCGTGGAATCCATTAAAATCCAAGTTGAGGACCTCAAGATTTAATGGATTCCATAAAAATCCAAATTGAGGACACCTGGAATATTATGGAATTCTAAATTCCATTAAATTCTATTAAATTCTATAATTGAGGACACCCCCATAAGTTTTTTCCAGTTCCCGTTAAGACTTCTTATTAAGACTTCTTTCTCATTTTTTCACAAACCCTAGCTCCCTCAAAAATCAAAATCTGAAATCCTACTCTCTTTCCACCTCCCACATGTTGCACGGCTGCACCTCTTCCTTTCCGCCGGCGCCTCGCCATCTTCTCCGCCGCCCCGCCTCGACTAAGTCTGTTTTTCTCTCTCTTTGTTTTTTTTTTAATTTCAAATTTGGGTTTTATTTGTAGTTACAGAAAGAGACTTTTATATAGATCGAGAGCACGTTCGTTCTTATGAGGGAGTTGACGCGTTTTTGTTTTGATATTTTCTTCATCGATTTTTACTGTATATTAGGGGATTAAAATTTTAAAGGGCGTCAGCCTTTTGCAATTAATTGTAAATTAAATTATTTCCTTTTTTGTTTGTCCTGCTTCTGTATTTTGAACTGAATTCATATCATGATAGCTATAATGGAGATAATATGATATGTGATCTTGTTATGTTATGTGAGTTGTCATATGTTTTCCAGAACTGTGATGGATGCAAAGAGGAAAGCATTTGGTTTTTGTTTTAACGGGGCGGGGTGGACCCGCCCCATGCGCGGCGGGGTGCGGGTTTGTGTTGAATGCAAATTTTAATGATTTGTTGATTTTGTGTTGCTGATGCATGATTTTTCTGTGTTCTTTTATTATTTTGTGATTTGAAGTTTTTTGTTTGTTTCGATGTTGGTTCGAAGTTGTTTCTTTTGTTTTTTTTATGTATTTTCCATTTATTTTGTTCTTTGTTATTGTTTTTGATTTGTTGTGTTATCTATCTGACTGTGTAACTTTTTTTTATTTCTTTTGTAGTGAATGTGGGATTTTTTGTTGCTTTTTATGCCAAACGCTTTATTGTTGGGAAGGCTATGTACGTCGAAGCGTTCGAGATAGAGAATGAACAAGCAAGGCTCAGTCATCTGCTTCACAATCATGCTTTAGTCAAGCTTGCAAAATGGTGATGACGATGACAACGACATTGAGATTCTACCTCCACTTCCTAATGATTTTAGAGAATTGTTGTTACGTAAATCTTTAATGATGGTGTAATCAGTTGAAACATGTAAGAAACATAAATAAAACATGTAAGAAATAATTGTGAAACAGGGGATCATGTGATAAAAGTTTGTAGTAAATTAGCACAGTCTAATGAGTCGTGTGTTTTGGAGTGAGCTTGTATGCATTCGAGACTCGGAAATGTTGAAACTTTTAAGAACTCATATTTAAATTCAATCCAATCTTAGACTCAGACCTAGAACCATTAATTCCATTAATTAATTTATTTTATAACTTTTGAAAAACATTATTAAAAAGAAACACTATTAGAAACATATTTTTAATTAACAAAAATATATCTTATATCCTAGAATGAGGGGAGTAATCACAACCCAAGGATGAGTAATCGATGAAAGCAAAACCTGATTTACATGGGTTTTTTCAGTTTTCACGTGAATAAATTCAACATGTTGATGAAATTAAAGAAAGTAGCAAGATGTAGTGATCATAAGTACAATTGAGCAAAGTATAAGCAGGGTTACAAATGATAACAAACTAGTGTATCTGAAAAATTAAATCTATCTGTATTGTATATCCATCTCCTGGGAAGATGCTTTACTTATTTGATTAGAGACTCAAAAAGTTTGCACATAGTATAAATCTTTATCCCAAAGCTAAAGTAAACGGAAATATTCACCAACTCCCTAGAACAAAGTTGGTATACTCTCTATTTTCTTCCCATTGTCCATTGTGCATACCACGAGATTTTCTCCATGCAATCGTGGGAATTCAATGAAAAGTTGGCTAAATGAAACATATAAGAAACATAAATGAAACAGGTATGAAACAACAAAGAAACAACAAACATGTTTGAAACAACAAAGAAACCAACGCAAAAAATCAGCGGAAAATGGGTACTTTTGTCAAAAATCAGCGAAAAAATGGGTATTTTTGTCAAAATTCAGCGGAAAATGGTATTTTTGTCCAAAATCAGCAGAAAATGGGTATTGTGCAGGGATTGAGTATGGAAAATGGGGTATTCATGTCCTTTTCCCAATTAATTATTCTTAATTATTTAATTACTTATTTATGGACTAGTTATTAATTTGGGCCTAAATTTGCATTAATGTCCAACTCATTAATCAAGGCTTATGAGGCCCCAATCCCGGTTATAAATAGTCCATCCCGTCTTATTTAATATAATGTATGCGATTTTTTACGTAATTTACTCTACGCACTAGTCCATTTGATTTAACATTAAAAATATCGAGGACTTGAACATTAGGTCCTAGGAGCGGCAACAGGGTGGGTTGGAGCGGATTTTGTCATTCCCGTACCCGCCTCGCTAAGGATCAGGGTATGATCGGGGCGGGAGTGGCCGAGCGAGTGCCCCCATTTTGTATTTTTTATAATTTAAATAATATTTTCAACTCTCAATTTATATATCTTAACAAAAATACATACATATTTTATTAAATTTACATGTTATATTTGTTAACATCATGTATATTGAAAAATTGAATATGGGATGATAGTATCTTTAAAAAATAATATTTTCATACGTAATATATATAAATTATAAAATATACTTAATATATAATTATATATAAATAAAGCGGGGGCAAGGCGGGGCGTGCGGGATTGGTGACCTAAACCCATCCCCGCCCCGTTGACATAATTGGGGGCGGGGATTCCTCATTGGGTTCGGAATGAGGGCAAATTCCTCGATCGGGTTCGGGCATTTTGCCATCTCTAGTGTTCCTCGTGACAACCCGAGTTTGGAGCTTCGGGTCATCTTGTAAAATTTTTGCAATACCATATTGTTCGTCAAACATATTTTGGATCATACAACTGCAAGTGTACAGTGTAATTTATAGAATAATGTTGTATTCCTCAGGGATTGATTTGTGAAACACTTAGGCTATAATAACATCGTATTCCAATTTTATTGAAGCGACCAAATATCAATCATACAACTGCAAGTGTACAGTGTAATTTATAGAATAATGTTGTATTCCTCAGGGATTGATTTGTGAAACACTTAGGCTATAATAACATCGTATTCCAATTTTATTGAAGCGACCAAATATCAAGCGTGTTAATCGTGTCATCTCAAGTCAACCAAAACTTGATTTGTTAATTGTTCTTGTTATTCGGTCCGGCCCCGATTTTGATACTAACCCATCAAGCCTCAACTCTAAACTGCTTATAACGTGTTAAGTTCATATCATGTTTTCATGCTCGTGTCATAAATTGACCCCTGCATTTAGAAAGTCATCATCTTGAAGTCACTTCAACAATTTTTGCCACCACATTGTTCATCTATTTAGGATATAAAGCAGGACCAATAAAATTAGAAGATTACATCCCTCACAATATTAGATCAACAATCAAAATGTGAGTTCTTTTTTTAAGCAATCGTTTCATCATATTTTTCAAATCTAAGTGAATTGTTAGATTGTAAACAGTGTCCTCCAGATCAGGACAGCCTTGATGAATAATAAAATAAGGATATAAAGCAGGACCAATAACCTTAATAAAGGATTTCTCATCTGTTGATCAAAAAACAATTTCGAAAAAGGCAAACTTTGACCAGACAGTGTGATTACTGATTGAGTGTTTAGTTTATGAGATAAGATGCCGTATGGAACCACAAAGCGCTCTGGAAAAAAAACGAAATAGTAGAGAGAAACGAAGATGCCACCCAAACGTAGTCCATATCGAAATCATACAGAACAACTAGTACGATGACACATCCAAAACAAAGATCGATAAAAACAGACATTTGATGAATGATAGCTACTTATCTGACTACCAGGCCAAGAATAAAAACACGCAAACAAATTGGTTGATATTGCTGTGAATAACAAAATACAATGTAGATTTACAAACTACTTGTACAAACAAGACATCCAAGACAATTAAGAAATTGTGGGGCAATAGAAATGAAATTCAAAGAATATCTTTTGCTAGCCTCACTGGTTTGTCTTTCAAAAATGCCATATCACTGTTCGGTGCGGTAAGCAAATGATGATCTATATCTTCCTCTTCGCTCTCTCCAGTTACGGATGATGCACCAAAATCGGTTCCATCTTCTGTTTTGGAAAATAAAAGATGTTACCACAAAGTACAACAGATAAGTTGGAAATGTTGAATAATAAGTCCCTCTGAACATACAGAGAAACAAGACTGCAAAACAGATAAAATTTTATATAACCAAATCATTAATACATTTTCAAGAAAATAGGCTACATTACGAGACTCCAAAACAGATAAAATTTTATTTAACCAAATCATTAATACATTTTCTAGAAAAGAGGCTACAACAATGACTAGTCTGTTTACATATACACATTGTTTGACATAAGATTGAAACCACATTTGAAGCAAGAGAAAAAGGCCCACAAACATTTTTAGGGTTACCCGAAGTACAGTGTTACTAAATCACAAAAAACTAAAAAAGAAAAAACTCTTTGTTCGATAAAAATCAAGATTTTTTTTAGTATTAAAAGACTCAAAAAGTAACAGAGACATTCCACTTTGACCAAAATAATAAACAGGATGTGGGACAAGAGCTGGATATATTCTCCAGATCTCGGATATGATTACACAATTGGACCGATATACAAAGAGGGTCCCTAAAATCAACAGAAAATGATCTAATAAGCCAAAGATTTATTCAATTAACATTTTTAACATTAATCAATGACAACACCTTTAATGTTACTATAATTATTCGAGAAGAATTTAGAGGTACCAAAATAAACAAGGTAAAGAACAAACACAAAACACCTCTCAGAAGTTTCATGCTTGTATAACCCAAATCCTTCAAGAAAACTAATAGATAATTCCAAGATTATTTGGTAACTCATGATATACAACCTAATGAGGATGCGAGGATTGTCTATTTCACCCCAAACAACTTTGGTTTCTATAATTCATTTCCCAATTCCAAAATTAGCATGGAATATTTTTAATCTCGTATTAAGAGAAAATGATGAATTGGATGAGAAAGCACATATATACCCATATGTTCCGTATTTAAAAGAACTTGCCTGAATACATTTCAACATCAGGAAGATGTGTGACTGAAGTAGGCTGGATATTTTCAGGTAGCAGACAATTACAGAAAGAACCTGAAATTACAGATAAATAATGTAAGACAGAGGAGAGATCGGAGATAATGTAGACCACCAGCACTAAAAATTTGTACAAACTATTTGCAGGCTTAGGGGTGTTATTCATACCATTGGTAATATAGAAGCTTTAAAGGCGTAACAGCTAAATGATTGTGATTTGCACCAGTCTCAGAAGTAAATAGTAATCATTATGTGTTTAATCATATAAGTACAAAAAAAATACCAGAACTTAAAACCGATAAAATAACAAAGACATGCATCATCATATCAAACAACTTCGCTCCAAGTATTGATGCAAGAAATGGTAGAAAAGACGCCACTCCTCACCTAATCGAGCCAATCGATTCACCCACCCAGGTATAGGTTTTCCAGTAAGATGCAGACAAACTTCATCAGTGAAATGATTGCAATTTTTAGAAATCAAGTTGTATGTGTCCCCGTGATATTTGTTGGAAAGATGCTCCATGAATGACCGAAATTCTGAACGAGACATGTCAGTGCTTCCCAACATGATTGAACGCCTAAACATAAAACCAGGGCAACTTCTAGGTTCAACTTCAAACACTCCACTGGTTGGGTACTCATGAGCTCCAAAGCCATATTCCAGACCATGTGCTATTTCATAAAATTTAGAAAATAGATTAATAAAGTTAAACCAATTTCACAGGATAGAATAAGTCTTCACACAAAAATGACAAAACTAGCAGTTCAAGAAAGTGCATATAGGAAGGCTATATACCATGTAGAATGAAAAGGCGAAAATAACTCCATTTTGTATGAAGTGGTTTGCTTTATAATGGATTGTATCCAATAGCCAGATATTGTGAACCTACTACAGCTGCTAACAGTGAGGAAGCCAGAAATTTCGTGTAGGGGACCCATCTAACACTAATATAAAAATGAAATACAATACATCAACTCTAAAAAAGAAACTATGAATAAGTACCAATTTTAATAACGTTAATATATTGATTCAGTTACATCTTAATATTCAAAAATAAATAATAGAATACAATTACATCAATATATCACAACATTTCTCTTCTATTCTTCATATTTTGAAATCTTTGCATAATAGATTCATTGCCAACATTCAAGCTCAAGTTTATGGTGGAGTAAAAGAAAATTGTACAAAATATTGAGAAAGGGTAAAAATTGATCAAGACTCAAAAAAAAAAAAAATTCAAGATTCACAAGTGGAAAAGGGAAAAGAAGAATGAAGAAATTGGAGGCTCTGTTTCTTTATTGTAACTTATTTAAGCACAGTCCTTTTTCCTATTTTCTCTAATTCATTTTTTTAAGGTTGTAAGGGTAATTACCAAAACAGCCCTGGATTTTTCAAAATTTCAGGGGCCCCAACGACCCCCTTGGCCCCCATATGGCTTCGTCGCTGGCTACTAAACACCATACTTTTAGACCTAATTCCATTCTGTTGCTAAAGTCAGCAGAGATGGCTCCCAGATAATTGATGTGACTAGATGGAGACAATATACGACTACATTGTTAATTAAATGCACTACTATTGTGATGTCAGACATGCAATTTCCAGCATTTAGTAGTTTAGATACAATATTATAAATATGTATTTATGCACAAGTTGCATAGCCCATATACGTCACTTTAGACACATAAAGAACAGTTGCAACGAATATATGCTACTTTCATTTCATAAACAAGCAGTAAATTACCAAGTCAACATAAAGAGAAGGTTGCTCAATCTAAAGAACTAGTAAACATGGAATTCCCTGGTAATATACCAGAAAACCCAAACTAACATAGACATACTGATCATCTTTCATTCATCACACATAATACCTCCTCACACTTTGTAGTAACACTAGGGTGAAAATAAATAATTGAGTAAAGTGAGTCTCTAAAGGATACAATATAATTGGTCTAAGACCAATGCACCATAGGGATTCACAAAGAATATAGAAATAACAGCCTCAAGTTTCTGAAGCTTTAAATATACAATGAAACCCTTAAAGAAATCAAGTGGACTCACAAATGAATTTCATGTTAGTGCAATACCTTGTCCTGCCTGTGATATAATAAATAATAAGCATATGACTGAAATCCATTTTGACAATTTTTCCCTTACTACCCAATTTGAACCAGGCAAAAAACTCACAAGCCTTAGGACCACATCGTCCTAGTCATACTCAGGTGAACATATAAAGCAGAGTCATGATAGCATTTCCTATGATGATGAGCAGATTTAGAAGACATGTTTGTAGATAAGTGTTCTCTTCGCAGAATTGCACTTGCCAGGCTGATGATATCTATATTCCTGAATAGATTTTATAGGAGATTGAATCTTATTAAAAAAGGACAAAAAGATTACAGGAAGCAACATCATTGGTAGAACAAATTACAGATTCCTGGGGAAGTAGAAGGAAAAATCAGGCAGATAATATTTTAAAAATCTGTAAAAGTGCACAGTGAATAGTTTCTTTAAAACATTTTGGAAATTTTTTATCAGCGAAAATTCAGATATTCTAGAATACTAGTAAAAAGATTAAGGGAAATGGATGGCCATAGAACAAACTATCCTAATGAGCTCCACATATACAGATATTGAAAAGTAAAAGAAAATTGTAGAATTGGGATCATATCAAGAAACAGATCCCAGTGTGACAGTTGTAAAGTCAATTAGGTGATGAGTACAATCAGAGAGTTTCTAAGGCACATTGTGAATTGTAAATCATGGGCACAAGTATGGCACAGGTACTGAAAAAATTGGCTGAGAATATGTACACACTTTCCAAATTTATGTTGAACAACTTTTCCATCTATAATCCTAGCTGGCAAAAACTCATGTTAGCCAGTCTAACGGGTCAAAGTTCGTCAGGCAGATCCTAAACCCAAACCCTATGGCATTTTTGAAATATCAGGCGGTAGCATTTTTGTAATATAGGCAGTGTCATAGTATCATTCAGGGCAGTGGCATTTTTCTAATATTAGGCAGTGACATAGTATCACTACTATCATTAGGCCCCTGAAGGTCTATCTTTTTGAGATAACACATGAATTGCCTTGTCAATTAGGACAAGAATTTGGTATATATAAATATATATCTCTTAGACAAGGAATAATCTCAATCTGATTATGAATCTAGTCCTAACCAAATTATAGATTAAAGTCCAACTCAAATAGGATAATAATCAGGTTATGGGTTTGAAACCCCACCAAGTTTCCAACATTAATGTTCATTGACGTCAATTGGAACTGAGGATTGAAAAAACTTTGAAACAATAGCTGCCAAGTTTCATCACCAGATGCATTTTAATCTCTAGGCATAGAACTCTAGTCACACTAATCTAAACTAAGCCATTTCTAACCATGAGAAGTTTTGGTGTATCACAAAGTATCACACTTCACTGGTGGTAACTGGTAAAATAATATACTATCAAGTACCAACTCAAGCACATTTAATGCTTGTGCATAGAAGAACAAAAAGAAGTGTATCACAAAATATTATTACATAACATATGAAAGATACATCAAGAGTATGTGCAAAAAATTGTCTACATTAAATCCTACGTCGATTTGAGGAAAATGATGAAAATAGAAGTTTTCTTCCATTAGGCATGAGAAACAGTTGCATCAACGCTAAATCCAAAACGATGAAATAAAAAGTAAAATATGATAAAAATAAAATTTTGTAGAATATGTGAAACTACTAATTAATTCATGTAAATAATGAGGTATAGGTTCAAAACCAAATTCACTACATCGGTCGAAATAAATGAGGAACTCAAACAAAAATTACAATGTTTATGAGATGGACACAAACAAATCAGGCATTAGTGATTTTTGTACCTTCAAATAAAGGGGAGAATGCAAAGAATTTGAAGCATACCAAACTTTTATGCTGCGGACATCATCTTTGACGATGCTTGGATCTTGTTGAGGGGATTAGGGGAAATTTTAATCTTAAAAGCCTAGAATCTAACTTCTGTGGCAAGATGGCTAATATTTATCATCTACTTACAGTTGCAATTTACCCCCAAATCTGGAAAATTAATATTAACGGCAGTTTCCAATGCAGAAGAAGTTACCCAAGCTGTAAAATTCTGGATTTTATGTCTCCAATGTAAAAGCAGTTATCCAAGCTGTAAAATGCTGGGGCTTATAAGAGGAAAGGAATTCGGGGATGAAAATTCAAAACCACCTAACAGATTCTTCATCTAACTGGTTGTCATAGTGACAGACAAAAGAGATCAATCAGGCCCTCTTCAAATATATTATTGTTCTAATGGCATATAATGTTTGATGTTTTCTTATTTATCTACTTGTTAACCTCTCTTAACGTCCAATTCGAAACCTTTCAAACAATTAACTGCCAAGTCACGGAGCTAGAGCATCTGAATCTCCAATCATATAACTTTAGTCAACCGGAGATATAATTTAGCCACTCCTAGTCCTGAGAACAGTTGTGGTATCACCTAGTCTCGTGCTACACTCATGCAACTGTCACCAATCAGCCTATCATATATTCAAGTTATACAGAAGAAACTCACAAAAATTTCTAGCAATCATTATTAGCAAAACTTATAGGAAATCAAAATATACAAACACTTCCGCTGGTGAATAGTCCTTTATTGGCAGTATCCTATATCCATGAAAAATTTGTGCCACTACTAATTATAGCATAAACTACCAGCCAACAGGGACAAAAAGGAGAACTCCAAATTGGCTAAAGTAAGACAGCAATGTTGCTGACACCCACCAGACGGTCCTCAAACAGATTAGACCAACAGCCCAATTTACATAGCCTTGTACAGTTAAAAAGCAAACATATGCCAAACTCAACCTAATACAAGCAAAAGGTGCATGACAAAGTACTCGATCATTGAATTAAAAAGGCATAGTCGATTATACCTTCAATGCCGGAATGAAAAATTCCGCATCCAAACCAATACAGATAGTTATTTATAGGAGTGAGATCATATATATTCAGGTATAGCATTGCCCGACTGTTCTCCAAGTTGCTCTGCTCCGAAGGTGAACTATCTGAGCTGGATGAAACTGGAAACAATCGCATTGTATCTCTCACTCCCTCCCTCACAAACAAAGCTTCAAACTATATGTACATTATTATTTATATTTATACGTATTTGCTATATCTCCAGAGCTCAGCATCCAAAAAACCCTGATAAAAAGGGGAAATTAGGGGAACAATTAGGTTACGCCTTAAACTGAAAACTCTTGAATTATCAATAAATAACAAATCCCCAGTTTTACGCAACATATAACCAGCAATTTAGGGGAGAAAAAGTTCAAGAAACGAAAATACAAAAGAACAGTTATTGACATCAAAATGGTTATGATGCGATTGTATGTTTCGGGCAAGTGTATTAAACATAAATATATTGAAGAAATACATGCCACAGAGCTGTATATACATATATATGTAGGAAGAGAAATTGAGAGAGAGAGAGGAGTTACAGAGGATTTGAAGGGGCAAATTCGTAGATGTGATGTCGGAATGATGACAGCGTCGCATGAGCTCGAGGAGAGGGGGGATTTTTTTAGGGGAAATAAGGCTGGTAAGGAAATAAGAAATGGCATAAATTGGGGCCTAAAATGAGATTTTGCTGTTTTTGGTTTAGGGGGCCATTTCCGTTCGAAAAAAGATTGGGCGTCACTATTTACACCCAATGAATACACAACCTTCTAAATACACCCCTCTCACTTTTTAAAATATAACATAAGTTACTAAATATACCTCTCATAATTTCTCATTTTACCCTTGTATTATTTTCCTCTAAATACACCCCAAAATTATACACCCCCAAGGGGTGGCAGTGTGTTAATTCAACGGTATAGAACTCACTTGGGTAACTGCCCAAGTGGGTAGCATCGACATATCCCGTTGGGGCGACAAAGACAAGAAGTTCCTAAAATTAAGAAGAAGATATAATATTTTACTTTAATTTCGAATGTAATATTTCACTTTAATTTCGCATTTATAGTTAGATTAGTTTGGGTAGTTGTTGGATAATTATATTTATTTTGAATTCTGGAGTTAGGCTTTTTGTTTCTAGTTTTGTTTGAGTTTGGGGAAGAAGACGATGGATGACCATTGGTGGCACGATGGTATACTAAGCATGATCGAGTTACTTTGTCGTGCCATAAGACAAGATCGAGTTGTAACTAACGATGGCACGAGCAAAGTTGTAATCAAGGTTGCATTGTGGGCATGCCAAGTATCGCACTTTTATTTTAAACTGTAAAAAATGTGCAAACAAGGAAAAATAACATTGTTTGAGTTGTAATTAAGTGGATACTTATATTATTCAACAAAAATTAATTTTATGTTGTCCGTATTTTCAACAATGTATGTGTTGGAAACTCTAGGGTTTATAGAAAATAGTTTCAGCTTTTTGCAAGAATATGGGTGAGTGTGAAGAAAATGAGGTGTATTTAGAATTTTTTTATGTGAGTAAAGATATCATAGTTTTTTAAACTAATGACTTTTGTAAAATTATATAGAGTTGAGTGTATTTATCAATTTGGGGTGAACAGGGCCACCCAAAAGATTTAACAAAGGTGTTAAAAGTTTGGGCAATTGACATAAATGCCCCACTTTTTGGAGATAATGTCAGTCTTTTACGTTTTTCGGTACTATTTTATCCAAATTTACACTCCCGTCTTTTTTTTACACAAATTTACGCTCCCGCCAAAATTTCCAGACTTTTTTACGCTTTGTTTCAAGATTGCTTCTAACATGTTTCAAACATGTTTCTTTTAATAAAATTTCAATGAAAAAATAAATTTGGCCCTCGTTAAATAATCAATTTTATACTTGAAGTCTTATAAAAAAATTAAGAAATATACACATAAAATAACAAATATTAAAACCAAACAAACTAAAAATATTATGGAAGCAACATGAATAAAAAAAATACAATTTTTGATCAAATGCATGAAAACATAAAAAACATGGAAACAACCAGGAAGCAATATAGAAACAAACCAGAAATAATATAGAAAACACAATATGAGCAAAAAGAGTTAAAAATAAGTAAAAATTGTATTTAAACATCGAAAACTACATGGAAACAACAAAGAAACATTAGAACAACATTAAAAACGGTATGAAAACAACCTAGAAACAACGTAAAAAATATTAAAAACACCACATGAATAAAAAAACTTAAAATAGGTAAAAAAAATTGTATCTACATATTGAACACTACATGGAAACAATAAAAAAAATTATTAGAACAACATTAAAAATATTATAGAACAACACCGAAATAATTGGAAGAATGTACAAATTAATACATGAACAAAAAAAGGCATAAAAAATAGGTAAAAGTTGTTTTGAAACATTGAAACATTGAAACAACATAGAAACAATATAGAAACAGCAAAGAAACAAATTTAAACAACATCGAAACAACGTATATAGCATATAAAGCAATACATGAACAAAACAAAATGAAAAAAAATAAAAATAATCAAAAAGATGCAGGAGCGTAAAAAAAGAAAAAAAACAGATACAAAAAGAAAAAAATAGATACAAAAGTGATAAAAACATATTTTATTATATGTTTATCAAAAAGATGGTATTTTATGTAATTTCCCCTAAAAGTTAAATAGTTTATCCAACATGAGTCATGACATATCGGACGCAATTACGCAAAGTGGTCAAGCACCAGGAACTAAGACCCAATGTCAAATTAGACCCCACGAAAATGATTTTGCTCAAAAAAATAAGCAATTCGTGGGAAAAAATCAAATAAACAAAGAGATTTTTCACAATAAAAAGAGACATGTTCTCATTTTCAATAAAGTAAAGTGAAAAATGTAAGGTGCGTGAACATAAGAAAATGACACCGTAAACCTCTTACACCATGCATCCATTATCTAGCATCCGACAATTAGGCCTCACCAAATGGACCCGGATCCGTCAATAGGCCCGGACTGATTCAAAATTGGCTCTTTTTTTTTTTTTAATGAAAATATGAAAATTTCATTAAAAAGAATGTTAATACATATTAAAAGGGGCATACCCCAGTTTGAAAAAATGATGTTTAAATGGACAGGCCCATAAACACGAGGGTGCTATAAAAAAAAAGCCGAACTAGAATGTTAATTTAATGGTATCCAATTGAACTGTCAGAGCCTCAACAGAGGTTTATCAAACACAAATTAAAGATCTCCAACCAATTAATCAAGAGTTCAATAGGAGTAGGCGGTAGGGTTGTGCACGGGACTTGGATCATCAGAACTGAACCGATATCCGAACCGAAAAAAATACCCGAACCGAAAATATCCGTTGACTTTTTGACTTTCTTTGAACCGAACCGTCCCAAAAATCTTTCTGGTACGATTCTGGAGATTTTTAAAATATTCGTACCGAACCGTACCAATCCGTATCCGAAGATAGAACCGATTTTTAAGAATTTTTTAATACATATATATATATATATTTTTTTTATCTTATTTATATTTTGATATTGTGACACCCCACATTTAATTAAGCTAGAAAATTATCTGAGATAATTATTATATTAAGTTTCTAAGAATTTATATCATTTAATTTATTAATATTTCACTGATGGAGCTGATTGTTTGTTGATATTGTGACACTCCACATTTAATATTTTTTAGTTATCTTGATGATGTTTCACTCATGGAGCTTATATAAAAGTATATGCTATTACAACACATATTTTCGATGTAATTCTAGTTGGGATTGTATTATTTATAATGAATTTATAATTTGATATTGTGTTGCTCGTTATGGTTGTAGTATTTATAATGAGATTGCACTAAAAAAGGGGAATTGACTATAATTGTTTAGTGATTTTTACATTCATTTTTTATTTTTTCTTATTTTATGTGTTTTACTTATGATTAATCTCTGTTTCACCGTACTGTCCCGAACCGTTCCGTTAGAACCGAATCTCCGTACTAAATTTTTGGTACGATTCGATTCTGGAGATTAATTTTTAAAATCTCCAAACTTCGGGATGGTTCTGGAGATTTATGAATCTCTGAACCGTCTCATACCGTGCACACCCTTAGTAGGCAGTCCCGACCTAGAGCTCCCAATTGAAACTTTGAAAAAGGGTGGTGAGAGATCTACATGAAAATTTACACTTTGAAGATGGTATACCCCATAAATAAAAGATCACCACTTGTTCATCTTTGGATGACCCAATGAGATTTAAGAAATGCTATAAGAACCCATCAGAGAGTTGAGTTACCCCAGGTTGCTTCTGAAGGTTTTAAAATAAGGATTAATTGTAGGGGAATGAGGATACCAGACCTGTTAAGGTCAGGGGGACCTCAAATATACCACAATAACTTTACAAAATAAGGTTAACCGAAGGGGCAGCCAAAAGAGGCCACACAAACATCCAGTACCAAAGAAGCCATCCAATGGAGAGTTAATCCTGTTTCATAAGGGGATTAAATTTCTTAAATGGGGAAATTGTATTTATTCGAGAATCCCAGAAACAGATCCAGAAAACCCCATAAAAATGAATAAAAGGGAACAACCCAACCGATAAAGTTTTGAAAATATTTCATCATTTGGGCAATACTCAAAATTCCACACTGGGCCATCCATCAATTACGGCAAACGTGGATAAGCAAAGTAATATGAGTAACCATGCAAAGAACAAACAGAGAAAAGCAAGCACCCACCATCTAAAGTATAAGAAAGAGGAGTCATGAAGTGGGGTAGTTAGGAAGGATTCCACTAAGCATTGTTTATTACATATTACAGACCAAAGAAGAGAAGATGGATGTCCCACAGGAGGGACATATTTAAAAAAACAGAATAAAAAACCAAGGCATCTGGTCTTAAAAATTGACCAGCTCAACAGGATAATAGAAGTATACAATTTTGTAAACATCTTTTTGGATCTTTATAAAAACAACATCTTCAGAGAAAGAAGGGCCCTAAAAAATGTGGCAGTTACGGGCTTTCCAAATTTGATATATGGTGCAACAAACAACAACAAACCTAGCTTTTTTTAGAGTAGGGGATGCACATTCCTTTTTGGTCTATTTAAGAGCCCTATCAATGGTGCTCATTGAATGATTGAATCGAAGCCATTTTTTAACCCTTTCCCAAATAATCCTGGAAATAGTACAAGAAAAGAACAGATGAGCAGTTATTTCTGGGAAATTACCACAAAGTTTACAAGTAGGACCCAAATCCAAGTATTTCAAATTATTGATGGTAGCCATTCTTTCATTGATAGCTAACCAAACACAAAAAGAATATTTGGGAGGGATAAAAAATTTCTAAACTGCAGAGTGCCAGAAAGCTTTGGGTCCATTTTCTCTAAAAACATCATACATATTGGAAGAACTCAATCCTTTAGGATTAGTAAGAGGAGAGAGTTTATAAATCACTGAATCAGAGGTACCAAATTTGTCAAAGAGTTCATTTATGATCTCGCAGATCCTTTTAAGGAGACAAGAGTCAGATTTTTTAGGATTCCAGTCCCAAATAGACTGATTTTTGAGATAAAAAGAGTGAACCCATCTGACCCAAAGGGAATCATCTTTGGAATAGATGTTCCAGAGAATTTTGGCTAGAATGGCTTTATTCCAAGGTGAACATCTCTGATTCCCAAACCCCCATCTTCAAAGAGGAGACAAACTTTAGAGCATACAACTGGAGATGGTTTTTTACCCAAAGGAAGACTCTGCAGAGTTTATTAATCCTATCAATAATAGTGTTAGGCAGTGAGAAAATTTGGAGCCAAAAGCATTCCACTCCTTGTAAAACAGATTTAATAAGGAGAAGCCTCCCAGCATATGAAAGGGAAATAGCTGTCCATTTATTAATATATGCAGCTATCCTATCATAAAGAGGGACATAATGATTGCAATTAAGCTTCTAAGCAGCCAAATGAACACCCAATTATCTAGCAGGGAGAGTTCCAAGGGGAAAATTTAGCAGTTTAAGGATTTTATCAAGTTCTTCACCAAAAAACCCAGCAGTAAAGATGTTTGATTTGAAAGAATTAACATCCAATCCTGAGCAAGTTTGAAATCATTTAAGCAATCAGTTAAAATTTTAACAGAGTGGGGATCACCCCTTGAGAACAGCATGAGGTCATCAGCAAAGACAAGATGAGTAATTTTAAGATCACCACATCTTGGATGATAATTGAACTCCAAAGAGAAAGTTCTAGTTTTGAGAAGTCTTGAAAGGTATTCCATACAAAGAAGAAAGAGAGCAGGGGACATGGGATCACTCTGCCTCAGTCCTCTTTTACAAGGAATTTACCTTGTAATGAACTATTGATACAAATTGAGTAGGAAGTTGTGGATACACATTCCATAACCTAAGAAATAAAGAGGGATGGGGAAGCCCAACCCAACCAAGACTTGTTTTAGAAATGACCAAGAGAAAGTATCATTAGCCTTTTTTAAATCAACTTTAATAGCACATCTTGGCGATAATCTTCTTTTAGAATAGTTTCTGATAACCTCTTGTGCTAAAAAAATATTATCTGTAATATTTCTCCCTTTAAGTAAAGCAGATTGAGCAGGGTCTATTAAGTTAGACACAACAGATTCAAGTTTTGAAGCAAGTATATTTGTGATTATTTTATAAATTACATTACAACAAGTAATGAGCCTAAAATCAGCCACAATAGGACAATGTTCAGCTTTGGGAATGAGGGCAGTGGAGGTGTGATTGATTTGTCTAAGTAATTTTGAAGAAGCGAAGAACTCAGACACAACCTCAATCACATCACTACCCACAATATCCCAAGATTTTTTTAAAAAATACAGATGAGAATACATTAGGTCCAGGGGACCTCTCATCTTCAATATTGAAAAGGGCAAATTTAATATCAGTGGGAGATATAGGAGTCAGGAGAACATTTTTATCTTTAGAACTTAAACAAAGTCCAGACTGAAGAACATTAATGTCCACATCAAAAGTTTGAGCACTGGTATCAAACAAGTTTTTAAAATAATTCACAAATGCATCTGAAAGCTCTTCAAAGGAGGTTGTTTGGTAACCATCTTCCAATAAAATAGAATTCATTTGTTTTCTAAGAGAATTCATTTTAACAATACTAAGAAAAAATTTGGTATTTCTGTCACTATTATTCAAGAAATCACATTTAGCTTTCTGAGAGAAAGACCTCTCAGCTTTAGCCAAGAAAGATTCTTTGGATTTAAGTTTGTTAGAGTTTGTGTTTGTCCCACATCGCCTATTTACTGGGCTGTTAATATGTATAAATGTGGGTTGGGCACCCTCTTCCTTTGAGCTAGCTTTTGGGGATGAGTTCTACCCAAGCCCATTTAACATGGTATCAAAGCACCCAAGTTTGGTTTGAAGGCGATGGTGGGAATTGGACCCCGACCCATTTGGTTTGGCACGCTCGGCGTGAGGGCGGGTGTTAGAGTTTGTGTTTGTCCCACATCGCCTATTTACTGGGCTGTTATTATGTATAAATGTGGGTTGGACACTTTTAGTCCAAGTGGCTACAATAATCTAGAGGGGGTGAATAGATTATCTCGGTTTTTTAGATTTTGCCCTCTTTTTCGAAAAACTCAAGCAAGGATGAAATGCTAAGTGCGGAATTTAAACAACACACTTCGATTTATAGAGGTTCAACCCACCTAGAGCCTAATCCTCTACCACCCCAGTATCTCCGGGATGGATTTCAAAAAGAAAAAAAGATTTTATTAATTTACCAAAAATTAATACAACACCTTGAGGATTACCACAACCTCTAACAACACCTCGAGGATTACCACAACCCTCTTTAACACCTTTGAAGAGTACCACACTCTTCAAACACCTATCACCTAGATCACCCAAGTGTATTCTTACCACAAGAATACTCACAAGGATGTCTTGTGTTGAATGATGACCAAAATTAAGATTACAACTCAATAATGATTGATACAATATGAGTACAAGTGTAATCAAGAATTGAAAGCCTAGACCTCAAATAAGTGCAAGTGAAAGTGCTTAGGCTAATACAACAAGATATATGAAAGTGTTTGCTTGTTTGCTCTTTGCTTGTGTAATGTGTTGTGTCTTGTTGCTTAAATGAAGCCTCTATTTATAGGAGAGGTCTTGGCTTTGATTTCCAGACATAGGCTCCTCCTTGGGGAGTGATTTGCTGCAAAAGAAACCATTTAAAATCATCAATATAGCTATTAGAAATCAATCCCACAAAATAGGGAAAAGCTGTATGAAAATGCAACGGATAGTTTGCTTTGATAAAACAGTGCGACCGGTCGGCGTCACAGAGATAAGATTGAAATTGAATTTCTGCGATTTTTACACAGGGGGACCGGTCGGAGGGTGCGGCCAGTGGCCGCCGCCCACTGACTGACCGGTTGGGGTGCTTTAAAATACAAAACAGAGAAGACAGAACCAAAAGAGGACTCCCGTGCACGGCCGCCCGGGTCGACCGGTCGCCTCACCGATCGACCACCACCGGTCGACCGGCCGCTCCCTTATTTTTTCTACGTCCTTTTTCTGTTTCAAAACTCAACTCAGTGCGGGTTGCCCTATAGGGCAACCCTCGATCTGAAACAAATGTGTTGTCCAATTTTTTATCGAAAATAAACTCCAAAAAATATTCCGAAAAATAGTAAAAACATATTAAATTGATCGGAAGTATTTAGACAACATTTAGGGACATTGTTTTGGATTAAAAACTCATTTTAACAAAATCATCAAAATCATGATAAAAACATTTATCTAACAAACTCCCCATTTTTGATGATTACAAACCAAAACAATTGTCTCGAGGACGATTTTGAAAACAAAATAATTTTCCGATTTTACGAGTGAACTATCCGTTAAAAAAACATTTCATACAAAGCTCCCCCTATCTATGAGCATATCAACAAGAGATATTGTATAAGCTAGAAGCACAAGCTAAGCTTTTATAGGAAACACATAAACATCATAAGCTACGAAGCTCCCCCTGTCAAAATACTATAATCTTTTGCAATTAAGTCCATAATACAAGCCATGGACTAGGTATACTTGGCTTTAGGAAGCCATAGCTTATAGCTTTTATAGCGAGCTTTTATTAGCTTCTTTTAGCTAACGAGTCAATTTCATGTTTCTCCCCCTTTGGAATCATCAAAAAGAATGTTAGGAAGATAAAAACATCATACAATTATATCAAAGTGCGCAAAAGAAACGGTTTATCAACCATTGAACAATATAGGCTTAAAATCCAAGGAAAAATGGGAGAAATGTATCATGAAGAGTTCATACGCTCGTTTTATTTGCCAAAACATGATCTCAATAAGTATTTAAGACTTTTGGAAGCAAGAGAATCATGTAGAAGTTGAAATATTCATTGTGACATTTCATCGAACACCTTGTGGGCGTAAAAATTAAAAGAAGTTGTAGAGAGCCCTTGTAAATGAATCAAGCCAAAAAATTTCATCACTAATTCACATCAAACATCATACAATACAATACAATAACTAAGCTCATCATGATCATAAGATAATTTCATCAAGAAATATACAAGAAAGCCACAAGCTCAAGGGTTCAACCCAATTGAGCAAAGAAAGGAAAATTCTTACCATTCGATCGGTAAAGATGAGCAATGATGATGATAAACATGCTATATAAGGTCCAAGATATAAATTGAATGCATGAAAACAAATTTTGAGTGAAATTTGTGTGAATTTGGCAAAGGGGACGAGAAATGGCAAAAATAAGTTAAAATGTCGAATGCTGAAGATAGAACGGTTTTAATCCAAAAAATAGCTTAGGACGACCGGTCGTGGTTGAGGGCGACCGGTTGCCCTCAACCTCAACAACCCACCTGTCTTGCGCTTTTAGTAAAATCCGAATTTTCAACCAAAAATCCGATTTTTCGCCCCTAAGTTTTAAAAACATGCAAAATGCAAACGTAAACCTCATTCAATATGCATTATGCCTAACCGAGCTCGTATGGACGCAAAAGTCTCGGAAGATAGCGGTTTTGTAAAAATGTCTGCCAATTGATCTTGAGATGGTACAAATGATCTCAATTTTTCGTTTAGAAACACAATCCCTTAGAAAATGATGACGAATCTCAATACGTTTAGTACGGTTATGATGAACCGGGTTTTGAGCAATATTTATAGCGGATATATTATCACAAAAGATAGGTACGTTTTCAAAAGAGCATTTGTAATCCGCTAAGGTTTGTTTCATCCAAAGAAGTTGAGCACAACAAAAAGCGGCGGAAATATATTCGGCTTCGGCTGTTGAAAGAAAGAGAAACACGCTTTTGCTTCTTTGAAAACCAAGAAACTAGGCAATCGCCTAAAAATTGACATGATCCGGAAGTACTTTTCCGATCATTGATATTTCCCGCATAATCCGAATCACTATAACCTTTAAGAGAAAAATTTTCAGTCTTTGGATAGAATAAACCATATTGAATAGTGCCTTTCAAATATCGAAAAATCCTTTTAACGGCACTCATATGAGATTCTTTGGGATTGTTTTGAAAACGAGCACATAGGCATACGGCATGAAGAATGTCCGGTCTACTAGCGGTTAAATAAAGTAAACTACCAATCATACCTCGATACTTTGATTCATCCACGGACTTGCCTTTTTCATCTTTGTCAATTTTGACATTTGTTGCCATGGGAGTAGAAACGGTTCTTCCTTCTTCAATGCCGAACTTTTTCAAAAGTTCTTTTGTATATTTTGATTGCGAAATGTATATGCCTTCTTGGCATTGCTTAATTTGGAGTCCAAGAAAGAAGTTGAGCTCCCCCATCATACTCATCTCAAATTCACCTTGCATCAACTTAGAAAATTTCTTGCACAAAGATTCATTAGTAGCACCAAAAATAATATCATCAAAATAAATTTGCACAAGTAAGCAATCTTGCCCTTTTTCAAAAACAAAGAGAGTTGTATCAACTTTACCTCTTATAAAACCATTTTGCAAAAGAAAAGAGCTAAGTCTATCATACCATGCACGGGGTGCTTGCTTTAAACCATACAAGGCCTTTTTATGTTTATAAACATCATTAGGCCTAGAAAAATTTTCAAACCCCGGAGGTTGTTTTACATAGACTTTTTCTTGAATAATACCATTTAAGAAAGCAGATTTAACATCCATTTGGTAAAGTTTGAAGTTTTTATAACAAGAATAGGCAAAGTAAAATACGAATAGCTTCTAAACGTGCTACGGGTGCAAAAGTTTCATCATAGTCAATACCTTCTTCTTGACAATACCCTTGAGCTACTAACCTTGCCTTATTTCGAACAATGTTGCCTTGATCATCAAGTTTGTTCCAGAATACCCATTTTGTACCAATAATAGTTTGAGATGGAGGACAAGGTACAAATTCCCATACATCATTTCTTTCAAATTGATTCAACTCCTCTTGCATCTCTAGGAACCAATCCTCATCCTCAATAGCCTCCTTAGAATTTTTAGGCTCCTTTTGAGAAATAAGAGCTTTCTCGGCAAATTTTCTCCGGGTCATCACTTTGTCAAGGGGGTCACCAATAATAAGATCTTTTGGGTGATCTCCCTTAAATTTCAATGCAACGGGAAGATCCGAAGTATCACCCCTATCTTCTTGAGGACCATTTGAAGTGGACGGTTGATCATTTGATGTAGACGGTTGATCATCAACTTGAACAATTGGTTCAATAATATCCTCTTCATCACTTTCATCATTGGGTATTCTTTCAATACACGAAGCTTCATTGAATTTGACATGGATGGATTCTTCAACAACCCCACTAGTCTTATTGTAAACCCGATATGCTTTGCTTTTTGTTGAATATCCCATAAATATCCCTTCATCGGCCTTAGGATCAAGTTTGTCCAATTGATCATTGGTATTCAAAATAAAGCATTTACAACCAAATATCTTGAAATAACTAATATTTGGAGTTCTACCTTTCCAAAGCTCATTTGGAGTTTTATTCATTTTAGGACGAATATAAACTCGATTAATAACATAGCAAGCGGTACTTACGGCTTCGGCCCAAAAATATTTTGGAAGTGAAAATTCATTGAGCATGGACCGACTCATCTCTTGTAGCGTCCAATTTTTCCTTTCGGCTACTCCATTTTGTTGAGGAGTCCTTGGAGCCGAAAAATTATGAGCATATCCCTTAGTTTCACAAAAATCTCTAAATTCACCATCAAATTCTCCACCTCGATCGCTTCGAATAGACTTAATAGTATCTTCCTTTTCATTCTCAATAAGTCTACACAACTTAACAAACTCATTAACGGCATCACTTTTATTGGTAAGAAAAAGAGCCCAAGTATATCTAGAAAAATCATCGACAATAACGAAAGTGTAATGTTTTCCACTTAGACTTGCCGTACCAATATCCCCATACAGATCAAGGTGAAGAAATTATAGGGGTTTGGTTGTGGAAATTTCATTTTTGGTCTTAAAACTACTTTTAACTAATTTGTTCTTTTGACAAGTGTCACATAAGCCAAGATTTTCAAAATTTAATTTGGGTAGTCCTTTCACATGTTGGTTTTTGTAAATATTTTTCAAATTCTTGTATCCAACATGTCAAAGTCGCCTATGCCATAAACTAGTTAAATCATTATTGGCGACTAAGCAAGAAACATTTTGACTAACCAAATCACTTGTACAAATTTTGTAAAGATTGCCTTTTCTATTTGCTTCACAAATAATTTCACCATTTTTAAGAATAAGGCATTTTTCTTTATTGAAAGAAACATCATAATTTGAATCGCAAAGTTGGCTAACACTTATCAAATTAAACTTAAGCCCTTCTACTAAAAAAACATTACTAAGAGAGAAATAAGAGTTACCAATTTCTCCATTTCCAAGAATTCTTCCTTTGCCATTGCCGAACATGACCATACCCTATTCTTGGAGCTTGATGTTGGTAAAAAGTTCTCTCCTCCCGGTCATATGGCGTGAACATCCGCTGTCCACGAGCCATTTTGAATCTTCCATTGTTGTTATAGCCCCTATAACAAAAAATAGTCAAATTACAACTAGACAATCAACCTTGATATCACACAAAACACATTCCCCGGCAACGGCGCCAAAAACTTGTTAGAGAATTTTCTAACCGCAAGTCTACGGTGTCAAGTTTTAATATAGTGATTTGAGTAGAGTTGTCGTATCCATAGGGAATGCGTGTATAAGTACCAAGTATAAATTACCTATGCTATATTTGACAGATCAATAATAGGTGGATGTCTCAATTTATAAATAAAAATAACTAGATATAACTAATCAAAATATAAACATCTAAATCTATTGGAGAATGAATTCTAGAGGTGTGATGAATCTAGTTTTCCCTTATATTATCAATATGGTATATCAATCACAAATTACCAATTTATAAGTCAAAATTTCTACAATAAACATTTCCTCCCTCGAGTGCCAAATGATTTTAGATCACAATTGGGAAATCAATATCTCTATAAAAATCACCAATTGAAATCTCAATAAAAACTATGAATCTTGGTTGATGACTTCAAAGGATTCACAAATCTCTCAATTCTATGAAATCCTAGGTTATGCTATTTCAAGGCCATGTATTCAATTACCTCTCTCAAGTGTCAAATCAAATACACCAAACACTTTAAATTATTGATCAAGTAATTTAGAAGCAATAAATCCAAATAACACAAATAGATTGGGAAATCTAGATTGACAAACCACAATATCAAAATATAAGTTCAAACATAGATTACATCATCCCTCTAGAATTATAAAGTTTAGCTTATGATGAAAATACAAATACCCATAATCAAATGAGAATGCATCTCAAATGATATACAAGAAACAACAAAGAAGGAATTAAGAAGGAATTAAAGAGATTAAAGAATAATCTTATCTATTTCTAGATGATAAATGTCTTCAATCTTCTTCCCCAACTCTTTCCTTGTGTCTTGGTGGTGTTGGTTTTTATCCCCAAGTGTCCTCCATGCCCTAGTTCACGCCTCCCTTGTATCCATTTATAGTGCCCTCCTTTTAGATCCAAAAATCGGACTTTTCTTGTTTTGTCCGCCCACGGGCGCTGCAACGCTCAAAAATGGGTGCTGCAACGCGCACATGACACACCCGGGCACTGCAGCGCCATCCAAAATTTGGCACTGCAGAGCCATCCAAATGTCCGAATTTGCCTTTTGTGTCTTCACAGGAGTTGCAGCCCTATATCTTAGCTTTCCGTAGCCACTTGAATCAGCTCAATATCAATTTTGTGGAGAGAGTTATGGCCAAAATACTAAACCCTGTCAGTGCTGGAAATTCTAGACGCGTTTGGACGTTTCTTGAGATCAATCCCCTTCTTGTTTGATCATCCTTGCTTCTTTTGACATGTTACTCATTAATATGACTCTAGACTCAATATAATTGGCCCACAGTATGGTTTCGGCCACTCAAATGACTCGAAACAACGAAAATTAATGCCTAACCTATGAGATATAACAAAAATGACTCAAAATACTCAAAAACAACACAAAACTCAAGTCTAGGAAACCCAAATCAATGGTATAAAACCAAGTGAACAAATACCCCCAAACTTAGAATATTGCTTGTCCTCAAGCAATTACAACTCTAAAATGAAAAATACAAGACACAACAATACAAACAAACTGCAAAACTTCACAACCAATATCATTTGTCTCATTACTCATTTCACTATCAATCAAGCATGTGTTTTGACATTGTGATCAAATGAGTTGAATGTTCATGCCAATTCCGTTTACATCATTCAAATAGATCCATGCAATCAAGTGTTATCAAAATGATCCACTTCTAATTATCAAGAAATAATGTTTATCGAATTCCATAAGCTTGTCATTCACACTAATCTCCACTAATGTAGGCTAATGTAACACAAGGATCAATAAGACTTTCAAGGCTTGTAATGTGGGCTTAGGGTAAGGTAGGAAAATATAGGATTAAGTAGCTCAACTCACCCAAACACACAATTATCACTTCAAATCACCAATTGCCATACAAAATAACTACCTTCACTTTTGGAATTCTCAACTGTTCTCCTTTTATGAGCCTAAATCAAATGTGTTGTCCAATTTTTTATCGAAAATAAACTCCAAAAAATACTCCGAAAAATAGTAAAAACATATTAAATCGATCGGAAGTATTTAGACAACATTTAGGGACATTGTTTTGGTTTAAAAACTCATTTTAACAAAATCATCAAAATCATGATAAAAATATTTAACTAAAATACTGGTTATTCAATTCGTTAAGAGAGGGTTTGAGAGATTTAAGCTTTTTACAAAGAATGGATTGTGCTTTACCCTATAAGGAAAGATTCCAAGCTGCTTGCACAATGTGAAGAAAGTCAGGGTGAAGAGCCCACATGTTAAAAATTTAAAGGGTTTTGAAAGAGCAATGTTTGTTCAAAAAACGATACCACTATGGGAGAGTGATCAGATACATTCCCTGGGATAGGGATATCAGTTGAACACCTCCAATTAGAGTTGATCCAAGCTAAGTTAATTAAGGTTCTATCAAGCCTACACCAAACAGTATTATTGGTCCAAGTATAGTAACAACCAGTGGAATGTACTTTACTGTGACCAAGGTAAGCACAAGTGTCATGAAATTCTTCCACAAATGTATTAGTAAATGGTTCTCCATTAAGTTTTTCTTCAGGAGATTTGATACTATTAAAATCACCTAACAATAGCCAATGAGAGGAAATTTTGTCACCTAAGTCCAATATTTTGTTCCATAAAAGCCTTCTTTCACCCACAGAATTAAGTCCATAGATGAAAGAAGTAAAGATGAAGTTTTGAGAGACTTTGCACTTTAAAAAACAGTGAATCATTTGGGGGTCTAAGTGTAAAACTTGCAGATCAACAGTGCAGTGATTCCAGAGAACCAGAATCCTGCCATTTTTAATGAGATGAAAGTTATTTACAGTCAATCAGCCAGGAAACTTGTTTTGAACAATAAAATCACAGAGATTGAATAATGGGAAACAATCTCAGATTCAAGTTTAGTTTCTAAATTGTAAAGCACCTCAACTTTCTTTTATTTAACAAAAGAAATAATGTTTTTATGTTTAATGTGGTTCTTAAAACCCCTCACATTCCAGGAGACAACAATCTGGGAATAGTATTTCTACCATTGCCCCAGAGAAGCATTCTTGCCAACAATATTAGATTGAGAAGAAACATTACCTGAGCCTGAAGGGTGTTTACCTCCACCTTCAGGATTACCTGTATCAGTAGCATTAGAAGAGGATTCCTGGTTGGACTCTTATTTTTTATTATTTTTTTATGTCTCTTTTTAGCACTTTTAGACAGTGCTTGAGAGAATTCAGGCTCTTCTTCTCGGGAGGTTTGAACAGGACAATGGGGAGTGGAGGAGGGTACAGGGGGCACATCCTCCATATTGCCCAATTTCTGATCCTTCAAAGGTAAAGGACCAGGAGGTCCAATCACTTCAATGCCTTTCAAAATAGCTGGAACTTCTAACATTGAGAAACAACAGTAGTAGGGGGTTGGATCTCAAGAGATTCCCCCATGGATATAATAGCTGGATCATTCACAACCAGCTCTTGATCATTCTCAGGAGTTGGTTTATTAATCTCAGGAACTACAGAAGCAGAGGGAACATGTCATCCTTACTCTCACCCAAAGGGTGGTAAGAGGGTAATGGTTTTGGTCATGTTCCTTCATTATTCTGAACAACAAAACCCTCAGAATTAAAAGAAGGATCAAAAATAGATGTTTCAACAATTTTCTTACCTTTATCTTTTGTGGTGGGGTTTTTAATAACATCAGCCTTAGGAGGGGCTGTTTTCTTTTTACCACCACAATCCTCAAAGTAGTGCCTAAATTTTTTACATTTTTTACCAAAATGAGGAATAAAATCAATCTCAATTGTTTGCTCAAAAGATTTTCCATTAGGCAATTTGATAGAAACATATTTAGGGGGATTTTTGAAGGGTCAATATCAATAAGGATTCGAGCAAAGACATGCCTAGTTTTTTCAAATGTGGGCCTGTCACTACAAATGGGGGTACCAATTTTGTGGCAAAGTCTATTGAATGCAGCAGGGTGCCAACAGCGGCCAGACAAAGAGGGAAATTTCACCCAAAGTGGTACAGTAGAAAACTTTGCACCTCTAGGAGGACTTTCAAAATCAAAAATTTCAACAACAGAGGCCTACCAAGACAGTGGAAAGGGCCCCCTTGTAGAAAAAATTACATATCAGATAATTTGTCAAAAATCTAAGAATAACACAACCATTCACATAAGGAAGAACCTCACAACCAACATTCCAAAAGTTAACAGATTTTTTAATGTTGATCATTCCAGGCCACTTCTAAGCAAAACAACCAAGCAAGCAATAACCCCATTCATTGGGAACATCACATAATTCAACTTCATCGAGTTCAATGGTGTCAGAATCAATAGTATCACAGAGAAGGGGTTTAATTTTAAGTTCATCACATTGTTGAATGGTAATAAGATCATCAAATGGTTTTCTTTTAAACTTACTTGGGATATTAGGGTCAACAACCTGAAACCTATGGCGTTTAGAAGAGATATTACCATTAGGGCTCAAATCACCATCAACACCAGAGTGGTCAGGCTTGGCACCAGTTCCACCAGGGTCATGAAGTAGGGTTTCCTCATCAAGAAGGTTTTCAGAACCTGAATAAGAGACATGAATTAGATCATCTTTCGATTGATTAGTAGAAGAGGAATCCATGTTACCCAACGTCTCCGAATCTACTAAATCTAAGGTTTGAGAGTTGGATTCATAGGAGGTAGGGTTAGGGGATTCAAAATAAACATGTTTAGCACTCCCTTTCGCCTTGGCAAGAGATAACTGAGGGTGTTTTGCCATGGGGACAAGAGGTCCAAGAAAACCCTACACCAGCAGCAAAGAGAACTCTCGAAACCAAGTACGCGACCACCAATAGGGATGAGATTTAGGGTAAGAGGGCCAAAATAACCCTTCACAGTCTCAAAAGTCAAGCACATACCAAGCTCCAAAGAGAAGACTCAGAGTATCCACAGATCCAATAAAAACCCACAAGTCGCTTTTGAAAACCTCTAAGGAATAAAGATCCAGATAGGTAGTCAAAACAATCGTTGAAATATACGCTCCCAGACCCAACTCCGAAGATACAAAAGGAGTAAATCGGAGGGAGGATCGAAATGAGCAAAGACCGAAGAAACCCTCGAAGAGAAATATCTCAAAGTTTGGAAAACACTCAAAACCTTCGGTGAAAAGAGAGATAGGAAGGTACAGAGTAAGATTCCGAGCAGAGAGAAGTATTCTGATGGACCGTCGACGCCGCAGAGGGCCAAAACCCTAGAGACGCAAGGGAGAAGAAGTCTCCAGCAAACCCTAGTTTTTTAATGTTCTGGAAGAACTGACAAAAGAAACACAATATTTTGTTTTTAAGTTTTGAAGATTAGTAAGATGGTTAATTAAACGTAATGAACCATTATGAACAGTAATGAAGAACTTAATTAATTTGATTAATGAGTAAGCAAGATGTGAGGCTTCTCTAGAGAGAATTCGTCAGAGAGAGAAAAATCTCAAACCAAAATCTCGTTGAAATCTGAGGGTTTTATTGTTCAGAAAAATCTCGTTGAATTTCCTATCATCGTATTTAATTAGAATTATTCCTTTGCACAATATGTGAACATCTGAAAGGGTACTTAACCTTGTACATTTCCATCAAATAGACCCATAATCCCCAAGCTCTGCGAGTTGATGTATCATCCTGTGTAACAGTTAGTGCTATGACAAGTTTTGTTATGAAGTTCTTTGATATTGTTTAATGCTTTTATGATTGGCTGGATAAAATAAAAAGTTTGGTTTCAGCGTTGCACTGAAAAAGTAAAGTTCCAGATCACTTAGTGCCAAATGTGGATTGTTTGACCATGAAGCATATACGTCTTCTTTGATCAATTCTTTTTAAGGATATATATGTATATAACGGATACAGTAGTTTATGGTCATTTAAACCACATGGTACATGCGTTTAAACTACACAAAAGAAATATTCAACGTTGTTTAAACTACAGTATAAAGTCGTTTAAATGACTATATACAGTTACTAGATGACCATATGCAATTGGTTGATTCTTTTAAATAAATAAGGCTTTTTTTAAATGAAACCCTTAAAGAAACCAATTTAAACATACCCCCTAATTTATGGTATTTTCATATTTTTTTTCAATCTAGTAATATACAAAAAAGGCAAAAAAAAAAAAAAGGGTCTTGTAACTTATCACTCCTAAAGACTACTTTTACTTTTCTCATTTTTTTGCGGGAAGCACTATTTGTACCCATATTTTTGATAAATACACTCATTTACTTCATACACCCCACACTATTTTATAAACCAACCTAATTAATAAATACACTTCCTATATATTTCCTATCTTACCCTTCTAGCAACAAACTTAAATTTACATCCCTTTAATGTACTCACCACAAAAAATTTACAGTGGAGACGCAAAATTGTTATTATGATAGTAGCATTAGGTGCAAAATTGTTTCATTCTTTTTTTATATAGATTTAAGGTTTTATAGGTTGAGTTTGAAATGGTGTTGCAAATTTTGGGTTTTCTATTCAAATTCGTTAATTTTGGATTTACTTCTTGAGCCCTAAAGAAGAAGAATATAACTTTGACAAAAAACGATAGAGGTGTATTTAGAGATTTAGTTGTGTATTTAGATTTTTTTTGTGATAGTAAGGGTATTACAATCATTTTAAGTCATGGCAATTTCGTAAATATTGTGGATGCGTGTATTTATAAACAAATGAGGGTGCAAATAGCGGAAACAAATTTCATGTTCCACTTTTGGTGTTTCACTTCTTTTTCCACTACTTGGATTATGGACACATATACATCCAAAAATTAATCGTACATGTTTATCTGGTAAACCGTAAACATGTGATACAACCAAAAATCAACCTATTTATCTTGTAAACATATGTTCATTATTCAAGTAGTGGAATAGAGACTATAACACGAAAAGTGGAAGAAGGGCCCCCTTTTTCCGCCAAGAAATTCCAGACAATTAAGAAACGATCAAACGACCTTTTCGAGAAAATTGCATCGTTAGTCCCATAAGACATGGCCTCTTGCACCAGTAGTCCCATACTTTGCATTCTTAGTCCCGTAGTATTTTTTGTTTGCATTCATAGTCCCACAAGAGTCAAAAGTTGCAAATGTAGTCCCTCCACCGTCAAAAAATTAACGGAGTGTGACACGTGCATCTCACGTGCACGTTAGTCGTTATTCAGACACCGTGTTTGGCACGTGAAGAAAAGTTTATTTTCATTTTCCCCAAATTGAACAACGGTAGACAGAAAACCCTAAAAATCGACACAACTAATTCGCCCATAATTCCAAAAATTGACACTCACATGTGATACTACTCAAGAAAGTGAAACGATAATGCTTCGGCGCGCTCATCTGGTGGACGTTTCGAACCAAGGATTTGGTAAGAACCCTAGTTGCCCTTGTTTTTGTTCTGTTGTTTGTTTGTGTGCCTTTATTTGCTCATTTCGGTTTGCATTATATAGTGTATAATGTTCTTTAGTGCCTAGGTTAAAAATATGTTTGTTATGTTGATTGTAGGGGACAAAAAATGGTTATTTACAATTAAGCTGAGGCATGGAGGCAGTTTGGTTGAGGAAAATGGGAAAGAAAATTACATAGGGGGAAGAGTAAGTGCATTTGATTTTGTGGATAAAAGGAGGATGTCGATGGAATATCTTGGTAAGTTATGTGCACAATTAGGGTATTTGGGTGAAAAGAAATACTATAGGATTGATGATTTCAAGAAGTTTAGGGAAGTTACAATGATGACTGAGCTATTACTATGTGTTCCAGCAAAAGGGGAGGAAAGTCATATATATCTAGTGGGTGAACAAACACCATTAGATGAGGAATGTGATAACACAGGGACTGAGAATGCATGTGAAGAAACAGGGAATGAGAAGGCTTGTGTAGAAACAGGGACTGAGAATGCATGTGAAGAAACAGGCTATGCTGAGAAGCCATGTGAAGAAACATGGGGTAATGAGAAGCCTTGTGTAGAAACAGGGGGTGAGAATGCATGTGAAGAAACATGCTATGCTGAGAAGCCATGTGAAGAAACAGGGGGTGATGAGGCATGTAGAAATATGGAAACTGATCCTCTTAACATTTTTGATGATCCTGATTTTGATCTCATTGAATTAGAGTTTGAAATTGACAATTATGGGACTGAAGCAGGATTAGAAAATGAGGTTATTCCAAACACACAAGGAGTTGCATCTCAGTCACAAAATGTGGATTTGGAAGACACACAAGAGGTTGTCTCAGATGATAATGATGATGACTTCACCATCAATGATAAAGAGGACATTGAGGAAATGCTAATTGATGACATTATGTTTGATGAAAATGTTGACAAGGATGCAGAAGACAATGGATATGATAAAACAACATCTGAAGAAAGTGAGTCATCTGTACAAAGTAGTGAGCATGAATTTGACAGTGAACAACCTTCAGAGACAGAGGATCAAAATGTACCAAATAATATGTTCAGGGAGGCTGATTATTTTGATCCCATTTTTACAATTGGTCAACATTTTAGTAGCAAACAATTGTTCATGGAAGCTATACATAGTCATGCCATTAAAACCAGGAGAAATTTGAAGATTACCAAGAATGATAAAAGAAGGATTTATGCAAGATGTGCTGAAGAGGGATGTGATTGGCATATAAATGCTTTGAAGGTATTGAACCAAGAGTCATTTCAGATTAGAGAATATAATAGTTCTCATAAATGTGGAAGGACCTTTAATGTGAGCAATGTTAATGCAAACTGGTTGGCAAAGAAATATGAAGAAAGCTTTAGGTCTGATCCCAATAGAAATATTAAAGGATTCAGGGTTGATGCAATTAGGGATATCAGAGTTCATATTTCTCCATTTCAAGCTTATAGAGCAAAGCAAAAGGCCCTGAGAGCCATTGAGGGTACAAATGAGGAGCAATATGCCAGGCTATGGTATTATGCAGAGGCTTTAAGGGCAAAGAATCCTGGTTCTACAGTGATCATGCAGTTGAGTGATGCTCCAGGTACTAGTGAACAGAAAAGATTTGAAAAGCTTTACATTTGCTTAGAAGCACTGAAGGTTGGATTTCTTGCTGGTTGTAGACCCATTATAGGTGTTGATGGATGCCACCTGAAGGGCCCACATGGAGGGGTGTTGTTGACAGCAGTAGGTATAGATCCCAACAATAATCCATACCCAATGGCATATGCGATTGTGGCTAATGAAACAAGAGAGGCATGGCGGGTTTTTGATCTTTGTTGAAAGAAGATTTACACATTGAAAGGGATGACTTGTGGACTTTCATGTCGATAAACAAAAGGGGTTGATACCGCATTTGAATGTGTATTTCAGTCGACAATAGGTTTTGTGTCGTGCACCTTCATGGAAACATGAAGACAAAGAGCTTGGGGAACAACCTTTAAAATGGCTTTATGGAAAGCTGCAAAGGCTTCAATCGTCCCCCGACTTTGAAGCGACCATAAGGCAAATTGGTGAACTTGATCATAGATGCCTTGAATGGTTATCGACAAGCCCGCAAGTCAATGGTCCGATCACACTTCAAAACCACTCCAAAATGTGATATTTTGTTGAACAACATATGTGAAGTGTTCAACAGTTCAATATTAGAGGCAAGAGAGAGAGGAATTTTGACAATGTGTGAGTGGATCAGAGAATATCTGATGACTAGACTACAACAAAACAGGGACAGAGCTAAAAGAAAATGGGAAGGTAGATTTCTATGTCCAAAAATAAGAAAGATAGTACACAAAAACATTGATAGAACAGCAGATTGCATCCCAATTAAATCTACTGATTTCAAATGGGAGATTGATTGCAATGATGGTTCAAAGCACACTGTGGATTTGCAGGCACATACTTGTTCATGCAGAGAGTGGGATGTGTCTGGGATTCCATGCAAACATGGATGCAGTGCAATATGTGCTCAGTCCCATGACCCTGAAGAATATGTGAGCAAGTACTACACTGTTGAAACATGGGATTGGATCATATGTGGCAAGGGCCTTACCATGTGGCAGTGTGGACAAATCTAAGTCATTACTATGTTTAATCCAAAGGCCAATGTTTTTTCAAATTTTTTTTTTTAAATTGAATACAGCCCATTTAAGGGCATAATGGACATTTTATACTTATAAGCACACGGCATTTTTGGTAACCCCCCATAACCTCCCCTTTTTTTGGGATTTCATTTAATCTTTCCCACTTCTTTGCAATCTTATTTTTTTCACAAAAAATCAAAACCTATTTTTTTGTCTATTTCTTCTTCATTATCACAATCCGGCCCTCATCTTTAATTCAATCAACAAGCTTTCTTTAGTTAATTATTTTCCAAAGTAATACTACAAAAGTTACACGAACTCTTTTTCTTATGTTTCTGCCTTTCTTTTGATTGTTCTTTTTCTTTTTTTTTAATACTCTCCTTTTGCTCTTTATTGTCCAATTGGATATTCAACTTTACTAGGTGTTGTGAATCAAATTTGATTTTAATTCTCACATTGTAGTTTTCTTCTTCATTCTACCGTTCGAGCGCCGAGAGCAAAAATTATGTGTCAGTTTCGACACTTGGTTGGGTTCATTCGACATCAAAATCCAACACGTCCTCGGTAGTATTGGTAAAGGTCAGTTTCTTGTTCGATTTTTTTAATTTTTCGGTTGTAGGTTTTTGTGGAAAGGGTTTTCCCTTATTTTTCCTCCCCTTTTATGTCCAGTCACGATGATTTTTTTCTGGGTTTTTGGAGTTAGTTGCAGTAAGTAGAGCACGCAATTTTTTTTTATTTTGAATTTACTAGGGTTTTATTCTTCGATTTTTACAGACCCCCCTTTTTTTTCTTGGGTTTATGGAATTATATTTTGTGTGAAATGTTGCATATACAATTGATGTTTAAACAGTATTAGTTTCGTATACAGTTAGATTACAATCAGTGCACAATTAGTTTAGATGTTGTATTCTCTTTGCTACATCGCATAATTAGTATAGTTCATTGTTCACTTGGTTTTATACCATTGATTTGGGCTTCCAAGACTTGAGTTTTGTGTTGTTTTTGAGTATTTTGAGTCATTTGAGTAGCCAATCCATGTTGAGAGCCAATTATATTGAGTTTATAGTCATAGTAATGAATCGGGTATCAAAATAAGTACAAACAAGCAAACAACGAGAGATTGATTTGAAGAAATGTCCAAACGCGTCTGAAATTTCCATTACTGGCAGCGTTTCGTATTTTGGCCATAACTCTCTCTACAAAATTGATATTGAGATGATTCAAGTGGCTATGGAAAGCTAAGAGATAGAGATACAACTTTGATGAAGGGCTCAAAATCAAATTCGGACATTTGGTGGGCTCAACTATGTGCACTTAATTTACGGGCATGGCGCCCATGCCGCGCCTTGTTGCAGGGTGGGATTTTCCTATGCTAAGCCTACCTTTTTCTTGGATCTTTGTGGGGTTATAAATAGATACATGGGAGGCTTGATCTAGGGTATGGAGGAAAGGCTGGGAATACACCCAAGAACACAAGAAACACATCAATTTCATCAAGGAAGAATCGGGTCGAATCGAAGCTTGAGGATTGAAGATCAATCGAGAGATTATCCATTTCCCTAAGTTTTCTCATTCTTTGTGCTTTAATCTTTCATTTTAGCTTGTCATGAATATGAACAATTTGTCTATGGGTTGTTTATTTGTAATGAGTAGCTAAACTTCTTGTGATTTCCGGGTTTTGGAAGTAGATTAATTGAACTCTTGTTGAATGTTTTAATCTTAGTTGAAGTTATTGTCTTGAAGCCTATTTGAGTATTTTGTTCTTATTCTTGTTTTATCATTTGGCCAATGATTTAACTTGTTTGATATATTGATTCATAATTCGAGAGATGAGTTTCAATATTAGATCTTGAGTACTTGACATGAATATTTACATAATCGAGAGGTTTGTGAATATTTGTGAAGATATTTGATCTTTTGTGCATTTGGGAGTTGTGTATCTTATGTTGAGTAGAGATGCTAGCATAGATATTTCAATCTACACTTTATATACATCTCAAGAGGGAGGATAAAATACCGTTGTGATCGTCTTATAGGTATATTGATAATAACTTTGACTTTGATTAAATCGGACAATAAGAGAAATATTAATTGAAACCATAACCCTGAATCCATTTCATTCCCTTGATAATTCCATTATTCTTAGTATCTTGTGTTTTTGTGGTTAATCTTGTCTTTACTTCTACTACAATTATCAAATTTCGATCGTCTAAATAAAAATAAGACTATCTTAGTTCAATACTTAGCACATAAATTTATTAGTCTCCGTGGATACGACCTTGCTTACCCTATTCTATAAACTACACCGTACACTTGCGGTGAAGCTAAAAATAAGGCGAACAAGTTTTTGGCGCCGTTGCCGGGGACTAATACAATTTTTGGTGCTAATATTGCAATAGATAGAATTATTCTTAATTTAGACATTTTTTTTATTTTTTTCATTTTTCTTTTGTAAATTCTACTTCTACAATGCTTGATTTGTTTCTTTGAATTGGTATAGGTGCACCCGTTCGGATTGAAGAGGCGAAACCATCTTTGGAAGACGCCTCATTTCATTTCATTCATCAAACGACGACTTCATTTATGAGTCAAATAAATTTATTCATGAGGAAATGGGAAATAGCCTTACCAAAAACGAAGCAAAGATGGACAAGATGAAGTTGCAATTGACACAATTGGCCAATACTATGGATTCACAATTGAAAAATCTTGAGACTCAAATGGGCCAATTAGTTACAATTGTTGGTGGGCAACATCAAAAGAGCCATTTTTAAGCACCACCAAGCCAACTCGAAGGAACAATCTAGTGCCATTCATCAAATGAGTGGTACCGAATACGAAAGATGAAGATCCTGGAAAAGCAAGAAAGTTCGGAACCAAATACGGATTGTGTGTTTATGCACTTTCACCCGTGTGTGGTACCGAAAAGGAGCAAAAACAGGGACAAGGAACACACGAACCATGTGTGTACGCCCGTGCATTGCGTGCAAGATATAAGAAAACTATTCCATAATGAGACAAGCACGGAATATGCGTACACGCATGGACAACATGAGCATAATTCAAATCAAAGTGTTCCAACATCGGACTCCAATACTTGGTTGGAAAGCCTAAGTATGCATTACTAGATGCAAACAGAGCAAAAACGGTTCTTGACCACGATCCAAAACAGCTAATATATGCATTCAAGGGTGGTGGTACGAATCAAATAAACAGGCCAAGCTAAAGCTAAAGGCGTTAAATATAGCGCTTGTTGGGAGGCAACCCAACGGTTTGTGGTGTGATTTTTGTTTTTGTTTGTTTTCTTTTTGTAAAAAAAAAAAAAAAAAACGAGTGTTGTTATGCGGCATCACGCACGCACGGGTGACTTGTGTGCTAGGCGCATGTGCATGCCTGGAGGAGGAATAATGTGGCTTCGGCATGAAGCACAGGCGGCCCCGTCTTGCAAGGCGCCGACCCGTCGGCGTCCTTCAAATGAGATAATATTAAGGTACAAAATTTGAAGTGATGGTTGAAGGAAGAAGTCCTAGCGATATGAGGAGATGCCAAGGAGGGCCACCACCCGCACAATGAATCGTAAATCCACACGTTTTATATTGAAATTCTATCTTCTCTACGTGCGATATAATTTCATTTAAGTTTGGGGGAAGATAGTTATTTTGATATGAAATGTGTGGATTAAAAAAAAAAAAATTTGCATTTTTGTGTGTTTTCATATAGTTGCATGTAGAGCATTTTAGGTTGCATTGCATTAGAAGACGTTTACATCTTTAGCACGTTTATTGCTTTCATAGAGTTTAGAGAGTGAGTTGACCGATATTGAGATTCTCGTGCTTTATTTTTGAAAATTTTTATTGTTTGGATTGGGTGTCGAGTATGAGTTGATTGAGCCATGAATAGATGACTTTAAGCATATGGATATTGAGAACGTGGTATGATGCTTTGAATTACATATTTACAAGCTTGTGAGATTTTGAGCCTTTACTTTGCTTCTATTTTGTGCGATCTTGTTTGTAATTTGAGTGTATCATTCATGTTGTTAGAATTCTAGAACTTGCTCGCATCTCTCGTCAAGGTCACATGTTGTATGCGGTGTGAAAATGATCAAAGGCCATTTTGTTAGCCCTTCAAGCCTTTTGCTTACCTAATGATGATATTGAAATCCCTAGTTAGCCAACTTGAGCCTATTGCCTAATTTTTAATAGCCACAATTCAAGCCTTAACTTGATAAATCTTTTACCCAACACTTGACCGTATAGCATTGAGTAAAAGAATTGAATAAGGGTGAATGGGTGAAATCAAAATGTTAGAAGGTGATGTTATAGTTGGTTGATGAGAACAAAAGAGAAAGAAAAATGAGATATGAAATGTTGAAAACTCATATAAGAGTAAAAAAAAAAAAAAATAGATCGATGAATGAGTTTTCTTTGAATGAACTTGGAGGTTAAGAATTGTAATGTGAATGGTTGAGTTTACAAAATAAAGGGGATGGAGATAAGAAGAGTTGGTGAAAATGAGAGGTGATTTGAGTAGCATATTGAGCTTTAATGTAGATGAATTATATGCTCACCGGTCTATACGCTCGAGTTTGAGTCACTTTATCCATATTTTCCTACCCCAACCAAAGAGCCTTCATTACAACCAAAGGAAAAAAAGTCCTTTTTGATTCACAATTTTGCATACATCCTAGTGGCGGAGATATGAGACGATTTGCAAGCCTATGGTAATTCTGCAATAATGAATTGAATTGAGCGTAAACACGTCCTATATTCATTCGAGATGAGAGTATACACTTGATCTTTGTGAGGTGTAATTCTTAGCATTTACCATGGTTTCTTTAATATGTGCTCTATGTTAGATGTTTGAGGCTTGGTTAATTCGTTGCTTGATACCTACAATGAACAATACAAAATTTTATGGAGTTGTTGTGCGTTCAACTTTTCATTACTCCCAGTCATGTTTTGTCTTGTTTTTAAAAGTGTTGACCGGACGGCCAACATTTAAGTTTGGGGTATTTGTTCACTTGGTTTTATACCATTGATTTGGGCTTCCAAGACTTGAGTTTTGTGTTGTTTTTGAGTATTTTGAGTCATTTGAGTAGCCAATCCATGTTGAGAGCCAATTATATTGAGTTTATAGTCATAGTAATGAATCGGGTATCAAAATAAGTACAAACAAGCAAACAACGAGAGATTGATTTGAAGAAACGTCCAAACACGTCTGAAATTTCCATTACTGGCAGCGTTTCGTATTTTGGCCATAACTCTCTCTACAAAATTAATATTGAGATGATTCAAGTGGCTATGGAAAGCTAAGAGATAGAGCTACAACTTTGATGAAGGGCTCAAAATCAAATTCGGACATTTGGTGGGCGAAAAAACCAGGCGGGCGCTGCAGCGCCCGAAACAGGGCAGACGAATTGCGGTGGACGGATGGGGCGCTACAGCGCCAACGCCCGGCTGCTGCGCCCGGGCAACTATGTGCACTTAATTTCTGGCGCCGCAGCAGCATGCCATGCCCGGCCCAGCAGCTTTTGTGGCGCGGATTTTCCTATGCTAAGCCTACCTTTTTCTTGGATCTTTGTGGGGTTATAAATAGATACATGGGAGGCTTGATCTAGGGTATGGAGGAAAGGGTGGGAATACACCCAAGAACACAAGAAACACATCAATTTCATCAAGGAAGAATCGGGTCGAATCGAAGCTTGAGGATTGAAGATCAATCGAGAGATTATCCATTTCCCTAAGTTTTCTCATTCTTTGTGCTTTAATCTTTCATTTTAGCTTGTCATGAATATGAACAATTTGTCTATGGGTTGTTTATTTGTAATGAGTAGCTAAACTTCTTTTGATTTCCGGGTTTTGGAAGTAGATTAATTGAACTCTTGTTGAATGTTTTAATCTTAGTTGAAGTTATTGTCTTGAAGCCTATTTGAGTATTTTGTTCTTATTCTTGTTTTATCATTTGGCCAATGATTTAACTTGTTTGATATATTGATTCATAATTCGAGAGATGAGTTTCAATATTAGATCTTGAGTACTTGACATGAATATTTACATAATCGAGAGGTTTGTGAATATTTGTGAAGATATTTGATCTTTTGTGCATTTGGGAGTTGTGTATCTTATGTTGAGTAGAGATGCTAGCATAGATATTTCAATCTACACTTTATATACATCTCAAGAGGGAGGATAAAATACCGTTGTGATCGTCTTATAGGTATATTGATAATAACTTTGACTTTGATTAAATCGGACAATAAGAGAAATATTAATTGAAACCATAACCCGGGAATCCATTTCATTCCCTTGATAATTCAATTATTCTTAGTATCTTGTGTTTTTGTGGTTAATCTTGTCTTTACTTCTACTACAATTATCAAATTTCGATCGTCTAAATAGAAATAAGACTATCTTAGTTCAATACTTAGCACATAAATTTATTAGTCTCCGTGGATACGACCTTGCTTACCCTATTCTATAAACTACACCGTACACTTGCGGTGAAGCTAAAAATAAGGCGAACATTCATGCACATTGTGTAATGTTTCATAGATGTTTCTCACTTCCAGGTTAAATGGCACGAGGAAACAATAAGAGACCTGCATCCCTAGGGCCGAGCGAGGGTGCAAGTGATGGTAATCAGAGCCTAGAGGTCAAAGACCACAAAATACGCTTTGAAAGCCTCGATGCCGAAACTGAGGAGAAGATCCGTGCCCAACCTGAGAAAATTGTAGCTTATATTTTTTTTTTGCCCATTTTGTTTTTATTGTACCCGTGGAAATAAATTGATGAAAACTTAGCTATAAGTTGGTATACATTTAGTAAAATAGTTGGTATACAATTAGTTCAGTTTTTTTTTTTTTTATTTGTGGATATGAATTGATGAAAACTTAGCTATAGAATGGTATACAGTTAGGCAATTGTTGGTATACAGTTAGTTTCTCAATTAAACATCTAACAATGCACTACTGAATACTTATATTATCACCAAATATTGGACAAGTATATACCAAATATAATTTCAGGGTACCTGTTAAGTTGGTATTTTACCAACTTATTTGATATTTTAGAGTAGAATTTGGTTTTATCTTGGGTGTTTTTAGAGTCGTTAGAGTCCTATTTATTTCAATTAGAGTCGATGTAGAGTCAATCTGATTTGGTAGCCGAGAAATGAAGAAAACGATGAAAAACGGCTTGAAGAAAGAAGAAATCACGTAGAAAGAAGGAAAAAAATCGTATTTGGACAAGGAAGGGGCGGGCGCCCAGCCACCTTTTAAAGCGCCAAATACGCGTGTGGCGAAAAAGCGATTTGGAGGCGAGGCATGTGGCGCTGCAGGCTTAAACGCCCGAAATGCTGCCCGGGCGGATTGTATGTGCTTATGTTGATGGCGCCGCAGCTGCGCCATGCCTGCCGCCGCAGCGCCGTCACGATAAGTTGGCAGAGTGATGCTTGGAGCCGCAGCGCCCGTGCGATAAAATGGGACGATATTTGCTGGGCGCCGCAGCGCCCGGGGGCGGAAAATCCTATGTTCACCTACCCCCTTCTTGGACTTTTGTGTACTATAAATACCATCCTTGGGGCTTGAAATAAGGGCATCTTGGAACCCTTGGGAAGGCAATAAAAACAGCTACAAGACAAGGAAGAAGAATTTGAGCACTTTGAGAAGAATTTGGAGAAGAAGATTGGAGGCTTCTATCATCTAGAAATAGAGAAGATCCCTCAACTCTTGTTCTTATTTTGTTGCTTTCTTCATATCTTGTAAGATGTATTGTTGTATTTTCATGGATTCATTTTCTTTAATTATGAGCTAAACTCTATAATTCTAGAGGATTGATGTAATCTATGTTTGAACTTATGTTTTGAGATTGTGGTTTGTCAATCTAGATCTATCAATTTATTTGTGCTATTTGGATCTATTGCTTCTAAATTACTTGATCAATAATTTAGATTGTTTGGTGTATTTGATTTGACACTTGAGAGAGGTAATTGAATACATGACCTTGGAATAGCATAACCTAGGATTTCATAGAATTGAGAGATTTATGAATCCTTTGAAGTCATTTATCAAGATTCATAGCTTTTATTGAGATTTTAATTGGTGATTTTTATAGAGATATTGATTTCCCAATTGAATCTAAAATCATTTAGCACTTGAGAGAGAGAATGATTATTGTAGAAATCTTGACTTATAAATTGATAATTGATGATTGATGAACCATATTGACAACATAAGGGATAACTAGATTCATCATACCTCTAGAATTCATTTAATCATTTGGATAAACTCATTGATATTTTCATAGTCTTAATTTATTTTTAGTATTTTTAGTATAATAAACTCCATCAATTGTTGAATTTCTAAATAAAGTTAGACTACTATAGTATAGTACTTAGCAATAATTCGATAATTATTCCCTGTGGATTCGACAACCTTACTACTCTATATTAAAACTTGACATCGTAGACTTGCGGTTAGAAAAATCTCTAACAAGTTTTTGCGCCGTTCTTGGGGAATAATTCATCTTATTTGCGCTAATATTATTACTTAGTAGTTTTACTTTAATTTAGATTGGTTTCTTTTGTTACAATAGGGTCATTGTCATTTTTGTGTTTTCTTGTTGATGCGAAAAAATAAAAGTGCTAATTTAATCTTATTTGATCCAGAAATTGAAAGAACGCTTCGAAAGATTAGAGCCGCACGAAGAATCGAATTCACAAAAATGGCAGGACTCGGTGATGATGAAGACCGTATACCTATTGTTGCACCACCGGAAAGGGCCATTCGGGACTATTTTCGACCAACCACGAATCAAAATTATTCAGGCATTGTTCGCCAACCTATCAATGCGAATAATTTTGAATTGAAGTCGGCCTTAATAAACATGGTACAACAAAATCAGTTTGGGGGAAGTGCCGTAGATGACCCGAACGCTCATTTGGCTATTTTTCTTGAGATATGTGACACTATCAAAATGAATGGGGTTCCCGATGAAGCTATTCGGTTGAGGTTATTTCCGTTTTCACTTAGAGATAAAGCTAGACAATGGCTTCAAACCTTTCCACCAGGAAGTATCACTAGTTGGAATGATCTCACTTTGAAAAATTCATGGCAAAATTCTTTCCACCTAGTAAGACACTTCAACTAAAAAGTGAGATTGCTCAATTTCATCAACTTGACTTTGAGCCACTCTACGAAGCTTGGGAGCGATTCAAAGAATTATTGAGGAGGTGTCCACAACACGGGTGCGATTGGCAAAAGGTTCAATATTTCTACAATGGTATGAATGGGCATTCAAGAACTATTATAGATCTTTGCGCAATGGAGGTACATTGATGGCTAAAACTCCAAGTGAAGCCATGCTTTTACTCGAAGAAATGGCTGCCAATAGTTATCAATGGCCGTCTGAAAGATCTACGCCAAGAAAAGTTGCGGTGTTCTTGAACTTGATACTATGTCCGCATTGGCCTCTCAAATTTCCGCCTTGTCAAAGCAAATTGCTACACTAAGTCCAGGTGGAAAACAACAATCGAGAGGTCGGTATGGAGATAAGTCAAGAAATTGTGACCGATCTGGAACAAGCGAATTATGTGAATAATCGGGGTTTCAACAATAGAGGGAATCAATTGCCAACACATTATCATCCGGACTTCGCAATCATGAAAACTTCTCGTATAGCAATACGAAAATGTGTTGCAACCACCTCCGGGATATCGAGAATCAAGCAAGTGCGAGTACACACGTGGGAGAACAAAAGCCATCTTTGGAGGAATTACTTAGTTCATTCCTTGTAGAATCAAGAGCAAGGATGAACAAGGCCGATTCTAACATAGAAAATTTGGGTTCAAGGGTTACAACAATTGAAAGTCATCTCAAATCTTTGGGGACACATGTGGGTCAATTGGCCACGGCTATTAATTCACAACAGAAAGTTGATACGTTTCCAAGTAACACCGAGGTGAACCCACGGGAACATTGCAAGGCCATTAAGTTGAGAAGTGGGACGGAATATGATGAACTAAAGATGCCTGTCATGCCACCAAAGAACCGAAAGCAAGCTCAAAACACTCCAAAATGAAGAAGGGCATTGATAAGCAATTAGAAAAGGCAAAAATTGAGGTAAAACCAATTTCCAATTCTGATAATGTGTTACCAAATGCTCTTCCTTTTCCACAGAGATTTCAGAAGAAAAAGTTGGACGCTCAATTTTCCAAGTTTTTGGAAATATTCAAGAAAATTCACATCAACATCCCTTTTGCCGATGCACTCGAGCAAATGCCAAATTATGCAAAATTCATGAAGGATGTGATGTCGAAAAGAGAAGGTTGGAAGCATATGAGACGGTCAATCTCACGGAAGAATGTAGCGCCATTTTGCAAAGAAAGCTACCACAAAAATTAAGAGATCCTGGGGAGTTTCACTATCCCTTGCACTATTGGTGATTCTTATTTTAATAAAGCTCTTTGTGATTTAGGTGCTAGCATTAATCTTATGCCGTTATCCTTTTTCGAAACTTGGCCTTGGAGAAATAACGCCATCCACCATCACATTGCAATTAGCGATAGATCACTCACCTACCCAAGAGGAGTGATTGAAGATGTGTTGATCAAAGTGGATAAATTCATATTTCCGGCGGACTTTGTGGTGTTGGATATAGAGAAGATCATGAAATGCCATTGATTCTTGGGAGACCTTTTCTAGCAACGGGGCGAGCTTTAATTGACGTGCAACGAGGAGAGTTAACATTACGGGTAAATGATGATGAGGTACTATTTAACATTTATAAAGCAATGAAATTTCAAGAGGAACCTCACACATGTCATTTATTGATAAAATTGAACAATGTGATCAAACGAGAGTTATAAAACAAGATTTAAAAGATCCGTTAGAACATTGTTTGATTAATTCAATAATGAAATGTGATGAGGAAGATAGTGATGATATTGATTTGCTTGAGTTTATTCTTTCCTTGAGGCTAAAGAAATTGTAAAAGAAGAACAAAAGGAAGCATTAGAAAATGCCAATATTGAAAATATTCCGAAAGGTACTTTAGAACTAAAGGAACTTCCTGAACATCTTCAATATGCATTTTTGGGAAAAGATAAAATTTACCCGGTGATTGTTTCGGCTTTATTATCTTCATCCGAATTAGATAAGTTGTTGCGTGTGCTTCGTGAACATAAGTCGGCCTTAGGTTGGTATATTTCTGATTTGAAAGGTATAAGTCCTTCCATTGTAATGCACAAAATTTTAATGGAAGAATCTTATAAACCATCTATTGAACACCAAAGACGACTTAATCCCGCAATGAAAGAAGTCGTGAGAAATGAGGTTTTAAAGTGGCTAAAGGCGGTATAATTTATGCCATTTCGAGATAGTTCATGGGTGAGTCCTAGAGTGCAGTTGTCCCTAAAAAGGGAGGAATGACGATTGTGAAAAATGATAACAATGAATTAATTTCTACACGAATCACGGGATGGCGAGTATGTATTGACTATAGAAAATTGAATAAAGCTACTCGTAAGGATCATTTTCCCCTCCCCTTTATTGATCAAATGTTGGACGGGGTTGGCGGTGTTACGAATATTATTGTTTTCTTGATGGCTATTCAGATACAATCAAATCGCTATTGCCCCGAAGATCAAGAAAAACTACTTTTACATGTCCATATGGTACTTTTGCATTTCGCAGGATGCCATTTGGATTATGTAATGCACCGCTACTTTTCGTGAGGTGTATGATGGCGATTTTTCATGGTATGGTTGAGGAAATCATGGAAATTTTTATGGACGATTTTTCCGTTTTGGTACTTCTTTTGACCATTGTTTGCATAACTTATCTATGGTTTTGCAACGTTGTGAGAAACTAATCTTGTACTTAATTGGGAAAAATGTCATTTTATGGTCAAAGAAGGGATTGTACTTGGACATCGTATTTCTTGTACGGGTTTTGGAAGTTGACAGGCGAAGGTTGTGGCTATTGAAAAGCTACCCCCACCTTCAAATGTGAAAGGCATAAGAAGCTTTTTAGGGCATGCAGGATTCTATAGGAGATTCATAAAAGATTTTTCAAAAATTGTTAAACCACTTTGTAATCTCCTTGAAAAAGATGCTATCTTTTGCTTTGATGAGTTGTGTTTGCGGGCATTTGAACAGATAAAAAAGGCACTCATTTCACTCCGATTATGATAGTGCCGATTGGACTCAACCATTTGAGCTCATGTGCGATGCAAGTGATTATGCGGTGGGTGCCGTTCTCGGTCAAAGGCGAGATAAATTTTTAAAGCTATTTACTACGCAAAGCGGGACCATGGACAACGCCCAACAAAACTACACCACCATAGAAAAAGAGATGTTGGCGGTAGTTTTTGCATTTGATAAATTCCGAGCTTACTTGGTGGGTGCGAAGGTGATTGTTTATACGGATCATGCGGCAATCCGATATCTTTTCTCCAAAAGGATGCAAAACCTCGATTAATTCGATGGATTTTGCTCTTGCAAGAATTTGATATTGAGATTCGAGACAAAAAGGAAGCGAGAATGGGGTTGCCGATCATCTATCCCGTCTTGAGCAACCTTACGAGGTGATTGAGAGTCCAATAAAAGAATCATTTCCGATGAACAAATTATGCGTGCGAGGTATCATTACCTTGGTACGCAGATTTTGTTAATTACCTCAGCGGAGGAGTTTTGCCACGGACTTGACTTCACACCAAAAGAAAAATTCTTACATGATGTCAAGTTTTATTTGTGGGATGATCCGTTATTGTTCAAGAGATCGCGGATTCTATCATTCGCCGTTGTGTTCCTAAGGAAGAAATTGGAGAGATTCTTCAACATTGTCATTCATCATCTTATGGGGACATTTCGGGCCAACCCGAACCGCAAAGGTACTACAATCTGGTTTTTATTGTCCAACATTATTCAAGGATTGTTATGCCTTTGTGAAAACTTGTGATCGATGCCAAAGGGTTGGGAATATTTCACGGCGTCATGAACTTCCTTTGACAAACATAATGGAGGTGGAATTGTTTGATGTATGGGGTATTGACTTTATGGGACCATTTCCCGCGTCCTTTGGAAATTTGTACATTTTGCTTGCGGTTGATTATGTCTCCAAGTGGGTTGAGGCGATTGCTACACCAACGAATGATGCTAAGGTAGTACTCAAATTCTTGCACAAGCATATTTTTACTCGGTTCGGTACTCCTCGAGCTATTGTAAGTGATGAAGGTACGCATTTTTGTAATAAATTATTTAACAACCTTCTTGCTAAATTTGGTGTGCGTCATAAGATTGTGCTTGGTTACCATCCTCAATCTAATGGTCAAGCCGAAATTTCCAATCGTGAAGTGAAACAAATTCTTGAAAAAAGCGGTGAGTTTTAATCGAAAGGATTGGGCACAAAAGCTTGATGATGCTTTGTGGGCTTATCGCACGGCTTATAAAACACCCATTGGTATGTCACCGTATCGATAGGTGTTTGGTAAAGCGTGTCATTTGCCGTTGAACTTGAGCATCGAGCTTATTGGGCAATTAAGAAATTGAATTTTAACTTGAAAGAGGCCGTGAAAACCGATTACTTCAATTAACGAAATGGAAGAATTTCGTCAAGAATCATATGAAAATGCCAAAATGTATAAGGAAAAAACGAAAAAATGGCATGATCAAATGATTTTGCGGCGTGAATTCTTACCCGCCAACAAGTGTTATTGTTCAACTCTCGATTGAAACTTTTTCCAGTAAACTCAAATCACGATGGTCGGGACCGTTTGTGGTTGAACGTGTGTTTCCATATGGTGCCGTCGAGTTAAGAGGGAACGATGGGAATTCGTTCCAAGTAAACGGACAAAGATTGAAACATTATTTTGGGAATGAAGCAAGGAAGGTTTTAAATCTTCCACTTGGTGATGAAAATTCTTGAGTCCGAATAGTTGAGTCCGGCTAACGACTATAAATTTAGCGCTTCTTGGGAGGCAACCCAAGCGATTTTCGTGTGATCAAATTTTGTGTGATTTTATTTTCTTTTAATTTGGTGTGTTTTTATTTGAATTTTGGTGTGATTTTTGTGTAAATTAATTTGTGTGTGATTTTGAATTTTTTGATTAAATTGAAAAAAAAAAAAAAAAAAAGGGGAAAATACGGGCGGGCGCATAGCAGACAGAGAGACAGCGGAAATGATTGGAGGTGTGCGGGCGCCATGCTAGCTGCAGCCAAAGGCGCCCTTGTTTTGGATGATGGTTTCTTCTGGGAACGACTATTGTCAGGCGCCGCAGCCGCCTGGCTGGAATACACTGGCGCCATGGCCTGATGAATGAATCTTTGGCGATTAAAGGGTAACTTAGCCTCATTTTTTTTTCCCCTTACAAACATAACACACACACGCATATCTTTTTTTCTTCTACAAAAATCCCACCTAGCATTCACTTATACACCATTCAAGTGGGCAATTGAGCAACTTAATCATCCTCTTCATCTTCTTCATCGATTGGGTAGGTGAGCTTCAATTGTACACCAATTTTCTTCAAATTTTCAAGCTTAGGTTAAAAATGTGGGAATTTTCATTATCATTATAATTTCAAATTCTTGATAAATTCTTGATAAATTGTGATGATATATGAATAATATTGTGCTTGAATTGATTGGTGTTGAAAATTGGGCATGAATTGAATTTCAAATTGGGTGTTCATCTCTTCTTTGCATATATGCCTACAAGGTGTTTGTTAAAATACCTCAATGAAAAATATTACATCTAGGCATTTGATTCTTGTCATCATTGTGTATTAAAGGATATTTGATCATGAATTGATGACAAAGATGCATAATTCTTGAGTTGTTGCAAAATTCTTAACCCCTAACTCGTATTGTGCGTCCTATGTGCTATGTTGCTTGTGTCATTTTTCGTGTGATTTTCAAATCAATCACAATGCCAAGAACAAAGAATGTAAGCAAGGGCAAAAAGGTGGCGAGTACCTCCGAGGAATATGACACTAGTCGTTTCGTAAGCTTAGAGGCACAAAATCTTTTTTATGAGAAATTAAGCACAAAGAGTATAACCGCGGAACGGGGGTTACAACCGGGGCCAAATGATGGTGAACTTGCACAAATGATACATCAGAAGCAATGGGAAAAACTTTGTGCACAACCTAGACCATTTGCACCGAATATAGTCAGAGAGTTTTATGCAAATGCAAAGACCAAAACGGCTATAAGTCGAGGTTTTCGTGCGTGGAAGAGACAAGGTATACACTCATGCAAAGAGCGATAAGAGAATATTATGGACTCCGGAGGTGGATCACTCACCATACGTTGAATTTATCTCGCAACCACCGAGTATGGAGGAGATTTGTAATACCTTATGCCGGCCGGAACTCGTGGTACGTCATATAAAAGTTGTGGGAGGTGCTAAGCTTTTCCGAAAATGAGTCTTAGTCGATATGGGCGAGCTTGGTACCACTTCATATGCAACAACTTGATACCAACCAAGCATGTTAGTGATGTAACTAAGAACGAGCTCATCTTCTATATGCCATAGTTCTTGACATACAATTCGACCCATCGGTAATTATTGCAACGCCCCTTCATAACAAAATGCTACAACCCAAAACAGGGGGACTAATCTTACCGAGTTTAATTTGTGGGTTATGTAAAGAGAGGGGTGTTACATGGGATAACTCAACCATTGGAAAATCCAAAGGGACCCATAGATTCGGCTACTATTGCTTCTTATGACGAGTGGGCGGGCGGTGTGCCTAATCCGGGGTGCGGGATATATTCTTCATCCCGAATTTGCTCGCCTATTGAGCCTGATACTCATGCCCAACCACGAGAATATTGACGTTCCATCCGTTCGGCGGCAAGACGTTCTCGTTCTAGACGCTCACATAACAGACTCTTGAGGACGCACTAGTTCGCGAAGTACGAGAATTGAGAAGGGCTTTTGTAAGCGAGCAACGCCACAGAGCGGCACGAGAAGAATATGAGAATGAGCACAACCGAGTACTTGCCCGATATACGACCCAGACACACCCGCAATTCCAGCCTCCCAATACCACCACCACCAGGCCCTATTGCTCATTTTTCACCACATGACTCCGATGAGAGTCCTAGCGCCCGCTATCGGAAAGTTTTCTCACTCTCCATTGAGGACAATGTTCAATTTAAGTTTGGGGGTGTAATCAGATTTGTGTCTTTTGAGTCGTGTCGAGTCGTGTGTCTTTTGAGTCGTGTCGAGTCGTAAAAAAAAAAAAACAAAAAAAAAAAAAAAAAAAAATCGAGTTGAGTCAAGTCGGGTAGTTTGTTGAACTATAGAACTACATGACTAAGTAGATTTGTTGATTGCGAGTTGAACTATCACGAAAAGCATGCTTTTAAGTGGTGATCTATATTTTGCTTCATTGATTTAATATTCATGCATAATTCACGTTAACTTATTTGAAAATGATTAATGAAGTCGAGTGTTGCTTGTATGATCCCACCGGATTCTAGAACTTGTTTGATCACTAATTGAGGCGAAATCCTAGGTGAAATAACATAAGGAAATGATTTAGGCCATCTTTGAAAAAAAAAAAAAAAAAAGCTAGAGCCAAAATGACTACCCTTGTACGATATAATTTCACTAATGTCCCCTTTTGAGCCTATTAAACATGTTCTTTGGCAACCAATTGTTTTCACCTTGAGCTTACATGTGAAAATCCTAATTACCATCACTCATACACACAAAATGATTGAAGGTTGAGGAGGATGTAATAAGTAAGGTAGATGTTCATTCGCATGAAGTTGCCGAGAAAAAGAAATAATGAAACCCCATGTGTTAAAATATGCAAAAGACCAAGTTTGGGGGTCTCGAAAAAAAAAAAATATGTTGAAAATAGAGGCTCGTAAAGGGAGAATAATTGAAAATTCAACAAAAATGAAGGTAGCCATTTTGTTTGGCAATTGGTGATTTGAAGAGGTAATTGTGTGTTTGGGTGAAGTGAGCCACTTAATCCTAAATTTTCCTACCCGACCCTAAGCCACATTACAAGCTTTGGAAGTCCTATTGATCCATGTGTTATATTAGCCTACATTAGTGGAGATTAGTGGGAATAACAAGCCTATGGAATCCGGTAGTCATTATCTTTTGATATTTAGTAGTGGATCATCTTGATAACATTTGATTGCGTAAATCAATTTGAATAATGTAAACGGAATTTTCATGAATATTCAACACTTTTGATCACAATGATAAAATGCATGCTTGATTGATAGTGAAATGAGTTTTTAGAAAAATTTTATTAGTTTATGGAGTTTTGTAGTTGTCTGTGTTGTTGTTTTGTTTGTCTTTCATTTTGGAGTTATAATTGTTTGAGGACAAACAATAGCTTAAGTTTGGGGGTATTTGTTAAGTTGGTATTTTACCAACTTATTTGATATTTTAGAGTAGAATTTGGTTTTATCTTGGGTGTTTTTAGAGTCGTTAGAGTCCTATTTATTTCAATTAGAGTCGATGTAGAGTCAATACAGATTTGGTAGCCGAGAAATGAAGAAAACGATGAAAAACGGCTTGAAGAAAGAAGAAATCACGTAGAAAGAAGGAAAAAATCGTATTTGGACAAGGAAGGGCGGGCGCCAGCATGTTTGCCCCAAAAAGCCTCTGGCGCCCGTGGCGAAAAAGCGATTTGGAGAAGCGAGCATGTGGCGCGCTGCTGCGCCTAACGCCCGAGACTATTGCAGCCTCCGGCGGATTGTATGTGCTTATGTTGATGGCGCCGCAGCGCTTCCATGCTGGCCTTGCCAAGCCCCGCGCCGTCATAAGTTGGCAGTGATCTTGCGGCAGCGCAGCCGCACTGCGTGCGATAAAATGGGACGATATTTGCTTTGGCGCCGCAGCTCAACCCGGCGAAAAAAATCCTATGTTCACCTACCCCCTTCTTGGACTTTTGTGTACTATAAATACCATCCTTGGGGCTTGAAATAAGGGCATCTTGGAACCCTTGGGAAGGCAATAAAAACAATTACAAGACAAGGAAGAAGAATTTGAGCACTTTGAGAAGAATTTGGAGAAGAAGATTGGAGGCTTCTATCATCTAGAAATAGAGAAGATCCCTCAACTCTTGTTCTTATTTTGTTGCTTTCTTCATATCTTGTAAGATGTATTGTTGTATTTTCATGGATTCATTTTCTTTAATTATGAGCTAAACTCTATAATTCTAGAGGATTGATGTAATCTATGTTTGAACTTATGTTTTGAGATTGTGGTTTGTCAATCTAGATCTATCAATTTATTTGTGCTATTTGGATCTATTGCTTCTAAATTACTTGATCAATAATTTAGATTGTTTGGTGTATTTGATTTGACACTTGAGAGAGGTAATTGAATACATGACCTTGGAATAGCATAACCTAGATTTCATAGAATTGAGAGATTTATGAATCCTTTGAAGTCATTTATCAAGATTCATAGCTTTTATTGAGATTTTAATTGGTGATTTTTATAGAGATATTGATTTCCCAATTGAATCTAAAATCATTTAAAGACTTGAGAGAGGGAATGATTATTGTAGAAATCTTGACTTATAAATTGATAATTGATGATTGATGAACCATATGACAACATAAGGGATAACTAGATTCATCATACCTCTAGAATTCATTTAATCATTTGGATAAACTCATTGATATTTTCATAGTCTTAATTTATTTTTAGTATTTTTAGTATAATAAACTCCATCAATTGTTGAATTTCTAAATAAAGTTAGACTACTATATTATAGTACTTAGCAATAATTCGATAATTATTCCCTGTGGATTCGACAACCTTACTACTCTATATTAAAACTTGACACCGTAGACTTGCGGTTAGAAAAATCTCTAACAGTACCGTAATGGAATTATTTTTATACCATATTTTTATGGTTATAAAGCACCGAAGTCTGCATATGTATACACCAAAATATGCTTCCAATGTACAATATTGTTAATATTTTTATACCAACTTAAGTACCAGTGTTTAGTCTGAAATAAACATCCAAATACGCCATATTTCATGTTATATTAGCACCAAAATATGCATATCTATACACGAAATAACGCGTCCAGAGCACAATATTATAAACATTTGTACACCAAAATATTGCGTCAATGAAGAGTGAGAATCCGTTTTTTTTCCTCATTATTAGGTGTATCTGTTATGGAAATCTGATATTGAATATATCCCTTGATTTTAGGAAATTAAATATGGTATTATTTTTACACCATTTTGATAGTTACCGATTAGCACCAAAATATGCATATCTATACACGAAATAATGCGTCCAGAGCACAATATTATAAATATTTGTACACCAAAATATTGCGTCAATGAAGAGTGAGAATCCGTTTTTTTCCTTATTATTAGGCGTATTCATGTTATGGAAATCTGATATTGAATATATCCCTTGATTTTAGGAAAGTAATTATGATATTATTTTTACACCATTTTGATAGTTACCGATTTGCCCTTTTTACACATAAAATAAATGAAAAATGGTGTATTTTTAGGCTTAATCTGAACCATTGATTGAATAGGATGGATGGATGGGATCTGTCCACACTGCCACATGGTAAGAGGCTGCCACATGAGATCCTATCCCGTTGAAACATATGGGAAAGTGTATGAATCTGCAATAAGTCCTATGAGTGGGCCTACTTTGTGGGATAAAACTGGGTATATACCACCTATTCCCCCAAATTTTGGAAGAAAGAGAGGCAGACCCACAAGAGCTAGGAGGTTTGAGAAAGATGAAGCACCAAAAAAGGGGAAAAGAAAAGAGAGTGCATTGCAAACTTTAGGGAGACAAAGATACAATGTTACTTGTAAGTTTTGCAATGAGAAGGGGCACAACCAAAAGGGTTGCAAGAAGAAGAAACTTGTTCAACAAAATCCTAGACTTTATGAAGATTTGCAATCACAACATGAAGATATGACACAAGCATCTGACATCCCACAACAAACTCAAGATGAAGAGGTGACAACAAAACATATTCAGCTTCATGTAATGCTTTCTTATGTCATGTATTTTTCTTTATTTGATTTTGTTTTTCCTCTGTTTTTTTTTACAGGTGGATGCAAATGTGAAGGGGGGCAATCAAATTCCAGAGAATACATCAACAAATATGAAGATGACTGTAAGTAATTTGAGTTGAATTATATGCTTACAGCTTATGAAATCACTATTCATGACTATAATTCTATTTTAGGCAAGAAAGAAGACATTGAAGGGTTCAGGATTTCTGCCACCAAGAGTGCAGACCCCAAGCATAGATGAAGGCATTAAATTAATACACAAAGGTGGTAGGAATTATGTGACTATGTCTAATTTGGCAGTTGCAACATCTTCATCCCTTAAGAGAATGCACCAAGACACAGAGGCTGGAAAGAAGCAAACTATGTGAATGTGTTTGGGATATATTTTGGATGATGGGTGATTAGAAATGTGTTATATGTTCAGGGGATGTGTTTTGGGTTTTTGGATATTCATATGACTGATTTTGGATGTATCAGGGGCCATATATATGCCCTGTTTTTGGATGTTTAAATTTGGATGTATCAGGGATATATGCCCTGTTTTTGGATGTTTAAATTTGGATGTTTCTGGTGTTTTGTGATATATGATAAGTATGTTCAGTTTTTTGGATATATGCCCTGTTTTTGGATGTTTATATTTAGTATGTGTTCAGTTTTTGAGCAAAAAAGCCCCCATTTCTGCATTATGTTAGCTACAAAAGACCTCTATTGAAGCTGCCAAAATAACCAAATTTAATACATTACAAACAACAATACATCCCACAAAATACAATACCCATTCATTCAACATAAAGATCCCAATTACATACCAAAACACAACCAGACACCCCCATTACATACCAATACATACCCCAAACCCCTATTATATTCAAAACCAAAATTACATAGCAACAAAAAAGAAACAGAATTCTGGAGAATTCTACTTCAACAACAAAATTAACCAAGAAGCAACAAGTAAGACTAGCAAACACTTTGTACGCATTTTCAATCTTCCAATTTCTTCTTCCATCTTCTTCACATTCTTCACCCTTGATTGCAAATCACCAATTTCAGTTTCCAAAGTGTGGATTTTTCGATTATTCTCTCTTGACTGCAAGCTCGCAATTTCAGCTTTCAAAGTGTTTATTTTTCGCAACAAACCCGGAATGATAGCTTTTGCTCTTGCGCACATCGGATCGTCTGCCCACTCGAAAAACCCACATCCATTGCCATTAAGAGAGTTCACACAACAAACAAATCTTCTTCCCGGATTATCATTTGTTCAAGAAGTGTGCATGCGAGCAAATTTACCGCAATAGCAAAGAACAGTTGATCGACTTGAGGAAGAGGAGGAAGAACTCATTTTTTATTCTCAAGATTTTAGAGCAAAATGAGGGAAATTTGAGGTTGGACCTGTTTCACCCCAGCGAAAATAAAGAAACATTGCTGCTGGACCTTACTGCAAATGATTTGGCTCCAAAATGAAGACTGGCCTAATTTTTCCCTCCAAATAGACCATTTAACGGAGATGGTAGTTATTGGTGTTAAAAAACTAACGGTGAGACTACATATGAAGATTTTGGTTCGTATGGACCATTAAGCAGATATGGGACTATTGGTGCAACTGCCCAATTCTTATGGGACTAAAGATGCAATTTTCTCCGACCTTTTCTTTTTTGAGGAAACGATCCAACCAACGACTTTGAGAGCGAAACCCAACTGAAGCCCTCTGTTCATTCTTGCCTGTTAGAAAGAGACGATAAAAAATGAAACCCATCTCACTCTGCAATAGTAACACGGTTGGAACCTCACAACTATTATTATTCAATACCGTTGAGAAGAAAAATACCCAAAGTTTCCTCACCACCACCTGCTACTGCCCATATATTTCTTCTGCTTCTAAATTCAAACCCTCAATCTTTTCTTCTTCTTCATTTATAGTGAGTTGCAGTTACAATAGTGGGAAGAATGGTGATTCAGATGATGAAAACCTCACCACTTCTTGGGCGTATGGTGTGCTGGGACTTGACCCTCAATGCTCATCTACACAACTCAAAGCCGCTTTTCGAACCAAAGTAATCAGTTAAAGAACCCCTTTTTTTCTATTCTGAAAGTACTTTGGTTAGTTTCTTTTGGTTCTTATTCGAATTTCGAGTAATATGGGTTCTTGAGGATAGTAGGACTTGGTTTAATTCTTATACTGATTGCATTTCTTACCTTTTCTTTTCTTTCCCTTTTTGTTTGTGGAATTTTTATATGGTGGGGGTGGTGTGGTGTTGTAGGTCAAGCAGTTTCATCCAGATGTAATAAGAGATGGGCAAAACTCGGATATAATGATTCGGCGTGTGATTCAAGCCTATGAGGTAATCGTTTGCATCGAACGGTTTTCTTATTGAATCTGCTTGTCGAGGATGAAAGGCTCATTAGTAATTAGTATTCCCATTTCATGTCGGGTGGCGCTATGATCGTGCTATAAAGTCATGTGTCACATGATCGTGCCATAAAGTCAAGTGCCACACGATCGTGCCACATGATTGTGCCATTTGGTCATGTGCCATATGATGTGCAACACAAAGTTAGAGTAAGGGTAAATTGGGAAATGTTGGGGACCTTAAAAAGAGAGTGGGTGTATTTAGAGGAAAAGAGGGTGCGAATAGCGCCTCCCTTTCATGTCTATACCTTGTTTTATAAAATCCCATTTCACATCCTTTTGAGTTCATATTGCATTTAGAAATTCATTTTCTGGTATTTGAACGCATTATTAACTCAATTTCGAAGTAGAATTTCTATGATATCGATTGCTTCAAGGGCACTATGGTCAAGCGATTTGGAACTTTAGCTGTAAAAGTTATGTTTGAGATCTACTTAATGACGCTTTTTTTTATATAAAAAAAATTATGACTGTACAAAATGTGTTTTAGCTTGTTACTGTTTGCATACTAAAATCCATCAAATGACAAAAATAGAATAGGCAACCTGTTACTGGATGAATAATTCCTGTTACTCTCCATTGCTTAAGCTTTGGCTAAAAGACTACCATTCTATTCTAATTTCTTGATTAGACAATGGCTAACTGGCAGTAATTTAATTTGCTGTATTGAACAGATCTTATCCAATTACAGCAAATCAGAAATTATTGAGAGGTAAACAGAACATTCTATGCTTCTCCTTGTTGAGCATTAATTTATGGCATAACTATCTTATTGCATTTACATAATTGTATTATGGACTTCAAAAGTCCTTTGCTGGAATCAACGATTAAAGTTCACCTTCTTTATGATGATCTAAAGTAGTGTATGATATTTGTGACCTAGTATCAACTATGCCTGGCTACCTATTGTGTCACAATCAAGTTCAGAAATTTCTTTGGTAAATACTGATTTAGGAGAAATAAGTCTTTTTGCAATTTGAACAATCATATTGATTATTCAAATTTTCACAAAAGTTGTCTGACGATTTCTGTCGATCTCTTTGGTAAATGTTGATTTTACCGTAGTTTATGATCTTCATCCACTAATGTTTCGCATGTGTAGAGAATGTATGGATCCATTTGACCAACCAGAATGCGAGGCATATGATATCTTTGTTAATGGGGTTCTTTGCATTGGCAGAGGTACCAACTCTTTCGTTATTCCCTGTCAATGATTGTCTTGTGTGTTTATTTTAAAACTTTGGCCTGCCAAGATTGAAGCTGTATTCCTTGTATCTATGATTGTAGTTATTGTGCTAAACATGTCTTCTTTGACATTAGAACTGAAGTAACTGCGTGAAATAGTTATCTTTCTTAAGTATTTATCTTGCCAATTGTCAGAATTTACCCACAAAGCAGCAGGTCTAAGAAGTTTGACATTTCCGACTCATCAAAAAAGACCTTTGAGAAATTGTGTAAGGGACCTGAATGTATATGATTTTTGTCTAACCTGGTATCAGTTATACTGTGAATCAGTATTAACAACCATTATATCAGCAAGACAATTTGCTTGAAGAAACAATCCATCTCAGATTATTTCGTCTACAAATGGATACAACTTTCGGTACATTGACATATTTCCCCCGCAGTTTTGTTGATGCCATTGTTATTGAGGCATTGTCTGATTAAAACAAACAATCTGAAATCTTGATTGTATTAAGATGATTTTTGAGATAAGAGTTCTATTATCTATTGAATATCACTGTGATATCGTGATCTTGTAAACATAGTTATGTACGAGAAGCATGCGCTGGAAAATGAGATAAGGATTAATATTTGAGGCACCACCCATAAGGTACTCTTATGGAAGTGGCCTTAGAAGTACACATGTATAAATTGCTGCCCTACCATGTAATGATTGAGGAACTGGTTTCATATGGACTATAGTTTAGTTTTTAATGCCTGTTTTGCAATTTTTTGTAACACTACCTGTATATTTGCTTCAAAAGGATATTTCTCTTCTTTCAGTGCATTTCTTTATTGAACATTTAAATGAATAAAAGATATAAGATTTGGCACCTTGAATAGTTTTACATCCATATCAATATATCATGATACATCATGGCTTTGACCCTTCTAAATAATGGTAAAAAAGAGAGATCCATAGTTGCTACGACCTCCTTCTTCACTTCTTCTATTGATACGATGTTACCATTGTTATACGTAAATACTTGGACCCTGAGAATCAAATCATAAAATTGCTTAAATCAAATGGAAGTATCATTTTTTCTCACAAATTCTCAGTTTTTTTACTATCACGCACCGCCTAACATTATATGTGGTATTTATCTTATTCTTGTTGTTTCATTTCTATTTTTTTTTAAAATAAATGATAGATTTGTACTTTCATTCACACTCATGTTAATATATGCAGGTTGTCCATATTCGTGTGTAAATATGGCACCTCATGCTTTTAAATTTTCTTCAGTAACAGGGACAGCGCATGCAGCTTCTCAAGGTTGGTTCTGTCCTCTTTATTATTGCGATATGTACAAATAACTCTAGCATGGAATTTTCTGAACCAAGGAAAAACAGAAAAATAAGAAACGAAAAACTTGTTGAATTGGAATTTGTGAGAAATGAGGTTCTCAATTTGAGTGTGATCCAAGGGGGTGGAATATGCCACAGAAAAAGCTTTTTGATCCCCTTGGACGATTTAATGGATCGGTTCTCCTTTGCCCCAGGGAACGCTGATGACTATCAAGTTCGCCTTGCAGTCGGTCAGTGTCCAAGAAGTTGTATTCATTATGTTACACCATCACAGAGAATTATTCTGGAGGAGCTTCTTGACAAGTACCTATTATATCCCTCTCTCTGTGTCTCGGAACTTTTTCTTTAGGGATAATTACAAAAAAATACTGAGATTTGCGCTAATTACAAAAAAGATCCATAGATGTTTCAAAATTACAAAAAGCTCCCTCAGGTTTGATAAGGAATAACTGTAATATTTCTATAAATTTGAGGGTGGGTTTTTGAATTTTTTTAAATATTTCTACAAAAAGCCATCCCCCCCGAGAGATGTTTGTATAATATTCTTGTGTTTGTGTGAATTTCATCCCTGCTTTTATATATTCTATTTTTTGCAGCATCCTGAACATGCCATTTGATACTTCAGCTGAGGCTGAGTTGCTATATAGTCTCATTGTTAAAGCCAATTATGAGAATAATCGTTATCAAAAACCTAAGAAGAATGCCAAGGTCTCAACCAAGCATGTCGATTGGTTCTAAATACAGCTCAATCACTAAAACCAACAATTGTATAGATGTTTATTAATCACAGTTACGTTGCAATATAGATTCACTGTACAGAAAATGGTTGTATATTACTTTCACACCATAGTCCATTATTTCTTCGCCACGTGAAGCAATGTAGATTATAGCTCTCCGTTTCTCTTTGCGCAGACACACTTTTAGCTACTATAATCCACCTATGGCTAGTATGCTTTGTTATTAATTAATCGTTGGTTTGCTACATAGCGACATTTATTTATGGTGCATTTTCCAGTTGATGCTTATGATTAACTGTGTGAAAATTATTCTGTAGCATGCACAAACAAAAACTTCAACTGCTGTTTTGGTGCATGATTATCAAAATTAGAAGATAGAATGTTGAAGGTGAAATTTGTAAAATCTAGTTGTGGAATAGTTTCAGAAACTAACAGAACTTGCCATAATTCCTAAGGTTACAAGGACTCATTTACATTTTCTTCAGGAATGCGATCTCATACACAAGACTCGTCTTCCATTTTCTGGAGTATGATGATTTGTAGATACATAATAAGAATTTTACATCGGTACAGATAGATGTTTAAAATTGAATGTCATACAGAGCTGCAAATGCAAATATGGATAAGAAAGAAAATTCAAATTCATCTTGAGATGACTTTCATGAAACGGTTGAATGAGGAGAAGATGCCTGCTGCTTGATCAAACAAAGATGGTCCCTTCTCTGAGTTATCTTGCCCACCAAAAATAATCTGCCAAAAAAAAAAAGCAAAATTATCAGCATTTTTTGACAAATCGGTAATCTCAAAAACTGTCATGTTCTCAACCCAACATTTTAACTACAGCTTCCACATATAGAGAATTCAGTACAATTCATATGGTTATTATTAGGAGGTGTAACTGTTCTATTTTTTTATTTTTATTTTTTATAAATAGACATTGTTTAGGTACATCGACACAACAGTATTCCCAAATAACTGAAATAGAAAACATAAACTAGTTTCTAATTAGCAAATAGTTGTATCCTTTCATGTTATGGAAATATTTGCTTCAGATAGTCTCTGTTTATTTACCCCTCATTTAAATAGGCATGGGACTAGAGTAATATAGTATTGTTACTGCTACAGAAAAGAATAAAAGGAAACAAAAGAATCTTGCCCAAAAATTTGTGGCCTTTTTCAGCTTTCAGCATGAGAGAGCAACTAACCTCGAGTTCTTCTATATCAGGACGTCGTATCAGTTCCTTGGCAAGCAGATACCTATTGGGCCTCTCCTTATCATCATAAAAGACCTTCCATAGTCTGATATGGGACCAAAAATATTTCAGTATTCAGATAGTCTTACTGTCCCGAGAACAAACAAATAAAGTTGGTCATATGATTAATTCATGATGCAATAAAACATAAGAAGAAAGATAGACACTGCAATGCAGCCAAAACTCTTCACAACAACGAACAAGGAAAGTGACACAGTGAATTTGGAGGTTTGCTTTAAAGTCACTATAATTATCTCAGAGATGACATGATTCTCTATTGGCCACATTTAAATTACCATGAAACAGTTAAATGATTGCTTACCCTGGGTAACATCTAAACACAGCACCGGATGGAAGAGGCTTCATTGAGTAGACAACTGTAAATTTGCTGTACAGAAATCATGAATGAGCAGAATGACCTGAACAACTTATCTCATGATACAGAAAATTGTCATTACATAAACAACATAAGTTATTTGGTCTCATGCTAACAACAGACAAGCACCGCCATTGTTTCAGCAAGTAAACTAACAGGAAAGCATACGGCGAACCCCCAAAAAAAAAAACACAAAAAAAAAATAAAAGAAACATAATTAGATAAATAAAGCCATACCAATACATACTACAATCAACTACTTCTGATGAATCATTCCTAACTAAATCTTTTTAACACATGCTAGTAATTACAGAACTGCAGACACTGAACTAAACATGAGTTGAAAGGTAGTAGTTTAACACATTAGAGAATAGATTTCTGTTTCCTTATGGAAAGAGGTAGCGAATTAACAGAGACGATTCATACTATGCGCAAACCCAAACACAACTAAGTTAGAAAAAAGATATACTGTCAGAACTGAAAGTACCTTAAAAAGTTCCGTCGTAACCGGCGAACATTGATCCCAACTCCAACATCCTCACTAACAAGGCGCGGGTTCCACATGATAAGAGGCCTAGGCTAACAGCATTATGTGAACTTAGTTCAATGAAGGGTCTAGCTGAGTATAGAACCAATGCTGAATATTGTAATGCTAGTTTAAATATCATGGAATGCTTCTATATACTGAGTAATTATTGCATGTAACGAATACCCTTCTCAGTTGCACTCTGAGGAATAAATTAGTTAGATTTTGACAATGAGTAGGTTTAATAAAGAAATCCTAAAACTCAATGACTTGAAGGAATCAGCTGACTGAAACAAGGTAAGAAGAAGAATTGGATGTGAAGATGGAAAACGCCAGCCACTGTAAGAATTGGTGAGGCAATATCTTTTATGAGTTTATTTAGTAAATATCATCAGACAATATATGAAGGGTACCAATGGGATTCCCTTATACTTTTAGACTTTAAAGGGACTAGTTTAAGAGCCAGCCCTCTGATAAACAAAGAAACAGAAAAAGAAGACCACCCCATCCCAAAATTCCTGTTTCTTTCCCCTACTGAACATGTGCCTTTCACTCTGTGTGCTAATGCCATGGATGATTCCATGTACAAATCCATATGACAAATGAGGATGCATCAGTACCGGATCATCTGAGAGGTCAGATGCAATTTTTTCAACATATTCCAACATCTGATAATCAGGAACCACCATCACAACAATCTCGTCTTCACTGGTCACAGGCTTCCGGTCACCTAGACTGGATAAAAAATTCAACTAGTATTACATAGAAGTAAAATCATTTCAAAAGGAAAAGAAAAAAGTTCAGGTGCTGCTACTTGGTACTTTCTGCTTAGTTTGATCATTCATGAATAATTATGCGATCTTTTTTTCCAAAATCAATAGTCCATATACGCACTCGGTAAATATCTTTTGCCAAGAGCTTCTTTCAAGAGCTAATGCTTTACATGTCAAGTCATCCAAAAGTCATCAAGTATAACACAATCAAATGCATCTAAGATACAAACCCTAGATCCCCTTTCAGAAACCTAAATAACGGGAAATGCTACCTGGTTGTTATGGAACCAATGTGATAAAATCCAATATAAATTTATTTAATTTTGGAAATCACGATTGTCAGTTAAAAGATATGGTTATCACATTAAAATGAACCAAAATGGCTATATTGCATACAGCGGTAGTAATGTCCATTTGCAATTAAAAAAAACAAAGGAAAGTGCCAATAGTGTTGCCAAGAACATATATGACAACCTTATGCAAAGCAAATTCATGATCTAAGGAGTCGCAATTAGATTGATTCAAGGACTCAATGGAGATTCATAATTAAATTATAACTACAATTGATGACAAGAAGACAAATATGCTTATGCATGATTTACCTGGAGAAACTAAATGCAGCATCTTTCCACTGATATTTTAGCAGTGCAGCAGCACCAGCATCCGGAAATACGGCTTTAACTCTCTATAAACATAAGGATTTTACATCTCAAAATTTGAAATTATTTCAGACAAAATTACTAGATAACTTGCATGCCCATGTGGATTTAAATAAGAAGTGCAGTGCTTGACTACATAAAATATAACATAGTATCACCCTTTCGTAGAGATGGGTGAATATGCAGAGGAAAGAAGAAAATCATAAAGATATTCTGGAACATGGAAGTTTTGGCATTAGAAATCCTTCACTCTCCATACTGGTCAATTACGAGCTTCCTCCTCTCTAAAGTGCTAATAATGATGTTTATATGCATACATTATGCTATGTATATATAGGCATACACATATATAATTAAATTTACACATGTATGTATGTATTTTGCGACTATCAGAAGATAATATTTATACATAAGCTCATAATGTATCACCACGTGAGTCTCAATGCTAGTACTACAATTATAGAAACATCACAAACCAACCTGGCCTCCTGTTTCTTCAATAAGCGTGTCCAAGAAGATCTTTGACAGCTCCCAGAGCTCAACTTGTGCCCCTTCATCATCAAGAAACTGCAACTGTGGAATTAATAGCTCCACCTACAGAAACCAAAAAAGGAAAAAAAATTGAAGGAAGAAGAAGAAGAAGAGAATATTGAAAATCAGAAATATACTACAATTACAGACATCACGCAAATAACATTACAACAGTTAAACATAAGCATAAAATGAAATAGCATAAACAGTTCATGGTCATGAGTAATGTGTTGCTTTTACTTTTTCTCTTCTTTTTCCCCAGAAAAGAATATCTATCAACTGGAAACAATTGACAACTTAGTTCAATGGTTTAATAAGCTAAAATCTGGAAATCACAATTGAGCAACAAATCCCACAATCCCTTGCTGAATATGCATTATCTATGGATCGAGCATTTAAAAGCCAAATTAGAGAAACAAAAAGTGTAAACCAACAGTTTGTCTTAAGTTCAAAGTATGTTACAAGTGCAAGGTTCAGAGCTTGGAAATTACTCTTACTATAGTCGCAACAAGCCCTTGTCTACCATTTCATCTAACATAACCAACTGCAACGTATTCACACATCTTCATATACTTACTATGGCTCTCATTCCTCCTGAAGAAACAAACTCAGCACTTGCTTGGCCTGATTGACGAACTGCACCCTCCAAATCAGAAGGAAGGCAACTGAAACACAAAATGAATGAAATTAAGGCCCACTTATTTAAATCACATCCAGGACGAATCAGATAAAAGCATTTTTCTGGTGACTAATGCTGTGGAAAGGCGTTTGGGGATGGATAAAACTAGTTATAATTATAATTATAATTAACCAAAAAGGTCAATACTCAATAGGAACTTCATGTGGAAATGATTTTTATTTCATTTCACTTGAAGAAAATTGACACCATTTTGTCTATTTATAGATCATTTGTGAAAGAGAAGGTTGGCATGCTCTAGTGATTATATTGCATCAAAAACACATATTTTACATTGGGCGGGGGCCAAGTTACATGAAACCATTATGGCACTCAGATAAGTGTTCAGAAATAGAAGCAATGGTTGAAAAATGAATAGTTTATGTGCTCTGGTGAACATAGAAAAAACAGATTTGGACTGAGAAAAGGGTAATGGGATCAGCTCTGAAGACAGAAAATCCAGATGAGGGACAGCAAACAAATTCGAAATGTACTTTTATTGCAAAAAAAATCAAAATGTAGTTTAGAAGGTATGCTTGGCATGAATTTTGGTTTATCGTGGTCAATGACACGTTTGATCCTGACTCCTCACCAATAATGTACCTAGAAAACTGCAGCTATAAACTGTTCGCAATTACTCAGCTATGATACATTCAATTACTTGTACAGTAAGTAGGCTAATAGAAAAAATTCCTCCTGCCCCCTAAAATGCCTTCGAAATCACAAGTTAATTGCTGGAAGTGTCTTTAGGCATAAAGCAATAAAACCTCAACTGTAAGATGGCACGAGTACAGAGGTTATTCTATGTTGTGCGAAAGAATTTTAGTTTAATACTCTCTGTGTCCATATCACAACCATCATGAGTGGAACAACTGACTACTTGCTAATGAAGGATGTCGTTCAAAATATAGTAAACCTCTCCAAGACTCTGAGATTTCTAGAGTAATTTAAGGCATCCGCAAACTAGATTGAGCGGAAATTCCTTATGTTAATTAGCGGTTGATTCCCTACAGCATTCTTTGTTTCTTCTGCTTCATATTTTGTCTTGTGATCGAGGTATTACATGCTACATATTGTAAGAGCTCATTGTCATTGTCTCATGTTCTTGTTATGCAGAAAGTATTACTTGTTTACTGTTTTCTAAAGTTGATAGTAATTGAGGTAATACTCCCATAGGATTCTCATCTCCCTCACTAAATTATCCAATTCAACCATATATACCCACCATGTAATTGCTTTTATACCAGCCCACGACAACCTAAGCCCAGGCGATTTATTCCAAAAAAAAAAAGGCATTCATCCAAACAACAAACTTAAACTTCAATAAAGGCAGCAGGTAGTTGTTTGCAAGAAAGCATACCAACAATAACAGATTAAAATAACATAGAACCGACTTTAACTATTGAAGTGAACAAAGTGATACAAAAAGTTTTTATTTAACACCAAATAAATTTGCACCTGTCATCCTCTTCAGTTTCTTCGACGACTTGTTGAATCGGTTCTTGTTGTGGGTCACCGTCCTCTTCAAGGTCGTCTTGCCCTTGAAATTTCTCAAACTTGGCATGTGTTCTTGAGCTGGAAATGAGTCGGAGACGGGAAATTCCATTGGACCCACAAGCGTTGGAGGGATATACTGACGAGGGAAAATGGGAGGTGGAGGATAGTTTGGGGATTGAGGGCATGTAAGTAGCCATGTTTGAATATGTTGCAGAGGCCATTTCTCCTTCCACACAGTAACACGCCTCAACTGCTCTACAAGATAAAATAATGTGATCGGGTGTGAAATGCTGTAAGGAGGCAACGGTCCAATGTACCAATCATAGCATTCCACGTATGTCCTCCAAAACCCAACCTCTCCGCTTCGGGTCTTCAGTTCGGAGTGGTTCGATGACGGTTCCGTGCGACGTATTTGAAAAATCTTAACCGTCTACAAAATATTTTCGACGGTGCATGCGGTTCGAGGAAAGTCAAAAAGTCAACGGATATTTTTGGTTCGGAGATCTTTCTATCCGGATATCGGTTCGATTTCGGTAATCTCCAAGTCCCGTGCACAACCCTACACTCAGTAGTATAGATGTTAAACGGGCTGGCCCTAATGGGTTTCGGGCTAAACGAACTTCGGGTTAAACAAACCACTATTAAATGGGCTAGCATATTGCAAACCTAACCCTAACTCTAACGGGCTTCGGGCTAAATGGGTCACTATCGGACTATAAGTCAAAAAAAATAAAAAATATATATTTAAATCTAAAATTTTAAACTCGAACATATATAACATTTAAGTTTAACATGTTAAGTTAAAGTGTTCATTATAAAAAAATATTGCATAGTTTATAATTATATTGCATTAACACAATTATAAAATTTAAATATTCCATGATCTAAATTTTAAAATAAAACTATAATAATAAAAGATAGCATTATGTAATATATACCCATATAAATTTGGAAAAATAATACTTTAAAAAAAATCATATGACTTCATTTTACAGGGGGTTGCTGTTGCATTTCCTGTTTGTTTTGCCACACCAAGTTACAAAATCTCAAGGGCAACATTTGGTAAACTTTTAAGAAAAATTAGTAATTCAATTTAGCAAGTGAAAGTTTTTATGTTCCTCTCCTCTGACTGGTATTTTTGTTCAAAAGTATTCAAATCATAGTTTTAAGAATTATATATTTAAACCTATTAAAGATGAGGAGATGTGAGCTTGAAAAAATATATTTAGTAATAGGTAATATGTAATAAAATAGATTTATAATATTAAAGTTATATTTATTTTTTTAAAAATACAATTGTCGGGCTAGCGGGCTAGCCCGAATAACCTACGGGCTAGTCCTAACGGGCCTTGGGCTAAACGGTCTGGGCCAAAAAAGGCCTGGATTTAAACGAGCCAAAATAATTCGGCTCTAACCCTCTTTTTTCCCAATTTAAACAGTCCGTGCCAACGGGCCGCGACACGTTTAACATCTCTACTCAATAGGATAGCATTGAGGCAGCCTGGGGCGGGTCGACCTGTTTAGATATTGTTCTAAAAAGCACTAGGTGCTAGTCGGGCAGCAGGCTGGGGCCTAGCGCCTAGGTGGAGCCTGAGCGGGATTAAGCGGGACCTGAACGGGGTTAAGCGGGGCCTAATCAGAAAAAAAAACTGTAGTCGGACAAGGGGGACCTAGGACGTAAGCGATGACTAATCGGGGTTAAGCAGGAATTTTTAGAACATTACTCTATAATAAAAAAATGTTATTATTATTATTCTTTATAAAATACACAATATTTAAATAAAAATAAACAAGAAAAAAGAGAAAAAAAAATATTACAAGTGTGTAATATATTTATACGACTATTATATAAGTCATCATAAATTCTAAAATTTATGTCCATTGGTGCCACACCAAGGTGCTGACCTCTGTCAAGTATTCCTATGTCTATCAGCATCCCCATGCTCGTCTTGTGCAACATATGGTGGTGAGTCATCATCTTGTTCATATGTGTTATGGTGACTTGATGCAGCTGATGAGCTAGACTCTCTATGATTATGACTTCACCACTAAGTGTCGGCGGAAATAAAGCTGGTGATATGTTTGAATTGTGGACACCTGAATGTGAGTCGGTCAAATCCAATATCTGGAACTTTAGCACAATAATCTGCATGCAAAAGTAATGTAAATAATATCTATTGTGATATGATGCACTTAGTCGTATAGAAAACATCAGTCTAAAGGATATAATAATACATCATCATCGGTTACAAGGCGGCATCGCGATTTAGAAGGATATGTTATATATAATTTAAAATGATCAGTTTTATGAATTTATGGTTTATTTTTAATAGAATAATAATTGTAGAAATTTGTAAATTTTATACATGATCCATGTCAGATGTATATGTAGAAGGTCACGCCATGTCAATCGAAGGAGTCATAACCGAGGGAGGAACACAAAGCACTTGTGGCCTATTATTCGTGCTCTACCGTGTCTCATCCGCCTTGCAGTGGCTCTATCCACAGGTATATCATCTACTGGTGGACCTGCATGGTAATGAGACCTATGCAGTATCCACTCAATGTCATCACTAACATTCATAGAAACACGGCGTAAACGTGTGTCATTGACCTCAAATGTCACTTGATTGAACTGACTCTAAGTTTCTCCATGTAAACTGAAAAGACACATAACATGCACAATATTTATTTAAATAATATTATATTTTACTTAAACACAACTTAGAAAACATTTAGTGTACCGCAACAATTACGGGCAAACTATGTTTGGAGGTTGGAACTTTTGATGCATAGTCAAATGACCTGGTGATATCAAGCGTTGCATAATCTTACCATGCCATGCCATATATTCCTTGATTGTATTAGCATCTCAAGCAATCGGGTCAAAGTCAAGTATAAGTACAACTAACACAATAATTGTTGACTACCAAAAATAATAAAATCCCAAACATTTATTACTTTTTTTAGTAATGTGATTTTGGTGGGAAAATCTTTATGTTACTATTCCTAAATTGCTCTCTCTTCATATGTACTAGATAAATCCCATGTGCAATGCATATGGTGTATATTTATTGAGACATCCGTTTCATACTGTGACATGTGCATTTTCGTAATAGTTCCATGAACTATTTCTCCCTCAATTGTAATAATTTTAACATATAATCAAACAGTAGGCTGAAAATACATTTTAATATTTTGTTTTGATTTTGATCGATAAAGTCAAAAAAGAAAGAATATCATACATCATAATCATGAAAAATACACTCAAGATTATGTATTCGTGTTTGATCTTTGAAAACTGATTATTCATAAATCCGCACAATGGAACTTCCTCGCCATTGCATTTTAGACATGTTTAGATCCTTAATAAGTGTGAAGATTACTACTTTGAAAGTTAAATATCAAAATACTTTGATAAATATAAAACAATATTTTTTATGAACATGAAAAGTATGTTAATAAATATAAAACTTAATTTTCTATATATCAGAAAACTATTATGAATACAATTTTATATTGCATAAAAATTTAATTTCTTTTTACATTACTATAAATAATGATACATATGAATATATGTAATATATAATATTTTGATATATATTTTGAGATATTTTTTTTAATTAAAACAAGTATTTTAATTGAATTTAATCGACTTAAATATAATTATATATTTATGAAGAAACGGGCTATGCCCGAATAATAACTATACATAGATCATAAATAGCTAAAATATATGAATATACAAATTGATGTCCAATACCTGCATGCATAATTTTTAAAGCCCAGTACAAAATAAGATTTTGATAAATGTTCTTATAATGCGTTATGGGTGACAAATTGAAGATAATAAGAAAATTATTAAATTTAAAAAAAATATAATAATTAATGTTGTACACACTCAAATTTTATAAAACTAAATTTTATATAATTTTAATTAAGTCACCTTAAAAGTTGACTACCAAAAACTACCATTAAATAATAATCACTATTTCCTTGATTGCAAAGATTTTGGTTACTTTTAATAATAATAGAAATAGGTGGGAAAATTTCAAGTTACTATTTTGATAGACTTCTGTGTTTATATATATATATATATATAGATAATATTAATTAATTAATACATATAAAATTTATGAAAAAAAAAATAATACATATAAAATAAAATATTAATATATTCTATCTATCTATACTACTTATAAAAGTGTGAATCACTTAAAAGGTTTCTTGAAACTTTTGATGTACCTATTATAACCCTAATGAGTATATATGTTTAATAGTATGAGAAGAGGGTATAATTGAACTTGTCTTTTATACATAATTTAATGTGTCCATTCATATACCAAATTCTTTTTCAAATACTAAAAGTTTATTTTTCCTGTCATAACTTTTTGTGTAATAAGAATATTTAAATAAAATTAAATTAATATTAAAATACATTTCAATAGCTTTCCAAACATACCTCATAAGCATATATATGAAATTTATATAATAAAATTATAATCATTCAAAGATTAATAAAATACACAATTGTATATTAATTTATAATAGTTTATGAACAAATGATGTATCTCCATTGTATTTTTAGAGAAAACAATAAAATAAATTTACATTAAGAAAAAGGAGTTAACTCCAAGTGCTTTGATTGTAGTTAAATAGTAATTGGTTTTAAGACAAGCGACCTAAAAATCAGAACATAAGACATTTTGGTATCTGAATTTTGCATTAATTGTTTAACCTTTTACATCTTAAATTAGATCCAAGAATCAGTTTTATTATATTTCTAATATATTATATTAATCAAATAAATAATAAATGTGACAATATAAATTATTATTAATAACAAACAAATTAAAAAGTATATCAATGCTTATATCATATGAAAAATAAAATTTAAAATAAAATATATGATAGCTATATTTTTTATTTAATGAAATTAAAATAAAATAAATTAATTTTTAATGTGAAATTTTAAGAAAAAGAATATAGAGGATTAATTTATCTGTTAGAGTATTTTCCTAACTTATTTTGTACTAACTAGAAACAAATTTTACTTTTAAATAAGATTGAGAGTTAATTATATTTTTCACGTGATATATATATATATATATATAAGAAAAAAATTGGATGTTTAAATTATACATGGTTCATAAACTTATAATTGTCAATTTTTTATATTCATATGTATTTGTTAGAAATAAATAATAATTTATATCTTCTCTTCATAGTAAGAATTGATTAATATTAAAGATGACTACTCTTACTATTTTCAAAGTTATATATATTTCAAACATATAATTGAGTAAACGTTTTTCCTTATATACTTGAACTTATTTTGATTTTCCACTTAAGTGCTAAAAATCTAAAAAGGAAAGGTATAATTTAACTTTAGTTAATTATTATTTACAATATCACTTGAATAAGTTCGAGTGACTTTCTATATCCCAAATTCTTTTGAAAAATTGGGCGTCTTTATTTTTCCTATCATAACTATTTGAATACTTTGAAATTTCAAACAAAATTGACCGATTTTATATTAAATTAGACCTCAAATCCCTTCCAAACATATATATCTCAAAATTTATATAAGAAATTCATAATGTTATAATCTTTAAAATTTAAGCAACATGAATAACCGTATTAATGTAATATATTTTTTGAGTAATAAAAAATATTATTATTAGACTTCAAGGGGAAAATGAGTGAATTTACGGAAAAATAGATAGTACTAAAAATTTAATTATAGAAGCTTTGGTTATAAATCAAAAGTAGGTTTGGTGATAAGCAATCTAATTATATGTTATCAACATATATAGAGGACTCTGCTTTAGATGAATTTGGTCATTTAAAAGTAAGTATTATGCATTGTGAACCTATAGTTTTATTTTTCATATTTATTCTTCTTATTGGTATGAATATATACTAAATTGAGAGAAGAAACAAGATGGTTTTAAAATAAAAATAAAATATACAAATAAAATAGTTAATTTTAAGTGCTCTTATGGCAACTCCAAACTGATTAGTTTTAATAATAATATAATATAATAACCATAGTATTGGTCATTAATATTAATAAACAAAAATCCTATGAAGATAGATATGCCTATAACCTTTCACATTCAAATTTATTTAACTAAAATAAAATATTTTCACATGGTAGAGTTTTAAACATATTTAAATTGATATTAGTTTAAATATGCAACCATATATATATTGTCACGCCCCAAATGGGACGCGACGACGATCCACAACTTAAATACAAATAACCAAACAGTCTAGATGAATATCATCGAGAACCCAATGAAACAGAGTCAATAGCAGCGGAATAAAGAACAAGTACAAATTACAACTTACAGTCCACAATATCCATAATCCAAATTACATACTCGATATGATCTAAAGAAAATAACTTAAAAGTCAAAGGGTCCTACGCCCTTCAATTACAAACCGGCATGAAAAGAAATACAAGAGTCCAACAACAAATGCAAGAAAGGAGTCCAACAACAACAACAAGAAGTAGTAAATCCAACAAGCGGAGTACAAGGGCTCAATCCGTGGCGGTTCAAAGATCTTCAACGAAGTCCTCATCTAAAGGTTAGAAAACAAGGTGGGGATGAGACAAAAATCTCAAATGGATGGGGTGATCGGGTGTGCAAGTGTGGCGATATATATAGTTAATGCGAGAAAACATTATATGAAAACGCTGCGTGAGTATGATGCATGAATTGACACACATCCACAAGCATCGTGATAAATATATTTAAGTAATATACTTATACAAATGATTCAAGAAAATACTTCATGGTCACACAGCACTATGTGATTCAGTAAAGACAGGTAGGATTGCGTGCGGAAATGTAACGCCAATCCCATGCAAGTCAATTAAAGGTTGCGTGCGGATTTGTAGCGCCAACCAATGCAAAACAAGTAGCGGTTGCGTCGGATTTGTAGCGCCAACCAAACGAGTCCGATAACTCCTAATCGTGTGGATCGATAAATGATTCCTTCGTTCTTCCTTGTAACTCCCCGAGCAAGATGGTCCAAGACCACACCTTATCGCTCGTAGGCAAAGACAAAATCCACAAAGAGCTTGCAAGGCTCGGATTCGTCATAATCATGATTATACCAAGTATTACGACCCGCTTCCTCGACAAACTCCGTCCCTCGCCATTGGGGATTAGGGCGATGGGGCCGAAGAGTGGAATAGCCCGAGTGCCTTCCCATCCCCCGACGATCCATTCCGACGCGTGAGCTCGACACACCAAGTTGACTCGAGCAGAAAGTAAATACAAGTACAGCAACAACCGTGACAATGAGTATGATTGATTCAGTACGATTCAGAAAAAATTTTGAAAATTCACGAGTAGCAATACGGCGTTGGTGGATTTATTTGGATGAAGATGATTATCGAAAGGATAAGCAATCTTCGATACCTTGAAAGATTAGGTGGAACATAAGTCCCGTTATAGATTCAAAACCGCAAGACGAGGAAGTCGCCCCGTGATCGGGTATTAATCGGTCGAATCGGTCCGATAGGTCAAGGGGTTTTGAGAAAATAAAATACTTTAATTAAATCTCCAAGTCATTGTTCGCCTTTTTTTTAGCTTCACCGCAAGTGTACGGTGTAGTTTATAGAATAGGGTAAGCAAGGTCGTATCCACGGAGACTAATAAATTAATATGCTAAGTATTGATCCAAGATAGTCTTATTTTTATTTAGACGATCGAAATTTGATGATTGTTGTATTGAGATCAAGACAATTTAAATCACTAAAACACAAGATTAAGATAATACAAATGATAGAAGTATCAAGATAATGAAATGGATTTCCGAGTTAAGGTTTCGATTAATAATCCTCTTGTTGTCCGGTTAATCAAGCCACGTTATTATCAATATTCCTATAAGACGATCACAAAGCTATTTTACCCTCCCTCTCGAGATGCATATAAAACGTAGATTGAAATACTTATGCTAGCATCTCTACTCAACATGAAGCATTCAACTCCCAAAAGTTTAAAAAATAAAATGTCCTCACAAATATTTACAAACCTCTCGATTCATGCAAATATTTGTGTCGAGTATTCAAGATCTAATATTGAAACTCATCTCTCGAATTATGAATCAATATATCAAACAAGTTAAATCATTGATCAAGTGATAAAACAAGAATAAGCTCAAAATACTCAAATAGGCTTCAAGATAATAACTTCAACTAAGATTAAAACATCCAACAAGAGTTTATAAACTACTTCCAAAACCCGGAAATCTCAAGAGTTTAGCTACACATGATTTCTAAACAACTTATAAACAAAGTGTTCAAAGCCATTACAAATGAAAATGAAAGATTGAAACTAAAAGAGGAGCAAGAAAAACTTAGGAACGCGACAATCTCTCGATATATCTCCGTTCTTCAAGCTCCGATGCAACCCGATTGTTTCCTTGATATCCTCTTCCAAGAGTTGACTCTTGTCTTGTGTTGTAGATCCCAAAAATGCCGAATATCCTTGTGCGCCCCAAAAGCCTTTTATACCCACCTTCAAGTTTAGGGCATAATGTCAGTAGACATGGGATTCCAGCCAGCAGACGCACGGGTGGTGCGTCGAGCACGGTTACCCGTGCGCCACCCTGTTGAAATAATCCAAGTCTCTCGTAGGGCGCACGGGTGGTGCGTAGTGCACGGCTACCCGTGCGCCATCCCGGTTGAACCCATCTATTCTCTCGTAGGTGCACGGGTCATGCGCGTCGGTGCATGGGCTACCCGTGCGCCATGCTGCAGCTCTAAATTGATAAATTCAGGGGTGCACGGGTGGTGCCTAAGGCACGCCCAACCCGTGTGCCCCCGTCTTTCCTTAGACGCTCAACTTTCGCTCTTTTTGACTTTACTTTTCGTATACTCACTCAATTCTCCGTGTTTCCACTTTGCTATCCTCGTATTTGTATTCAATTTGCTTCATATATCATGAAATTCCTACAAAATAAGCAAAGTGTAATATCTTTTCCACAATGAGTGAATATGTAACATTTAACGCGAGTATGTGCATGTTTACCCATCATTATAGCCAAAAATACGCCTCTAAATACATGCAAAACTCACACATATCAGTCATAGGGTCCAGGGCTATTTTAGTAAAAGGGAGAATAATTTGAGTTAGGTTCTTTATAAAAGAAAAATTATAATTTAGCCCCGTTTTGTAAAAACCAAAACTTTTGGGGTTAAAATTGAATAAATAAATATCCCGACCTTGAAAAAAATATGAGGTCAGTTCCTAAATTCTCCAAATTGTCCAGATATTCAGGTTTTTAAAATTTTGAGGTCGAGTTTTTATAAAATTCTCACATTGGCCCCAAATTTATAAAAATTGTCATTTCGGGCCTTAAGTTTAAAATAATCGGAACTCACAAACCGGAAGGGCTTTTAATGTGATTCCAGTTGGAAAATGTCACTAAAGTTAGTAGGATATTGGGACAAAAGCAGTTTTTTAAAAGTGGAAAATGTCACTAAAGTTAGTAGGATATTGGGACAAAAGCAGTTTTTTAAAAGAAATAAGTGTAGGTCCTTTAACTTTTGAAAATCTCATTTTTGTCCCATTTTGAAATAATTGCCTTTAAGGCTTTTAGGGGTCCAATTGTTATGAAATTTGAACCTTGGGTCCAAAATATAATTAAGTTATAGTTAAATTAGTATTTTCAGGTGCATGGGCTGCATAAATCCTGGAAATTGCATTTGGGTCCTCAAGTTTAATCTTTTACACTTTAGTCCCTCAATTTTAGTAAAATTACTTTCCAAGCCCTAAACACTTGGATTTTTGGAATACATTTAAAATATGTCATTTCCAGTACCTTAAGAGTAAAAAATTCAAATTTTAAAGTTAAGGTCTGGTACAGTTTCAAAATTTGCAAAGTAGCCCTTAAACTTTCAAAATTTTACTATCTAGTCCTTGGGCTTTTAAAGGTTGATTTTATTTATCTTAAAACTCTTAAAACTTTATTAAAATATCCAAAAGTCATTTTTGAACCTGAGTACAGTCCCAAAATTCAAAATTTGCAGAGGGGTCCTTTAACTTTCATTTTCTTGCAATTTAGTCCACCAACTTTCCATTTTTACATTTTTAAGTCCAAAATTGAAATTTAATCAATTATGCTCGACTTGTCCAGGTTATAAGTCATCCAAAATATGAATTTCAAAGGTCATACACATGCATGTCCAATACATACAAGAATTCATCAAATAGAACATTAAATTGTACATGCATGCACCTAAAATTCAATAAATAGCAATTTTGAGCAACTCTTGAGAATTTTCATGATTTGATACATAAAATTGACATGAGATACATAAATTATATATCTCAAGTGCTCATGATCAAAACTCTACATGCATTTTAACAAAAGCACCTAGAAGTTGAAAGAATTTTTCCACCCACCTTAAATTTGGAAAATTGTGAAATAAAAGGATAAATTTCACAATTTTTGGATGAGGTCACTTAGGTCAGCCCCTAAGTCAAGAAATATCAAAAATTTGGAGTTAGAAAAATGAGAGAAAAATTAAGGAGAAAAGAAGGAGATAAGAAAATTAGAAAGACTACACTTTACCTTATGTAGTAGGTGATTTGAAACTAGTTGAAGCTTCAAATTTGGAAATTTTGGTTCAACTCCAAAATCACCTAAGGTCAGCCCCTATTTCTCAAAAATGAAAAAGGGGTGTTAAAATTTGAAAAAAATAGAAGGAAGAGGAAAGAAGGGTTCTAGTGTCCAATTCTTACCTTGTAGTCCAAATTTCTCTACTAGTTCTTCTTCAAGTCTTCAAGTTTCACCACCATGCATGCATGTCTCCAAGTGGTCTTCTAAGTACCTCAAAATCCAAAATATAAACTTAAATTAAAAGAAGAAGGTGATGAGTAGTAAGAATTTAAGTTGAATTGAGGAGTGAAATTTCTTACCTTGAGAAAGGGGGTGTTCGAATTTTTTGAGTTTAAGTGGTAAGATTGTTTGTTTTGGTTTAGATGTTTGAAAAAAGAAAGTATGTTTGATGTTAGGAAGAAGATGTTCTTGGAGTTATGAAGATGGGTTTGAAGATGTGAAGGACTTGTGTTTGAATATTTGAAGATATGAAGAAGTGGTACTTGAAGATATGAAGAACTTATGTTGAAAATTTGAAGATGTGAAGAGTTGGTGTTTGAAGGTTTGAAGATATGAATGAATTTTGTTTGAAGATTTGAAGATGTGAATGAGGTTAGAGAGAAGTTAGAGAGAAGGAGGAGAATTTGCTTGAGAATTAAAATGTGTTGGATAAAATTTTTGATAAATGTTTTGTGTAAAATGGCCTCTTGGCCGTCCAAATGGGGGGGAGAGAGGGAGAAATTTTTGTTTAATTTGTGTCTTGTAATTTGTCTCTTGCATGGAGACAATTAGACTAGTCAAAGTATTGGGCAAGGTATGGAAAGAGAAGAAATGTTGGGAAGACTCCAACATGTTGGGAAAAATAGTAATAAAGAATTGATGTATGAGATAATGTGTATAATGTTTGAATTAATGGTATACTTATACACAAGATGACTAATTTATGTGTAAGTGTACAAGAGTTGGATGATATTTCTACTCCAAAATTCATCACCATGGCCGTCCACTATAGGGGTATTATGGTAATTCCATATATTTTTTTTTTGTCCCAAATTTGATGATAATAGATGAAATATATCAATCTCCAAAATAATTAGTGATTTCCTTGATCACTTATAAGTCTCATGCGATCACTTAATCTAAATCAAATTTTTAATTCTATAAGGTAAAAGTCTCTAAAATAAATAGTCTCTTAAAATTCTAAGGTGACTAATAAATACAAAAATAGTAATAATGATCAATCAAGTGATCATAAATGTGAAATAGAATTAATAAAGATCATGATCACAAGTAATTAAATAAAATGAAATAATATACAAAATATATATATATATATATTATTAATAATTACCCGTCAAAGTGACGCGGTAAAATAGTCGATCAATACATAGACGACAAAAGAATCAATTATATGTTCGGAAAAATCGAGGCTTCACACACACACACACACACACACACACACATATATATATATATATATATATATACTTACAAGACCATCTATTATTTAAGTAAAATTTTTAAGTTATGTTATATTTCACTAAACTCATAATTGATACAAAATGATTTCATAGAACAACTTTTTTTAGTTGTATTTCTTTTAAGTTATTTTAATGTCCATTGTATTTAGTTTAATTATAATATCTTTTAAGATATAGTTCATGCAATATATAAGTTCAATTTTAATCTTGTAGGTTTTATGTTAAGATCAAAAATACATGAACAACATTCACAATAAATTTAAAATAATTTATTCAATATTAATTACAACTAATTAAGTTTATATTTTTAATTAAAAATTACTTAAAATTATTTGGATCAGTGCACGCACGCCCCAAGGAGTACTTGGATTATAGCCGTTATGGGAGCTCCTAGAATTGGACGGCTCAGATTGCTCCAATTTCAAACTCAGTTTGGACCCTTTTTCCCTCACCCTTCGACAATTCTCAATTCTCTCTCTCTCTCTCTCTCTCTCTCGCAATTGAGCTCTGAAATTCTCATTTGCTTTACCGATCATTACTCAGTCAAGCGAAGCGCACCTGTTTCATCGTAATAATGGATGGTATCTCCTTCTCTATCTCACTCACACACACACACACACACACACACACACTCGCATACACACAAGGCAGGTGCACGTTTGTGTTTGTATAGTAACATCGTGGTCGTGGTGTAGGTGAATTGTTTACAAATCAAACCCTAGAAGCCTTATGCTCGGATTTCGATCAGGCTGTCACTCTTTCCGGTCGGAATACTGGTTTGCCTTCATTGTTATAGTTCTTTAAACTTATTTTATTTTATTTTTTTGCATTTTTTTGATTTTTCCAAATTATTGCTTACAGTAGGGATGCGATTTTTTTTCTTTTTCTTTTCCTTTTTGTTTGTTATTTAATTATTTGTTTCTTCTTTGAAGATCAAGCGGCAGAGACTCGGAAACAAGACATTGGTTTGTGTCTTATCTTTTTCTTTCTTTCTTTTCTTCTTCTTCTTCTTCTTTTTTTGTTTTTAATTATGAATTTCAGAATTGTGGAACTGTTGGTTCTTTTGCAGATAATTTTTGACTAAATTCTATGGAGTTGTATTGTATCTTGCTATTTTCAATTATTTTTCCCCTTAGAAAAACCCAAGTTAAAGATTATATTGGGTTGATAGTTTTCTGCTTTTCTGGTGTAATGAAATTCAGTCTGAGACACACACTGCCTGAAGGGAGAATCTTGAAAGATTTCCTTCAGAAAGTTTAAGATAATATTTAGTTGAATTAGGAGATTATAGGATATATTATTACTGTCAAGCACTAATTTATGGTTTTCGGAATTGTGCGCAGGGCAATTTGGAGGAAAAGATGATTTAGTGGATTCCAGTGGTGCCCATAGTGAGGACCATAGAGAATGTTCTAATCAGGGGCAGACTCTACCAATTTTTCAAAAAATTGAAGATCTCAGCAACAAAGTACAGGTGAATGGTCGATGACAGAGACATTTTCAATTCCATAGTTTCTTTTGTCTGTATTTGACTCTAAATATTACTTACTTTCAGATTATAAGGAAGGAGCATGCACTTCTGTGCAGTGAAGCAAAGGGCATCATTGCTGATTCTTTACTTGGCTCTGAAGCTTTCTCTGCCGTTCAGAATCTTAGTACGTCACCTCTTCCGGATTATGTTACAGCTTCTTGTGATTTTAAAGGCATTTTGAGATGTATTTTACTTAATTTTAGGCACAGAGTATGAACTTCTCAAGAAGAAGTATTATGAAGAGTGTGCATTACTGAAAAAGAAGTATATTGATGAATGCTCGGAAAGAAAGAAGCTTTACAATGAAGTGATTGAACTCAAAGGAAACATTAGAGTATTTTGTAGGTGTAGGCCATTGATGAAAGACGAGATTGCAAATGGTTCCACTTCTGTCGTTGATTTCGACTCATCTCAGGAAAATGAGTTACAGATCACTTGCTCTGAATCTTCGAGAAAGCTATTTAAGTTTGATCATGTCTTTAAACCTGAGGATAACCAAGGTAATGTCAATGAAGACCTTTTCAGTGAGCTTGCTGCACTCTTCTTTTGATTGTTCATGTATTACTTACAGCCTTAAACCCATGACTTTTCCAAAATGCAGAGGCTGTCTTTGTGCAAACTCTGCCTATAGTGACCTCTGTCTTGGATGGTTACAACGTGTGCATATTTGCCTACGGACAAACAGGTACTGGCAAGACATACACAATGGAAGGAACACCAGAAAATAGGGGGGTAAACTACAGGACTTTGGACGAGCTGTTTAGAGTATCTAATGAGAGGAGAAGTACCATGAGATATGAATTGTTTGTCAGCATGTTAGAGGTTTACAATGAAAAGATAAGGGATCTCCTGGTTGGGAACTCGAACGAACCAGCAAAGAAGTAAGCTTCGATCAATCTTTGCCTACTTGCAATTTCTTCTGAATTATGATTATTGTGTCTGGGCCTTCGGGAGAGCTTCTGCATAAAATATAATAAAAAAACAGTAGACAATGTAGCTAGCTATTTTCTTTAGTACGCTAGAATTTCCCAAAATCTCAAATTCAAAAAATAATTGATTGAAGTTGCATCTGGTAAATACATTTATAGAGAAAAACTATGAGACTTGTAAAAGAGATTCCATTTAGTTGCAGTAGAAGATTAACAATGCATTTATATAAAAACAATTTTTCATTGTTGCAGAGGTGTTCACGTATCTGAAGTCTGGTTGACATGAATTAATTAAGGTCTTTTGTTACAAAGTTCTGTTTGCTTGACAAGATAGTACCTTTTCTAGTTTCTTTTATCAGTAGAATCATTTAGTTTACCATTAACTGGTAGATTCACTCTAACTTGAGACGTTTGACAACATAAAGTTCTTTTTTCTGTATCACCTGGGCAAATTGTGGATAGCATACTTCCTTACGATATATGTTGTACAGAAATAGCACCTTTTTTTTTTTTTTTGTTTTTTCAAATGACAACTGCTGACTGTTCTTTTAGTGATAAGGAATGAAAAAGTGAGAAAGGTCTATAAGTTTCCACTGCATAATTTCCCATCCTGCTGCATTTATGTGTTGTTAATAACTAATAGGATGTCTTTGAGGAAGCTATCTGCTGAATATCCATATGTTACTATTTCCCTCCCTTCATCTCAGGCACTCTCTCTTCATTCGTATTGTGCAAGTTCTAACATTTGCAAGCTTTTGTATCAAGTTATTTAAAATGTGCATCATGTTTTCTCATTAACTTACTGTAGATCCATGACCAATTTGGTTGTTTATTTACTTATTTAAAAAGCACTATGCCCGTTCTTTTATTTTATTGACCTTTTTCCATTTCGATCATAATCCATGGGTAGATGGAGAAACTGGAAATTTCTACCTGCCATGGATTCCCAAGGTGGTTGTAATCTTTTACGGACATTCCTTTTCTTTCAAAATTTGAGGATGTATTATTAAACAAAAACATATACCCAATAGTATCATACATTCCATGTTGATCCTGCTCAAGCTGGCATAGCTAGATATTTGTCTTGAAGTCTCTTTATGACTCTCTGCTCCCAAGGTGCTTGTGGCAGTCGTTGATCCTTTTGAATCTTGATCCATAGAATGTGTATGTAATAGTAACTTAGACTAAAACAAGACTACTGACAATAATGATGATTTATCTGAAAACCAAACATTTTTCATGGAAAAGTTTCAATAATTGGGAAAATGCAGGCTGGAGATAAAACAATCAGCTGAGGGTACTCAGGAAGTTCCTGGACTTGTTGAGACTCGTGTTTATGGTACGGATGAAGTTTGGGGCGTGCTCTCATCAGGAAGTCAAGTAAGATCTGTTGGATCAACCAACGCTAATGAGCTGAGTAGTCGTTCTCACTGGTAATTAAGAGTGCCTTCTGCGATCTGCATTGCTTTTTGTTTGGCTTATTTATTCATCTGATTCAGAAGTAAGATATATATCTAGTAACTGATTGGTAGCTCTATTGCATAATTTCAGAGAAATGGAACTAGTAATTTGTCCTTTTTACTTTGCAGCTTGTTGCGTGTGACTGTTATAGGAGAGAACTTAATAAATGGGCAAAGGACAAGAAGCCATTTGTGGTTGGTTGATCTGGCAGGAAGCGAGCGCGTTAGCAGGACTGAAGTTGAAGGTGATAGGTTGAAGGAATCTCAGTTCATAAATAAATCCTTATCAGCGCTGGGGGATGTCATCTTTGCTCTTGCCTCTAAGACGTCTCATGTTCCTTACAGGCATCCCTTCCTTTATCCCATCTATGAATATTTATCTTGTGGCTATTTGCTCTTCCAACATTGTTTTGTAATTAGTTTATTTTGCTAACAAACCAGGAACTCGAAACTCACTCATATGCTGCAAAGTTCTCTAGGTGAGTGAGTCACTTTAAAGTTTCAATTATTTGGCTTAAATTTATTAGTTGTGGCTAACCCATCTTTCCATCATAATATGGTCCACTATTATTAATGACACCTATGGAAATTAAATGCAGGAGGAGATTGTAAGACTTTGATGTTCGTCCAAATCAGTCCAAATGTGGCTGACTTAGGAGAAACTCTTTGCTCTTTGAATTTTGCAAGTCGTGTCCGAGGCGTTGAACATGGGCCCGCTCGGAGACAGACAGATCATACAGAGCTTTTGAAATACAAGCAGCTTGTAAGAAGCACAAATCTAGTCTGAGACTTCTTGCTATATTAACGAAAAAGTCTTCCAATTTATCTTCTCTTTTCTTATTTCCCACTATTATGTATGCATGAACAGGCAGAAAAAGCAAAACAAGATGAGAAGGAAACGAAAAAGTTGCAGGACAGTTTGCAGTCTTTGCAATTAAGGCTTGCTAGTAGAGAACATAGTTGCAGAAATCTTCAAGAAAAGGTAGGAATACAGGTGGAATGGCATAAAATTATTCACATTCAAATAAGAAGCATAATATATATATAGATAGCACAGTGTTATAAATTGATCTGTGTGGTCTTTATTCTGAGATTATTTTAAATACTCTACAGGTTAGGGATCTTGAAAACCAATTAGCAGAGGAAAGAAAAACAAGACTAAAACAGGAAAACAGAGTATTGGCCTCAATTTCTACTCAGTCAGCTTTATCAACATCCAACCAAGCACAGAAGACCTCAACAGATAGAAGACCACCTCTGGCTCCATCAAATTTGAGGTTGCCACTTCGAAGAATTACTAACTTCATGCCTGTTCCATCTCCTGTTCCCCCAAACAGAACCAGGATGTCTTTTCTCCCTGTTGTGAATGAAGATAAAGAGAATATATCAAGAAAATTTATGAAAGAAAAGCCAATTTTCAAAGCAAGACGAGGCTCTATTGCTGTAAGACCACCTCCTCCCACAACAAGTCAGGTTCGTCAGCCCAAACGAAGGGCTTCCATTGCAACTCTCCGCTCGGAATTCAACACAAACACGATGACAACCCCACTTCACAGCTCTACTGTTAGATTGAGGAATGATCGCGTCATGGGCCGACAGTCATTTGTGTGGGACCCACAAAGAGTATGGAGAACATCAAGAGTATCTTCTCCGTTGCCTCATTCAAGGGAACAATTGTCAACTGCAACAATAGAAGCAACACCTATTGGCCCGCGAAGTAGTAAGTTTAAAGGAAGTCCTCCTTCACAGGCAGGTTCATGGAGGCCCAAGCATCCAACGGTCGTAGCGCTACAAAAGAAACACTTGGTTTGGAGTCCACTGAAATTGAGAGGCATGAAAAATAACGGGAAGTCATTACTGTCTACTTGAGCAACAACGCAGCTTTGACTTGTATACTTTTATTTCTTTTGCTTGTACAGATTTCCCAGTGTATGCTTTATTGCTTGTTGATATTGGATCAATTACATTTGCCATGTATATTCTGAATACTCATATGTTTACTTCCATTATAGGAAATGTTTATATATGGATTCATTGTGAAAGTTTCTTTTTCTCGCTATTTTTTCTTCTTTTAAGTGAGGTGTGAAACTTGAACAATGGAATGCTAACTTCATTTCTCTAAATCAAGAATGGACACCTGATCTCACCTATAATTGTATTACCCTCAATGCGCACTACTACATTCATTCTCACAAATTTGTTTACATATGGAGATGATGGTGCTTTCTTCCAAGAATTGCCATTATCCATTTTTGTGATCAATTCATTACCATTACACATACTTTTGGCACTTGAAAGAATCTTTAGCATTCACTCCACTTGCTTTGTAAAACATTTCAACAAATGGAAAGCAAACATTTGAAGTATAATACATAAATCCAATTGTTGCATAAATTAACATATCCTCAAACCTTTCCTAGAAGATAAATGAGAGTATCAAAGCAACCCAAAAAATTGCCTATACACCACCGATGAAAACAACAAATCTCTTTAGCTTTTCTCTCATAATATTTTCTCTATCCCTCCTTTTCCTCACCATGCTATACAACGAAAAGCTTCATAAGATTGATCATAGAGATCAAATGGGTCATCATAAGTCTTTCAAACAACGTTTTTCTTGGAGATCCATTAAAACTCCTACATGGTACCAAGTCATTGCAGGAAAGATGATCAACGGCAAAAAGACGAAAATAGGTATTGTTCATGTTACAAATACATCATTCGGGGAAAATAAGGTATACGGGGATGCAGTTGAGACTGTAGACATACATTTCAAACATATTTCCAAGGATGTGAAGTGGAACGATTTGTTTCCAGAATGGATCGATGAAACTCTACCGTGGGATTCATCAAAGTGCCCTTATATTCCAATGCCAGAGCTAGAAAATTGTTATGATGATTTAGATGTGGTTGTGGCTGAGGTTCCATGTGGAGAAGCAGGAATAAGACATGATGGTAGGAGTTTTGAGGATGTTTTTAGGTTACAAGTGAATTTAGTGGTGGCTAACTTGTTGGTGAAATGTGGGAGGAAGGATAATGTGTTGGCTGTGTTTATGGGACATTGTGGTCCTATGTGGGAGATATTCAGATGTGATGAGGTAGTGTGGCATGAAGGTAATACTTGGATTTACAGGCCTCATTTGGAAAGGTTGAAACAAAAGGTGCTCATGCCTGTTGGTTCATGTCAGCTTGCCCCTCCATTTCCTAAACCAGGTGAATTAACCACCTTTGTTTACATAGACCTGTAATATATTCCATCTATATATGCATATATCGGTTTACAATTGGGTGCTCATTACTTATTTTTTTCATATACATGAACTTTTTATTGTTTTTTATATGTTCTATGAGAAATTAAAGTCAACCATATATGTCATGGCATGGTAGTAATAAATGTACAAAATCCCATTCTTTTTGTGATATCTTTTGGGTTTGAGTTGGCTTCTCTATTTAGCCGATTGCATATTTGGTTATATATGCTCAACCTTGAAATGTCTGAAATAAGCTTAAATGCACGTGTTTTTGTTAGCCTTAAAAGTTATTTAGCCCTATTCTACTTAGTATGAGGGCAGTGACGAAGCCAGGAATTTGCGGTAGGGGGGCCCAACTAAAATTAATAGAAAAAAAGTTCGTCGAATTTTTGGCCACTTCTCCATAATAAAAATAGTTTTAACCATGCTTTTTAGTTATTTTTAAGTTCAAATGTCTACTTTGTGTTTTTTTCATTTCTAGGGACCGGTCCATCAATTTTTCGAAATATGACCAAGTACCTCATCAGAAAATACAAGACGAGTATGACCGTGTCAGAATGGCTAAAAAACATGTTTTTGAAAAATATGACTATTTTTCATTTTTACAAATCATAAGTGGTCAATTTGTCCATTACCACATATAAAAACTGTAAATTAATAGATAGCAATTTTGATTAAGTCATTGTATTAATTCAATCGCTTCTTAATATTCAAAAGTAAATAACAAAATAGAATTACATCAATACACCAAAAGAGACAAATAGAGATACAAAAGAATAATGCAAAAATTAAAGTTAAATTTTATGGCGGAGCATAAAAACTGTACAAAATTTTAAGAATGAGAAAAAATGGCCAAGACTCATATTTTACAAGATCCACTGACGAAAATAAGAAAGAAAAATGAAAGATAATGGAAGACTTTTTTTTTCATATTTTTTTATTTATTTTAAGATGAAAAAGTGAAAGGACCAAAATACCCCTACTTTTTCTCAAAATTTGAGGGGGGGGGCCAGTGCCCCCCTTGGCCCCTACATAGCCTCATCACTGCATGAGGGCATTATATACACATACTAGACTTAGCAAGATGTAAGGTATAAAACAAGACCATAAGTTTCCCATCTTGTATATAAAATGGTAGGGATTGTAGACAAATGTCTACATATTTAGGGATAATTGCAGTTTGCCCGCCAAACTATTGTGAATTTTGCAATTTGCCTACTAAACTTTGGAAATTTCTCCTTTGCATGCCAAACTTTAGCATTTTGCACTTAACCTCTTGGGAGTTGACTTGGACCAATCCAACTTTTGGTTGGTTCAGGGGGTAAAGTGCAACAGATTTATATAGTTAAGAGGGCAAAATATGTATTTTCAAAGTTCAGTGGGCAAAGTACAAAAAACGCCATAGTTTAGAGGACAAAGTGCAATTAACCCAAAAAATTACACCAAAGAAGAAAGGGGCACATAATTAGTGGCATAAAGCCAAATAAGAAGATAATAAACTTTGACTGATATATGTTTAATATGATCAGTTAATTGCTTGAACTATTTCAGGGCAATATGCAGGGACACAAAATGACATGATTGCCTCATCAGTTTCAGGTGACAAGGTTTATAACAAGGCAAAAGAAGCTTATGTTACAGTACTTCATTCATCAGAAGACTATGTTTGTGGTGCAATAGTTTTGGCCCAAAGCATCATCAAATCAAACTCAACAAAAGACCTTGTCCTACTAGCAGATGACTCCATATCCATGAAATCACTACAAGCCCTAAAAGCAGCAGGTTGGAGAATCAAGCACATCAAAAGAATACGCAACCCTTATGCACGAACCGGAACATACAACGAGTGGAACTACAGCAAACTCCGAATATGGCAACTCACGGACTACGATAAGCTAATATTCGTTGACTCCGACTTTTTAATCCTACGAAACACGGACGAATTCTTCGCTTATCCACAGCTATCGGCTGCTGGCAACAACAGGTACGTAGTGGCGGAGACAGGGGCCCCACCCCACACTTTCGTGTATTGGTCCACCCTAATATTTTTCTGGCTCCGCCATTGCAGGTACCTGTTCAACTCCGGGCTCATGTTGGTCGAGCCATCAACCTGCACGTTTCGAACACTTATGAAACAAAGATACAGAGTGGCATCGTACAACGGGGGTGATCAGGGATTTCTTAATGAAATGTTTATGTGGTGGCATCGATGGCCGACTAAGCTGAATTTTCTCAAAGATTTTAGCAACTTACCTGAAGATGATTACGTGCACGAAATCATCCCTGATGATATCTATGCTTTGCATTACTTGGGATTGAAGCCTTGGATGTGTCGTCGAAAAGACGAGTATGATTGCAATTGGGATAATCCTGAGAATAAGCGTTTCGCTAGTGATTCGGCTCATAGAATGTGGTGGCGAGTTCATGATGCCATGCCGAAGGAGCTTAGAGCACATTGTGTCTTCAAACCGGAAATGGAAGATAGGATAAAATTGCATATAGCTGTGGCTACAAATTAATTAATGTCCTTCAGTTTTAATTAATTCCAGTTAGACATTAATAGAAGATATAACATCCTTGGAGACCCTATAAGCCATTTCTCATGTTAAAATGTTACTTGGATTTGAGTTTTGTGTGAACTGCAATTCTGGGAAATGTCATTTTTTTTGCTTCCGAAAAGTATCATTGAGGATTGATGTCTTTAATTCTTTTATTTTGTGTTTCATTATTTGGACTCGTTACATGTGCGCATAACATCAGAAACTTTAATTTTGATCATTACTTGCAAATGCATCTCCATGATATGTACCATTAGGTTAATACAGATCCTGTGTCTTCTTCATAACCAATAATGAATTATTATTATTATTATATTATTATTATTATTATTATTATTATTATTATTATTATTATTATTATTATTATTATTATTATCCTTCCTGATTTCAGACACTTTAATTTTCGGCATATCAATATCATCAGTACATTTCAGTTGTTATGTAGCCAACACCACATTTGGCTTTTACCAGTGAATGGAACCAAATTGTTCTGTTTCATATTATTTATACAAATGGCATCGTTTTGAATCTAAAACACATCATTTGTTAAAGCTGCAAGAAATAAAAACAAAACACTTACATTAATCAAGACATAATATATCCCACTCACTTAATGTAGCAAAACTACCAGTAGTCGATGCAACATACACTACAATTGTACGGCCGGATAGTGTATACTTACTCCATCTAGAGAGTATACAGTACTAGTGATTTCTTCATTAGCAATCTACAGACAAACTTGAAAACAGGAGCAAATCAGCCCTTACCAAAGTGTGCTAGATCTGAAACAAGAAATATGGAATTAATTTCATCTTTGAAACCAGAATTGCCAAAACCAGAGAATGAGATCTTTAGCAGAAATCTAGCATACCTTCACTGACACTGAGGGATGGAGAGAGGGGCAAAGCGTGTGCTAGTGCATGCACACACATGCTTCCAGTTTTGGTGAAAATGTGACTGAATTGCACAAATTAATACAACTAGGCGTTTTCCTGTTTTAGTAAAAGCATAAATTAATACAACAAGGCGCTTCCAGTTCTGGTGAAAATGTGACTGAATTGCACAAAGTGTTTTAGGGAATTCACCCAAAGTCAACTTGTACAGAAACTATTCTATGGTACAACAAAAAACACTATATTCATAATACTATAAAACCTATAGAACGGAATGCCTAACAAAAGAGAAAATTTCGAACTGATCCAATAGCTTAAAAAGAACAGAAACAAAAGAATCCCTTTTTCTGGACAAAATCATCTCGCCAACTCAGATCTTGATTCTGCAGTTGATCAACTCAATGCAATGCAATGCGACATTCAAGCAGATATTCGCTCCATTTATATAACATCATTGTCTTGCTGTGAAAGAAGTAATCATAAGAAGCCGGGTTCAACGCGCTTGGTATTGCTTGTATGGATTGCCAGAGCACAGATCTAGAAAGGCATTCTAGACATAGATCAATGATATTGGATGTACCTCTCATTTCTCCTAATCAGCCGAAACATTTAACAGCGGCAATTTTGGAGGATTACGGCTTATCAAATTTGCCCACAGATTTGCAAGTGTGACAAAGCATTGCTCATTTCCCCACATAATCATCTTCATGCCTGGTTCAGAAATTTATAAAGGAAAAGATATCATGTGTGGAACATCATTGAAAGATATTTTTAAGATCTGAGATAGATCATCTAATGGTAACGACTTCAATATAATGTTTGGCAGTGATGAAAATAGAACATAGGTCACCATGGGAAAGTGAGAATTTTACAGTTTCTTCCCTTTTTTCTGGAACACGTATAATCAGTATTACCTAAGTGGAAATTTTATGTTTCTTTTTCGAAAAATTGAGAACATCCCAATGTAACTGAGGGATTAAGGCTTGGTTCTCAACCTCTTAATTGTTATTAACATGTCAAATGTTGTACAACAGGTAGTTGCCTGGATAAACCACGAGAAGAAGATATTAAATGAACACAGATGGAGCTTTTTATCGGGCAACAGCAAGGAAAGTGAGAATAATCATAAGGGAGCATGAAGGTGAAGTGGTACTTGCTTTCCAGGAGTTCTTTGGCTCAGATTCAAGTTTGATGACAGAAACACGCACAATAAACAAAGACATTTAACTGATCAGCTGCGATATACAAAAATTTGGTTCAAATTGGATTCTCAAAGTTTAGTGCATATTCTTACACATATGGGCATAAGAACTTGGACAATTCAGCATGTGTTGACAAGGATAAAACAACACATTGAAGAACAAGCAGGTCAAAATCAGTCATATTCATAGAGAAGGCAATAAAGTGGCTGATTTTCTGGCTAATGAAGGATGTAACTTATAGCAAGGAGCAGATTAGAAGTGACAAATTTTAAGTTCTAATAGAATCCATTCAAAATTGGTGTCATATTTCAATTTTTAACACTCTTTTGTGTCTTCTTCCAATTAATTGATATTTTGGATCTTATAGATGTTTTAAAATAAAATAAAAATATCCCGATTTGTTTACGCCACAACTTCTATGTTTTCAGAAGTTAATCGCAAAGGTCAACTAGCATTATTTATCTACATCTGCAGCAAAATTGAGAGGCATATTTCAGGACTACTAATGAGTTTAAAGAACAAGAAGGAAAAGAATTTCGAGCCATGTTATTTAAATTTGTCTACCTGCTGCCACTCCTTCTGTTAGGATTGACAACTGACACCTAGATTCCTTTTCTGCAAAAACATCGTTCTGAAGTTCAAGTGCATCAAGACCAACTATGTGCTTGATGGACCTGAGTAATGATGTATTATCTAATGCAGTCGGCGCAGATACAGTTGAAAGGGCTTCTTCAAGCCCTGAAGTTGACCATATAGCATGACATTCCTCTAAAAGAATATAGATGGCTGGCGGATCTACTGAACCTGAAAATGTCCAAGGCTTGAAAAGTTTGGCTGAAGCTCCAAGAATCACCACCACCCTGTAAATCTCCCCAAGGGCTGAAAAAAACTCCCTTCCTGTTGTCATTATTCTGATTTTAGAGAGAATTAAAATGGAGAATACGTATGTGAAGGGCATAAAATAATGTGCCCTCTAATCATCTTCTTATGCTTTGTCCAAGACACTTATTTTTTATAGCCATAATAACCCACTATCCTTTACCCAAATTGTTACTAATACTGAAGATATCATTGTATAGCTGTTGCGTCAAATGATAACAAAGAATTTAAAGTGCAGTACCTTGAGGTTCAGATAGTAACTGACTTTGAACATGCTTCTCCACTGCTTGGTTCCATATCGAGGCACCATGCTTTAACTCTTGAAGACACGCAGAAATCATCTCAGACCATACGGAAATATATGCCCTTTGTTCCTCCATTGTTCCCATGGTCAAAATCTTAAGCATGGCGGTTGTATGTCTTATAAGTTCCATAGCTGATCTCAGATCCTTCTCCACCTGTTGCTCACAAGATAATACATCATAAGCAGCATAACAAGAAGTATGCACAAACAGAAAGCAAGACAATGGAAAGACAGAAGGAGAAGTCCAGTCAGCCAATTTTCAACTCGAATAAAGTTGCAATGCTTGTTGCGTTTTCTAGTAAAAGTAGGAAGGAACTAAAGCCTCCATAAGAAAAGAATACACTTGAATATCAAGAAAAAACTATTTCCACATGATGAGAGTTATGAATATAAAATATTGAAATATTATCCATATATCTAATTATAAGTACAGATTTTCAATATACAAAGCCCATAATTATCCAGATAAACATCAAGGAACAGATTACATACTAGTAACAACTTTTGTGACAAGTGATATTCCAACTCAAGTATTTGAAACTGTGGCTCCAGCAAAACTTGAACAAATCCATTGAGATTATTTCCTGAATGGTGATCCTGCTGATTACTTTCTTCATAGAGGACGTTCATTTGTCCAAGTTCCTTGCAGACCAACTACGAAAGATTCCGGACATCAGGAAAATTGTCGATCAATATGAACAAGCAAGGGGCAAGAGCAAAATTTAAAAATGAAATAAAAGTTCCTTGTAAAACACTGGATAAAAAAATTGATAAATTTACATAAAGAAACGCACAGCTCATCCGCCAATTGTTGACTTACTAAATATATTGTTTTGCTTCCATATGGATAAATGACTATTGCATTCTTTCAAAGGAAAAATATTTGTCCAATAGCAAAAAAATTTGGTGATGCTTTTATCACACAAGCAAAAACTCGTTTTATTATACCAGTTCCCATAGTTGTCAAAGGCGCGAAGCGCATAAGGCGCAGAGGATAGCGCCTGGTAGCCGAGGCACTTTAATGAGGCGAGCGCCCAGGCTCTCAGGCGCAGAGGCGCGCCCAACCTGCTGTTGCACGCCTTGTTCAAGCCTAGGGTTTATTTAGGGTTTGCTGCCTAAAATTAGGTCTAAAGTGGCTTTTTAAATTGTGTTTTTAAATGGGCTTTGTATTAATTAGGTTTTCCTAGGGTTTCTTAAGTTAGGCCTAATCAAAAATAAGCCCAGCAGCTCAAGTGAGGAAAAAAAGGTCAAATGTCATAAAAAAAGGCTTTGTATTTTTTTTGCGCCTCACTTCAAAAAGGCGCGCGCCTTATTTTGCGCCTTGCGCCTCAGGCTCCGGGAGCCCTTGCGCCTTTGTGCGCCTTGAGCCTTTGACAACTATGCCAGTTCCTACTTCTTACAAGTTACTCCTCAATAGTTTCATAGTGTTGACTGTTGAGATATAGAATAGAAAAAAAAACCTAACTCAGATATGTTATATATATATAATTTTGTAACATCAATTCATACACATGGAATATATACATCCTGATTTTCACACATAGCTACAGAAAACTGAAAATGAGACAATTCTTCATCTTAGAATTAAGTTAAATATTTGAAACAATAGTCCCTCTATGCAATTGAATAACTTGGTTTGGCTTTTGTGAAATGGTTTATACTCGCAGGCGCTCTGTTGGTTCCCAGCTCACTTATTTAAGTTTATATTTGCTTTCCCCTTCTGTGCTCTATCCATTTTTCTTATAAGCAAAGCTTGTGCAAGAATAGTGTATGTGTTGCAACTATAATGCTTGGCACAAAAGTAAAGAAATTGATCCAATCCGTTGCTCCTATAAATAGCCAATGAAAGAATTTTTTACTCAATTTTATCTCCTCTTCCTTATCTCATTTGTGCTTTCTTTCCAAAGTTCATACATATATATATATATATATATATATATATATATATTTTTGGCAACAGTCAACACCACTCAGCAAATCTTCCTCCTTTTCATTTCCGTTTCTTTTCTGTTTTACTCCAATACATGGTCGCTTGCCATGGACCCATGGTGTTGGTAACCATAATCGTATGCACTAACAATCTATGCCATTTTAACCAAGTCATTAATTTATAAAACACAATTCATGCTGCAGAAACAGCAAATAGAATAAGAGAAGAAATGGCAGTAGCTCTAGGAGTTCAAATTAAAGTTTCCTCATATTTTAGTGATCAAAATGAGAACAAAGTTCAAATTGAAATTCTCTTAGTTTCAATTACCATAAGAGAACAGAGAAAGTTTGGAAAGTCTAGGGTGAAGATGATTTCAAAAATTTCAGCATTCATATGTTTCTTATTTCTGCTGAGGAGAGGACAAAAGACTGAACCCTCATGAGTTTTCTATAAGGATTAATTCAGCAGCTTGAAAAAGCTTCAGTAGAAGTGTTTTGAATGTCCAATGAGGTTCTTGGACGGTGTGGTGTAATCTCCGTAAGATTCAGATTTTTGAAACTGGGTAACATTATCGTATTCATTGATTTCAATGGGAAGTTTAGCCAAACATTCTATCTAAACAGCTTGACAATCTGCAGTAACCTAAGCTCTTAATTAATTTCTCAACTAAGACTCCAAATTATTTTCTCAATAAAACCTACAACAGAAAAAGCTAAAAACAAATGAACTTAAAGAAGCTAGTTGTTTTGCAATCACAATAAGCAGACCAAAAGATTGAGCAGATCATCATTGTCTAATCTTAAAGAAATGATATTGGAACGAATTTTTCAAGTAAAGAATAGAAATTCAAAAACTCATAATAGTTAGAGGTAAATTATAGTCCTTTTTTACTTAAATTCCAGGGAGAGAGGGGGGAAGAAAACTAAAATTAAAACGTAAAAGGACGATGAGTAGACGATTCACCTGGAAATCACTATCAAGAGATGCAGCTGTTGCATCTTCACCAGAAAGAACAGCATCTCCTTGAGCTTGCTAATAAAAAAGAGTCATATTGGGAAATTATCAGTGATACCGAACGACTGGTAAAAGTTGAATGCAAATGTGTAAACATTTGCTGGCAAATCTTCTTATCAACATTCTTCAGAAACTTAATAACAATCAGAAGAGTTTTGAGAAACTGCCTTTCCCGTGAGACATACCTTTAGTCTTTCAGAATGGCATTTGGCGACAAAGCATAACTCTTCCTTTAATTTAGAATAGAAATCCAAGTAATTGTTCAGCTTCACATTTGAAGAGATGCTCATGTATGTATCTTCATTACTACAGAGAGACGCCTCAATGTCAACTCCTTTTTGTGAGGCATCCTTAAAATTCCATGAACTATCATCAAGATGATCATCATGATTTACAATAATGGAACTGGAAACTGCATCGGATAAGCTCAACTGAGGTTCGTCTGGTTTTTGGACAGTGTTTATGGAAGAAGTCTGCTCAGCTTGGTTGTATAAACTTGATATCAGATCATTGACAGAAATAACTGTGGTAGGAGTATGACTGTTTCTTTGATCAGCAGTAGACTGGTTCATAAACAGATCTTGAACATCTAAATAATCAGCATTTTCGGGTTCTTCGTTGCCGAAAATAGAGAGCGGGATTGCGCCTTTAAGATAATTTACCTTTGTATCCTTCTCCTATAAAATGACGATCAAACTTAGTAAAACAAAACCAAAATGATAATCGTTCTGTTGCCAAATTAAGGAGTATAGTTTTCTGAGTATGCAATGCAACAGCTTCCTCGGCGATAAAGTGTTTCTTTTTTCTAAGAGTGAAAAATCAAACAGCGGATTAAAGAAAAAAAAAAAAAAGATGTAAAAAAAAGATAATTTTCTCCCGTGGGAAAAACCTCTGCGGTGCCTGACCTCCCAGCTCGATTTTCTTGCTTTTTACTTCAATTTTTCTGCGAAGTCTCTTGTTCTTCGCGTTCGCGAGCCTCAGTACATCATTTCTACCGAATGTTTTTTCAGATTTCTCCATTCAGATTCAGTCCAGAGCCTCTGCGTTACTGTTCCTTCTCCTGCTTCGAGTTTCACAGATCTGCGTTGTTTATGGAAGATCTCTCGATCCTCAAGCTCACCTAAACATGGGCAAGGGGAATCGAGTTACATTTAGCAACCTAGGTCTGTCTAAGATCCCAGATCCAAAAGCAGATCTTAAATCTGGTAAGGCTTCTTCCTCTACTGTTCATTCTGCTGATGAATATTTGAAAACCAAATCGGGATCTGTGGATGCTACAAGTGGTTCCTAAACACTTGTAGATGTGGATCCGAGTTTGGGACTGATTTCGGATGGGGCTCCCCTTACCCCAACCACTGAAAATGCACCTGCACTAGAAGCTGCCCAGCAGGTGTTTGATGAAAAGTCAAAGAAAGCTACTGAACAAGCAAAAGCTCCTTGGGTGGGGCTCTTTGCTGACAACCGATTGGATACAAGTACGTTAAGCCAGTGGGTAACTCCGCCGTTCTTGACGACGATGATATCGATGATGTTGGCCAAACTTTCGGCTATTGTTTGGTTGGATATTTCCCAACTAGGCACCCGGGGAAGCAAGCACTGATGGCGCTCTGCAAAACATGGAAGGTCCATTTCGACTATGTTCCCGACATTAATGGATGGATGGTGTTCAAGTTTAAAATGGAGCATGATCGTGACTTGGTGATTCGAGGAGGCCCCTACTCGGTCTATGGCCGCCCTCTTCTGTTGAAGCCACTCCCAAAGTTCTTCAACATTGGGGATGACGACATTCGATCTGTTCCAGTATGGATAAATCTTCCCTATCTGCCTTGGGAGTTTTGGAATGAAAAGGCAATAGAGAAAATTGCATCTTTGGTGGGTACCCCAATAACCACAAATCGTCTTACCCGCACGAAGGACAAGATGGAATATGCACGTGTATTTGTGGAGGTGGATGTTTCAAAGGAGTTAACCAGATCTGTTAACATCATTGCTAAAGGCTACTCATATGACAAATGGTTATCTATGAGAATGAACCAAAATTCTGCTCTAAATGCAACCGCATTGGACATTTCTTGGCAAACTGCTTCCAGTCCAAGGACTCAAAGAACAAACAATCAGCGCCAAAAGAGCCCAAGAATAAAGAACAGACAGCTAAGGAGCCTAAGAACAAGGAACATGTCCTTGGACTGAAAGCAGTTTGCCAAGGAATGTCCAATGCGGTTGCATTTAGAGCAGAATTTTGGTTCATTCTCATAGATAACCGGTTGGTCATATGAGTAGCCTTTAGCAATGATGTTAACAGATCTGGTTAACTCCTTTGAAACATCCACCTCCACAAATACACGTGCATATTCCATCTTGTCCTTCGTGCGGGTAAGACGATCTGTGGTTATTGGGGTACCCACCAAAGATGCAATTTTCTCTATTGCCTTTTCATTCCAAAACTTTCCCAAGGCAGATAAGGAAGATTTATCCATACTGGAACAGATCGAATGTCGTCATCCCCAAAGTTGAAGAACTTTGGGAGTGGCTTCAACAGAAGAGGGCGGCCATAGACCGAGTAGGGGCCTCCTCGAATCACCAAGTCACGATCATGCTCCGTTTTAAACTTGAACACCATCCATCCATTAATGTCGGGAACATAGTCGAAATGGACCTTCCATGTTTTGCAGAGCGCCATCAGTGCTTGCTTCCCCGGGTGCCTAGTTGGGAAATATCCAACCAAACAATAGCCGAAAGTTTGGCCAACATCATCGATATCATCGTCGTCAAGAACGGTGGAGTTACCCACTAGCTTAACGTACTTAAGCTTGTATCCAACATCGGTTGTCAGCAAAGAGCCCCACCCAAGGAGCTTTTGCTTGTTCAGTAACTTTCTTTGACTTTTCATCGAACACCTGCTGGGCAGCTTCCGGTGCAGTGCTTTTTCAGCCGGTTGGGGTAAGGGAGCCCCATCCGAAATCGCCCCAAACTCGGATCCACATCTACAAGTGTTCGGGAACCACTTGTAGCATCCACATCCCGATTTGGTTTTCAAAGATTCATCACAGAATGAACAAAGAGAGGAAGAAGCCTTACCGATTTAAGATCTGCTGATCCGGGATCTTGCATGCATCTAGGTTGCTAAATGTAACTCGATTCCCCTTGCCCATGTTTAGGTGAGCTTGAGGATCGAGAGATCTTCCATAAACAATGCATATCTGTAAAACTCGAAGCAGGAGATGGAACCGTAATGCAGAGGCTCTGTGCGAAGCCTGGACTCAATCTGAGTGGTGAAACCTGAAAAACGTTCGGTAGAAATGATGTACTGAGGCTCGCGAACGCGAAGATCAAGAGATTTTGCAGAAAAATTGAAGGAAAAAACAAGAAAATCGAGATGGGAGGTCGGGCACCGTAGAGTTTTTTTCCCACGGGACTCACATATTGTCAACAATTAAAAGGCCATATTTCAAAAACCAAGAAAGAAGTAAACTTGGAGGGCACAAAAAATAAATCTTCTTGAAGGCAATAATGCAAAGAGAAAGCACAATTGTTTATCGGAGGAGCAAGAAAAAGTAAACATGGAGCACTTTCAGATACATTCAACATGGACCTGAAATTTTGATGTACTTGACCATAAATGATGAAGCCACTCATTCTTTTAGACATACATTAATCAACCTAGGATCCATTCCTAACCCCTCCACAAGTCTGTGATAAAGGTCTACGAATTATATTTTTAAGAGTGGCAGCATGTCGCAATTATAAGTAATTCCTAGCTATACGGAGAAAATACACGGATAAAAGTTAATTCAGTAGAAGGTCTATCAAGTTAAATAAATATTTCACCTGGATTTCGTTATCTGGAGTTGGTACTGTGTCTTCAGAAGGAAAAAGAATACCATTGGTAGATTCTTCCTGACAAGTACTGAAACTTTACCACGCACAATCTTGTGATATAAGAAAAAAAAAATAAGTGGACAGAAAAGCAACTTACCCCTGGCTTTGGTCCAGTTTCTGCAGAAGCAGCAGTAAACTCTCCAAAATCTTCATCGAATTCTGCACCTCCAATATCTGTACTATGGTTTAACCGACCTTTAGTATTATTTTGTTCGATAACTGAGTTTGTTTCTGAAATAAAACCATTTGCTATACTTGGCTGAACACCAATAAAATCCACTTCCTGGGAAGTGCTTGAAATACCACTTGAGGTAGCAAAGTAATCAATGGATGGAGTTGATGCCGCAAAGAAATTGATTGACCCATTTGAAGTCTCAAAAAATTCAAGTGATTTGTTTGAGCTACTTGCAGTCCCAGATGAGTATGCACTTCTTGCAGAAACTTCATGCGCCACTAAGTCAACCTTCAGATAATTTTCATCAGATTCAGCAAGCAAATGTGAGACTAAAAAGTTCACTTCAAAGATGTACAATTTATATTTTGGGCCGAGAAAGTAATTGTATTATTTGTGTTTCTGAATTAAGCTACAATTTAATTCCAGACTGACTACAGTCAATTAGTAACTAAAATACAAGTCAGAAATTAAGACCATATCCATGGTTTGACATGGAGTGCAATTCCTCGCCGTCCATTAACCATCATGACGTCTTGAAAAATTTAAAACAAATATATAAGTGAGAAAACGAAACAAGTACTTCCACCCAGCAGTAATTTAGTGTAGTAGAGAAAAAATAAATACTTCTGTCTACGTAATACACACTTCTTCAGTACAGAATTCTGAATATGCGACTTTAAGTTTTCATAAATCATCTCATCATCAATAGCAGTAGCAGAACCATCCAAATAATGTTCTTGATTATCACATCTGAATCTGAACTTGACATCTACAGATTCCTGGGTAAAAGTTAGAACTAAATCCAGTAAACTCCTGACTCCAGTCTCCAAACACGTCGACATTGTCACATGGATCTGTCACATGATGTAAAACAGAGCTCGTCACTATCACTCTTGTTTGTGAACTGGCTGTGATCACTTATAACTACCGGAGCATTCAAAATCATATTTTCAGCTCAGTAACAGCAGATCTAGCCGCAATCTAATTTTAGCCATTGAATTCAGCCATTGTATTGAGAATACAACCATAAGGAAGTCGAATCGAACTCCCTGAAAGTCTCATCACTGTTGTCCTCCACCATATGAAGGACGCAGAAGTTCTCTATCTTCTGTGGACAAAATCCTAGGAGCAGGTTTGTTGTGTGCTCACTCACTTGAAAAATGGAACGATTTTATGAACCACTTACCATGAGGATGCAGAGACCACTTTGGCTCTAGCACTACGTAACGGAATCGTCAGTTGTACATTATAGTATATTAACGGTTAGACATCAGGGAATCAGCTTCTTGTATCTAAAATAAAGGCATAATTTGACATTGTTCACTCCTGGTTATTTCCGTTTCTATATTTTTAAAACAAAATTTAAAACAAAAAATATCCATTTCAAATTCATAGAAGTTATTTTCAAAACCATGATTTTTATTTTGCCAAAACAAGATCCACTTTAATAATATTTGATATGATACTGTATTATTTAAATAGTATTTTATCTTTCTATCAACATAATATTGGTGCGACATGAAGCAAATATCAGGACCATGTCGACTTGGACAAGTCAACATAGTTCGATTGGTAAAAAAATTATCACTTTAATATTAAAATATAATTATCACGTAATTGTTTTTCTTTAGAAATATCTTAGCAAAATACATTTTGAAAAGTCACATCATCTCACTCATATATAAACCAAATATATTTTTATCTGTATTCCTTTATAGTCAACATTTCCAAATAAGTAATCCAATCATATTTGTACTTTTGCACAAAAAATTAAACAATATTCTCAACCATAAAAATACTGAATATAAGAAACCGCGCCTAAAAAAAAAGAAGAAGAAAAAACAGCTCATTCAATCACAACTTTTATATTTTGTTAAATTAGAAAATGAAGGATTTATCTACCATGATATGAATTGGATCCTCAGGCCTTCTTGTACTTTTGAGTCCCCACTCTCCACTTTCTAATGGAAATTTCTGTGAAAATTAATATTTTTAGGCTATTCTACTGTTTCCAAGGTCCAAGGTATACAGGTCTTTAATAAAAGAACTAGTAGTGGGAAAATCCACCCACGTCTTCTTTCATGGGATAAAATCAGGATAGCATTGCAACAAACCAGATCAACACAGAAAACACAGCAGAACCGAGCTGCAGAGACATCAAAAAATGGCCAATCTGAAATAAAATGGGAAAAAAGTTGATTTCACATCTTACTGTAGATACTGAAGAACATGACACCCCCGACCATATGAATTAATTCTGATAGATCAGGATTTTCAAAGAACAGCTGAGTCACTAGGAGATTAGTCGATTGTATTTCAACCTAAAAGAAGATGACTCAGAGACCATCTGCCAGAGTTGGTGATTTGACCACTAACTGCATGAGCTTAGATCAATAACATAGAACAATGAAATATGTTCCTTGCAATTATTTCGCAAATAGAGCCTAAGATTATTGAAGAAGCTCTACGAAATTCACGCTGAATTGAATCCATGCAAGAAGAACTCAACCAATTTGATGAAACAAAATTTGGGCACTGGTTCCTAGACCAACTCATCAATGAGTTATTGGAGCGAATGGTCTTCCGAAACAAGATGGATGAACAATGCGTGACAAAAACCAAAGCAAGATCAGTTACAAAGCTTTATTAACAAGAAGAGGTCATCGATTTTAGTGTAATGATTAGTCTTTTGGCAAAGCTAGAAGCAATCAGAATCTTCGTCGCTTATGCAGCTAACAAAGATTTCATCATCTATCAAAAGGATATCAAGTTGGACGAGGCAGTGATAAATTGACTGGAATCCTTCCATTTATACGATAATTCAGGAAGTCACTCAGCGGAAAAAGAAAGCATGGAGCACTTTGGGATACCTGCAATGGACCCTGAAATTTTGAAGTACTTGACTAATTATCATGAAGTGGGCTCATTCTTTTAGACATTCATTAATCAACCTAGGATCTATGCCTAACGCCTCCATCAGTCCACGACAAAGGCATACCAATTATATTTTTAATAGTTGTGGTGTTTCATGTAACTTATATAAGAAATTTCTAGCTAAACAAAAAGAACACACGTATAGAGATGAAGCAGTAGGAAGGTCTATTAAGGGAAACTTTAATTACTTCACCTGGATTTTGCCATTTGGTGTTGATACTGCATCATTAGGAGAAAGAACACCATTGGTAGATAATTCCTGAAGCAAATACACAAACTTTACCAGGCACAACCTTGTTGATATGAGGATTTAGGACCAAGTAAGTGGACAAAAGAGCAACTTACCCCTGGCTCTGGTCCAGTTTCTGCAGAAGCAGCAGTAAACTCACCAAAATCTTCATCGAATAATGCACTTCCAACATCTGTATTATGGTTTAGCATGCCTTTAATGTTATTTTGTTCGATAGATGAGTTTGTCTTTGAAGTAAAACCATTAGTTTCTATACTTGGCTGAATACCAATAAAATCCACTTCCTGGAATGTGCGAGGAATACCAATCGAGGTAGCAACATATTCAACTGGTTCAGTTGATGTCTCAAAGAAATTGATTGATCCATTTGAAGTCCCAAACAAATCAAGTGGTTTGTTAGAGCCACTTTCAGCTCCAGATGAGTATGCACTTCTTTCAGAAACTTCATGCGCCAGTAAGTCAACCTTCAGATAAATTTGTCACATTGAGCAATTAGAAGTAGAAGTTTATGAAAATTTTACTTCAAAGATATACAACTTATATTTTGGGCTGAAACAAGGAATCATAATATTTGTATTTGAATTTTACAATTTAATTCCACATAGCCAACAGTCAATTAATATCTACAAGCCATGTCAGAAGTTAAGATCATTTCCATAGTTTGACATGAACTGCAATTCCTGACTGTCCATCCATTGTATTCGAGGTCTTGATAAATTTAAAACCATTTAAATGACTAGGACAACTAAACAAGTATCCTCAAAGCCACCAATTCGGATAATTATGAAACTATGAAAATGTGTCCTTACTTTATTATGCACTTCTTCAGTCCGAAATTCTGAAAATGCATCCTTAAATTCCCATCCATCATCACCATCATCATCATCAATAGCTGTAGCAGAACCATCCAATGGTTGTTTTTGACCATTCACATCTAAGTCAAAACTTGTTTTCTGCACATTTGTAGATGTTGCTTCCAAGTTAGAGCTATATCCAGTAAAATCCTGCATCCAGCCGCCGAACAAGTCGCCATTCTCACTTGGACCCGGCGGCGTAGATGGCTTAAAACTAAACTCGTCATTGCCACGCTCGTTTGTGAGCTGGCTGTGATCGCTTCCACCTAACGTATCATTAAACTCCATATTTTTCAACTCAGTATCAGCTGATCTAGCCGCATTCTGAATTGAGCTCGAATAAACTCCATTTTTAACCGAATCAACACTGCCAGTGGAATTGGAGCCGGGCCCGTTATCAGGCTTGATCTGTGAATATCTATTATACAGATCGGTAATACTAAGATTCTGAGAATCTGATACGTCGTTGTGAACTAAAGTGGAACTGAAATCCCCAGCAATCCCGTTGCCTTTCCCTGGATTGGAATCCCCAGCAACACCGAAATCATCTACCTTCTCCTCCTCCTCAGCATCCCCAAAAATCGAAAGCGGCAAAGCGCCACTCCGCTTCACCGACGGAGATGATGATATGGAATTACCTGATGCATGATTTCCCGCGAAAGAGGGGTCGGATGACTTCGATTGCCGCGGGGATTTCACAAAATCGCCCCATTCGTCGTCTTCGTTGTCGGCAATTGAATTCGGGCCGTTGAAATGAGATTTGGATTGGAAGGAAGCGGAAGCGAAATCTCCGAACGCCTCATCGTCGTCGTCCTCCGCCATATGGAGAAGGACGCAGAAGTTCTCTCTCTTCTGTTTGTCGTGTGGATACTCACTCGAAAAATGGATCTACTTCAGGAACCACTAAGCATGAGGTTAGAGAGAGTACTATAGAACGGGACCGTTTGTTATGCGTTACGTTTTGTTAATAAGGGCAATAACATTGAGGTCGTTAACTTTTTTTAATATTGTTATTTAAGATCAGTTAAAGTTTGAAATTCTGCAATTCCGGTTATCGAGTCGTGTTCGTGTTTAGTTTTGGGTCAATTTTCAGTTATATTCAAAATATATAATAACTTAAATAAAATATAAGATATTATGTCTTAAGACAAATTAGTAATATCATGTCATATTCACGTTAGTCGTGTTTATGTTTGAGTTTTTCGTGTTCAGTTTTGGGTTTCTCTCAGTAATTTTGGGATGGATTCTTGTCGTGTTAGGGATTGTGACCCCTCTATTTTTTGGTAAATTCAAAAAAAGAAAAAAAGGATTTGAGATTTTCTCTAAAAATATCTATTTAAACTTGTAAACGTAATGATAATGTTTATTTTATTAAAATAGTCCTGACATTAAAAACATTTGATGTGGTTTTTGTTAATTTAAAAATTACTGTAACCTATTAATATATTAATGTGACATGAATTACGGCAGCATTCAATTATGTCAAAAATTTGTATAAGACCGTCTTATGGGTCTAAATTCATAAAACGGATCTTATTTACCCGACCCACTTCCCATATCCAGATTCAGATTCAATTTTTTTAGTTTTCTTTTTCTTTCTCGGTTTTAAACTAGGATTCTTCTTCTTCTTTTCCTTTTCCCGTTTTTCTTCTTCCGCTGCTGCTACTCTTCTTCTTCTTTTGTTGTTGCTTTTCTTCTTCTTCTTTTTCTTCTGCTGCTTCTTCTTCTTGTTTTTCTTCCTCTTCTTCCTCTTCTTCTTCTTCTTCTTCTCGATTCTTCTCCGTCGTCGACAAAACTTCTTCTCGTTTTCTCTCGCTTCTTCTTGCTTTAGTGTGTTTGTCGTTCTTTTTCTTGCTTTTTCTCGTTTCGTCATTTCCAAAGTACTATATCAACTTGTAATAGAATTTCTATATAAATATGTGAATATTGATTCTTAAAAGTATCATAAATTGCCTTACAAGTATCAATAATTTTCTTAAAAGTATCTGTTTTATGGTACTATATTTCAACATTATATTGCTATGCATGTTAGATCTTTGATGTTTAAAGTATTAGAAATTGCCTTAAAAGTATCATAAATTGACTTAAAAGTATCAGTTTGTAATAAAATTTGTGTACAAATCCGTGAACATTGATGCTTTGAAGATCATAAATTACCTTAAAAGTATCAGAATTTGCCTTTAAAGTATCAGTTTTATGTCATTGTATTTTAACATTGAATATATATTATATCCTCTGCATGTTAGATATTTGATACTTAAAGTATCAGAAACCCTTAAAAGTATCATTAATTGCCTTAAAAGTATCAGTTATAATGTTATTTTTGTATACAAATATGTGAACATTAATGATGTTTGAAAGTATTAGAAATTGCCTTAATAGTATCATAAATTGCTATAAAAGTATCATACATTGCTTTAAAAGTATCACTTTGTCACTTTCGAAAATATTCATTTTGTTGTTGAAAAGTATCATTCAACTAGTTAGTAACTTAAAATTATCTTGTATGTATTTTTAGTACTTATGGGGAGTCCACTATCAATTGAAATAGCCTAAAAGTAATCTGAAAAGTATCAGTGATTATATGAAAAGTATCAGTATTCTGCACTGGGATATGTAAAATATTAAAACATAAACGTGCATGTTAAAAGTATCAGAAATTGACTTAAAAGTACCATAAATTGGCTTCCATCTAAAAATATACAACACAACTAACTTAAAGATGAGATTTCTTTTAATTATAAAGTTGGAAATTCGTTTACAAAATCATATGACAAAACTGAGATTTTGAATGGGATACGTGGGATTAGTTACGATTTGAAGTTTGATCCCATTAAATCTCGTCACTACGGCATTATTTGCATCTAGTCGCTTCAAGTAGATCACTCTCACGACTCTTAGTTTCTGCGGTGAGCCGTTGAATTTGCAGCTATGTTTAATTTTGACAATGTGGTCTATTTGGACTGGTGCGATTCATTTAAAGCAAATTGGATTAGATATGGATCTGGGGAGGTGGGAGAGGGGAGTAAGTGTCCATGGACAAAGAAGAAGACGCAAAAGAATAAGAAGAAGGAGGTTATTAGGGAAGAAGAAGGAAGACGTAAAGAAAGAAAAGAGAAAAAAAACCCGTTGCTACATTTTTTATTTTTTTCTGTTTCGTTTTTCTATTTTGATTGGATTGAAGTTTGAGTTTGGATCTTGGGGGTCCGTCTCACGGATTTTGACCTGTGCGACTGTCTCACAAGAGACCTACTCATCAACTAATATTCTCCATTCAAAAATTACTATTTTTATATTAGAGTAAATTAGTTCTATAAATACAAGAACATAATTCTAGACTTTTGTGGAGCAATTAGTGGAATAAGTAAATGTCATTCAATATTTTAAGAATTTAATTATTTATCTAAGTGTATTGAAGTTTGTAACTATATAGTTTATATGTCTCCAATCTACCTTAAGAGCATCCCAAAAGACTCTTTAATTGAGAAATGCTCTTTATTTTGAAAAGTCATCAACCAAAACCATCTCCAACAAACTCTTTATTTTAACTTTTAAATTTCGAGAATGAGTTTTCACTCCCAAATTTGGAGAGACAAAACAACTCTCTATAATTAATTGTATTAGATTTCTTGCACTTTGAATGATCTTTTTGAATGTCACTTTCCAAAAACAACACAAAATTTAAAAATTATCATAAGTTACGTTTAATATCCTATGTATACTAAATTAATATTGGAAAATGAGAAAATAAAGAGTCAAGTACAAAGAGAGTGTTGGAAGATGTCAAAAATATCACTCTTTAAATTTAAAGATGCTCTTTAATTTATAATATATGCTCTTTATATTTAAAAAATCTCTCGGGAATTCTATAATAATATAATAGATTATTGTTAATATTGGTTCTTTGCACCATGTTGCAATTTTGGTCACATAATGACATACTATTTATTTTTGTTCCAATCTCACTGTTCTAACAATACTTGTGCAATATATATTTGGTATATTGATAGTTTTATGAGAGGACTTGGAAGATAATTTTTATCATGTTGAGATGTGGGATATATTATTATCATACAACGAAGATCTAGATGTCTTTTGGAGGGTCAAAACGTGCATAATCAGCCATAAGCATTTGAGGAAGATTAGATACTCTTCAAGAAAGGAAAGTGAATCTCCAAGATCTCTTGCCAAGTTCAATTGTATTCGTAGGATTAATAATCTTTTTTTCGAAGAAAAATAATTTTATTAATTAATTTAAATTAGCAATATATCGATAGAAGATATAAACAAATCTGTCAAAAACCATGAAATATAAACTATGAAAAAAATTCATAGCATCTAGGTTAATAACAAAAATCGGCTTAAACCCTACAATTTTAAAAATTCTATAGTATCTAGAATACCTATTATTCCAGATCTGCAACCTGTTGAAGACCATAATCTGATTTGTTATATATTACGGATAAAAAACTTGTTTGTCTGAATCCGCACAAGAAGAAACACCTCAATAAGACGGTGAGGAACCAAATGTCGCACCAAATGATGAAATCACAAAGAGAAAACAAACAAATAATCCAGATCTATGTGGCAAAACCACTTATTTAGAAATTAAATTAATAAAAAAAGATATAGATGGGCAAAAATCACCCATCAGCGGTGAAGATCAAGAAGAAAAGCAAAGAGATAGAGTTAGAGAGAAAAAAGAGGCTATGGCTTTTTTACTAGGATTAATAACTTATATATACACAAATTCTAGTAGTTTTTGTGTGTGAATTTCGTGTCATTTGTATTCAGTTTTATTTTGTAATAATTGAGTCTCCACATATTGAGTCTTGGAGACGTGTCAATCAAGCAAAGTAAAGGTGAAGTGTTGAATTATCCACCACTGTTCAAACAACTAGCTCAGTTTATTCCTTGTGACGAGAAGCCACATCCAACACTTGAAGGGAGTTCGATTTGATATCCATATATGAGTGACATAAATATGATGAAATCTTAATTATTAATCCATTTTCACAAAACCTTATGTGAGACGGATTCAGACCCAAATTTGATGTGCAATTTTAGAAATTAGGCGGTGGCAGTTTTGTATATATATGATGGAATGAGAGCCTACTTTTGCTGGCTTTTAAACGTGATACACAACTCCTCTAAAAGCGGATACCCACCAACTTTCAAAGCTTTACAATTTAAATAAAAAACATTAATGGAAAAAAGAAGACGTTTGGCCCACATTCATGCTACAGTAATATATTGATTGTCTTGTCATCCAGTCAATAGACATATATGGTCTTGTTATATTTTAATAAAAATATAAATTTACCGTTGAAAACGATATCAATTTGTTTTTACAAATTCTCAATTCATTCAAAATTGATGCATTTCAATAACACGCTAATTATAACTTTTAAATTAAATATATTGATTAAGATATTTATGAAGAACACCTATATACAATTTAAAAATTTTAAAAATCATTTACTATTTCCTTAAAAAATGTTACTTTACTTTAATTTTGGTACTTACAATTCCTTTTTAGTATGATTTTTACTTGAAAAGGTAATGTATTACTTTGTATTCAAAAAGTATTACTTTATACTGGATAAGTATTACTTATTATATCTTTTAAAATTAAATTCTATTTAGTTATAAATTGTTACTTTTTACTTAAATATTATTACTTACTAAAACACTTAGAAGTATTAATGTTCACTTAAAAAGTATTATTTTTTAGTCGAAAAGTATTACTTTTTATCGTAAAAGTATTACTTACTATATATTTTAATTTTGTATACAATTTCCTTTAAAACTATTACTTTTCACTTGAAAAGTAATACTTTTTATTTAAAAATTATTACTTACTAATTACTTGTAATAATATTAATGTTTACTTGAAAAGTATCATTTTTTACTAGAAAGTACTTTCTTTATGGTAAAAGTATTACTTACTTCATCTTTTAAAATTAGATACTATTTCCTTTAAAACTATCCTTTTTACTTGAAAAGTAGTACTTTATACTTAAAAATTATTACTTACTAATTATGTTAGAAGTATTAGTGTTTATTTGAAAAGTAAAGTAAAAGTATCACTTACTCCATCTTTAAATTACATATTATTTCGTGTAAAACTGTTTCTCTTTACTTGATAGATAACACTTTTTATTTTAAAAGAATTTTTTTTCGAAACGATAGAAATATATTCATTACTCAATAAAACTTACACTGCCAACTGGCAAAATGGCCACCTTGAACATACATACATTGATACATGTCAAGGGGAGAACTCCGTACGAGAGGTATAACCACCGTAATTCGAGGGAGCAAAACAAGAAACAACTAACAAACACAAAATAAAAGAAAAACTAAGCACTCCATAGGAGACTAAACCACCTCCGAAAGAAGGACTAAGGCATTCCTCAAGGGAGACTACCCAACTCGAACAAATCCGGGCACGAGCTACATCACGCACTACAAGACAGAAATTATTGACCGCCTACGAGTTTCACAAATCAACCGGTAAAATAAAGACTAAAAAAAACCGAAAAAAATGAAAAATGCCTCTCCCTCACCCGATCTTCAACCGCAACCCATCACATACCCGGTTCCAACTCTTCTCTATGTAGATCCGACCTCCAACTTGCCTCCACTCTCGATTGGAAATTCCGAACACCTCCGGATAACACAAGTGAAGAAAGGCGTGGGAAGCATGACAAATTTGGAGGGAAAATCTGTTATTCATATATTCTTCTTAATAGTGAAATTACAACTAATAGCACTATTTATAGAGAAAGAAAGGAAAAAGGGTATAAAACGTGTTGTTCAACCAACTAACACCTTTAGGGAAAAGTAACAACAACTTTATATATCTAACATCCTCCCCTCAAGTGGGAATGGAATGAAAATCTTTCATTCCTAACTTGGACAGCAAAACACCAAAAGGACCAGGACCAAGGGACTTAGTGAGCAGATCAGCCAACTGCAGCTTAGTAGAAATCTTCTGGGGTAAGACAAAACCATCCTTAAAATGGTTACGCACCAAATGGCAATCGATCTCCAAATGTTTAGTGCGCTCATGGAACACATGATTTTCAACGATGTAGAGAGCATCCTGGTTATCACACCATAGAGGGATAGGTAGAGGAGGAGTGAGCTTAAGGTCCGCAGCAAGAAAGGAAATCCACTTCAATTCACATATGGTTTGGCTCATAGCCCCGTCTTATGCCTCTGCAAAGGACTTAGAGACTATCAACTGCTTCTTGGTCTTCCAAGAAACCAATACATCTCCAAAAAAGACACAAAAATCGCAAGTGGCCCAATCAGCATCACATTAGGCTTGCAAAGCATAACAATCATCAGCTGAGTAGTATAGTCCTTTAGAAGGAAACCCCTTCAAATATCTCAATACATGTACAGCTGCATCCCAGTGAGACGAATGATGACTATTGACATTAGTCATTGCACACAAAGTAGTCACATCCGGTCTACTTAAATTGAGATACAACAACCTTCCAATGAGCCTTCTATAAGTATCAGTGCGAGAAGAGGCTCCTCCTTTGACTGCTGCGGCTCGATCCCGAGGGAAAGGAGTGGAAATAGGCCTGCAGTCTATCATGCCAACATCTTTTAAGATATCTAGGATGTATTTCCTCTGGTTTAGGTAAGTACCAGAAGCACTCCTTGCTATCTCAAGCCCCAAAAAATACTTAGCCTGCCCCAAATCTTTAATAGTAAACAACTCATGCAAGTAGGATTTCAACTCATTAATCTCTTCAGAATTGGAACCAGTGACAAGCACATCATCCACATAGACAACCAATGCTAAGAAATTGGTAGAAGAGTGTTTGAGAAAGAGACAATGATCATGTGCTGATTAAGTGAAACCAAAAGCCAGAAGTTTGCTACAAAACTCAGCATTCCATTGTCTGGATGCTTGTTTAAGCCCATATAGACTTCTTTTTAAGTGGCAAACCCGATCGAATCGGCCTTGGTGTACCCCTCGTGGTATCATGTAAATCTCCTCATCCAAGTAGCCATGCAAAAGGCATTATTAATATCTAACTGACACAACATCCATTTCCTCTTGGTGGCCAAAGCAATGATCATTCTCACAGTGACCAACTTTGCAACAGGAGAAAAACAATCCAAATAAGTATCACAATATACTTGATTATATCCCTTGGCCACAAGCCTGGCCTTGTACCTCTCCACACTACCATCAGAATTCATCTTGACCTTGTATACCTACTTACACCCTATGGCAGTTTTACCAGGGGGTAAGTGTGTAAGCTCCCAAGTCTGATTGTGTTCAAGAGCCTCTAACTCTTTATTCATTACTTCTCTCCATTCAGGTTTAGTGCAAGCTTGAGCATATGTGTGTGGCTCAGTGAAAACATCAACATTAGAAAGAAAGGCAAGGTATGGATGAGTAAAAGAAGGATATGTAATGTAGGGATAAGTGGGAACAAGAAAAGAAGGATTACCTGGAGGTGTCTGAGCTGATAAAATGCTTGTAGCATGGGGTAGAGAGTGCATAGTGGCATTGGTAACAAAGTCTTGGAGCCACACAGGTGGTCTATGAACCCTGGTACTTCTCCTGAGAACAGGTGCAGGAGTATGAGGATCAGGAGATGGAGTAGAGTGGGAAGAGAGTAGAGGAGAATCATCTAGAGGTATGTTGAAGAGAGGAACATGAGGAGAGTTATTCTGAGCTGGAAGAAGAAGGTAAGGAAAAGTATGCTCAACAAAGTGAACATGCCTGGAAACAAAGATGGATTTGTTCTCAAGATTAAACAATATGTAGCCCTTTTGATCTGTAACATACCCCAGAAATACACACTTATGAGCCCTTGGATCAAATATGTGCTTATGTAGAGTTAAATTAGTGGCATAGGATAGACAACCAAAGGGCTTAAGCCTAGAATAGTCAGGTTTGACCCCATAGAGGACCTCACAAGGAGACATCCAATTGAGAATTTTTGTAGGGAGCCTATTGATGAGATATGATGCAGTAAGGACAAAGAAAATCCAGAATCTAGAAGGCAAATTAGATTGAAATATCAAGGCTCTAGAAACATCAAGCAAGTGTCTGTGTTTCCTTTCAACAATCCCATTCTGTTGTGGTGTATAGGTGCAGGACTTTTGATGTAAAACTCCATGAGTGTGAAACAAAGACTGTGACTCATTACTCAAGAACTCACTTCCATTATCACTCCTAATGACCTTCACCCTGGTGTTAAATTGTGTCTGGACCATTTTAAAAAAGGTCTCCAACAATGAATGAGTCTGACTTTTGTGATACATTAGATACACCCATGTTGCTCTACTGTGATCATCCACAATAGTCAAGAAATAAGGAGTTTTATAGTAAGAATTTCTAGTGTACGGACCCCAGATATCCAAATGAATTAAATCAAAAACACCAGATGCATGAGAATCACTCAAAGAAAAGGAAAGTTTTGATTGCTTGGATCTGTGACAAATGTCACACTCCTTCAACAAATGTTTAACCTCATCAGTACAAAAAGATTTCAGAAAATCAAGATGTTCAAGTACACCACTAGAAACATGACCTAGTTTCACATGCCAATGAGCAATATCTGAGTTACAAGGAAAAGAAACAGAATTACAAAGAGCAGGAGTGCAGGTAAGAAGATAGAGCCTGCACTAGCCTTCCCCATGCCAAGCACTTTACCAGTCTACAGGTCCTGGATAAGGCAATAAGAAGGATACAAAATGCATTTGAGGTTGGAGAACTGAGTAAGCTGTGAAACCGAGAGTAAGTTGTATTTAAAGGAAGGAACAAATAGAACATCTGTTAAGGTAAGAGAGCTGGAAAGGGTAACATGACCAACATGAGTAGCAATGATAGTAGAGCCATCAGGTAATATCACAGAAACAAGAGTAGAAAGTGAATTGAGATTTGTGAGAGAATGTTGATTTGCACACATATGTTTACTTGCACCTGTATCCAATATCCATGTGTCCTGTTGTATCTCCTCAAAACTAGACAATGCATAGTGAGATAAATGCATACCTGCATGCTCAACACAATGAGCATAATGCATAGAGGCCTCATTGTTTCCAGATTTCCTGCAGTAATCGAGAGGCAATATACTTAGCAATCTCCTTTTGTATAATGCCAGACAAATCATGTGTCTCAAGATCCTTTCCTTTAGAAGAAGAAATTGCATCAGTCCTGCCTCCAGAAACATCACCAGTGTCAACCACATTAGCTAAAGTTTTGCTCCTCTGCTCCTTGTATGTCTTATACCAGTCAGGATATCCGTTCAATTGGAAACACTCATGAACTTCATGACCAAGTGCCTTACAATGCTCACAAATCAATTTAGCCTTCTCTTCCTTAGTCTTTCTCGGAGCACCTCTGCCCCGTCCTCTACCAAAATTCATCCTAGTGGAAAATCCTCGACCTCTATCAGGATTTCTGAATTCCGAACAACCATAGCCATATCCTCCCCGTGCATTAGGAAATGCCACATGCACCGATCTCTTTTTCAATCCTTAGCACCATCGAGTATGCTCGATTTACTGAAGGTAATGGATCCATAATCAGTATATGACTCCGAACATGCTCATACGAATCATTCAACCCCATAAGGAATTGCATTAACCGAGTATTCATATCATTTTTAGTCACAATTTTACCATTTCCACAAGTGCATCCAATTTTGGAACTAAACATCCGTATTCACCCCAGTCGTTTCAATTTAGTAAAATAAACCACCACAGATAAGTTTCCTTGACTTATGTTAGCAATCTCTCTCTGAATTTGATAAAACATAGGACCATTAGATTCACCAAACCTCTGCACAATATCTTCCCAAAATGTTCGTGCAGAATCAACATATATAAATGCATCCACAATATCTCTTGATATTGTGTTCAAAATCCAGCTAACCACCATACAATCAACCTTCTTCCATTGATCGAATTCAGGAGTACTTTCTTCTGGAACCTCTACCTTACCATTTATGAATCCGAGCTTAGCTTTAGCAGCGAGAGCGATCACCATAGATCTACTCCACGAAAGATAATTATTGCCATTAAGAATAGTCGAAATTAATACCAGACCTGGTTGATCCGATCCATGGAGCTGGTAAGGATGTTCTTCACTAATCACGATTTAATTTGCGAAGCTCGAAATTATTTCTCTGTTGCCGGTATCCTCCATCGAACGAAGATGAGTACGAGTATGTGTAGGATTATTCAGAGTTTGGAGAGACACCATGTCAGAAGCTCAACCATGCTCTGGATACCATGAAGAAAGGCGTGGGAAGCATGACAAATTTGGAGGGAAAATCTGTTATTGATATATTCTTCTGAACAGTGAAATTACAACTAACAACACTATTTATAGAGAAAGAAAGGAAAAAGGGTATAAAACGTGTTGTACAACCAACTAACACCTTTAGGGAAAAGTAACAACAACTTTATATATCTAACAACAAAAGATATGCCTTCATTGGCCTCCATCATGAAGCATGATTGGGGAGAGGAGGAGATAAGGGGAGGAGGAGGAGGAGAGGGGAGGGGAGAGGAAGGGGGCAAAGAATCGGGGAGGGTAGGGGTTTAAGATTTAGGGTTTGTAGTGAGAAGGAAGAGAAAAAAAAGCTAGAGAGAGAAATGGGTAGTGGGGTAAAAGAATTACTTACTATATTTAACGAAATTAATTATGCCAGCCATGGAAAACAAGAAAAAAAATGGGCATCTTTGTAGAGCAGGTACAATGAGTAAATGAATAAGTGACATCATCCAAAAATGAAAGTGGAAGCCAAAAATGAGTAATCTGATCAGTAAAGGCGACGACTAATATAGAGAGCTGAGGTTGCTGTCTTTTTCTTTTATTTTTTTCCTTTGGGTTGGTTTTGGGCTTAGATTTGGGTGTTGGGGCTCTGTCTCACGGATTTAGATCCATGAGACGGTCTCACAAGATATATTCTCATCTATTTTTGGAGAACAAACACATTTTCAATGAAAGAGGTTCGAGTTTGTTGAGAATTATTTATCCCTTCCTTAATCCAATATACATTGTGAAGTGAAGTTTAATATCTATAATATTTGCCCTACTAGTTCCTATTGGCGCGGACGCATGAATTGAAGCCTACGATGTAGAACTAGAGATGGCGGTGGGGCGGGAATTCTTATTCCCGGGGATCCTACCCGAACAGGCGGGAATTCCCGAAAACTTTCCCCATGGGGAGTGGGAATTTTTCTCCCCATTGGCGGGACGGGGATCATATTCGCCGACCCGTTCGCTGCGGAAAACCGAATATTAAATATGCAACATAAAATTTTAAATATATATAATATATTACAAATAAATCCACATTAAATATAATAAAATAAAAACATCTTTAATTTATTTTGTATAACCAGCGTTTCATTAGTTTTCTATATAAATTATATATTTTTAAAATATTTAAAAATGACTAAATATTTAAAAATTATTAATTTTTCTACAAAAAAAAAAATAAAACGGGGCGGGGATCCCCGCGGAGATGGAGATGGGAGGAATTTTATCCCCACGGAGATGGAGATGGGAGGAATTTCATCCATTTGATATACAATGAAGTTCTTGTGTGCAACATAGGCAAGAAACATCCTTATTGCTTCTAATGTTGCAACAGGGGCAAAGGTTTCATCAAAATTTATTCCTTCTTCTTGGCAATACCCTTTGGCTACTAACCTTGCTTTGTTTCTTACCACAGAGCCTTCCTCATTCATCTTGTTTCTGAACACCCATTTTGTGCCAATAACATTTTGATGGGTTGGTCTTTGAACCAATTCCCACACTTTGTTCCTTTCAAACTGATTCAGCTCTTCTTGCATGGCTTGAATCCAATGTGTGTCATCCAATGCTTGTGACACATCTTTTGGTTCTATTTGAGAGATAAAACAAGTGAACATTGCTTCTTGTTGAGCTCGGATCCGGTTCTTATACCTTCTCTTACATCTCCAATGATTAGGTCCGGTGGATGGTCCTCACCATCTTACATCGAGTTGGAGTAAGTTAGCCGGATTCGATCTTCTTGCACTGTGTGTTGTCTTGAGCAGCTCTCTCATTATCACTTAATCTGCAGATTGTCCAAATTGTCTTTGAGATTCAACTATCTCTTCTTCATCTCGGTTAATTGCTCGGCTTGACTTCAACATAGGGACTCTTCTCAAGACAATGGGCGATTTAGCTTATCGCCTAACTCTTCAAGATCTTCTCCATTTACATTGGGTTCATCAAAACCACATGGATGGATTCTTCAAACCATTGTCCTCTTGTTGAGCACTCTATAGGCTTTACTTTCAAATTGAGTATCCCAAGAAGATACCTTCATCGACTTTAGCATCAAAAGCCTTTAAGTTGTCTTTGCCATTATTATGGATGAAGCATTTGCATCCAAATATTCTAAAATATGCAACATTTGGCTTTCTCCCTATTCCAAATCTCATAGGGAGTTTTTGTCACCGTCTATTTATCATGCATCTATTTTGAGTATAACATGTTGTGTTTATTGCTTGACCCAAAATCTTTTAGCGACCTGCTTGACTAACAAGGTCCTTGTCTTTCTTCTTTGAGAGTTCTGTTCCTTCTTTCTCGCAACTCCATTCTCACGAGGAGTCCTTGCTCGCAGATAGTTCATGGGCAATACCATTTTCAATACAATACTGAGTTATTATTCCATTGACAAACTCAGTTCCTCTGTCAGATCTTATTTTAATGATGGCTTGACTCTTCTCATTTTGAATTCTCTTCATCAGCTGTGGTAGCTTCTGCAAGGTTTCTTTCTTCTTACACATGAAAATTGTCCATGTATACCTTGAATAATCATCTACCACCACCAAGGAGTATTTCTTTCCACTTATGCTAGCTGGTTCAACTGGACCAAAAATAGATCCATATGTAATAGGTGCAATATTCTTGTTGAAGATGGACATGTCTTTTCTTTGAATGATGATTTGATCTGCTTTCCCATCTGGCATGCATCACATACACTCTCCTTCTTGTATACTGAGTCTGGGAGTCCTTCTACAAGATTGCTCCTTGCAAGTTTGTTAATTGTCTTGAAATTCAGGTGACTCAGCTTCTTGTGCCACAACCAACTTGATTCGGCTGTGCTCTTTGCTAATAGACAGGTGCTTGGTGTTGCAGTTGACCAATCTACCACATACATGTTCTTTTGTCTGCATCCTTGTAACACTACTTCATTAGATTCAGTGTCCTTGATTTGACATACACCCATGTTGAATCCAACATTGTAGCCCTTGTCGCAGAGTTGACTGATACTTAGCAGATTGAAATTGAGTCCTTCAACATATGCAACATCTGTGATTTCTAATCCATTTTTCTTGATGGATCCAATGCCTCTTATTTCTCCCCCGAGCTTCATTCCCTCCAAATATAACTTTTGCACCTCTAACCTCCTTGAATTTTGATAGATTTTTCTTGTTTCTGTCATGTGTCCGGAATGTACCACTATCCATGTACCAGGTTCCTTGGCACTCAGTTGTTTCTTGAACCTGCAATCAAGGAAATTAGTTTTTAGGTACCCATACTTGCCTGAGTCCTGAGGGGTTAGTGTTGTAAGATGATCCAACCAACCTATAGCCAAATGATTTGACTCTAAGGGGTTGCCATCTATCTGTGCCATAATCATAATTTACTTTGGCAAATTGCTTGGGGGTTTTGGGTTCATACAACTGTCTCTTTTGTCTGTATGCCTGTGTGTGTGTTTTAGCGATTGCCTTCCTTGGGTAGTTGTGATACCTCTGTGTGTAGTGCTTGGGTGCATATGTGTGCTGAAGATAGCTCTTTTGCCTTTGGAATGGCCTTTGCTGAGTTCTAGGCCTTTGCCATCTAGGCATGTATTACATAGATCTTTCTTTGATTTTTCACATTGTACCAATCGGCTTGGTTTGGGTAGTTTCTACCATCCCCATCATATGTGTTCCTTTTATAGAACTTCCGGGTTTTTGGTAGCTCTATTTCTTCTTTACGAGAACTTCCTGTTTGGAATTTGCCGAGAACTCCCTACCGATTTCTTCTCACCGCCCTCTCAAAGATACTCAATCGGTTTTTTTTTTCCTTTCTTTATAACCAAGGCCAGTTTGGTTGTGGTTGTGCTTTGGAATGAATGTGTGTGCACCATTTGGAGTTTTGGATTTTGAGATGCTTCATTACTTGAAGATCCTTTTTCCAAAATCACTCGGGAGCTTGACTTAGCATAGAGGAATTAAATCCTAAGTCCTGTCTTATCTCCACATTCTCTTTGGCTCATAATAAGATCATCCAAAGATTTAGATGCCTTAGTGAATGAGGCAATCACATTTTTAAGGTCATTTTCCCTCTTTTCTATAACAGCTATCTCTGCTATTAACTTAGCATTTTCAAATTTTTTTAGTTCTTTATTCTCATCACTATGTGACTTAGAGTACTCACTCCTTAGTCACCAGAGTTTTGCTTTTGAAAGCAGTCGTTTTCCTCATTTAGCAAAGAGTGTGTGCGAGGATTTAATGTGCTCAAAGTCTTTCATCATTTTGCCTAATGAATCGTAAAGATTAGTGGGTGATGAAGTGTGTGTGTCACAATCACTGTCACTAGAATCTGAGTGAGATGATTTAGAGTGTACCTTATCTTCCTGGTCGGGTTGGTCTTGTTCTTTGGCCATTAAACAGATCAAGGCTTCTTCTTCAGAGTCACTTGAGTAGTCGCTTTACTACTCTCCGAGTCTCTTTGTGTCTTTTGGCTTGCCTGTCTCAAAGATTTCTGCACCAACATTGCCTTTTTCTTTTCTTGTCTTCTTTCTCTGAAGACTCTTCTTTCTTCCTCGTTCCTGTATTTGTTGACTACAGGATATGGGCAATCAATGGCATAGTGACCTGGTTGCCTGCAGTTCCAGCATAGATTCTCAACTTTTTGTTAAACTCTTTCCATTCTCGGATTGTCAGCTCTCTGGTACTCGACCTTTTGATGCTCTGCTCTCTTGGGTGATCTATCTTTCCTTGGCTTGGACGGAGCTGAGTGTCTTCTGGAGGATTCACCTTTGCCTCTCTTGTAATTCTTGTTGAAGAATTTGTTAAATCTTTTAACCATCAAGGCAATCTCCTCCTGATCGATGACTTCTTTGCCTTCAGCTCTTTTCCCATCCTTAACTATTAGAGCAGCTGTTTTGGGCACAACTATCTCTTCTTGGTCTTTTCTTCTCAGCTCAAATTCATAGGCTTTGAGATCTGAGAATAGCTCATGGTTGGATGTTTTTGATAGGTCCATGAAATGTCTCAGAGCCATGACCTTCATTTCCCACTCAATTGGAAGACTTCTTAGAATCTTCATACACATTTCATTCTGTGTATATTCTTTTCCAAGTGCAGATAGTTCATTGGTAATTTTTGTGAATCGAGCATCCAGTTGATCCAAGGTTTCTTCTGCAAGCATCTTAAAATTTTCAATTTTTTGTACAAAGAACAGATAGCTTATTTTCTTTGATCTCTTTCGAGCCTTCACAAATCAAAGTTAGCTTATCCTGATTTCTTTGGCCGTCTTGCATGATTTGACTTTGTTGAACATGGCTTTGTCCAAAGTCTTGTAAAGAATGTCCTTGGCCATGTTGTTATGCAGGTTGTATCTTTTTCTATCGTCATTTGTCCATTCACTCTGGGCTTTTCAACCATAGCTAGTCCGGGAGCAAAGATCCTCTTCTCCTTCACCGCAATGGACTCTCCTTGCATTGTGTTCACTTTTGAAATTTGTAGTGGTCCATCTTCTATTACTATCCACATTTCATCGTGTAATCTTTGATAGATGAGCTCGCATACGAATTTTCCAATCATCAAATTCCTCAATTGTGAACATAGGGATGCGTGTCAAATTTGCTTCCATGATAGTAACTTTCTTTGAATAAAAGAGTTTTGAAATATCAAGTGCTAACGCAAGCTTTGAAAGATTGGAGATCTAGTTCAAGAACTAACACGGAAGGCTCAATGAACCAACCGCTCGATACCACTTGTAGGTCCCAAGGGGTGTGAGTGTAAGGTTTAGAAGGGGGTTGAATAAACCTTACCAACTTTTCGATTTAGTCCTTTTAAATAAGTTCGAGTTAATTTTTCACAAATAAGTCCTTGATGGACAACTAAGTTAGTTAACCAAATGAGTTAGCCACTCAACGACTGACGAGCCGTTGATAGAATAACTCACCTACTTAGTCTAAAGCTTAACTCGACTGTGATACGTTTTGAGTGAAAGACTTAACACCCTTGAATTTGGTTTAAATTTGTTTTAATACTTGGTTTAGCACTTTATAGAATATCAATTGGATAGCAAATTTATCAGCAGATATGAAATAATATGCAGAATTGAAGTGCTGAAATGTAAATGACACAATAAATTTTATAGAGGTTCGAAGATTGGGTAATTCTTCTAATCCTCTCTTCTCCAACTCCTGGAGAAATCCACTAAGTATTGATCGTCTACAAAGTGGTTATCACCCGGATGCAAGTCTTGATCACACAAATGACTTGATCCTTTGGGACTCGATCTGAGATGCCTTGGTCACATAGGCAAGCTTCTCGTGCGACTCGCCTTCTTCACAGGCGCGCTACCTTGCTACTACACTCACTTGCTCAAGCCCTCCAAGAACTTAAGACTGTTCGACCTTGAACCTTTCTACAATTCTTTGTGGATTGTAGACCCCTTGATTCTTCAAATGTTTCCTCTTCAACCGATTGAGGTCGTCTTTCCTTCACGGGTAAGTGTTGGATTGATTTCCTTCAAGTTCGCTTGAGGATTAAGCTTGAATGATTTGAGAATATTTTTGTAGGTTACTGACTCAAATGATAGCTTGAATGTTCGTAGTATGGGTAGTCAAGGTAACCTTTTCTCAAATTGATTCCTCGGCCTTTTATAGTGTTCTTTTGAAAATCGCCCAAGAGATAAAGCAATTTTCAAAAGACACTTGTGGTCGTTGGCTTGTCTTGTTGCGATCCTTGAAATTGACATTTCCTCGTATTGAATGAACCTTCAACTTTTCGTAGTTCTCGACACAGTGCAATGCTTCCCATTGGTTTATTCCTTTGCACGCTTCTCGGGATGAGCACTTTAAGAAAGGCAAGATGGAAGTATTACTTGTTTAAGTAACTTTCTTGACTTCACACACCGCATCTCACCGATACTTCTCCATCGAGTTCCCTGTCTTCTCTTCCTTGCCATACTCACCGCATCACAATGAGTCTTCATTCTAGTCTCCGGTTGACTTCTTGCATATTTAGGCATAGGCCGACTTAACTCGGCTCGAATGCAAACCTATCTATTACAATGCAAATTACAAAGAAAATGGGGTGCCAACTTTCTAGTCTAGGTTTTACATGGCATTCATCAAAATCTAAAAATAAATTTCCCAACACAAAATTCCCAAATTAACGGAGGGGCAATTTGGTCAAATTGGGTAAAAAATAAATTTTTAAGTTGGTGGGTAGAAAGGATACCCACTATCTATAGTGGGTAGTTAAAACATTCTCTTCTATTTTTTGTACAATAGCTTAATTATTGTATAATGTACTATATATAAAAGGTATACAAAAAATTTGGCCCCTTAAATTTTGTAATTTTTTGGGGCCCGAATTGATCGACTCGCTCGACTAACATTAGGAGCGGCTCTGCTCAAGTATTATGTTAGACACTAGTGGAGGTAATGATGGTCATATTGCCACTTATGGTTTACTTGAGGAACTCTCAAACATTAAGGGCTTAAGGCTTAAAGCAATTTTCCTTAAACTCTTACCTTAACATTGCCGATCAACACCTAAAATCCCACACACCGGCTCAAATACGATTAGAGATGTTAAACGAGCTAGCAATATTGGAACCTAATCCTAGCGGACTTGGGGCTAAACGGGCCACTATCGGGCTATACGTCAAAAAATTAAAAATTATATACTTAAATTTAAAATTTTATACTCGAATATATATAACAGTTAAGTTTAACATTTTAAGTTAAATTGTTCATCATAAATAAAAATGCATGCAAAATTCCTAATTATATTACATGCACAAACTTATAAAATTAAATATTTTATGATCTAAGTTTTAAAAATAAAATAATAATAACTAAAGCTACCTAGAATTAACATATTTTCTATAATTACTCATATGACTATAAGTTAAAATTTTCAAAATTAGATATATAAATCTAAAATTTTAACCTTGAGCATATATAATATTTAAGTTTAATATTTAAAGTTAATCTATTCATTATAAAAAAAGTCAGGCATAGTTTATAATTATATTGCATTAACAAAATTATAAAATTAGATTTAGCACCATTTAGAAATAGAATTTACATCTTAAATAATATAATAATATTATGTGACATTTTCTTATTCAGAATTAAAATCGGAAATCTAAATTAAGTAATGAATAAAACAAATAAAAAAAGTTTTTCAAGTATTGATAGCTTGTTTAATTAAGTTAAACTTAAAGACGAGGGAGATGTGAATTTGAAAAATAAATTTACTTGTAATAGGTAATAAAAGTAGATATAAAATGTTAGATTATATTAATTTCTTAAAAAATAAAAATAATGGGCTAGCCCGGTTAACTTTCGGGCTAGCCCTAACGAGCTTTGGTTTAAACGGTTTGGGCAAAAAGGCTCGAATGTAAACGGGTCAAAATAATTCGGCCCAAACCCTATTTTTTTTGGTTTAAACGGTCCGGACCAACGGGCCGCAACCCATTTAACATCTCTAGATACGATTTTCTGTTCCAAAAGTAACTCATCTCATATTCCACCACACGGATGATTGTCGCCTTTATAAAAAATATTATATTAAAATCAAGAATTTAGATTTGATTTACGCTTCAATGTGTATATATATATATATATATATATATAAAGCGAGTCACTTATAAATAGTATGCTAAAAAGTTTTCTCACCCAAACCACCATCCAAAAATACTAAAATATAATTACAACATGTAACGTCAATTTGGGTAATTCGGTGAATTAATTCTGAAATATATATATATACAATAACATAACATTATATAAAAAATAATTTTCCAAATTTGTGTGTATTGCATTAATTATTATTTTTGTTTTTTTTTCTTTAAATATTTAATATTTTTTTGTTTTTGATCTATTTTTATGTATAATATATCAAATTAATCGTCTTTTTACGATATTCAGTTTGTCACCCATATTGCATATATAAAATAGAAAAATAAACAAAAAATATTTTAAAATATAAGATATATTTACTCAAATTTTTATTTTGTAATGGGCATTAAAAATTATGCAACAAAAAAATAGGGGGAAACCGTCCAGGGGTAAAATTGGAATCGAACAAATGGACCAAAATAACATCCATCTACATTTAAGGGAAGAAATCTATTTTTTGATCCATTTCCTAGACTCACACGATCACCACTCTCATTCTCCCTCACTTCACGCCATAAACCTACAAAAATAGAGAACCAATTCAACATTGGTACAAATCTTCACTCCTACCAACAGAAGCATAAACAATTGGAACCGATATATCAAAGAACAAATCATCAAAAAACGCGGAAGACGAAAATCGTCATATATTTCAACAAAATAAAAAATTGCGATGTCACAAAACTAGGAATTCCACTCCACAATCCATTCGAATGAAGGTAATCACTAACCACTAATTCCTGCAAAATGTTTAGATTGAACGCATACACTATTGAACAATCAAAAACTTTACACGCGCAACAATGTTAATATTCTATGTATTTAAAACAACGATTTTGTATTATTACAATACATATATTGTACACTTAGAGTCCTTATTTTGTATAACATATTCTCAGATAACAATAATCAAAAAATTACTAATATGCTAATTTAGTATAAGGATATTGCATGTATAGTGTTGTTAATGTGTACACGTAGAACAAAATATTGGAAATTATGACAAACTATATAAGAAATTGTATACATAATACACATTAACGTTCTGCGTGTATAATGTTCCATAATTTGTATATTTAGTATGTAAAATTTGTATGACATATAATGTATACTACATATTAACGTTCGACATGTTTACAATAGCGATTTTGTATAATTACAATGCATATATTGTATACTTAGAGTTGTCATTCTGTATAAAATGTTCTCAAATAACGACAATCAAATACCTTAGTGATATGCTAATGTAGTAAACGGATATTGCATATATAGTTTTGTTAATTTGTATACTTAGAACACAAATAGTGAAAATTACAAGAGCAAACACCCTACATTAACGTTATGCATGTATAGTGTTCCATATTTGTATATTTAGTATGCAAAATTTGTTTTTTACCAGAGCAAGTACCAGAGTACATGATTTATGTTGGGTAGAGGCTCGAAATCTCACCAGGATCAACAAAATATTGGATCCCAGAAGTGGACCAAGAAAATATTCCTCGTGTCGACGTGCATTGCCATACATTGGAGGCCGGAATACAATTTTACAAGGATTATGGTACGTGCAGTGGCTTCGACGTTAGAAGGAGCACTACAAATAAATTCAAGAACGATGAAATTCGTGTGCAATATGTGGTTTGCAATAGAGAGAGCTTCAAAAACTCTAAAAAAGACACATATGTTGAAACTTCTGAGCATGACGAAAGCATCACAAAGCAGGGAACATGCAAAATAGTTTCAAACTGAGTTGAGTGCAACACATGTTGTAATTTTGAACACACTGCACAAACGCGTATAAGGTAAAAAGCTTTGAAGAATGACACACTCATCAGATGACAACCGACAAACACATGTAATTTCTGAAAGTAAATAGGAATTTAAACTTCGGGTACCAGCAATTTATCATAAATTGCATAAAAGTGAATATATGGAGTGCAAAACAATACGAGTTGTACAGAGAAATTGGTGGGCGGATTTTCGCAAGTTGGAGCCCTGTAAATTGATTTTAAAAATTTTAAACGAGACTTGTAAGCATACATATATGGTGCGGACGCACAATTGGTGGTAGACAAATTCCTAAGGAAAAAGGAAGCAAATCAGGGGATGGTATTTGATTACGATGTTGACGAAGATGAACAACTAACACGACTCTTTTGAGCAGGCCAAACATCTATAATGAACTATGCCGCATTCGGTGATGTAATATTCTTTGATGCTACATACAATACCAACAGGTAATGTATTTAACTGCAAAAATAATAATTTGTGTCTTGCATATATATTATTACAATAATGCATATTTAATTATATTATTGTGTATAGTACAGTTGAAAAACTTGTATCCTTCTAAATTGCACATATACCTTATAAAAATGTATATAATCCTTATTAATAATGTATATAATCCTTGTAAATTATGCATATATCCCTTATACATAATGAATATACTCCTATAAGTTTCTATTTCATAATATACATCAAGAACTTTTGAGTTGTACATTTATAATCTTAAATTTGTTTATACAGTTATGTAAATCTGTATACTACAATAACATTATTACACATGTACGAAAATGTATATAATCCTTATAAATAGTGCATATAATCCTTGCAAATTATGCATATATATCCCTTATACATAATGCATATACCCCTGTAAGTTTCTATTTCGTAATGCACATCAAGAACTTTTGACTTGTACATTTATAATCAGAAAACTGTTTATATAGTTATGGAAATATGTATACTAACAATAAAATTATTACACATGTATAAGATGGTGTTCGCTCCATTTACCGGAGTAGATAACCATCGAAGGTGTGTAACATTTGCAGCTGGCCTTATTTTGAAAGAGGATGAAGAGTCGTATACATGGTTGTTCAATCGATTCTTACATGTTGTTAGTCAAGAACTATACTATATAGTAGTAGACCAAGACCCGATCATGAAGAATGCAATACAATCAGTCTTCAAGAAGGCAAAACATAGATTGTGTATGTGGCACATAATGGAGAAAGTTAATGTCAAAGTCGGTCCCAGCCTATTCAAGGATAAAAATTTCATCAATGGACTTAATTCAATCATGTGGGACAACTACATTACAACATCAGAATTTGAAAAACAATGGCACGAAACTATGGATGACTTCAATCTAACCTCACATCCATGGTTCACAATTATGTATGAGATACGGCAGAGCTGGATCCCCGCATATTTTAGAGATGTGCCCATGAGTGAACTGCTAAAAACTACATCAAGATCGGAAAGCACAAATATCTGGTTTGGTAATTTTACAATGGCACGAAACTCTGGATGACTTCAATCTAACCTCACATCCATGGTTCACAATTATGTATGAGATACGGCAGAGCTGGATCCCCGCATATTTTAGAGATGTGCCCATGAGTGGACTGCTAAAAACTACATCAAAATCGGAAAGCACAAATATCTGGTTTGGTAATTTTACAAATCCCCAATCAAACTTGGTTGAATTTGTAATGCATTTTGTGAGCTCAATGGAATTCCAATGCCATTCTACTGATAAGTTGAACAATCAGTGCCAAACCTTCCTTCCAGATTGCCGAACACCCTTGAACATTGAAAAGCATGCATCTTTAGTGTACACGCATACCGTATTTTATGAAGTGAGCAAGGAAATTGAAGAAGTGTGTTACAATGCTCAGTTATACAAATCAATGACAATACACATGAAATCTCGTACACAATAAAGGAAGAAAGTGGGGTGTTTGAAGAGACAAAATGCAAGATGGGTAGCTCTGCAAAATGTAATTGCAAGTTGTTTGAACAAATGCAACTACTATGTAGGCATATATTTGTAATATTCAAGGATTGCGATGAAATTACAGCTACATACTTAGTTCCACATTAGATGAAAGCAACCTCGTTTATTTCACATTCAAAAAACAGACACATGTACCAATTTCCGGGAGGAACCGAGGCTGGATGAACACTGAACACTCTATGGTCAGATTTTCACAGCTGCATTGGTCTTGCACAGGGGAACATTGAAAAATTGTCAAATTTATCACGTATCACATCGAATGAAAAATCTATCTATTCAAGGAACAACGAAAAACTTCTGTGGCCAGCAAACAGTCAATAATGGAATCCTACTGCGGGTCAACTTCACAATTGGCCATTTCCGTGTTACCACCAAAGCAAGCCAAGGACAAAGAAAGTGGTAGTTGTCTGAAAAGCAGAATCCAAAGCCAGAGAGAGAAAGTCATAAAAGCAAGCACAAAACTTAAAAGAAAATGTGGGACATGTGGTGAGATTGGAACACATAACAGCAGGACATGCCCGACCCGCACCAGCGCCTCCTGAAATATTTAAACCTTAAGAGCAATGTGTATTTGTTGTTGATTTCAATTCCACATTTCGAATTACAATTGCCTTTTTATTCCATAAAATTTGCAAAATATTTATATTAATTATGCATAATATGATACTATATATTTGTGTAATATATACATCCTCAGCAAACTAAATATACATTATGTAATGCTAAATATATATCAGCAAACCACTAAGGCAAATTATGTATAATATACAAAATCTTATGCATAAATATGCAACATCTGCAAATTAATTATACATTATATGGAGTAACTATATATATCATTTTTGCTTCATATGCAACAGCTGGACCAATACATGGCATAAATTTAAATATACATAATCTTCTGCGTATTTATACAAAATTCTATAACTACATATACAATATTATTGGCAAACAAAAAAGGTAAATTATATATAATATACATAATCTTATGCATAAATATGCAACATCTGCAAACTAATTATACATTATATGAAGTTATCTATACATCTGGAACAATAAATGGCATAGTACATAAATATACATAATCTTCTGCGTAAGTATGCAAAATTATGTAACTATATATACAATATTATTGTAGTCTAACACCATTTGGACAAGTGTACATAAAAATACAAAGTTGTATTAATTAAAACAAACAATACATGTCATGTTCCCTTCATATCTAGAAGTCAAAATAACATCCAAACATATACAGATACTCCTACAAAGTGCAGTATACATGACTCCAATAAAAATTCACCCAACCTAATAGACAAAATATACGTAGTAAATTGTCCATTAAACAACACTACAATTTTTTTTCCCATTCCAAACTTTTTGGTTTCTTCCATAGCCATGTCCTTTTGCTCGTTTCTGTCGTGATGGATTATTGTTGTCGAATACTTCAAGCGCATGTTTGATAGTTGTGAAGAATTGTTTTTCTCCAAGCCGCAATATCATCCCTTAGTGTCACCACCCATATAGCTCTCTATATGCCTCATAGCATATATACCACAATCAACTTTGTTGGTAGTGTCTCTCCAAGACATACAAAGTCTCATCGGGTCACATTTACGGACAACACCTGCCATTTGCACACATCTTCTACCTTCCAAGTAATCCAAAAACATCCGAACCTACACATATACCATGAAGAAAAGCATTAAACTTCATAGACTATAAAATTACAGATAACTACAGTATACTAGCTAACTAATCATAATTGTATACTTAAGTATAAAATATTAAACACCTATTTAAACATCCAACAAAAATATAAAAATACACTAATGGTTCAAATTTTTAATCTTAAATATGGAAATTATAGTAACTAAACATACATTGTAAGTACCATAAATATGCAACATGCATGTCTGTTTGGAGAACAAAACACAACTCACTAACTTAGCACGCAAATCTCCATACTTATCCCGGTTGCTTCCCCCGACAGAAGAGTTGTCAATGATATGGCAATTCTTCCTTTTGAAATCAAATGTCACCAGCTCGCTCTTACAAATCGGGAAAAAAAACTGAAATAGAAAATAAATTAAAATATTGATAATGAACAAATAAGAACTGACAAACATAGAGAGTAAAATTAACGCTACTTACAATGTCAATCTTGTTCAATTTTTCAGAGCTCGGCTCACCGAACTCTTTATTAAGCCTTGCGCAAACAAATCATAAGCAACCTTTCCCGTTTGTGTCATCTCTTGGACTAACAACCGTGTACAACTACACCAATACAAAAATAAAAACCAAAATCACAAAATTAATAGCTTAAAAAAACAACAGAAAATGAAAACTCAAAGGAAATAATACAAATACGATAAATATACAAAAAATAACAAGAAGCAAAGAATCTATTTGGTGAAGTGTTACTCCTCAAGCCCTCCTTTAGATTCATTATCCATGACCAAACGTCCAAAATTGACACACTAATATACCCTCCCGGACGCATGGTCTCCAAATCCTCCCTCGTCAACATTTTATCCTTGCATTGAAAATAATGTCCTCCCTACATGTAAAAAAGGAGTTACAATGTAGAAAATAAAAAAAAAAAAAATCCAAAACATAATATGTTGTATCAAATCAATTCTTACTTGTCCATCCTCGAATTTTTAAATAGCCAATTCGCAATCATATTCTTGGTTTGATATGGCTTTGAGGCGACATCAATCTGTCTAGCCATAAAAGGCGAAGACAATACCTCTATTTTCTTTATCTTCCTGGCAGCTGTCTGGGTAAGAACCTTCTTAGATTTTTCTCGGGCATTATCGTCTTGCCCCTTAACCTCCCCAGAACCACCAGACTGTACACGACCAACCTCCGTTTCTACAACCTACAAACACAATGCGAATAATTATGAAGTCAATACACTTCAATGATAAAAACATAAAGTAAAACGAAAAATACATACAGTCTTTGATTTTTCAATCACAAGAGTATCATGCCCTCCGGAACCACCAGCCTTGGGTTCTTGAACCTACAAAACACATATGCAGAAAAAGGAAACTAAATATACATAAACATTAAACCAAATATACATAATATAAAACTAAATATACATAATACAAAGGTAATATAAACATTGAAACTAAATATACGTAAAAATAAAACTAAATATACACAATATCAAATTAATGTAAACATACAAGATTGGATTTTTCTTTCACAGGGGCAACTTGTCCACCATCACCCCCCAAACCACCGGCCTCTGATTCTTTAACCTACAAAACAAATAAGCAGAAAATGGAAACTAAATATACATAAACATTAAACTAAATATACATAATATAAAACTAAATATACATACAAAGAAAACTAAATATACACAATATAAAAGTAATGCAAGCATATAATATTGGATTTTTCTTTCACATATTGCACCTCAACCTCCCCTGATCCACTAGCATCTGTTTCTTGAACCTACAAAACATATAAGCAAAAACGTGAAACTAAATATACATAAAAACAAAACTAAAAATACATAGCATATAAGTAATATATACACGGAAACATGAAAAATATAAACCACAAATAATTACCCCAACAGGCTCAATCTCGCACTCCTCCGTCCTTGCTAGACCACCATCTCGTATAACTCCCGCCTCATTGACTCTCTTCTCGTAGTGCTAGGACGTGTCAATGATGTCATCCCATATTCCGACAGTTGTATCTTGTGTCAAACCAAGACTGAAGCTTGGTGAGTCATCACACCATTTCTTAAATTCATCTCTTTTCAAAATTGCATTTTCAATCGCCTCGACCGCCGCTATGTTCTCTGGCTTGCTCCAAAAAGCTTCATTTTGTTGACTCTTACTCCCTTCCAATCCGTTGTCAGGGCGCCAAACGCCACTCGGTAATGCAATGGAACATATCAAGCCCCTAGCAATATCCCCGATTCTAGCAAATTCTGCATCCCAGGCCAACTTCTTCGGAGTAATCTGGAGAATTGATATAATCTCCATAACATCTGAAGACAAACATTTCAATTTGGCAAACAATTTATCAGTAATTCCCTGCACATAAAAAAACATGTGTATTCATTCAGCATATGTACATATGCATATATATATGTATACTAAATATACATAATTACAAGACTAAATATACATAATATATAACTAAAATAAACATGACATGTAAGATGTACAATATTTATACACTAAATACACAGAATTATAAGACTAAAAATACATAATATATAATTAAAATGAACATGACATATAACATTGAAAAAATACCAAACACAAAACAACTCGTATGTGGCTCCAGCGCTACTTTCGCATCGAAAGGAGACTCAATAAAACCCTGCATGAATCCACCGAGTTCAATCTCTTTGGTGCTCCTTTCTTTTAATTTATCTCCATTCCAAGCCAATATGTTGGGATGCATCCTTGGAATACTCCTTCTCAAACACACCACTCTATCAATATAAAAAACCTGTGAAGTAACATAAATTATGTCAAAAAAACTTACTACATACAAATGAAAAAAAACAATATGCAATTTTAACAGGAAAAAATATTACCGTAAAAAACAACAATGGGCCGTTGAATTCTGGATTAGTGTCTGGCGACCAACCAGCTCTTCTTTCAACCAAAGTCTTCAAAGTGTGATCGCATCAACCAAAATTCCTAACATTACTGACATCTACCAGACTTTTCAGTAAAAGTGGATTCACATATCCACTTTGCAAATTCCCAATCTCAAGATAGTCAACCAACAGCAGAAAAGCCTCCTAAACCAGTCGCCGCCATCCACACAACTCAACATTTTACTAGACACCTACGTAGATGTTATTTTGTAACCGTCCCTCTCAAACAAAGTTGGCCATTCGTCGTATAAATCACAACTCTCTGACTTTTTTTCTTCTCAATTATCTCCTGACCATTAGGGAACCCCAACACCCTCTCGACATTAGCCGCATCAATATGAATACGTCTAAAACTGTCTAATATCAGCTCACAACTGGATGGATTAAAATTTTCCACTAACCAGAAAGTGAGCTAAGATGAGAAGTCAACAATAGATAATGATAGCAAGCTTCCAAATCCCATTTCCACAGCCGCGTCCTTTTGTGGATCAGTAAGTGACTTCAATGCTTTTACTAATACCTACCCAGGGGTTCGATCTAGTGGATAACGTTGGATACGAACCTTTCACCCTCTTTCCCCGCCCATCACCAGCCCCTCTCCGCAACTCTTTTTCCCTTAGTTTTGGCCATTTAATTATTAAAACTTAAATAAACAAACCTGCAAAAATACAGAACCAAGTCTTATACAAATATATAATATGCATAATATGTATACTAATTATACAATAAAACACAACTAAGTAAACAATATTACATAACTAATTATGCATACATATGTACACTAGTATACACAGATGATCGAGAAATTCTTACCGCAAGCGTACGATGTCAATTTTTAGTATAGTTTTAGAAGTGGGGTTATCGTCTCCACAGGGATTGATAATGAATTTTGTGCTAAGTACTGTAATTATAATAGCTTAATTCTATCTAGATAATCGCAAAGAGATGGATTATTATTAAACTAAAAATAAGACTAAAATTACACTAACAAGTTGGTTCAGACAAATTATCAAACACTTAAGATATGAATTCTAGAGGGTTGATTCACACCTAGTTATCCCCTATGTTCTCAATCCAGTTTATTAATCACACGTTATTAATCTATAAGCCCAATATTCCTACTGTTTATCATTTCCTCTCTCGAGTGCCAAGTAATCTTAGGTTTCAATCCAAATTTTGATATCTCTATAAAAATCATAAATCAAACCATAATATGCTCAATGAATATTCTATCGGTGACTTCAAAGAATTCATAAGCCTCTCGGTTCTATGAAACCCTAAGTTATGCTATTCTATGGCCAGACGTTCAATTACCTCTCTCGAGTGTCAAATTAAACACGCCAAATAATCCAAATTATTGATCAAATAATTCAGATGCATTCAATTCAAATAGCATAAATAGATAAAATAACATGCGAATTTAATAAAACTGAAAATCAAAACATAGGTTCAAACGTAAGTTACATCAATCCCCTAGAAAAATAGGTTGAGCTCATAATGGATATACAAAAACCCATGAAGAAGTAATTATACATCTAAAAAATCGACAAAGAAAATAAATAAGGAATTGAAAAGAGAAGAGAAAGAATTCTCTTTGTGTCCATATGAGAGATGCCTTCAATTGTCATCCCGAACCCTAGCTTCGTGTTTCTTGCCTTGCATTGTGCTCAAAATAATGTCAAACCCTTGTTCCGTGCGTCATTGGTTGTATTTATAAGCCCAAAATCCGTCAACGCCCAAAACAAATATAAACTCTTTCCACCGGACGCGCGCTGCGGCGCTACGGATTAGCACTGCAGCTCCACCTGCACAAGTGTCGCCCATGCCCCAGTCGCACACTGCAATGCTGGGGTATAATCAAGCTTGTACCATTTTAAGGCCCCGCGCTGCAGTGCTAACATACGGGCACCGCGGCGCTGATGCCTTGTGTAAAAATTTCCAATTTTCTCTTCCTTAAATGTGATTTCCTCCTTCCAAACACGATTTTCATCGTTTTCATCATCCTTCACCTACCATAATCTATAACGAGTCCCTAATAACAACTAATGAAATAATATGGACTCAAATGACACTAAAAGACCAAAAAACAACGCAAAATTCTAGTCTAGAATACTTAATACATTGGTATAAAACCAACTTAACAAATACTCCCTAACTTAGACTTTTGCTTATCCTCAAGAAATTACAGACTCTTGAAAAATAAAAGACACAAATGAAACAAAAATATGAACACTGACTTGAATCGACTAACTGCAAAACTTTACAACCAAGCTCATTCGTCTCAAAATTTGTTTCACTATCAATCAAGCACACGTTATAACAATGTGATCATGAGCGTGGAATATACATGCCAACTCCACTTTCATTACCCGGGTAAATTCATGAATCAAGTGTTTTCAAGATGATCCACTTTCTGAATATAAAGGTAAGATGCTTACCGGACTCCATAGGCTTGTCTTTAACACTAATCTCCACATAGGCTAATGTAATACAAGGATCAATAGGACTTTCAAAGCTTGTAATGTGGGCTTAGGGTAAGGTAGGAAAATATGGGATTTGTGGCTCAAATCACCCAAACACACAATTATCAACTCTTTTAAATCACCAGTTAATATCCAACTTTTACTTTCTGACCTCTCCCTTGTTTTCACTCCATGAACCTTCAGTCCCGCTGATTTGTTTTTCTTTTTTCTTTTTCGAAATCCCCAAACTTAATCCTTTGCATACTTTATACATGGGGTTTACTATTTTCACTTCTCGGGTAACTTCACGCAATTAAACATATACCCTGTTCATCATACCCTCCTCAACCTTCAACATCTTTCTATAAGTTGTGTGTATGAGTGAAGGGTAATTGGGATTTTCACATGTAGGCTCTGGGTATTTAGATTGGCAGCCAAAGAAACGGGTTTATAAGGCTCAAATGGGGACACTAGGGAATATATATTATATAAAGGTAGGCATTTTTTGCTCTAGCTGTTCAAAGATGGCCTAAATCACTTCGTTAATGTTACTTCACCTAGGATTTCGCCTCGACTAGTGTTCAGACAAGTTCTAGAATCCGGTGGGATCATTCATTAAACAATCAATCACATAAATCATCTCCAAATAAATCAACAGAGTTAAGCACATAGATGAAATAAATGGGAAGAAGAGTAGATCATAGCTCAAACACATACTCTTTTGACCGTTCAACTTATATTCAACAAATTCACTTAGTCAGGCAGTTTTATAGTTACACTAACGACTCGACTCCAGACTTTTTTTTACTCAAGATTCGATTCGATGAATAAAAATAGACTAGATTCAATGAACAAATCCAGACTACACCCCCAAACTTATAACGACATTGTCCCCAATGGAGAGGTGAGAAAAAGACTTTCCTGGTAGCCGAGGAGCTAAGGCTTCTCATCAGAGTCGTGTGGTGGAATGAAGGCGAATGGTCCCAGAGGTGGTGGTGGAAAGGAAAACTACGGGTACATCTGGCCATATATCTGTGCGAGGGCCCTGTCGCGCTCATTCTTCTACTCTTCCCATAAAGCTCGATGGCGTTGCTCAGCCTGAAATGCAATTGCCAAATGGCGATGCTCCTGACTCATCTCCCACATCTGTAGATAATATTCATGCATGGGATCAGCCTAGAATGCAGAAGGATAAGACTGAGTGGTGGCCGAAGAAGAAGGACCCTTATCATGATGTGACTGTGTTGGGACGTCCGGTGCAGCTATAGGCGGGGAACGAGCGGGGGTCAATAATGTATCCCTCACCCTGAGGCTAAGGTATGTCATCGGCCAAATCCTCATATGCCACAATGATGGCCGAATCAATTGGCCCCTTAGGGCGCTCCAACGGCTCATCAATTCCCCAAGTAATACCCTCTGCATGGCTCAAGCCACAAATCAATCTTTGGCGGCATGCACAATCCTCGATTACGATGGCGAACGGCCTGGTGGATGAAAGCAAATGATAATCATGGTTGGGTCAAACTGGATGTCGTGGATGATATCATAGAGAAGACGAGCTCGAGCTGGTGTGACATCACTAAGGTGACTGGTCGGCATCAGATTATGGCATATGAAATGATACCATGAACGACTATATTAGTTAAGTGCCGTGTGGGAGAAAACTAGAGCACCACTACTAGCTCGAGTATGGTGCAATTTGGTGCCGGGGTAACAAAGGGCCTACACGATCATATTTGGATCCGACTGGCCTGAAATAAACTTTATGTACGGCCGATGGTCAACCTCTGGTAATGAATAATACTGTCGAATAGCCTTAGGGGTACAACTGACTCGCTCGCCGCGTAGGAAGACCTCTATCGGATCCTCGGAGGGATCACTAGCGTTGGCATAGAATTCTTTAACAATAATCGGGGCGTATGGTGGAGGTGGGGCACATAGCTTTTTCCAACGTCGCTCACGGATCATACGTTGGAGATACCTGTCTTGTGGCCCCGGTTGAAACCCCCGTTTGGCATTTATCTTGTGAGTCATTAATTTTCCATAAAAGTATTTTTATGCCTCCTCACTACCAAAACCGAGCGGTGTCGTATTCCTCAGAGGTAGACGCTTGTTGCTTGCCTTTGCCTTTGCTCCCCATGTTTGGCACCTAGCAAAAGAAACACCAAAACAAAACACGTGGAAACATGAAACTCGGTGATGGGTGAAAAATCAACAATCAAGGTAATTACAAAATGCGCCCAAGTGTACGAAGTAGCTTCATGTCGAGACGACAAGCATAAGCATGCAAAATTGCACTCAATAATGTGAAAATATCATTGGGACATTTGATCCAACACCTTGTATGCGTGAATTTGGGAGAAGATGGTAAATGCAATTATAGTACAATTTAATCCCAAAATTTTAACACCAAAATCTAGTTCTAGCATGAGCATTCAATCCACAATCCACAAATCAACAACAATTATCCCAACACTACTACAATCCAATCACACAAAATAGAGAAATTGGGAAGACCATGGGGAAGGGTTCGGAAGTGGCCAACTTACCAAAAAATGTATAGAAGAGGTGAAGATGATGTGTGATGTGTGAGAGTACTCCCAATGTGGAGATTAAGTGATGAGGGGACATGCTTAGATGGAAATGAGGGTTGTGGCGCCGAATTCGAACCAAGTGGAGGTGTGTTGTTATGTTTTGAACCTAGACTAAATGGCCGGTCTTATAGGGTCATGCGGTCAAAGCGCGCTGCAGCTCAAAAGAAATTGGGCATTTATAGATTTAAGGGGCGTGACTATGCGCTGGCCGACTGAAGCCTTTTTTTTTCTTTTCACCTGATGCATGTTGCAGCAGGGATTTAGGGGCCCTTGCCGCCCAATTTCCATCACAATGCTTCGCTCACATGCAAAAATAAGGAGCTGGGGTGCGATGCAACTCGCTAATCCTAAAAATGCAAAAAACAATTACTATGATGCAATAAAATGAAAAATAACTACTAAACTATATTAACACTACTAAAGCAATAAAAGGGGCTTGGGTTGCCTTCTAAGAAGCGCTAAGTATATAGTCTTCAGCCGGATTTTGTCAGATTATCATCAAGTTGGAGCTCCAATGGGAACATTGTCCACGTTTCCCTTAGGTACTTCCCAACCACCAATATCTTCAACTAGGGGTGGCCAAATAGAACCGAAACCGGGTTCTAAACCGTGATAACCATGGTCAACAGCTTCCTAAATCGTAATCGTGGTCAATGGCTCCAAAACCGAATCGAACCGTGTAGGTTACGGTTCCTAGGTCTCAAAACCGTGGAACCATGATGGAACCATTTTTTAAAGTTAAAACCAACAATTTTTGTTTTGGTAAACACATGCTAGAAGAAATGTTAAATGTTTATTATGATGTTTTATTTTCGTAACTACATGAGACACATTTTAGACCAAATGTTATAAGCGAACTGCGTGAACTTTGATTCTTGTACACTCTAATAGTATATATAGATAGTTTAATGTTATTATTAATATTAACTATAAAACTTTATTGAATATTAAGTCCAAATCTTTTTTATTATTTTTCTTCTTTTTTTTAACTGAAATTGATAAACTATTCTAAGAAATAAAAAAATTATCAAAAGATAAACAAACGGTTTTGGTTAAAACCGGAACCGTGGAGGAACTGGGTTCTGAACTGTACCAGAACCGTCGGTTCTAGTTTTAGAACTGGAACCATGAGGTAAAGGTTTCAGTTCCGATTCCTCCAAAATGAGGAACCAAAACCGTCGGTTTTGAAATCAGAACCGGCGGTTCTAGAACCGTGGCCACCCCTATCTTCAGCTCTATGCCCATCCATCTGATGACCATCATTGGATTCTAATTTAAACCTTTTGGTTGGATGGATGGTGAACACGACTTCCTCCTTATTGACCCGCAGAGTCAATTTCCCCATTTCTACATCAATCAATGCTCTTACTGTAGCTAGAAACGACCGACCAAAGATTATAGGTATATTTTGGTCCTCATTCACATCCAACAATACAAAATCCATAGGGAAAACAAATTTGTCATTTCTCACTAACACATCCTCAATAATTCCGCAAGGATAAGTGATAGATCGATCTGCAAATTCCAATGTGATATTGGACTGTTTCACCTACCCAAGGTCAAGCTTCGTGACATCAGATAGAGATATAAGATTCACGCTGGAACCAAGATCACAAAGTGGTTTTTCAAAGAAAACTCCTCCAATAGTACAAGGAATATTAAAACTCCCTGGATCCTTCATTTTCTGAGGTAGTTACTCTGCACTATCGCACTGCATTCCTCTGTCAGATAAATAGTCTCAAACTCCTCCAACTTCATTTTCTTATGTTCCACTCCCTTCTCATAAATGGGCAACTGTTTGGGTGCATGCTAAATTTCCAACTCATTCTTCACATAAATTGCATTGCAGTGTTCTCTCGGATTAACCTCTGTAACTCGGAAACTTCCCTATATGCTGCAACGAATTCATTGATGTCGCCAACTGACCCATTTGTGTCTTGATTGACCTAAGATGCGTTTCCATTGTATTAATCTTTGTACCTAGATTATCAATCTGCACATCACTTATGTTCAACCGATTTCTGGTCTCTTCTATGAATGAGCCGAGTATCTCTTCTAGCAACTGCTTCTTTTCACCTCCAGGTGCATTGGAACTAGATAGGTTAGGATAACCCAGGGGTGGGTTCAATACATTCATGTTGTTGCTATAAGAGAAATTCTCATGATTGCGAAGTCCCGGGTGATAGTGAGTCGGTAATGAGTTACCTCTATTATTAAAATCTCAGTTATTTACATAATTGACTTGCTCGGCCTCGTGAGTGGCGGCTGCATGAACAACCGTGGGTGGGATCTCAGCTTGTTGCGGTGTTCCACCAATTCATGATCGCTAATTGCTTAGTCAGGCTCGAGATTTGAGCTGCTAAAGCTGACATTGCATCTAGCTCAAGAACACCGACAACTTTCTTAGGCACTGACCTCTCGGAGGGCCATTGATAACTGTTTGTGGCCATTTCTTCAAGCAAAAATAATGCCTCAGTCGGAGTTTTAGCCATCAATGTACTTCCTGCTGTCGCATCTATATGCCCATTGAGTCCGTTGTAAAAATACTGTACCTTCTGCTAGTCTGTATAACCATGTTGTGGGCATCTCCGCAACGGATCTTTATATCGCTCCCAAGCTTTATATAATGACTCAAAATCGATCTGTTGGAATTGAGCTATCTCGTTTTTTAGTTGGAGCGTCTTGCTGGGAGGAAAGAATTTTGCCAAAAATCTTTGCGTCAGATCATCCCAGCTAGTGATACTCCTAGGGGCGAACGTCTGCAACCACTGTCTGGCTTTATCCCGGAGTGAGAACGGGAAAAGCCTCAATCTAATAGCCTCATCAGACACACCATTCATCTTGATGGTGTCGCAAATCTCCAAGAATGTAGCCAGATGGGTATTCAGATCATCCATTGGGCTTCCCCCAAACTGATTCTGCTGAATCATGCTTATGAGGCCAAACTTCAGTTCGAAGTTATTTGCATTTATGGGCTGGCGCACAAATTTGGAGTAGTTTTGGTTTATAATCGGGTGGAAGTAATCCTGGATTGCCCTTTTCTGTGTCTCAGGCTATGGTGGTACATTCAGAACCAGGATCCCGTTGTTCTCATTTTCCCTGTCGTCTGCCATTGCTTGATTCTCTGCTCGCTTTGTTGCTCTAATTGCTCGAAGTGTCCTTTCAATCTCTGGATCAAAAGGAAGCAAATTAGTATCTTTGGAATTTTGCATAAACAGACAAGTCAGTGGGAAACACGAACTTATATTACCTAAACTAATCTAGTTAGAATTAAGACTACTTGGTAACCGTATTAGCGTAAAATAAGATAAAACAATCCCCAGCTAGGGTTGTAAATGAACCTAGCTCGAACGAACGAGGTTTATTCATGTTCGTTTGTTTATTTTAAAAGGTTTTTTTGTGTTTGTTTGTTTAATAATTGAACGTTCACGAACGTTCATGAACGCGATTCACGAACATGCTCATTAATTGTTCATAGACAACTATATGAACATGTGTATAAAAAAATTAAATACACCTTCATCATGAACACTCAACTCAAAATAAATGAAACATTATGATGATTGCAAATGTAAATAGGTTGTAATATTAAATTAATAAGTTTATTTTTCATAATAAAGTAATGAATATTAAGCGAAGAAATGTATAATTAATAATTAAAAAATAAATAATAAACAAACATCAAACGAACACTAAATGAACATGTTCGTGAACAGTTCATGAACATAAACGAACAAATTTTCTTATTTATTTATGTTCATTAAGCTTAATAAACGAACATAAACGAATGTCAAAAGCTCTGTTCGTTTACAGCCCTATCCCCAGCAACGATGCCAAAAAATTGATCGAGAAATTCTTACCGCAAGCGTACGGTGTTAAGTTTTAGTATAATTTTAGAAGTGGGGTTATTGTCTCCACATGGATTGATATCGAATTTTATGCTAAGTACTATAATTATAATAGCTTAATTCTATCTAGATAATCGCGAAGAGATGGATTTTTATTAAACTAAAAATAAGACTAAAATTAAACTAACGAGTTGGTTCAGACAAATTATCAAACACTTAAGATATGAATTCTAGAGGGTTGATTCACCTAGTTATCCCCTATGTTCTCAATCCAGTTTATTAATCACACGTTATTAATCTATAAGCCCAATATTTCTACTGTTTATCACTTCTTCTCTCGAGTGTCAAGTGATCTTAGGTTTCAATCCTGATTTCGATATCTCTATAAAAATCATAAATCAAACCATAGTATGCTCAATGAATATTCTATCGATGACTTCGAAGAATTCATAAGCCTCTCAGTTCTATGAAACCCTAAGTTATGCTATTCTATGGCCAGGCGTGCAATTACCTCTCTCGAGTGTCAAATCAAACACGCCAAACAATCTAAATTATTGATTAGACAATCTAGATGCATTCAATTCAAATAGCACACATAGATTAAATAACATGCGAATCTAATAAACTGAAAATCAAAACACAGGTTCAAACGTAAGTTACATCAATCCTCTAGAAAAATAGGTTTAGCTTATAATGGATGTACAAAAACCCATGAAGAAGTAATTATATATCTCAAAAATCGACAAAGAAAACAAAGAAGGAATTGAAAAGAGAAGAGAAGGAATTCTCTCTGTGTCCAGATGAGAGATGGCTTCAATTGTCGTCCCGAACCTAGCTTCGTCAAAGCCCCAAAAACAATAAATAAAACTCTTTCCACCCCAACGCGCGCTGCGGCGCTACGGATTAGCGCTGCAGCATGACCTGCACATCGTCGCCCATGCCCCAGTCGTGCGCTGCGGCACCCAAGATGAGTGTTGCAGCGCTAGGGTATAATCGAGCATGTACCATTTTAAGGCCCCGCGCTGCAGCCTAAGATACAGCGCCGCAGGCCTGATGCCTTGTGTAAAAATTTCCGCTTTTCTCTTCCTTAAATGCAATTTCCTCATTTCAAACACGATTTTCATCGTCCTTCGGCTACCATAATCTCTAACGACTCCCTATAACAACTGATGAAATAAAATGGACTCAAACAACACTAAAAGACCCAAAAACAACGGAAAATCCTAGTCTAGGATACTTAATACATTGGTATAAAACCAACTTAACAACAGACATAACTAGATATACATTATTACACAACTAAGTATACATTATTATATAGCCAAATATACATTATTACACAACTAAATATACATTATTACACAACTAAGTATACATTATTATATAACTAAATATACATTATTACGCACCTAAGTATACATTATTACACAACTAAGTATACATTATTATATACTAAATATATATTATTACGCAACTACATATACAATATTACATAACTAAATATACATTATTACATAATGAAGTATACAAAATATAACAACACTAAATATACAAAGAATAACAATCAGTACACATTGCATACAAAATATCAACAATAAATATACACAATATATACTCTAAAACTGCATAATCACATGTGCCCTAAAAAAACTTAATTTACGAAATCAACACCTCATAAACCTATACCATAAATCTCATAATACAAAGGTGTAGATAACACACATGTAAAAATGTTCGACATTGGGGATAAATTAAAAAAAAAAGAGAAATCGAAAGAAGATGAACTATGAAAAACAGGGGGCTGCAAAAGAGATAACACACAACATATGAACACATTGCAACAAGAAAAACCAACAATCAAAATCCTAGAAATTTGGTAAATTACCCATGAAAATTAAATCAAACTCACCGAAAATTTACAACAGAAGCTTAGTGAAGAAATTCGCTGAGAAATTCGCACCGAAGAAGAAAATCGCACCCTAGTGAAGAAGAAGAAAATCGCACAAAAATAATAAACCACACTCTACTTGCAGAGACATGGTTTCGTGGGTTGAGAACTGAAACGTCAACTTTGATTTTGAAAAAAAACTGAACCCAAAATCACTGGCTTTAGATAAGGTAAAATTTCTGTTACCAAATCAAAACAGGTAGAATTATAAACATATCCCTGGAATTTTAGAGTGAAATTACCGTATTGCCCCTAAGTAAGGCGCCAGGGCTTAAAAATTAGGAGTAAAATCTGAACCATTAATTATTAAATCCAATGGTCTAGATGTGGTCTTATGTTCTTACCTAAAGGGCTTGGTCTCATTTGAACCAATCCCTAGCTTTCAAAAATAAATTTGCATCTGAATTTACTACCACAACCTTAAAAAAAGTATGACATTTATCTTCACACTCTTATTAAGGATCTAACATGAATAAAATGCAACAACGATGAAGTTGATCCTTGTGTGATTTTATGAAAAATCAGCTTTTGAAGATCAACACAATATATAATCATTAATGTATTTTTCATGATTATGAAGTATGATATTATTTACTTTATTAATAAAGATATTAAAAATAGTTTCCACCTATTATTTGATGTTATTTTAAATATTACATTGCTGAGAGATAGAATTAATAGAACTATCAAGAAAATATAGATGTCACATTACAAAATGGATGAATCACAAATATATAGTCTGTGCATTACGGGGTCTCATCTAATTAATATGAATATGGTTATACACATGGTAATCATCTTCCCGTGGAATAAAAGATGAAATATCATTTTAATAAATTTTAGCTGATCGCAGAATCAAATTTTCTGTTTCAATTTATATTCCACTTCTTATTTTACTCCATCCGATGCTGTTTCAATTTATATTCCACTTCTTATTTTACTCCATCCGATGCTAGACACATATATTTAGATCCAAAAAATCAAAAACACGTCATATAAACATGTGTCCATCAAGTGAGCACTTGCACAAAAAATAAAAAAACACTCAGGCTGCGATTAGATATGAGCGAACTTTCATTTTCATTCCGTTAGAGAATTTTTTTAACCAAACATACAAATTTTTATGAAAATTTTCAGAAAAAAAATAATATTCTCCCACTTTCACTTTTTCTCATATTTGCTCTTACCAATCACATCTACACATTTTCCACAAAAAACTAATCATTATTACACAATCTCCCACAAATTTCACTATTCACTCACTCACACATTTCTAACTACCAATCATATCCAATTATTATTTACTATTTTTAAATTAAATCAACTTTTATCATTACTTTTTCATCTCACATCCAATCACACTCTCAAAAATTATCTTTTTTTCTCCAAATTGTTTTTACCAATATTATCTAGCAAAAGTAAAATTTTCAAAATGAAAGCATATCCAATTGCACCCTAGCGATTGGATATGAAATAAATTCCATTTTCGTTCCGCTAGAGAATTTTTTTTACCAAACATGCGATTGTTTATGAAATTTTTTAGAAAATATATTATTTTGTCACTTTCACTTTTTCTCATTTTTTCTCTTACCAATTACATCTACACATCTTTTCACAAAAAAACTAATCATTATTACACATTCTCCCACAAATTTCACTATTCACTCACTCACACATTTCTAACTACCAATCATATTTAATCATTATTTTAATATTTTTAAATCAAATCAACTTTCATCATTATTTTTCATCTTACATCAACCACACTCTCAAAACTCATATTTTTCTTCCAAAACTTTTTTTTTTTTACCACTATTCTCTAGCAAAATGAAAATTTTCAAAATGAAAGCATATCTAATAGCACCCTTTTGTTCCACTCATTTTTACTTTTAGAGAGAATAGTGTGGAAAAAATATTTAAAAAAATGAGAATGAATTTTGATAGTGTGATTGGTATAAGATGAAAATGTGATTATCTCCATTTTCTCGATTTAGCCCTCTTTTTCGAAACAAACAGGCCAAGACAATAATAAAGGTGCGGGTAGTAAACAACACCGTTGAGATTTTATTAATTACCAAAATTAATACAACACCTTACAACATCACCTTGAAGAGCACCACACTCTTCTTCAACAACACCTTTGAGATTACCACAATCTCTCTTGAAAATTACCACAATCTCCAATGGCACCTTGTGAAGATTACCACAATCTTCAACCTTGAAGAAAACCAAATTCTTCAACACCTCGAAGAGCACCACACTCTTCAATAAGAAGATCACCACAATCTTCTTGCACCTATCACCTAGATCATCCAAGTGTGTTCTTACCACAAGAACACTCACAAGGATATCTTGTGTTGAATGATAACCCAAAAATTCAAGATTACAACTCGATAATGAATGATACAAATTTAAGTGCAAGTGTAATCAAGAAATAAGCCTAGACCTCAAGATGTGAAAGTGAAAGACCTTAGGCTATTACAACAAGAATAATAACAATGAAGAACAAATATGTTTGCTTGAGTGTATCTTGTTGTGTTGTAGTATTCTCTCTTGTTGTTGTGCTTCAAATCTTCCTCTATTTATAGGAGATGATTGATCATTGATAAGCTCCTCTTGGTAACCGATTTATACAAAAAAAATTGCAGTTAAAATCAAGATTATAGCTGTTAGAAATCAACCCCATAAATTAGGGAAAAGCTGTCTGCTGCACAACGGTTATAATTTTGCTGTCAAACCATAGGGCGACCGATCGCGCAGAAATAGAAGTCTGAAAACAATACAACAAAATAACACAGGGGGACCGGTCCAGGGGGGTTCGGACCATTCGGGCAGGGGTCCGACCGGTCGCCCACCCCTTGGGCCGGTCGCCCCTCCCCAAATTTTCATTACAGTGTGTTCTGTAATGTTCCCAGGTACCGGTCGCCTTCTAGGTCGATCGGTCGACCTCCGGGTTTTTCTCAAACGTCTCGTTTCTGTTTCAAAACCAATCTTTCAGACTCGGGTTGTCCGGTTGAACACGAGACAAAAGTGTTGTCCAATATTTTATCGAAAATAACCTTCAAGAAATACTCCGAAAAATAGTAAAAACATTTTAAATCGATTGAGAGTATTAGGACATCATTTAGAAACATTGTTTTGATGTAAAAGCATATTAACACAAAATCATTGAAAGTGTTGTCCAATTTTTGTCTAAAATAAATTCGAAGAAATACTCCGAAAAATTAGTAAAAACAATTTAAATAATTTAAGAGTATTTGTACAACATTCAAAACATTGTTTTGGTATAAAAACAAAATCATCAAAATCATGATAAAACCATTTATCAAACAATCTCCCCCTTTTTGATGATTACAAACCAAAACAATTTAACGAGGTCGATTTTGAAAACAAAACAATTTTACCGGTTAAAAATGAACTATCCGTTGTGAGCGACAAAATTCCACGCAACATTAAACACAAAGATGTGAGTATAGATATACAAAACATTTAACCAAAAGCTCCCCCTATCAACATGCACGACAAGAGTAATATAGAAGCAATCAACCAAAAGCTAAAAGCTCAGCTTTTACATATTGAGCTTAAGAATCAAGAGCTTATAAGATCCCCCTGTCAACAAAACATTATTAGACATGAATATGAGTCCATAATCAATCAAATGGACTAAGTATAATCTACAACTTATGTCTTCTAATAGCCACAACTTATAGCTTCTTTTCTCGAGCTTATTTTAGCTTCTTTGAGCTAATAAGCTTATAACCTGTTTCTCCCTCTTTGGATTCATCAAAACGAATGTTAGCACGATAAAAACAACATATATTCATATCAAAGTGCACAACTAAACCGATTTATCGAGCTATTTGAACATTGAAGCTTATAAACCAAGTAGGAGGGAGAAGTCGATCAAATGACTTGTTGAAGCTTATGAAAACTCATTTGATTAGCAAAACATGATCTCTATAAATATATAAGACATTTGAAAATGAGAGAATCATGTAGGTGATGAATTTTTCATTGAAATATTTTATCGAACATTTGGGGGGCGTCAAAAATTGAAGAAGATGTATATATCCCTTGTAAATGCAATCAAGCCAAGTTTTTCATCACCAAAAGCAATTTTACAAATATAATCCAACAACAATCATCATTCACAACACAGTTATATAAGAATTCCATCAATATAACAAGTATAAGCATTTTCTCAAGGGTTCAACCCAATTAAGATAAATAGAGTAGAATTCTTACCATTTAATCGGTGAGGATGAGTAACAATGATGATAAACGAGCAATATAATCCCCAAAATATGTAATTTATGCAACAAAACTCATTTGAAGTGAATTGTGTGTGAAATTTGCACAGGGGACGAAAGTAGAGTGAAATTAACCAAAATGGCAGAGTATGAGAACATAAATGATGTTAACCAAAAATCTGCAGTGGGCGACTAGTCCAGGCTGAGGGCGACCGGTCGGAGCTGAGGGTGACCGGTCGGCCTCAGCCCTGGCAGTCCACTGGTTTAGTCTGTTTTGAAAATCCGAAATTTTTACCAAAAATCCGATTTTTCGCCCCTAAGTTTTAAAAACGTGCAAAATGCAAACGTAGACCTCATTCAATATACATTATGTCATAATCAAGCTCGAAATGAGGTAAGAGACTCGGCGGTTAATGATTTAAAACAAATGTCCGCGAGTTATCTTTGAGATGGAATTAAACACATCTCAAATTTTCGATATTAGAAACGCAATCCCTTAAAAAATATCGAATTTCAATATGTTTAGTTCGATTATGACGAACCATATTTTGAAAAAATTATAATCACCGGACTTGTTATCCCGAAAAATATGGACGTTTTAAAATTTTGGATATACAAGTCATAAGAAGAAGTGCCTTTCAAATATTTGAAAATTTCTTTTAACGGCACTTTAATGAGATTCGATGGGATAGTATTGAAGTCGAGCATATAGACATAAGGCATAGAAAATGTCGAGTCTAAAGAAGTAATAAACGTAGATAAACATACATGGAACTTGCTTGTCAATATGCCTTCCTCAACCTTTGTCAATTTTACATTGGTAGCCATAGAGGTTGAGATGGTTCTTCCTTCTTCAATGTCTAACTTCTTCAAAGGTTCTTACGTTTACTATAATTGTGAAATATTACCACCTTCTTGGCATTGTTTAACTTAAAGTCCAAGGAAGAAATTAAGCTCCTCCATCATGCTCATCTCAAATACACGTAACAACAACTTAGAAAACATCTTGTACAAAAATTCATTAGTAGCACCAAATCTACCTAAATTTGCACTAATAAGCAATCTTGCCCTTTTTCAAAAACAAAGAGAGTAGTATCAACTTTACCTCTTGTAAAACCATTTTGCAAAAAAAATAGCTAAGTCTATCAAACCATGCACGGGGTGCTTGTTTTAAACACACAAGGCCTATTATAAAAATCATTGGGCCTAGAAAAAATTTCAAATCCCGGTTGTTTTTCATAGACTTCTTTTAGAATAAAACCATTTCGAAAAGTAGATTTAACATCCATTTGGTAAAGCTTGAAAATTTTAAAACAAGAGTAGGCAAGTAAAATGCGAATAGCTTCAAAAACATGCTACGGATGCAAATGTTTCATCAAAATCAATTACCTTCTTCTTGACATTACCTTTTGAGCTATTAACCTCGCCTTGGTCATCAAACTTGTTACAAAATATCAAATAATTTCTGCAAAATCTTAACAAGATATCTTTGCACAAAAGCATAGTAATATTGAATAATAGAGATACAATAACAAGTAACACATACTATGCTTTCAAACAAATCATCAAGAGTTTCATAAAACATGTAAGTTCAAATAAGCTTTTAGAAAGCTATATAAGGTCTCTTTTGAAATTTAAAAAATTCAAGAGCATATAGTTGAGACCTTATTTAAACGAAGCATTTGAACAACAGTTTTTGACAAGAATGAATATGAGCAATCAAATGCATAATTCTAAGATAAGGATGAAAATCAAATGTTTTTATCAAAACAAATTATAATCCTTTATAAAACTTGGATAAAACAAGCTTTATCGAATAGTGCCTTTCAAAAATCGAAAAATCCTTTTAATGGCACTTGTATGAGATACTTTGAAATATCTTTAAACGCAAGCACATAGGCATATGGCAAAAATATATCAAGTCTATGAGATGAATGATGATCGTACCACGATAGTTTATGTCTCTTTTGTCAAATAATGAGTAGATAACCATTGACGAAGATATATAAATCCTATACAATTCTTAAAACAAATATTGCCCAAAAACATATCAATAGAAGTGTAGGCTAAAGCAATAAAAGATATCATAAGTATATTATGCATAATAAGTCCATAAGAGATGATGAACATACAAATCATTATAAATACACAAGAGTTTTAAAAAATAAGAGAGTGCATAGTGTATTTCTGATATGATTGTATAATAATGATAGTTGATGTGATATTTTTTTGTTTAAATTATAAATGCATGTGATTGATGATTTGAAAAATGAGAAAAGTCAATAGTATATTTTTTGAAAATTTTCATAAGCAATCACATATTCATGTAAAATTTTGTCCAAAAAGTGGAAAGGGTGAAAAAAATTCACAAGCAAGCACTCCAGAATCTTCCTCCTCCGGCTCCTCTCCCTCATCCTGTCCCACTTTTCCGGCGATCTCACTTAAGGGTTTGTTGGGGATTTCCCAACACTTTTGCACGTCATTTTCATTCACTTGTCTTTTTGTTGTATAGTTTACTAAATTATCTACCATCACTATATATGATATATAAATATGTTCTATCCAAGATGTCTACAAGTTATGCTTTAAACTTACTTTCCATTTCAAAATATCATGGAATATATTTATATATGTCACATATATTATTATTATTATTACTACTACTACAATTATGTAAATTTATGTGTTAATACAAGATAAGCAGTTACTTTTTGTTCATGTAAAAATAAAATGGCATGTTTGGGAATCAAAATCATTTGGGGAATAACAACTATTTGGAAAATGTATGTGTTTGGACGATGAAACTATTATTCTGTTGGGCTTCACTTTGTAGTCTTTGCCGTGTGTTGTGGGCTAAGACGATGTTTGGAATTATAATCACAATGTTCCTTTTAACTCTCGGATCACAATTTTATATTTTGGCAAATATGGTGGTGAATAATAAGCAATAATCATTTTTAAACATTAGGTACTAAAAAAAATGAATAAAATTAAACATTACTACATCTAATAGCACCAAATAATATTGAAATTTGCCAACCACCTTCCCTAAAACCTAACAATGGTCAAGGATAACTCTGTTGCAAGTAATTCACATTTCAAACTTGTAAATATTTTGGAATTTGACATTTGAAGAATAGTTTTGATAACAAATGGACATTATGCACGGGAGACGTCAACTTGTTTAACAATATAGTAGTGTTGTTGGCAAAGATGTTAAACGGCCCATTGGCCCGGACCATTTAAACCGGAAAAAAGAGGGTTAGGGCCAAATTATTTTGGCCCGTTTAAATCCGGGCCTTTTTTTGGCCCGGACTGTTTAGCCCGAGGCCCGTTAGGGCTAGCCCGTAGGTTAACCGGGCTAGCCCGCTAGCCCGCCAATTTTGTTTTTTTTTTTAAATAAATATAATTCTAATATTATAATTCTATTTTATTACATATTGCCTATTACTAGATATATTTTTCCAAACTCACATCTCCTCATCTTTAATAGGTTTAAATATATAATTTTTAAACTATGACTTATAGTCATATGAATATTTTTTTTAAAAAATATTATTTTTTTCCATTTTAAATGAGTATATATTATATAATGCTATCTTTTATTATTATAGTTTTGTTTTTAAAGTTTAGATCATGGAATATTTAAATTTTATAATTCTGTTAATGCATGCAATATAATTATAAACCATTCAAGATTTTTTTATAATGAATACTTTAACTTAACATGTTAAACTTAAATGTTATATATGTTCGAGTTTAAATTTTTAGATTTAAATGTATAACTTTTAATTTTTTTTACTTACGGCCCAATAGTAGTCGGTTTAGCCCGAAGCCCGCCAGGATTAAGGTTAGGTTCATAATATGCTAGTATGTTTAATAGTGGCACATTTAGCCCGAAGCCCGTTAGGGCTAGCCCTATAGGACTAGGGCCAACACGTTTAACATCTTGTTGGTTCATACTTATCAAATAAAATAAAATACATAATTAAGGTCTAGAATTTTTGACATGAAGACTTATTGTTGTAAAAGAGATCTTGGCCCACAAGAAGATATATAAAATAGCGACTCTTATCAACATTTAGTAGTTATTGTTAGTCCAAGTGACTACGATAATCTAGAGGGGGTGAATAGATTATGCCGATTTTTCGCAAATCGCCATCTTTTTCGAATGAACAAGTAAATGACAAGAATGTAAATGCGGAAATTAAACAACACTCGTTGATTTATAGAGGTTCAACCCACCTAGGGCCTAATCCTCTACCACCCCAGTATCTCCGGGATGGATTTCAAAAAGAAAAAAAGATTTTATTAATTTCCAAAACTAATACAACACCTTGAGGATTACCACAATCCTCTTACAACACCTTCAAGAAGATTACCACAATCTTCCTTCACCACCTTTGAAGAGTACCACACTCTCCAAACACCTATCACCTAGATCACCCAAGTATATTCTTACCACAAGAATACTCACAAGGATATCTTGTGTTGAATGATGGACAAAATTCAAGATTACAACTCTATAAAACCAATACAAAGATTGAGTGCAAGTGTAATCAAGAATCAAAAGCCTAGACCTCAAAGATATGCAAGTGAAAGTGCTTAGGCTATTACAACAAGAATGTAAAAATGAAAGCTTGAAGAATTTGCAGATTTCTTGTTGTGTATTTTGCTTGTATGTGTTGTGTCTTGTGTCTTCAATTCATCCTCCATTTATAGGAGAGTCTTCACCAACATAGGCTCTTTCTTCTTCAATTTTGTCTACAAAAAGAGGATCACAAGATGTAGAAATATTGTACAAAAATGAAAAGTAAATCTTGCTGATAAGGATTGCAACGGTTGGAATTTTTGCTGTCAAAAATTACATAGGGCGACCGGTTGCCCTGTATAAGATTTCGAACGTTTGAATGAAAATAGTGCGATCCAGGTAAGAGTTGCAGGGGGGTGCAATCGGTCGCCCTAGGGTGCGACCGATCGGCCCCCTGCTTGACCGGTCCCCTGCTCCAATTTTTCAAGTCTGCAAGTTCTGTTTCAATCTGTGCGATCTTCAGGTACCGGTCGACCTTTTGGGCGACCGGTCGACCTCCAATTTTAAATGTTGTCCGATTTTTATCAAAAATAAACTTCAAGAAATACTCCAAAAAATTAGTAAAAACATTTTAAATCACTTGGGAGTATTTTGACAACATTTATAAATATTGTTTTGGTGCAAAAACCAATTTAAACAAAACCATCAAAAGTGTTGTCCATTTTTATCGAAAAATAAATTCTAAGAAATACTCCAAAAATTAGCAAAAATATTTTAAATCATTTAGGAGTATTTGGACAACATTTATTGACATTGTTTTGGTATAAAAACTCATTTAAACATAATCATCAAAATCTTGATAAAAACATTTATCTAACAAACTCCCCCTTTTTGATGATTACAAACCAAAACAATTTTAGGAAGTCGATTTTAAAACAAAACAAATTTTCCGGTCTAAAACATCAAACCATTACAAGCAAGATTTATCATAAGTACAAACACACACAAGGATAGGAGCAAAGATTTTTCAAAATCTTTTTTGCACAAGCTCCCCCTATCAACATGCATAACAAAAATAAGTAGAAGCAAACAACTAAAAGCTAAAAGCTTGAATTTCATGAGCTTAAAAGCTCCCCCTGTCACAAAAGCATCATTAGTCAAGCATAAAAGTCCATAATACATCACATGGACTAAGTATTATCCATAGCATCATGCTTTTTAAGAGTTCTAGCTTATAGTTTTTCTTGCGAGCTTATTTACGCTTCTTTGAGCTTATGAGCATTTTTCTTGTTTCTTCCCCTTTGGAATCATCAAAAATAATGTTAGCACGATAAAAACATCATACATTTATATCAAACTGTGCAATTTAATCGATTTATCGAGCATATTGAATATATAAGCTTAAATTCCAAATAAAAGGGAAACAAATTGCTCATTTGATTTGAAAAGCTCATTTGATTGATAAAACATGATCTCTATAAACTTATAAGACTTTTCAAATCAAGAGAATCATGTAGGTGATGAATTTTTCATTGAAACATTTTGTCGAACACTTGGCGTGCGTCGAATAAAACAAGAGAAATATAACGCCTTTGTGATTCGTTTAAGCCAAAAAATTTCATCACCAATTGCAATACAACAATATTCATTCATCAACAATCATCATATACAATCATACGAATACAAGAATTTCATCAAAATAGCAAGGTATACGCACATTCTCAAGGGTTCAACCCAATTGAGATTAAAAAGAAAAATTCTTACCATTTAATCGGTAAAGATGAACAATGATGATGATAATCGAGCCTCATGAAGTCCAAAATATAAAATGTATGCAATAAAACAAATTTGAAGTGAAATTTGTGTGCAAAATTCGAAGGGGACGAAAAATGAACATAAAAGACCAAAATGATTGTGACTGAAGACAGAAGCGATTTTAACCAAAATAAAAGCTAATGGCGACCGGTTGTCGTTGAGGGCGACCGGTTGCCCTCAACCCCATCAGCCCACTGTCTTGCCCAATTTTTCAAAATCCGATTTTTCGCCCCTAAGGTTTAAAAACATGCAAAATGCAAACGCAAACCTCATTCAATATGCATTATGCCTACCGAGCTCGTATCGACGCAAAAGTCTCGGAAGATAGCAGTTTTGTAAAAATGTCCGCTAATTGATCTTGAGATGGTACAAAAGATATCTCAATTTTTCGTTTTGAAACACAATCCCTTAGAAAATGATGTCGAATCTCAATATGTTTAGTACGGTTATGATGAACCGGGTTTTGAGCAATATTTATAGCGGATATATTATCACAAAAGATAGGAACACTTTCAAAAAAATATTTATAATCCGCTAAAGTTTGTTTCATCCAAAGTAATTGAGTACAACAAAAAGCCACGGAAATATATTCGGCTTCGGCCGTTGAAAGTGAAACATAATTTTGTTTCTTTGAAAACCAAGAAACTAGGCAATCACCTAGAAATTGACATAATCCGGAAGTACTTTTACGATCATCAATATTTCCCGCATAATCCGAATCACTATAACCTTTAAGAGAAAATTTTCATTCTTTGGATAAAATAAACCATATTGAATAGTGCCTTTCAAATATCTAAAAATTCTTTTAACGACACTCATATGAGATTCTTTGGGATTGCTTTGAAAACGAGCACATAGGCATACGACATGAAGAATATCCGGTCTACTTGCGGTTAAATAAAGTAAACTACCAATCATACCTCGATACTTGGATTCATCAATCGGCTTGCCTTTTTCATCTTTGTCAATCTTGACGTTTATTGCCATTGGGGTAGAAACGGTTCTTCCTTCTTCAATTCCGAACTTCTTCAAAAGTTCTTTTGTATACTTGTATTGTAAGATGTATATTTCTTCTTGGCATTGCTTAATTTGAAGTCCAAGGAAGAAGTTGAGCTCCCCCATCATGCTCATTTCAAATTCACCTTGCATTAACTTAGAAAATTTCTTGCACAAGGATTCATTAGTAGCACCAAAAATAATATCATCAACATAAATTTGCACTAATAAGCAATCTTGCCCTTTTTCAAAAACAAAGAGAGTAGTATCAACTTTACCTCTTGTAAAACCATTTTGCAAAAGAAAAGAGCTAAGTCTATCATACCATGCACGGGGTGCTTGTTTTAAACCATATAAGGCCTTTTTAAGTTTATAAACATCATTAGGCCTAGAAAAATTTTCAAACCCCGGAGGTTGTTTTACATAGACTTCTTCTTGAATAATACCATTTAGAAAAGCGGATTTAACATCCATTTGGTAAAGCTTGAAATTTTTAAAGCAAGAATAGGCAAGTAAAATACGAATAGCTTCTAAACGTGCTACGGGTGCAAATGTTTCATCATAATCAATACCTTCTTCTTGACAATAACCTTGAGCTACTAACCTTGCTTTGTTTCGAACAATATTGCCTTGGTCATCGAGCTTGTTCCGAAACACCCATTTTGTACCAATAATGGTTTGAGATGGAGGACAAGGTACTAATTCCCATACATCATTCTTTTCAAATTGATTCAACTCCTCTTGCATTTCTAAAAACCAATCCTCATATTCAATTGCTTCCTTAGCATTTTTAGGCTCTTTTTGAGATATAAGAGCTTTTTCGGCAAATTTTCCTCGAGTCATTACTTTATCAAGGGGATCACCAATAATAAGATCTTTTGGGTGATCTCCCTTAAATTTCAATGCTACGGGAAGATTCGAAGTATCACCTTTATCTTCTTGAGGAACATTTGAGCTTGAAGGTTGATCATTTTGAGTATCATCTTGAACAATGGGTTCAACAATATCCTCTTCATCACTTTCATCATTGGGTATCCTTTCAACACCCGAAGCTTCATTGAATTTGACATGGATGGATTCTTCAACAACCCCACTAGTTTTATTGTAAACCCGATAAGCTTTGCTCTTAGTTGAATACCCCATAAATATTCCTTCATCGGCCTTAGGATCAAGTTTGTCCAATTGATTCTTAGTATTCAAAATAAAACATTTACATCCAAATATTTTGAAATAACTAATATTTGGAGTTCTTCCTTTCCAAAGCTCATATGGAGTTTTATTTATTTTAGGACAAATATAAACTTGATTCATGACATAGCAAGCGGTACTTACGGCTTTGGCCCAAAAATATTTTGGAAGTGAAAATTCATTGAGCATGGACCGACTCATTTTTGAAGTGTCTGATTCTTTCTTTCGGCTACTCCATTTTGTTGAGGTGTCATTGGAGCCGAAACATTGTGACTATATCCCTTGGTTTCACAAAAGACTCTAAATTCTCCGTCAAATTCTCCACCTCGATCACTTCGAATAGACTTAATAGTATCTTCCTTTTCATTTTCAATAAGTCTACACAACTTAACAAACTCATTAACGGCATCGCTTTTATTTGTAAGAAATAGAGCCCAAGTATATCTAGAAAAATCATCAACTATAACAAAAGTGTAATGTTTTCCACTTAGACTTGCCGTACCAATATCCCCATACAAATCAAGATGAAGCATTTGTAGGGGTTTGGTAGTGGAAATTTCATTTTTGGGCTTAAAACTACTCTTAACTAATTTGTTCTTTTGACAAGTGTCACATAAGCCAAGATTTTCAAAATTCAATTTGGGTAGTCCTTTTACATGTTGGTTTTTGTAAATAGTTAGCGAATTTTTGTATCCAACATGTCCAAGTCGCCTATGCCATAAACTAGTTAAATCATTATTGGCGACAAGACAAGAAACATTTTGACTAACCAAATCACTTGTACAAATTTTGTAAAGATTGCATTTTCTAATTGCTTCACAAATAATTTTATCATTTTTGGAAATAAGGCATTTTTCTTTATTAAAAACAACATTATAATTTGAATCACAAAGTTGGCTAACACTTATCAAATTGAACTTAAGCCCTTCTACTAAAAGAACATTACTAAGAGAGAAAGAAGAGTTACCAATTTCTCCATTTCCAAGAATTCTTCCTTTGCCATTGCCGAACATGACCATACCCTCTTTTTGGAGCTTGATGTTGGTAAAAAGTTCTCTCTTTCCGGTCATATGGCGTGAACATCCGATGTCCACGAGCCATTTTGAATCTTCCATTGTTGTTATAGCCCCTATAACCTACAAAGGAATTATTTTTAGGTACCCTATAATTTTGGGGTCCATGGGGGTTAGCCTTGAGACCTTTAGGTCTCCAATAATAGCTAAAATTATTCTTCAATTTACAATTGCTAGCATAATGTCCATTCTTACCACAATAAAAACAAGTAATAATACGAGGACTACTAGCACGTACAAAGGTTGGACCTTGGTCTTTTTTCTTAAAAACATTTTGAAAAGGTTTGTAACCAAGTCCTAATTTAGAATGCTCACCTCTTTATGCATCTAAAATTTTTGTGACTTTATCCGTACTTAAATTGAATCGATGCACATCCTTTTTCAAATTTTCAATATCATTTGTGAGCGTTTGTTTTTCGGTTTCAAGAGTACGGACTATAGTAAGAGTAATAGCATGAGCCTTATCAAGAGAATCATAAGAAGTAAATAATTTATCTTTTTATAGTTTAAGCTCTTTATGCTCCTTTTTCAAATTCTTGTATTTAACAATCAAATTTTGAAACTCATTTTGCAATTCATCAAAATCACATTGTAATTCATCAACTAGGGAAGAATATGAAGCATTAGAGCGTACCTCGGTATTTTCATCGTCTATGGCCATAAGACCATGTTTGGATTATCCTTCCTCGTCGGTTGTTTCAAGTAATTCATCCCAAGTTTTGACGTCCGCATTTAACGCCTTCTTTTTCGGAAAAGGCTTTTTCTTCTTTTGTTCCTCTTCCGCTAATTTCGGGCAATCGGCTATGTAGTGCCCGGATTTTCCGCATTTGAAACAAGAATTGTCTCTAGGCTTTCTTGCTTTATTTTTGTTTACAAATTTTGCAAATTTTCTAACAAGAGCCGCCGTTTCTTCATCATCCTCGTCACTAGCATAATAAACATTATTAGAAGAAGATGCTAAGTCTTTAATAATATTTTGCGTACACGGTTTAGAGGTGGATGGTTGAGAATTTTTCCTTTCCTTGAGATATACTTCATAAATGAGGAGGTTCCCAATGAGCTCATCAAACTTGAGTGTCTCAAGATTTTGAGCTTCCGTGATTGCCGTCACCTTTTCGGACCATGAGCCGGGAAGGGTGTTCAATACCTTGGTCACCTTGTCTTTTTCGGAGATGACCTTTCCAAGAGCCACAAGAGGATTGAGAATGTTGTCAAGCCTTTCCACCATTTTTGATATGCTTTCACCATCATGCATATTGAAATTTTCAAAGTCTTTCACAAGCATTGTTTTTCTTGCTTGCTTCACTTTCTTTGTGCCCTCATAGATGGTTTCTAATTTTTCCCAAACTTCATGTGCCGACCTTATGCCCCTTATACGATTATACTCGGTGGCGGTAAGAGAGCAATGCAAAATATTTAAAGCCTTACCGTTTAGAGAGAAGGCTTTTTTGTCATTTTCATCGAACTCCTTGAATGGTTTGGGAGTTGTGGTGCTATCGACCGGTCGGCCCCCTGCTTGACCGGTCCCCTGCTCCAATTTTTCAAGTCTGCAAGTTCTGTTTCAATCTGTGCGATCTTCAGGTACCGGCCGACCTTTTGGGCACTCGGCCGACCTCCAATTTTAAATGTTGTCCGATTTTTATCAAAAATAAACTTCAAAAAATACTCCAAAAAATTAGTAAAAATATTTTAAATCATTTGGGAGTATTTTGACAACCTTTATAAACATTGTTTTGGTGCAAAAACCAATTTAAACAAAACCATCAAAAGTGTTGTCCATTTTTATCGAAAAATAAATTCTAAGAAATACTCCAAAAATTAGCAAAAATATTTTAAATTATTTAGAAGTATTTGGACAACATTTATTAACATTGTTTTGGTATAAAAACTCATTTAAACATAATCATCAAAATCTTAATAAAAACATTTATCTAACAGTTATTATATATTGCGGATGGATTTAAAAGATTTGATGGTCGTAATGTACTTGAGAGTTTTAATTAGCATAGGAATATAATATTTGTAGTCCTATATATATGTAGTAGCGAGCATCGATATTTCGATATTTTATAAAGGGAAGCTAGAGATTTATTATTGAGTTTAATGATTCTTCGGATAAAGAAAGTGAGATTTCGTTTAGGCGCCCAACAATTAAAAGAGTTAATCGAAGTGGACTATCCCAAAGAATAATTTCGGCGATCCATTGTCCAGAGTTTTTGGACTAAATCGATAATTTGGGGTAACAAATTATAACAAGAATAATGAATAGTGAAACCGAATTAGCCGAACAGCGTCGGCGACATCAAGTCGAATGGGCTCGAAGACACGAAGCAGAATGGGACGAACAACACCGGCGACATGCAGCAGAATGGGACGAACAACTCCGACGACACCAAGCAGAACGAGCCGAACAAATCCAGCGACACGAAGCTGAATTGGCCCAACAACGCGAAAGCAGTCGGGCCCAACAACAACAATAACAACAAGAGGTCATCATCTTGCATTATGATAGTGATTTTGCTGATTTCATCGAAAATGAAACCTTCGATATGGGGGAAGTGATTCAACAAGATAAATTATCGGAGGAAGTGATTTCAAGATACCTGAAAACAAGGAATCCTGATAATGAAATGATTAGAGACGATGGAGATTCCAAAATCTGTACGGTTTGCCAGGACAATCAACATAATGATGATAAGAAGATGATTGTGATTCTAGATTGCGGGCATGAATATCACTCTTGCTGCCTTAAACAGTGGCTGCAACGCAAAAATATTTGCCCCCTCTGTAAAAGGATTGGCATTAAGCTGTGAGGAGATGATCATGATAAATTTGATTGATTTTATTTAGATAGGATGATTTTGTTGTCCACTTAATAGCTAGGATGTTTAGTTTTCTTAATAAGATTCTTGATAGGTGATTTTTGTAATATCTTACTAATATATCTTACTAATTGTTACGTATGAGTACTGAATTATACTTTGATTCTTTCATGTTTATAAATATTCTATTTAATTTGCATTCTAACATATATCTATATAAAGGTCAAATAATATATATGTGGAGTTTCTAGTACTTGTGCATATAATTATGTATTGATAACCTACGCTTCAAGGTTGTGCTTGGCTTTGTGGTGCGCTAGCATAAGAATAACATTTTGTTAATTTCCAGATTCACTGAAATGTATAGGATACGAATACGATACAACACAGGTACGAGAATACTGGTGTAAAATCAATTATTTCCATATTTTTAAGGGCAAAAGTGTAATTTTGGCCCAATTAATTATTTCCATATTTTTTAAGGATAAAAGTGTAAATTCGGCTCAAATCAATTATTTCCATATTTTTTAAGAGTATAATTAATTGTAATTTTGGCCCAAATCAATTATTTCCATATTTTTAAGGGTGAAAAATGTAATTTCGGCCCAATTCAATTACTTTCATATTGTTTAAGGGTAAAAGTGTAAATTTGGCCCAAATAAATTATTTCCATATTTTAAAGGGTAAAAGTATAACTTCGGCCCAAATCAATTATTTCCCATTTTTGGGAAAAGGACATAAATACCCCATTTTCCATAACCAATCCCTGCACAATGTCCATTTTCCACTGATTTTGGACAAAAATACCCATTTCCGCTGATTTTTGACAAAAATAACCACTTTCCGCTGATTTTTGACAAAAATACCCATTTTCCGCTGATTTTTTGCGTTGGTTTCTTTTTTGTTTCTTTGTTGTTTCAAACATGTTTGTTGTTTCTTTGCTGTTTCATACCTGTTTCATTTATGTTTCTTATATGTTTCACTTAGCAAATTTTTCATTGCATTCCACAGTTGCATGGTGAAAATCTCAGTTGTGGTATGCCACAATGGACAATGGGAAGAAAATAGAGAGTATACCAACTTTGAGATAACAAAAATACTGATTCCAATGGGCTGCACATTCAGCGTCCTAAAAGAAATCTTGGAACAACAAATTCAATTCAGAAAATTTGAGCTTACTTGTCCATCATCGGCTACGAGAAATGAACACGACTCCACTATCAGACCAAAAAATACTTTGTATTGACTTCCAACATCGTAGAATTATTGAATGCATCAACTATAGCGGTGAAAGACCTACTAGTAACAACTTTGCTACAGTACGTGAGATCTTTAGTTCAAGATTACACATGCAGACTTACATTGACAATTCTCTAAAACTACTAGTAAAATTACAGCATTTGGCATGCTCAACTCTGCGATTCTCGATGCATATGATCATCTTAATCATGTTCTTGGAGTTTCTTCCCGTCCCCAAATGTTGTTCACTAATTCAGATGGAACTTCCCTTTTGAATCCTTATTTTGATCGAATTAAATGATAAACATCTTCGCATCTGTCTTTTTTCCTCGATCACCTCTCCGAAGTTGCCTCATGTAATTTCTCGCACACATGTTTACCAACTCAAGATGCAACTGCTTACTCTGAATAAAGGTTCTAAATCAATGTAATCATATTTGGATGAGGTAAAACTTCTTTCTTATGTAAATGAAACTGTAAAAGATATCACATGAACTAAAAAGATGAAGAGTATATGGGGGAAAAACTACACTATTTCTCTAAATTTAAAAATAATTTACTACAAACTTTTATCACATGATCCTCTGTTTCACAATTGTTTCTTACATGTTTCATTTATGTTTCTTACATGTTTCAACTGATTACATCATCATTAAGATTTACGTAACAACAATTCTCTAAAATCATTAGGAAGTGGAGGTAGAAACTCAATGTCGTTGTCATCGTCATCACCATTTTGCAGCTTCAACTTAGCATGATTGTGAAGCAGATTACTGAGTCTTGCTTGTTCATTCTCTATCTTGAACGCTTCAACGTCCATAACCTTCCCAACAACGACATAACAAGCAACAAAAAATCCCACATTCACTATAAAAAAAAATATACACAGTCAGATAGATAACACAACAAATCAAAAACAATAAAAAAGAACAAATATATGGAAAATACATAAAAGAACAAAAGAAACATAAATGAAACAACTTCGAAACAACATCGAAACAAACGAAAAACTTCAAATCACAAAATAATAAAAAAACACAGAAAATTGGGTTCACCTCCACCGCCGTAATTAAACCTCTTCCCCACCACCACCCTGAGGACCACGTTCAAATTCAAATCACTGAACCACTTTTTCATGTCCACCAACACTCTCCCCGATTCATCCTTCTTCTCCTTCCAGAGCTTATAAAGCTCGCCAGTAGATTGTGCCGTAAGGAGCAAAGCCGAACATGGCGAAGTCATGGCTCAAGTGTTTGGCGGCTCTTAATCTCGGGCGGGATGAAACAACGACATCGCAGGTGGTGGACAATTCTTTGGCTAATTCCCAGCTGCTCACCACCAGGGCTCGACGTACGCCGAGTCGGGTCGTGAAAATTGGGTCATATTTATCTGCCAGGGAAGCTAGGTTTATGTGAGGAAGTTCGGCGGAGGAGCCGCCAGGCATGAGGTGGAGGTGGCCTGTAAAACGCCGTGCGCCGCCGGCTTCGGGTGGCGCGCCAGTTTTTGGCTTAGCCAATCTTGACCAGAGCAATATGTAATAGAGGAAGAAGAAGGCAATGGCTGCATAGATGGAAGAGCCGAAATATTCCATGGTTAGGTATTGACTGGATTCTATGGAAATGTAAGAAATTGGAGGGTAAAAAACTGAAAAGAAAAGTAATAGGGTGAGTATATTTGTGAAGTCCAGGACCGGGTTGTGTAGATTTGTGATAGGTGGATATTTTTGTCTTTTTTTAAAAATCAGGGTATTCTATGTTATTTCCTCTTTTTTTTAAGGGTAAAAGTATAATTTTGAGTGGAATCAATTAACTTATATATTGACTTTTGCGATTCTGAAAAAGCCAGCCGACATTGTAGGATTAATTTGTTACCGTTACAGTTAACTTTAGGGTTTATATATCGGGTAGGTCTCATGTCAGATCGTCTAACGGATCCTAATCCGTTAGACGGATCCAAAAACCCTAACCCGTCTTGCCATATGGGTTAAACTGAAATAGTTCAATTCTTCTGTGACCCATCTACTCTCGGTCCGCCTCTTTATCTCTCTAAACTCTCTCTCACAACCTCATTAACTTGTAGAAGAAGAATAATTCAAAAGAGAAGAAAAGGTAGAAAAGCTAATACGGGAAGAATTCAAAAAAGAAGAAAGAAGTATCCAAAATTAGGGCTCCTGGTACGCCAGAGCGAAGAGGCGGTCGCGGTGGCACACGACGTTGCATTCTACTGTCTTCGAGGAGATTCGTCGCCGCAAAATCTCAATTTTTTGCAGCAACAATAGAGTAATACATGTCAGCAAAATGGCGAATCGATCGATTATTGGTCGCGAAGAAACGATCAAGAATATCTCAACATTTGAGTGGAAGATTATCTTTAGTTATGGTCCGTGAAAATTCAACAAGTGGGTTTTTTTTTCCTACGAACATTATCCTGTGAAAATTCATGTGGTTTTCCATGCTCTGCTTTCTTTTCTCTGTTCTTTTGTATGGTCACTCTCTTTGGCTTCATACAAATTATGTTGGAGTTGGCAGAACTTCTATAATGCATGATGGCCTATAAGATTTTCAGATGATTTAAAAACAGAGAAGAAAGAATTCAACACAGAAAGAAAAAATAGCAAAGAAAAAGCCAATACTTTTTAGGTGATCTGCTAATACTTTTCAATGGGACAACTAATACTTTTTATCAGAAGAATTAATACTTTTCGGGGAAATTACAAAAAAACTTTTAGGGAAAAAACTAATATTTTTCAGGGGTAACTGCTAATACATTTTATGGGGACAAGTAATACTTTCGACGGTAAAAACTACTTTTTTCGGATAACTATTAAATATTTTTAAGTAAATTACGTGCTAATACTTTTCTGATGGACTATTAATATTTTTCAGATGAAAACCCAATACCTTTTAGCGGCATCGTGATATTACATTTCAAAAGAACTGTTAATACATTTTAGAAGAGCGACTAATACTTTTCAGAAGGACTGTTAATACATTTCAAGAGAAAAATTTAATTATATTCAGGGAAACTACTAATACATTTCAGAAGAACTGCTAATACATTTTAGAAGGACGACTAATACTTTTCAGAAGGACTGTTAATACATTTCGGGAGAAAAATTTAATTATATTCGAGGAACTACTAATACTTTTTCGAGGAACTACTAATACTTTTTGAGGGGCTGCTAATACATTTTGGGAGTATATTTAGGAGAAATACTAAAAACTCTTCAAGGAACTACTAATACATTTGGAAGAATCGCTAATACTTTTTAGAAGGATTTACTAATACTTTTCAGAAGTAATGTTAATATCGATGGTTCCTGAAAATTACTAAACACCACTGCTAATATTACGAAAACGCCACCGGGTCCGTGGGTCAGATCCGTCTAACAGGTCAGACCCATTAGACGGTCTAATAGGAGTTTTTGTGTTATATATCTGGATTTCTACCATCACGCACAGTATTACGGTGCCGTTACCTCTCTTCTAAATGTTCCTGCACAAATCTTCCAAAATTTACTGTTGATCCGAGTTATTGGAAAATCTACATCTACGCTCACGGTTTTATATTAATTTTAATTAGATGTTAATATGTTAATATAGTCGTTAATATAGTCTATCTACAATGGTGTAATAAACCAATTAAAGTTCTCATTCTGCTTTTTGAGAAGGGATTTAAGGAGTATTTGCACAAGATTATATTAGCTTAAAATCAGAATTTAAAATCAGAATTAAAAGTCAGAATTTTGCTAAGGTGCAAGAGTGTTTGCAGACATGTGATTTTGAATTTTCTTTTGTGGAGAAATAATCTGAATATTTGAAGCCTGAATATTTGAAGCTAGTCTTTGCGCGTCAAAATGATTATGTCATTTGGGTAACCCAATCTGTTGCACTTCTTTTTCTGCCTTAACGTGCTCCGCAAAATATCTCATTCCTAATCTGTATAAATGAATCAAATCGAACATAATATAGGATTTATTTGATCTAATAGATACATTTTATTCATTAGAATACTCTAACAAAATATATAAAACCACCTCAATATATAATATTCTAAAATTATCTACAATTTTTCTTCTCCAATGAATCTTAATATTTTCTCTACTTTTTTTCTCGGGATAATTTCACTTTTGGTACCCAAAATTTACCATATTTTCGCTTTTGGTACCCAATGTTCCCACTTAATCAATTTTGGTACCCTAAGTTTGAGACGTTAATCACTTTCACTACATGCCGTTATTTTTCCATCCAAAACTGACGGCTAACCTGTTACTGACTTGCTGCAGGTAAAAAGTGGTTTCTTTTTATATTACATATATATATATATGTTAATAAAATAAAAAAATTCATTTTTCTTTTTTTTTTCTTCTCTTCCACTTCGTCCTCTCCATCTCAGCACCATGGGCTTTCATATTTCTTCCCATTTTCTTCACCCAACCCACGTTAAATTCCTCCATTCTTCTAAGCAATCGAAAACCTCTTCCCCCAAATTTTCAATTCCTGACTCTCTTTATGAAAAAGACAATCTTGCAAGCAGAGACGGAGCTATAGCTCCTGTTACGGGAGCACGTGCCCCTGTAAGTTTTTCATTTTTTTTTCTTTTTTTTTGGGTATTATATTATTTATGTAATATTACCCCTAAATTTATAATTTATATAATATTAATAACATACTAATATTATAAATTAAAAAGTATTATATAAAGAGTTTTATAATAGTATTGTATAACATTATTAATGTGATATAATTTTTTAAAACAATATATTAATTATGGAAAAAAAATCAAATGTGCCTCCATTAATTATTTTTAAAATAGTTTGTAATTTTAATTATTGTGTGCCCCCGCTATAAAAAAATTTCTGGATTCGTCTCTGCTTGCAAGCAACCATTTTCCATAAGCGCGTAAACCAAGAGCATACGTCTTTTTCTTGGTGTTGATGAAAAAACCATTACAGAACAATATACTTACAATCAATATTGGAAGAAATAAACAACTCACTCGGATTGAGTTCTGCACGGTAAACGGGGCTGAGGCGGAGGAAAGAGGAGAAATTTAGTGGTGGCATGATGGAGGACAGCGTAGGAGAGGCGGTGGGGGGTTTTCTTGTCGGAGGCGGAAGGTGCGATGTGTTTCTTACGATTCGTTGAAGAAGAGGATGAGGAAGAAGAGCGAGAGAACGCCACCGTTAATCCACCAAATGAGAGGTGGGAGAAGTTGGTGGTCGGGTGGCGGGCCAAGCGAGAAAGGAGCGACATGAGGGTATAGTGGTAATTGACTGAGGAGTTGGGGATTGTATTAATAACAACATCAATTATCACTGATAATTGAGTGAGGAAGCAAAAAATTATCAGATAATCTGTGATTTTGATTTTGGAGTTTTATGGAGTCAAAGGCTTGAAATTAGTTTAGTCAACAAAGAAAAAATGATTAATAAATGTGAAGCCTCGATTTTTCCGAGCTATTAATTGATTCTTATTGTCGTTTATACTTTTGATCGACTATTTTACCGCGTCATTTTGATGGGTAATTTTTAATAATACATATATTTTGTACTTTATTTCATTTTATTTAATTACTTGTGATCATGATCTTTATTAATTCTATTTTGCATTTATGATCACTTGATTGATCATTATTACTATTTTTGTATTTATTAGTCACCTTAGAATTTTAAGAGACTATTTATTTTAGAGACTTTTCCCTTATAGAATTAAGATTTTGATTTAGATTAAGTGATCATGAGACTTATAAGTGATCAAGGAAATCACTAATTATTTTGCAGATTGATATATTTCATCTGTTATCATCAAATTTGGGACAAAAAAAATATATGGAATTACCATAATGCCCTCATAGTGGACGGCCATGATGATGATTTTTGGAGTAAAAATATCATCCAACTCTTGTACACCTACACCTTATATTAGTCATCATGTGTATAATTATACCATTAATTCAAACATTATACACATCATCTCTTACATTACTTCTTTAATATTATTTTTGCCAACATGTTGGAAGTCTTCCAACATTCCATTAAAACATTCTCTTGCCCATACCTTTGACCTTCAAAATATTCCCCATGCATGAGGCAAAATGCAAGACACAATTAAACAAAATTTTCTCCCCCCTCTCTACCAATGTGGACGGCCACATGAAGGAAATTGAACAAAATTTGTTCATTTCATCCAACACATTTTAATCCTCTAACTAATTCTCCTCCTTCTCTCTAACCTCTCTCTAAAATTCATTCACATCTTCAAACCTTCAAACAAAAATTCATTCTTATCTTCAAACCTTCAAACACCAACTCTTCACATCTTCAAATCTTCAACATAAATTCTTCATATCTTCAAGTACACCTTCTTCACATCTTCAAATATTCAAACACAAGCCCTTTACATCTTCAAACCCATCTTCATAACTCCAAGAACATCTTCTTCCTAACATCAAACATACTTCCTTTCTTCAAACATCTAAACCAAAACAAACAATCTTACCACTTAAAACTCAAAAATTCGAACACCCCTTTCTCAAGGTAAGAAATTTCACTCCTCAATTCAACTTAAATTCTTTCTACTCATCACCTTCTTCTTTTAACTTAAGTTTATATTTTGGATTTTGAGGTACTTAGAAGACCACTTGGAGACATGCATGCATGGTGGTGAAACTTGAAGACTTGAAGAAGAACTAGTAGAGGAATTTGGACTACAAGGTAAGAATTTGACACTAGAACTCTCCCTTCCTCTTCTTTCTATTTTTTTTCAAATTTTAACACCCATTTTTCATTTTTGAGAAATAGGGGCTGACCTTAGGTGATTTTGGAGTTGAACCAAAATTTCCAATTTTAAAGCTTCACTAGTCTCCAAACACTTACTACACAAGGTAAAGTGTAGTCTTTCTCATTTTCTTATCTCCTTCTTTTTCTCCTTAATTTTTCCCTCATTTTTCTAACTTCAAAATTTTGATATTTGTTGACTTAGGGGCTGACCTAAGAGGCCTCATCCAAAGATTGTGAAATTATCATTTTATTTCACAATTTCCAATTTTAAGGTGGGTGGAAAAATATTTTCCAACTTTTAGGTGTTTTGATTAAATGCATGTAGAAAATTTGATCATGAGCCTTGAGATATATATAATCTATGTATTGCATGTCAATTTTATATATCAAATCATGAAAATTCTCAAGAGTTGCTCAAAATTTCTATTTATTGAATTTTAGGTGCATGCATGTACACTTTAATGTTCTATTTGATGAATTCTTGTATGTATTGGACAAGCATGTGTATGATATTTAAAATCTATGTTTTGGATGCCTTATAACCTGGAAAAGTCGAGCATAATTGATTAAATTTCAATTTTGGACTTAAAAATGTAAAAATGGAAAGTTGGTGGACTAAATTGCAAGAAAATGAAAATTAAAGAACCCCTCTGCAAATTTCGAAAATTGGGACTGTACTCAGGTTCAAAATGACTTTTGGACATTTTAATAAAGTTCTAAGAGTTTTAAGATAAATAAAATCAACCTTTAAAAGCCCAAGGACTAGATTGTAAAATTTTGAAAGTTTAAGGGATACTTTGCAATTTTCAAAATTGTACCAGACCTTAACTTTAAAATTTGAAATTTTTACTCTTAAGGTACTGGGAATTACATATTTTAAAAGTATTCAAAAAATCCAAGTGCTTAGGGCTTGGAAAACAATTTTTCTAAAATTGAGGGACTAATGTGTAAAATACTAAACTTGAGGACCCAAATGAAATTTCCAGGACTTATGCAGCCCATGCACCTGGAACTATAACTTAATTATATTTTGGACCCAAGGTTCAAATTTCATAACAATTGGACCCCTAAAAGCCTTAAAGGCAATTATTTCAAAATGGGACAAAAATGATATTTTCAAAAGTTAAAGGACCTACACATATTTCTTTTAAAAAATGCTTTTGTCCCAATATCCTACTAACCTTAGTGACATTTTCCAACTGAAATCACATTAAAATCCCTTCCGGTTTGTGAGTTCCGAATTTTTAAAACTTAAGGTCCGAATTGGCAATTTTTACAAATTTGGGGCCAATGTGAGAATTTTACAAAATCTCGACCTCAAAATTTTAAAAACCTGAATCTCTAAACAATTTGGAGAATTTAGGAACTGACCTCTTAATTTTTCAAGGTCGAGATATTTATTTATTCAATTTTTAACCCCAAAAGTGTTAATTTTTACAAAACGGGGCTAAATTACAATTTTTCTTTTATAAAGGACCTAACTCAAATTATTTTCTCTTTTACTAAAATAGCCCTGGACCCTCTGACTTGGAGATTTAATTAAAGTATTTTACATCCCCAAAAACCCTTGACTTATCGGATCAATTTGACCGATTAATACCCGATCGCGGAGCGACTTCCTCGCCTTGCGAATTTGAATCTATAACGGGACTTATGTTCCACCTAATCTTTCAAGATATCGAAGATTGCTTATCTTTCCGATGATCATCTTCATCCAAATACTCCACCAACGCCATAATTGCCACTCGTGTTTTCAAAAATTTTCCTAAAACTGCTTCCCTGAATTAATAATACTGACTCATTGCCTGGTTGATCGCTGTATTGCAATTACTTTCTGCCTGAGTCAACTTGGTGTGTCGAGCTCACAATCGAAATGGATACGTCGGGGATGGAACCGGGCGCTCGGCCGCTATTCCACTCTTCCACCCCATCGTCCTAATCCCGCAACTGAGGGACGGAGTTTGTCCAAGGGAAGCGGGTCGTAGTACCTGAGGTATAATCATGATTATGACAGATCCGAGCCTTGCAAGCTCCACTGTGGATTTTGTCTTTGCCTACGGAGCGATAAGGTGCCGGTCTTGGACCCATACCGACCGGGAGTTACAAGGAAGAACGAAGGAATCGCTGTCGATCCACACGATTCCGGAGTTATCAGACCCGTTTTGGTTGGCGTTACATTTCCGTACGCAACCGCTGCCTGTTGCATTGGTTGACGTTACATTTCCGTACGTGTTAGGAATTTTATTGTTTAGATTTTGATGAATGCCATGTAAAACTTAGAATAGAAAGTTGGCTCCCCAATTCTTGCTTTGAAATGTATTGTAACAATTAGAGCCGCCAAGCCGAGTTAAGTCGCCTACGCTCCAACTTGCAAGAAGACAACTCAAGGCTTGAAGGAAAACTCTGGCTTGTGAGACAAACCAGTACAACAAAGAAGAAAGCGACAGAACTCGATCAAGAAGCGGTGAGATGCAAATTGGTGAAACATCACCAAGTCAACTCAAGAGAAGCCAAGTCTCAAGATGAAGTGACAAGAGTCATCCATGATTGGAAGGCGACTCTAAGTCACCTGGGAAAGCGAGGAAATGCGGTCAAGTCGAGATAATCGAAAAGGAACCGTTGCACGTAAATCAAGAGATTTACTTAAACAAGTAATATCTCCATACTACCTTTCTTGGAGTGCTCGGTCCCGGAGCGTGCAAAGAAATGAACCAATGGGAAGCACTACACCGTGTCGAACTCGAAAAGGTGATAAAACATTTCATACGAGGAAATGGCAATTCCAAGAAGTGCAAACCAACGATTGCAAAGTGATTTTCAAAAATGAGCCTATCTCTTCAACGGGCAAATTTTTGAAAGTTCACTATAAAAGGCTGAGGAGTTTGATTGAGAAAAAGAGAGATGCGTGGATGACACACACGTGAAATATACAAGCTTATCAATATCTCAAAACATTCTCAATCCTCAAGCCTACATCTCAAGTACATCAATCCAACACTTACCTGTGAAGGAAAGAGAACTTCAATCGGTTGAAGAGGAAAATATGAAAACAAGGGGTCTACATTCCAAGAAGGATTGTAGAAAGGTTCAAGGCGTGAACCAAGTCTTAAGCTTTTGGAGGGCTTCGTGATCAAATCCAAAGTGCTTGAGCAAGTGAGTCAGTAGTAGTAGCAAGGCATTTGCCCTGTGAAGAAGAAAGGCGAGTCGTGCGAGAAGCCAACCGAGTGATCAAGGCGTCTCATCGAGTCCCAAAGGATCAAGTCGGCCGTTGTGATCAAGACTTGTATCCGGGACTCACATTACCACTTTGTAAACTGATCATTACTTAGTGGATTCCTCCAGGAGTTGGAGAAGAGAGGAGTAGAAGAATTACCCCATCTTCGAACCTCTATAAAAACTTTACTTTGTGTCATTTACATTTCAAAGATTTAAATTCTGCACTTTTAATTGCTTATATCTGTGATAAATTTGCTATCCATTTGATAATCGATAAGTACTAAATCAAGTCAGTAAAAACTTGCTTAAACAAACTTAAGGGTGTTAAGTCTTCCACGAAAACAAAACCACCCGAAATGAGTCAAATTATAGCCAAAATTGAGTTACTCTACTAATGTACTCACCGAGTCTTTAAGAGATTAACTCTACCGAGGACTAATTCGACTGTCCTTCAAGGACACACAATGTGTAGAACTCTGAGATTTAAAAGGCCTAAATCGAAAACTTGGTAAGGTTTATTCAACCCCCCTTCTAAACCTTACACTTACACCCCCTTGGGACCTACAAGTGGTATCGGAGCGGTTGGTTCATTGAACCCTCCGCACTCGGTTATTCTTGAACTAGATCTCCAATCTTTTCAAAAGTCCGCTTTAGTACTTATCTTTCAAAACTCTTTTCTATCATTAAAAATTATTATCATGGAAGCAAATCTAACACGCATTCCTATGTTCACTATTGAAGAATTTGATGATTGGAAAATTCGTATGCGAGCTCATCTATCAAAGATTACATGATGAGATGTGGATAGTGATAGAAGATGGGCCTCGCAAATATTAAAGGTGAACACAAATTGTCACGAAGAGTTGCAAATGAAGGGGAAGAAGATCAAAGATCGGACATCATGGTTGAAAAACCAAGAACCGAGTGGACAAATGATGACAGAAAAAGATACAACCTGGACAATGTAGCCAAGGACATTCTTTACAAAACCTTGGATAAAGCCATGTTCAACAAAGTCAAATCTTGCAAAACGGCTAAGGAAATCGGGACAAGTTGACTTTGATTTGTGAAGGTTCGAGCAAATCAAAGAAAACAAATTATCGATGGGTCTGAAAGTTTGAAAATTTCAAAATGATCTCGGGAGAGAACCTGGACCAACTAGACGCTCGATTTACTGAAATCACAAATGAGTCATTTCTACACTTGGAAAGGAATATACACGAAGAAATGTGTATGAAGATCCCGAAAAGTCTTCCACTGAATGGGAGATGAAGGTCATGGCACCGAGACATTCCATGGACCTATCAAAGACATCCAATCACGAGTTATTCTCGGACCTCAAAGCCTACGAGTTTGAGTGAGAAGGAAAGACCAGGAAGAGACAAATTGTACCCCAAAACAAACACTGCTCTAGTTGTCAAAGACGGAAGGAGAGCTGAGGTCAAAGAAGCAATTGACCCGGAAGAAATAGCCCTAATGGTTAAAAGATTTAACAAGTTCTTTAACAAGAACTACAAGAGAGGAAAGGGTGAATCCTCCGGAAGACACTCGGCTCCTCCCAAATCAAGAGAGGATAGGCCACCAAGAGAATGGATCATCAACAAGTTGAGTATCAAAGGGTCGACAACTCAAGAATAGAAAGAGCCGATCAAAAGGTCAGTATATCTATGTTGGAATTGTAGACAACCAGGTCACTATGCCATTGATTTGCTCATATCCTGTAGTCAACAAGTACGAAACGAAGAAGAAAAAAAAGTCTTGAGAGAAAGAAGACAAGAAAAGAAAAAGGCAATGATGGCTGCAGAGATGGCTGAGACAACAGTCAAGAGAGACAATGACTCGAGAGCAAAGAAGCCGACTACTCAAGTGACTCAAGAAGAAGCCTTGATCCGCTTAATGGCCAAAGAACAAGATCGAGAAGATGAGGTACAATCTAACTCAACAAGCTCGAGACACTAGTGATAGTGACTGTGACACACACACTTCATCACCCACTGATCTTTATGATTCATTAGGCAAAATGATGAAAGATTTTGAGCACATTAAAACCTCACACACACATTGAATGAGGAAAACACCTACTCTAAAAATCAAAACTCAAAGTGACTAAGGAGCCGAGTACTCTAAGTCAAATAGGCGATGAGAATAAAAGTTTAAAGGTGAAAATCTTTGAATTAATAAGCAGAAATTGCTTTGCTATAGAAAAGAGGAGAATGACCTCAAAAATGTTATTGCCTCATTCACTAAGGCATCTAAATCTTTGGATGATCTTATTATGAGTCAAAGAGAATGTGGAGACAAGACAGGCTTAGGATTTAATTCCTTTGTGCCATGTCAAACCTCAAGAGTAATTTTGGAAAAAGGATCTTCAAGTCATGAAGAGTCCGAAAAATCCAAAACTCTAAATGATGCACACACTTTCAATCCAAAGCACAATGCTAAAACAAACTGGCCTTGGTTACAAGGGAAAAGGAAAAGACCCGATTGAGAGTCTTTGAAAGGCCGGGAAGAAGAAGAGATTCACCGAGTCCTCAAATGAGACTCCAAACAAAATACTCAGTAAAGAAGAAGCGAGCTACCAAAAATCCCGAAAAACTCATAAAAGAAATACACATGATGGGAATGGTAGAAAATATCCAAGCCAAGTGACTGAACAATGTGAACTATCGGCTAGACTTATGGAATACAAGCCCAAATGGCAAAGGCCTAGAACTCAACAAAGGCCATTCCAAAAGCATAAGAGCTTTCATCAAAGACACATATGCACCTAGGCACTACACTCAAAGACACCACAATTACCCAAGAAAGGCAATTGCTAAAACACATATGGCAGCATACTGAGACAAAAGAGACAATTTTATGAACCTAGACTCCCCAAGCAATTTGCCAGGATTGATTATAATTATGGCACCGATAGATGGCAACCTCTTGAGTCAAATCATTTGGCTATAGGTTGGTTGGATCATCTTATAATTCTAACCCCTCAGGACCCGCACAAGAATGGGTACCTAAAACTTAATTTCCTTGATTGCGGGTTCAAGGAACAAATGAGTGCCAAGGAACCTGGTACATGGATAGTGGTCTTTCCGGACACATGACAGAAATAAGAGAAATCTGTCAAAATTCAAGGAAGTCAAAGGAGCAAAAGTCATATTTGGAGGAAATGAAGCTCCTGGTGAAATAAGAGGCACCGGATCCATCAAAAGAAATGGTTTAGAAATCACGATGTTGCATATGTTGAAGGACTAAACTTCAATTTACTAAGCATCATCAACTCTGCGACAAGGGCTAAATGTTGGATTCAACATGGGAATATGCCAAATCAAAAATGTTGAATCTAATGAAGTTGTCTTTGCAAGGATGTAGAAAAAAAATATGTATGTAGTGGATTGGTCAACTCGCAACACCCAAAGACTGCCTACTAGCAAAGTGCACAATTGAATCAAGTTGGATGTGGCACAAAAAGCCGAGTCACCGAACTTCAAAACAATTAATAAGCTAGCAAGAAGTCATCTTGTAGAAGGACTTCCGGACTCGATATACAAGAAGGAAAGTATATGTGATGCATGTCGAAGGAAAACAAATCAAGTCGTCATTCAAAGAAAAGACATGCCCATCCTCAACAAGAATATTGCATCTGCTTCATATGGATCTATTCGCCCAGTGGAACCAAAGAAGCATAAGTGGAAAGAAATACACCTTGGTGGTAGTAGATGACTACTCAAGATATACATGGACAATATTCATGTGCAAGAAGAAAGAAACTCTACAAAAGCTACCACAAATGATGAAGAGAATACAAAATGAGAAGAGTCAAACCATTATCAAAATAAGATCGGATAGAGGAACCGAGTTTGTCAATGGAATAATAACTCGATCTTGTATTGAGAATGGTATTGGTCATGAACTATCACCGCAAGGACTCCACAAATGAGAATGGAGTTGCGAAAGAAGAATGTAACCCTCAAGGAAGCGGCAAGGACCATGTTAGTGAAGCAGGTTACCAAAAAGATTTTGGGGCAAGCAATCAACACACTTGCTACACCCAAAACAGATGTATGATAAATAAAAGGCGGTGACAAAGACTCCTATGAGATCCGGATCGAAGAAAACCAAATGTTGCATATTTCGGATATTTGGATGTAAATGCTTCATCCACAATAATGGCAAAGACAACCTAAAGGCTTTTGATGCTAAAGTCGATGAGGGTATCTTCTTAGGATACTCACCAAAAGCAAAGCCTACTGAATACTCAACAAAAGAACTATGGTTACAGAAGAATCCATTCATGTAGTATTCGATGAGCCAAACATAAATGGAGAAGACATTGAAGAGTCACCGATAAGTGAAACATCCAACCTTACGAAGAGTCCCTATCTTTGTCAAGGCGGGAATTATCAATTCGGAAGAAGATGAGATAGTTTGAATCTCAAAAACAAATGGAAAATCTGCGGTGAGTGATCACGAGGAGCGACCACAAGAACACAACACAGTACCAAGTCGATCAATCCAGCTAACTTACTTCAACCTCGACGTAAGATGGTGAAAGACCATCCACGAACTTGTCATTGGAGACATGAGAGAAGGTGTCAAGACAAGATCCAGAACTCAACAAGAAGCAATGTTCACATGCTTCATCTCGCAGATAGAATAGAGCCCAAAGATGTGTCACAAGCATTGGATGACACACATTGGATTCAAGCTATGCAAGAAGAGTGAATCGATTCGAGAGAAATAAAGTATGGGAATTAGTACAAAGACCCATACATCAAAATGTTATTGGAACCAAATGGGTATTCGAAATAAGATGAACGAGGAAGGTTACGTGGTAAGAAACAAAGCAAGACTGGTAGCCAAAGGATATTGCCAAGAAGAAGGAATAGATTTTGATGAAACATTTGCTCCTGTAGCAAGATTGGAAGCTATAAGGATGTTTCTTGCCTATGCACTCACAAAAACTTCATTGTATATCAAATGGATGTAAAAAGTGCATTTCTAAATGGATTATTGGAAGAAGAAGTGTATGTTGAACAACCTCCGAGGATTTGAGCGAGAAGACTCTTGGAGACAAAGTGTACAAACTCAAGAAAGCCTGTATGGATTGAAAGCAGGCACCCGAGCATGGTATGATACCCCTGTCACAATTCCTAATCGAAAATGGATTCACTAAAGGAAAAGTAGATAGAACACTCTTGAATTCAAGACAAGAAGAGTATCTTTGCTTGTTCAAATATATGTGGATGACATCATTTTTGGATCCACTAACAAAGAGTCAGTGTGAAAAATTCTCAAACCTCATGCAAAGTAAATTTGAAATGAGCATGATGGGAGAGTCGACATTCTTCCTTGGACTTCAAGTGAAACAATGAAGGATGGAACCTTCATAAGCCAAACAAAATACACCGAGATTTAATGAAGAAATTTGGTATGGAGGAGAAGTCTTCGTAAAAATACCAATGAACACATCACCAAAAATGGACATGGATGCGATGGCAAGCACAGAGATCAAACAAGATACTGAGCACTTATTGGATCATCTCTCTCTCACGGCGAGCCGGACATCACCTTTGTCTTTGTAGGTGTATGTGCAAGATTTCAATCTGCTCCAAAAGAGAGCCATATGACTCGCTGCTAAGAGAATATTGAGATACTTAAAAGGAAATCAAGAAGTAGGGCTATGGTATCCAAAGGAAGGTGGATTCAAGCTAATTGGCTATTCGACTCGACTATCTTTGGATGCGAGTGGAGCGGAAAAAAAAAGTACTTCGGCACATGTCAAATGCTTGGAAACAGACTAATTTCTGGTTTAGCAAGAAACAAAACTCAATAGCCACTTCTACAAATTTGAGAATACATAGGCATGGGGCAAACAAGCCCCCAAGTCCTATGGATGAGACAAAGAATTGAGAGATTATGAAGTTGAAGAAAAAGAAATTCCAATCATGTGTGATAACACAAGTGCAATTGCAATCACTCAAAATCTGTGTTGCACTCAAGAACAAAACATATAGATGTCGATATCATTTCATAAGAGATCATGTTGAAAAGAAGGACATTATCTTGGAATATATCTCAACGGACAAACAACTAGTGACATCTTCACAAAACCATTATGTGAGTCAAGATTTGAAGAACTCAAACATGAGTTGGGGCTAATTGAGCTAAGGTGAGACACGAAGAGTCAAAGAAACGAAATGGAACAGAAAAGAAGGTGAAAAGGAGTGAAAACAAAAAAACTAGCTCAATAAATCACCAGATCGGAAAAGTCAATTATACCAAGTCACCGATAGTGAGTCACTAAGAGAAATGTGAGAAGCGAGTTAAATCGGCTAAGAGATAAGTCAATAACTTATGAGCAAAATGACAAAAACGCAATCGTTTTGACTAAGCGGGAATGTTTTAAGGAACACGTCGGATAATGATGATGTGTACGGACATAAAGCCGCACACCAAGCTTATGATTGGATATAAATGCTTTGCCGCATTAAATACGAGACATGAATCGCTCAATATGCGTGCGAAATCAAGCCGTTGATTTCGATCACGATTCAAAACCGTCTGCACGCCCTTTCATAAACCATATTTAAACCATTTTTCGTCCGTTTCTCTCTCACACTTCTAAAAACTGTTCAATCTCTCTCTCTCAAAAAGCAAAGGCAAATACTCTCGAAACCCTATCAATCTTCAAATCAAATTTAAACTTTTCTTGAAATTATTCTCGAGAAATGGCACCAACGTATAACTTTACCAAGTTGGGAAAACAAATCCACACCGGTTCGGCCGTGGATTTCGACGAATGGTGAAGCGGGGTCCGACGACACCCTGGTGAAGAAAATCGCGGAGAAGTTAGAAACGCCGGGACCAAAATCGTTTCTAACACCGAGTATCCTATGACCTATGTGGAGAGGTCGCACAATTTCTACGTGAATGCCGAGATTCACGATGAAGGAATCAAGTCATCTTCACGGGAAGCGGTGACTATCACAAACCAAGGATTTGGTGAATATTGCTCACTACCGGCCAGAGGAGCATCTCGAGATCAAAGAGGCTGATGTAAACTTGGGTCAAGCATGGAAAGAAATAGCCAAGTCCGACGTTCTTTGACAAAATAATATACACACAAAAAAAGAGATCTGGCTGAAGGAGGACTATCACAAATTATTGGATATCGTTGCCAAGTGTATCGACATCAAATTTGGCGACTTTGACCAACTCACAAAGGCAAAATTGATTGTGATGGCTGCAATAATCGAAGAAAAGAAGATAAACTCAAATGAGTTTATCTACAAAGCAGACTCTGCCCGAAACGTGGGGAACAAGTCCTTCAAAGAAGATGGGTCATTTGGAGGATCTCTCGGATATGGCCTGGTGATTGGCCGCTATTGGAGGTGAAAGGAGTACCTCTTAGACATGGGAAGGCCTTCCATGTTAACAAGAGGATGTTCGAGCTAATCTCTCGGTGCTCGAAGCATCGTCGCCAAGAGAGTCGACACCGGTGAGGGGGAATCACCACCCAAGACACCGCTTCCTCTCCAACTAAGAAGAAAGCTGCCCCTGCGGCTACCAAAAGTCTCGCCCCTGCCCGCAAAGAAAGAAAACCAAACATGCTCCCCCCCGCAGCGAGTCACCCGCCCCAGCAGAGTCACCCGCCTGCGCTAGTGTCACCCCCCTGCAGGCGGGTCGAGAAGGACTCACAAATTCCTTCTCGATCGTCAAAAAGGAGGAGAACCGACAAGCCTAGACGGCGGCTCTCTCGAAACAAACACAAGCACCGCCCCGGCCGCCCAAGACTCGAGAGGATACCGCCCGAACTGTAAATTCCCCAGTACAAACCAGGAGACGAAGAAGACTCGTCAAGCGGACCGAACAAGAGAAACCAGGTGAGTCGGCTACTCGGCTAGCACAGATCTCGAGACTACCGGAGAAGTAGAGTCTCCGGATGTAATTGATGAAACACCAAGTCTGCCGAAGGTGATCAGCAGAGGCAACCCGAAGACACAAAGTAGTTCATACAACAAACTCAAAAGAACCAGCCCAAGCAGATAGTGATGTAATGACCCTATCTCCACCTTACCCGGACATCCAAAATCGTCTGCGTGAGTGGAGAAAATGGAAGCCGGCGGTCAAGGAAATGTTCAACGGCCTGAATTCATAGAAGAAGAAGAGGAACTGCTAAATTTCCTCGGATTATCTACTGTGCTCCCACTTAGATGAAGAAAACTGCATGGATATTCTCGCAGATCTACAAGGACAAGGAGAGAGAAAAGCAAGTCAAGAAGCGAAGCACGCGAAAAAAGGCAAGTGTCCGCCTATCTCAAGATCATGAACACTTCCATCCTCTCCTTGATGTCTTCTCCGAAAGTGATGAGGAACCCGAGAATGTCTTTTTTTCTGATGAAGAATTGCGGATCAAGCAAGCATTGCATGAATCAAGAATCCTTCACGAGCAAAGACCGATGGAGGGACCAGGAGAGTCCTCCGAACACACCGAAAAATCGATCCAATGGGAGTGGTTCAAAAATAGCCACGATGTTCTTTGCTACCACTTCCCCACTCACTCAAGAAGCAATAAGGGAGATGGCGATGAAATCGGGCTAGTGGGGACCCCACGAGCCAACCCCTATTGAAGGTGTGCCACCACCGCCCCAACGGCCGAACCATCAATTGCAACAAATGGAGTTTGGAGACGAGTAACCCCACTCCAAGTCACTCGGTGGTGCGCCACGGTGGGGGAAACTCCCTCCACTGCAGCAAGGTCGGAGGATGCTCGCAGATGACTCCACAAAGAATGTAGGAGGCGAAGCAAAAGACACTCAAACACAAGAAGAACAAAAGTTGCCACCAAGCTCGAGGCGATTGAGACTGTCTCACTGAGGTGCCAACAAACTCTGAAGGCTAATGACGCCGCTGATGCGATCGAGGCACGAGGAAGAATGTACTGGGAGTTAACACTGGCGATGAAAGCGCAATCCATGGGGTTGAGACTCCAATGGATGCCACCGTAGAAGACCCTAAGACAAATGTGACACGTCGAAAGGGAAGGCCAGAGCCTCGCAGCAAAGAGAGAGCTGGCGGAGGAAATGAAGGCCACGGGAGGTTGAGACTTCCTGGGTAACACAACAAGTAGAGAACATCCCTCCCCGCAACCATCGATCCATCTCGAGAAGGAGATCGGCGCACTTCATGATTCCCGGACAACCCCGATGTCACCTTTCGGGGATCGGAAGGCGAAGAAGAAGGCTCGAGTCAACCCCCATGACAAATCCAAAAGATTCAAACGGATGTTCCAGGCACGAGCAAGTCTCGATCCCAAGACTACTCGTCGGACCTTTAATTTTGATGATGAGCCACCAATGGAAATCTCATCATCGTCCGATGACGCTCGATAAGGCCGAGGACCGCCTACTCAAAAGGGGAAATCACCGAGACCAACGGTTGTTAAGACAAATTGAGGAGGCTCGGGCAAAAGCCGAGCTCATCGCACCACAAAACCCACCAAACCGCGATCACTGCTCCGCTCCTCAAGCTACAACTGGATCGATTCCCAAAAGAACTTCACGCCCACCGCTTATCATCGAACAAATCCCGGATGGCGGTGATGAATCCTTTGTAGAATCTTTTCCTTTCTCACCGGAGATACCGAACTCCACGAAGAGTCGAAAAATGAGCAAGCACGCTATCACGCACCAGCTCTGTTTTTCACTCAGGCACCATTGTTCCAAATAGATTTCGATTTCGACGTTGTATGGCCATCACCGCAATGAAGAAATCACCAAGTACGAGAAGTGTTCAAGGCACTCTTTCTGAAGTTGAAAAGATGGAGAGGCATCGCCTCCTTGGATATGCGCCTGACAACAGAGATGCCAACCTTACAAAATGACTTGAGAGGCATCACATTAGGGTAAGGGAATGGTGGCAACAAAGCAGAATCAATGCGTGTGGAACAGGTGAGATACTTCAGACAATTATTCAAAAAGTCATTTGTTGAGAGCTGAAAACGTTGATGCGAAAACAAAGTCATGGGAACACATTGAACATATGCACGAAGCTCACACCGCCGAGATCAAGCTGCTGCGTGAGCGCGAATGCAAATGAAATACAGCGTTTGGAAGAACACATGACAAGAAAATTCAGCCTTCTCATGGCCGAGATGAAGCTGATTTCAGCAGAATCCAACGCTACTCGGTCAATTCCGTGCAAAGATACAACGCAGCAGACTTGAAGCAAAATTCAACCATCGGGAGACTCGACTTCATGCTTGCCAAAGATGTTCCCCTGGGGTTCCTCTATCCTTTGATGATGCCAAAAAGGGGGAAGAGGAATACCTTAAAGCAAAGAAAATCAAGCGAGAAGAAAGGAGCAATGACAAGGGAACAAATGAGAAGGGAAAATCACCGAGGAAATTTTGAAATCAAGAAAGGAAAATCTGGCTGAGGGGGAAGGATCAAAGAATATGACCTTGATGATTGCACAAACCCCCAACAGGGTCCTCACAAATGACATTATAAGTAGCAAACTCCCCGTGACTCTGCCCCACTCCAACACTCTGCTTTGTATCTATGGTGAGAAGAGAAAAGAAATTGAAGCGAGGGATGAAGGAGGTGGAAGGAAGAATGGATGCCAGGGTGATGAACATTTTGAAAGAACACGGAGGCATTCCAGTTGCCGAGACACGTATGCCATTTCGGATGTCGGGACAGAGCCAAGATCGATTGACGAATTCAAAACGCTCGAATCAAGGTTATTTTGCAAATTTGTCCTTGGCTCAAGCTTGGGATCCTTTGACGGAAAAGGGTCTCACACTATGTGAAGAAGGCCGACAGACAATGAGACAACCTAGTCACTCTGCTGGTCACTCCGCCGGCACTCACCGGAAAGAAGAAGCCCCAGTCAAGATATCGCCCAGAGGTAGAGGAAGAAGCGGCGGTGGAGGAAGAAGCTTGGACTGAGGCCTCTCGCCCAAGAATATTGAATACGTAGATCCGGGAAAGAAAGGAGGGATCTCTTGGGCTGGGCTTGACCATGTGGCGAACTTGCAAGTGGCCAAAACCAACGCCGAGTATGCAAGAAGGATAGAAGAAGAAAACAAGAGACAAACTCAGCTATGGCGGGAGAGACAGGAAAGAATAAGGAGAGATGAAGGCCCCGAGGAAGGCGTATGAGAAGAAAAAGAAGGCGGTGATGACGAGAAGAAGAAGAAGAGAAGAAGATCTTGATCAAGATGAAAGAAGAGACAATGAAGGAGATGAAGTGTTCTTTGTCAACCCTTCGTGTACTTTATATGTAAATACATACAATGTAAGTCTTACGTAATAGTGCAAATTTTTTTTTATACTGATACACTTTGTAAACAAATATGTGTTAAGTACAAGAATGATATGATCAATAAAAAGATTGATTATGCGCATACATTCTATGTCATTACACTATCTCAGTATGTATCTGTGTTATTTGCATCTTTGTATGATTTAAGTTTTGGCATCATCAAAAGGGGGAAATTGTTAGGAATTTTATTGTTTAGATTTTGATGAATGCCATGTAAAACTTAGAATAGAAAGTTGGCTCCCCAATTCTTGCTTTGAAATGTATTGTAACAATTAGAGTGGCCAAGTGAGTTAAGTCGCCTACGCTCCAACTTGCAAGAAGACAAATCAAGGCTTGAAGGAAAACTCTGTGTGAGACAGTGAGTACAACAAAGAAGAAAGCGAGACAGAACTCGATCAAGAAGCGGTGAGATGCGGTGAGTGAAACATCATCAAGTCAACTCAAGAGAAGCCAAGTCTCAAGATGAAGTGACAGAAGAGTCATCCATGATTGGAAGGCGACTCTAAGTCACCTGGGAAAGCGAGGAAATGCGGTCAAGTCGAGATAATCGAAAAGGAACCGTTGCCTGAAATCAAGAGATTTACTTAAACAAGTAATATCTCCATACTACCTTTCTTGGAGTGCTCGGTCCCCGAAGCGTGCAAAGAAATGAACCAATGGGAAGCACTACACCGTGTCGAACTCCTGAAAGGTGATAAAACATTTCATACGAGGAAATGGCAATTCCAAGAAGTGCAAACCAACGATCGCAAAGTGATTTTCAAAAATGAGCCTATCTCTTCAACGGGCAAATTTTTGAAAGTTCACTATAAAAGGCCGAGGAGTATGATTGAGAAAAAAGAGAGATGCGTGGATGACACACACGTGAAATATACAAGCTTATCAATATCCGAAACATTCTCAATCCTCAAGCCTACATCTCAAGTACATCAATCCAACACTTACCCGTGAAGGAAAGAGAACTTCAATCGGTTGAAGAGGAAAATATCGAAAACAAGGGGTCTACATTCCAAGAAGGATTGTAGAAAGGTTCAAGGTGAACCAAGTCTTAAGCTTTTGGAGGGCTTCGTGATCAAATCCAAAGTGCTTGAGCAAGTGAGTCAGTAGTAGCAAAGCGCAAATTGCCTGTGAAGAAGAAGAGTCGTCATTTGAGAAGCCACCGAGTGATCAAGCGTCTCAGGATCGAGTCCCAAAGGATCAAGTCGGTTGTGATCAAGACTTGTATCCGGATTACCACTTTGTAAACCGATCATTACTTAGTGGATTCCTCCGGAGTTGGAAGAAGAGAGGAGTAGAAGAATTACCCCATCTTCGAACCTCTATAAAAACTTTCTTTGTGTCATTTACATTTCAAAGATTTAAATTCCTGCACTTTGAATTGCTTATATCTGTTTGATAAATTTGCTATCCATTTGATAATCGATAAGTACTAAATCAAGTCAAAAACTTGCTTAAACAAACTTAAGGGTGTTAAGTCTTCCAAAAAAACAAAACCACGGTGAGTCAAATTATAGCCAACAAATGAGTTACTCTACTAACACTCAATTTGAGAAATCATTAAGAGATTAACTCTACGAGGACTAATTCGACCGTCCTTCAAGGACACAAAATTGTGTAGAACTCAGAGATTTAAAAGGCCTAAATCGAAAACTTGGTAAGGTTTATTCAACCCCCCTTCTAAACCTTACACTTACACCCCTTGGGACCTACAAAGACGCAAAACCGCTACCTGTTTTGCATTGGTTGGCGCTACAAATCCGTACACAACCATTAATTGCCTTGCATGGGATTGGCGTTACACTTCCGTACGTAATCCTACCTATCTTGACTGAATCACATAGTGCCTGTGTGACCATGAACTGTTTTCTTGAACTGTATAAGTATATTATTTAAATATTTTATCACGACGCTTGAATCGTATATGTGAATTCATGCAACACTCACGCGCGTTTTCATATAACTATTTTCTCACATTAACTATATTGCGCCACACTTGCACACGATCACCCCATCCACTGAGATTTCTGTCTCATCCCCACCTGTTTTCTAACCTTTAGATGGGGACTATGTTGAAGATGTCGAACCGGCAACAGATTGATGACCCTCGTCCTGCCTGTCGATCTTGCACCTTTTTACTGATGATTGTTCTTATCTCATGTAATTTTACTAATGTTGGACTCCCGTTTATCATGCTACTCTTTTCTCTCTTTGACTGTAATTTAAGGGCGTAGGACCCTTGACGTTTAAGATTTGGATATTGTACTTTACCTTTTGTTTTAGTTGTGGCCAGTAAACTTAATCAGGTTATTATGTTGGATGTATTTGGATTTGGCTGGACCTTGAGTTGTAATTTGTACTTGTTATTTATTTCCGCTGCTATTTAGACTCTGCCTCATTGGGTTCTCGTTGATATTTGTCTGGACTGTTTGGTTATTGTATTTAAGTTGTGGATCGTTCGTCGCGTCCCGTCTGGGGCGTGACAATAAACCCAATGTGTTAAGGGCTTTCTAATGAAGACCCACAAGCAAAAATGAAAAATAAAGAACCTTTCGCTGATCTTAATCGGTTTCCACATGCTACAATAGGTGACCGTTTGTTTTGGACGGAAAATTAACGGGTTGTAGTAAAATTGATCAAACGGAAAAATATTGGGTACCAAAATTGATTAAGTGGGAACATTGGGTACCAAAAGCGAAAATGTGGTAAATTTTAGGTACCAAAAGTGAAATTATCCCTTTTTTTCTCCAAAGAAACTGATCGCACGATAAAATAATATGAAACTATACACGTAAGAAAAATTATAGAGAATTTTAGAGTATTATATATTTTGTTAGACTATTTTAGTGAATGAAATGTAGCTATTAGATCAAATAAATCATAACCATTGGTTGGAGAATTATCTGAGTATAAATAAAAACTAGAACAACACCCGTGTTACACGGGATTTGTCCAAAATTTAAATTTTAGAGTCACAAATTTATTTGTAATAATTATAGGACATCCAAAATGCTAATTAGAAATATTAAAAATGAAATTCAAAAATTAAAATAGTATCATACAAATAGTTCACTTCAGATTCTGAAAAACTTCTTTATAAGCTACACTATTTGTTCTATTTCCATGTGTGTCGTCTTTGTCACAACAAAGAATTTTCAAACCCCTTCTACTCTTAACTCTCGATATGGCCACATAAAGTTGACCATGAGATTGTGATAAAATCCTTTATATACGGGATTATAATTTATCTTTTAGGGTTGATATTGTGAGAAATTTCTTTATTTGGTATTTATATTTTATCATTTAGAGTTGAGTTTTGAATCTCCTAGTAGCAAAAAATCAGAAATTTAAAGGTGCATATAAAATATATTTTTGAAAAATAATATTTTTAAATATATGTCGAACCCAAATTTCTATTAGTTGTTAGATTCCTTGATGTGTTTCTCGAATTTGTTGAGAAAAATTAAAGATAATTTGATAGGATCCTGTAGTATAGTCACTATCCGGCCTCAGATCGATAATTGAATAAATTGGTTTGTTTTAATTTTAATTATAAGGATAGACTCATTTATATATATGATGAGCTTATTTAATTTGATTATAATTTGGATTGAATTATTTATTTAATTGTGAATATAATTTGTTAGTGGGTCAAACCTGGATTTAATAAGAGTAATTTGAAATATACGTTGAAGTTAGCATAAATCGCAAAGTAAAAGGTGCATATAAACCAAATATATTTTTGAAAGATAATAATTTTAAAATGATACCGTAGATAAATCCTTGATATTTGGATTACTTCATATCTCTTAAAGTTGTTATTAACTTTTAAATTTGTAATCTTTTAAATTAAAAAATCCAAAAATATATTATCAATTTATCTTTAATTTGTAGATTGCAATGTCACATGGATAATTATAAGGTAGACATATGGAATTGAGAGAATGAGTAGTTGACACATGTCAAAATTAATGAGGTGATGACATGTGTCAACTTTGTTTTCTCTTTTAGTATATAGGGTTGATAGGTTAGAATTTGAATTTTGATATAAAATATTAAAATTGATTCGTATATATTCGAATATGTTTCAAATAAATATAAAATTTAAAAGAATTTGTGTAAAAATATTCTGCAAATGAGGTCAATACAAAAATAATATATTTATATTCAATTCGATTTAATTTGATTATACTCCTAGTTGGGGATGAGATGTTTTAAAGAGCTCATTAAGAGAGGAAAGCGGGACGAAAAAATGCAGTAGGCGCTAGTCAAACCAATGCCTTCTCAAACCAGAAAATATTTTGTCAAATTAGCCCTAATCTCAACCGTTGAAAAGTAACTTTTAGAACGGATATTTAAATTTCATTTTAGGTGTATATATTTTTATTAATTGATTTTAAGGATATTATTGTAATTTATAAAATTTTGGATAAGTCAAGAATGGAAAATAAGGTTGCGATTGGATATGAACGAAATTTTATTTTCATTCCGCTAGAAATTTTTTTTTGACAAAAAATACGATTGTTTATGGAAATTTTCAGAAAATATACTATTTTCTCACTTTCACTTTTTCTCATTTTTTCTTACATCAATCACATCTACACATTTTTCACAAAATGCTAATCATTACTACACATTCTCCCACAAAATTTACTATTCACTTACTCACACATTTCTAACTATCAATCACATCCAATCATTATTTTACTATTTTTAAATCAAATCAACTTTCATCATTACATATCCATTCACACTCTCAAAATTTTCCAAAAACTTTAATTAGAATATTTTTTTCACTATTCTCTAGCGAAAAGAAAATTTTCAAAATGAAAGTATATCCAATCGCACCCCTATATTGACCGAGGTTTCGGCTGCTTGAAAGATTTTATCCCAAGTTGTATGTTTTTTCTTTTTCCTTATTCGTTTTTTCTTTTTCCTTATTCAAGTTTTGGGTTGCAAGAGTAAACTTCAAATCGGCATTGTTGAAGAATATTATATCGGACTTTTTTTTCCAATGAAAATTGTAATCTTATTGATCAATAGAGTTAGCCATTACAATTTTCTCAAGCCAAACTGAAAACTTCCCACCCTCCCAACAAATCGGAAGTGGGGAAGAAATAGAAAAATTAGCAAATGCATGTGTGGCATAATTCACCGTTCGTCTAAAACATTTTTTTTATTCTCTATTTTTTTTTTTTGGAATTTCTCGTTTTTGTCATGATAATTTACTTTCGGCACCCCTTCTAATGTACGGTGAACAATACTATAAATACGGCACGAAAATCAAGGTAAAAGGTAACTTGTCATTATTCTAAATTACATCGCTCTTTAGCTTTCTAAGTACCTCAACTACCTGATTCTGACTTAGGCATCGGAGGGCCTTAGCTGGGAGCCATCCCGGCTAGCCTAACGTGCGTTCTGTTTCAGGTACCCTCGAACAGAGTACCTTACGTCGCTTTTTGGGGATCCTGAGCTAGGTCACCTCGTGGATAACACTTCACCTCGCTTCGTGGGTCCCTAGGTCAGGTACATCTGATTTACCTTCCTAAATCAGTTGGCGCCGTCTGTAGGAAAGAGGTCTAGCTAAAGATGGAGGAAACGCCAGGGAAGACATTGGAAACACCTAAGCACGCATCCAAGACACCTCAGGGGGTCGTGGAGGACCCTCCCGAGGAACATCACCACCCGCCCGCTTCACTTCACGGGAACCTCTTTGGTCCGGGAGGAGAAGCAGATGATTCACATGAAAGCTAGTGACTTTGAGAAAATGCTGGAAAAAATGTTGGAGGATAGGGAAAGAAAGGGCAAGAAGGCTATGGAGGCACCTCCCCAAGATCTCCCATTGGAAGGGGGAAATGGGGAAAAGCGAAACGAAGTACCAGATGATTTGGAAGAAATGGCTAGCCAAGCCGTCAGGCCACAAGTGAGGCGACCAGTGGAGGTCATCGGCGAACCAGTCAATAAGCCACGGGACATACACGAACTGAGTGAACAAATCGAGCATGTTACTCGACAACTAGATGATCTGAGGCGGAGGGGAGATGTAACATCCGCTTTGCAGAAAAGGGGATCTCCATTTTCTCCCGAGATCCTAGCCGAGGTGGTCACGCCGAACTTCAAGCTTCCGGATCTCCCGAAATATGATGGGAACAGGGACCCTCAGGAACATCTTACCGCTTTCGACTACGTGATGCAATTGTATGGGCAGTCAGAGGCCATGAATGCTAGAATATTCATTACCACGCTGACCAGAAAGGCGCAAGAATGGTTCATGGGATTACCTAGGGGAACTGTGGTTTCTTACGAACAGCTGGCTCAGAAGTTATTATACCAGTTCGCAAGCCAAAAGCGAGCTCGAAGGTCGGCTTCGCATTTGTTCACTATAAGGCAAGGGGTGAAAGAGTCACTCAGGGAATTCATAAATCGGTTCAATGATGAAGCATTAGAGGTACAAGATATGCGAATCGATATGATGACTAATATCCTCATCCTTAGATTGCAAAAAGGACCATTAGCAACAGCGCTCGCTCGCGAGCCACCTGTCGATAAGGAGCAGTTAATGGAGGTGACCCAAAAGTACATACATGAGGAAGAGATGAATGCCCTGAAAGACCAGGAGTGTGTAAGTCCAAGCGGCTACGATAATCTAGAGGGGGGGTGAATAGATTATCTCTATCTTTTCGATTTCGCCCTCTTTTTAAAACCGAATGCTCAAATACAATAATAAAGGTGCGGAATATAAACAACACACGTCGACTTAAAGAGGTTCAACCCACCTAGGGCCTAATCCTCTACCACCCCAGTATATCCGGGATGGATTTCGAAAAGAAAAAGAATTTTATTAATTACCAAAATTAATACAAATTCAACTTACAACACCTTGAAGAGCACCACACTCTTCTTTAACACCACCTTTGAGATTACCACAATCTCACTTGAAGATTACCACAATCTCCAAACGGCACCTTGTGAAGATTACCACAATCTTCACCCTTGAAGAGCACCACACTCTTCAACACCTCAACAAGAAGATTACCACAATCTTCTTACACCTAACACCTAGTTCACCCAAGTGTGTTCTTACCCCAAGAACACTCACAAGGATATCTTGTGTTTGAATGACGACCACAAATTCAAGATTACAACTCGATAATTGATAATACAATAGAGTGCAAGTGTAATCAAGAATAGCCTAGACCTCAAGGATGTGAAAGTGATAAGCTAGGCAAATTACAACAAGAAATAAGACAATGTAAGAACAAGTGTATTCTTGAGTGTATCTTGTTGTGTTGTAGTTTTTTTCTTCTTGTGTTGCTTCAATTCTTCCTCTATTTATAGAAGATGTCTTGTACATGATAGGCTCCTCTTGGGGACATGAATTCGTAAAAAATTGCAAGACAATTGAAGAAAAGAGTCATGTAGAAATCAATCCCACAATTTAGGGAAAAGTTCTGTCTGCTTGCACAACGGTTAAATTTTGTCATTGTCAAACTTGAGGCGACCGATCGCGCACAAATAGACGTTTGAAAGTGAGAAAACACATTTACACAGGCGGCCGTCGACGGGGTCCGACCCAGTCGACCACTATGTCCAAATGGTCGAACGAACCAAAAACGAGTCCGAAAGTTCTGCTTTGAAAATGCTCCCACGGTCACCCGCCACGGCCGACCGGTCGACCGCTGTCGCCACTTGGTCGACCGGTCGACCACACCGTCTACCACCCTGTTGACCGTCAACCAACCAGCCTTTTTCAAAGAAATGGCTTATTCACATTTTTTCACAATTTTCGTGCACGGATGCCTTACAGGCGTAGATTGGCCTCAAAACAAAAGTATTGTCCAATTTTATATTGAAAATAAACTTCAAGAAATACTCCAAAAAATAGTAAAAATATTTTAGACCGATCGGGAGTATTAGGACAATATTTTAGAACCATTGTTTTGGTGTAAAAACACATTAACACAAAATCATCAAAAGTGTTGTCCAATTTATATCGAAAATAAACTTGTAGAAATACTCCAGAAAATATTAAAACCATTTTAAATCATTTAGGAGTATTTGGACAACCTTTAAAAACATTGTTTTGGTATAAAAACAAAATCATCAAAATCATGATAAAATCATTTATCAAACAATCTCCCCCTTTTTGATGATTACAAACCAAAACAATTTTAACGAGGTCGATTTTGAAAACAAAACATTTTTACCGGTAAAAAGGAACTTTCCGTTGTGAGCGACAACATTCCACGCAATATAATCACAATGATGGGAGTAGAGATATTCACACACATATAGCAAATGCTCCCCCTATCAACATGCACAACAAGAGTTATATAGAAGCAACTTAAACATAAGCTAAAATATTAGCTTTTCAATATTGAGCTTAAGTATCAAAAACTTAAAAGCTCCCCCTGTCAAAGATACATCATTAGAACCGTATATGAGTCCATACTACAACCAATGGACCATGATTCATACATAACCATAATGCACCAAGTGGACTAAATATGATCCACAACTTATGGCTTTATGAAGCCATAGCTTATAGCTTTCTTTTCGTTAAACTTATCTTAGCTTTTATGAGCTAATGAGCTTATAACCTGTTTCTCCCCCTTTGGAATCATCAAAAAGAATGTTAGCACGATAAATACATCATATATTCTTATCAAAGTGCGCAAGTAAACCGATGTACCGAGCTATTTGAGCATTGAAGCTTATAAACCAATTAGGAGGGAAAAGTCGAATCATACGACTTGAAGAAGCTTATGAAAACTCATTTGATAAGCAAAACATGATCTCCATAAATATATAAGACTTTTGAAAACGAGAGAATCATGTAGGTGATGAATTTTTTATTGAAACGTTTTATCAAACACTTGGCGGGCGTCAAAAATTGAAAAAGAGATATATAGCCCTTGTAAAAGAAAACAAGCCAAGTTTTTCATCACCAAATGCAATTTAATAAATATCATTCATCAACAATCAATAAGCTCATCACAAACATATATGAATCACATCAAGAAAAATACATATAAGCCACAAACTCAAGGGTTCAACCCAATTGAGCTAAAGATAGTGAAATTCTTACCATTCAATCGGTAAAGACGAGCAATGATGATGATAGTCGAGCTAGATAATCCCAAAATATATAATTCATGCATCAAAACTCATTTGAAGTGAATTGTGTGTGAAATTTGCAAAGGGGACGAAAAATGGCCAAAAAGTGTCAAAGTGACGAATGCTGAAAACAGAACCATTTTAATCCAAATTATAGCCTAGGGCGACCGGTCGAGGTTGAGGGCGACCGTCGACGTTGAGGGCGACCGGCCGTGCCTCAACCTTTTCAGCCCCACCATGTCTGTTAGTTTTTCCAAAATCCGAATTTTCAACCAAAAATCCGATTTTTCGCCCCTAAGTTTTAAAAAACGTGCAAAATGCAAACGTAGACCTCATTCAATATACATTATGTCATAATCAAGCTCGAAATGAGGTAAAATACTCGGCGGTTAACGATCAAAAAGTCCGCGAATTATCCTTGAGACGGAATTAAACACATCTCAAGTTTTTGTTAAAAATCACAATCCCTTAAAAATATATCGAATCTCAATATGTTTAGTTCGATTATGACGAACCAAATTTTGAATACGAATAACCGTATAATAGATACCAAACTTGTTATCCCAAAAAAAAATAAGAACGTTTTAAATCTTTGGATACAACAAGTCATAAGAAGAAGTGCCTTTCAAATATTTGAAAATTTCTTTTAATAAGATCAGTAATGAGATTCGTTGGGATAGTTTTTGAAGTCGAGCATATAGACATAAGGCATATGGAATGTCGAGTCTATAAGAATAATACAACAAAACATACCTCGAATTTGTTTGTCGGCCGATATGCCTTTCTCAACCTTTGTCAATCTTTAGCCATAGAGGTTGAGATGGTTCTTCTTCCTTCAATGCTTAACTCCTTCAAGAGTTCTTATATAACCATCTTCTTGGCATTGAATAATTTGTAGTCCAAGCAAGAAATTGAGCTCCCCCATCATTCTCATCTCAAGCTCACCTAGTATCAACTTATAAAAACATATCTTGCACAAATATTCATTAGTAGCACCATAAATATTATCAACAAAAATTTGCACAAGTAAACAACCTTGCCCTTTTTCAAAACAAGAAGTGTAGTATCAACTTTACCTTTTGTAAAATCATTTTGCAAAAATAGCTAAGTCTATCAATTGTACAAGGCCTTTTATAAAAATCATTTGGCCTAAAATTTTAGACTCCGATAGACTTATATTTGAATAAAACCATTTAGAAAGTTGGATTAATCATCCATTTGGTAAAGCTTGAAATTTTCTTTAAAACAAGAATGGGCAAGTAAAATGCAAATAGCTACTAAATGTGCTATGAGTGCAAATGTTACAACAAAATTAATTACCTTCTTCTTGAAAATACCTTCGAGCTACTAACCTCGCCTTAGTTCGACCAATCTTGCCTTGGTCATCGAGTTTGTTCTGGAATACCCTTTTTGTCTTCTTCATCACTATCATCATAGGCCATCCAATTGATCTAAGGTGTTCATAATAGAACATTTACATCCAAATATTTTGAGGTAACTAATATTTGGAGTACTTCATTTCTCATCTACACAACTTAGCAAACTCATTACCGGCATCGCTTATATAAGCAAGAAAAAATAGTCCAAGTGTAAAAACATGCCTCAATCATCAATCACAAAAATGTCTTGCATAAGAGCATAGTAGAAATAGACACTATATATATAGACCATGAAGCAATAAACACATACTATGCATTTAGAAGATCATCAAGAGTCTAATAAATCATGCAAGTTCAAATAAGCTTAAGAAAGCTACAAAAGGTCTCTTTTGAAATTTGAAAATCCGAAAGCATATAGTTGAGACCTTATTTAAAAGAAGTATTTGAACAAGAGTTGATACGGCAAATATGTGCAATCAAATATCGAATAGTGCCTTTCAAAAAAATCTAAAAATCCTCTTAATGGCACTTGTATGAAATACTATGAAAAACAAGCACATAGGCACATGGCAATACATATATCGAGTCTATAAGAGTAAGAATAACACAAGTAAACGTACCTCGATAATTTATGCCTTTCTTGACAAATAATGACGTAAATGGCCATTTGTGAAAATATGTAAATCCTACACAATTCTTAAAACATATCTAGCACAAAACATAATGATAAAAGTGTAGGCTAAGAGATATCACAAGTAAGCTCATGCCATAAAAATCCATAAAAGATGATAACACACTTTAGTCTACAAAAATGCACAAGAGTTTTAAAAACATCATATAAGGTCTTCTTTTTCAAAAAAATTTTAAAAGCACAAGTATATATTGAAGACCTTAATTAAAAAATAAATATTTGAAAACTCATTTTGCAATTAAGACACAAATAAAAGCATGCATAATAACAAAAATAAAATGCATATTTAAATAGGGAGATACGGGTTACCAATTACGCCATTTCCATGGGTTGTGTCGTTCCCATTGTTGATGATATCTTCCCTTGAGAAGTCACTTTGTTGATGATGACTTCTTTGATTGCTCCATTTCCAAGGTTTGTTGTTTTCCCATTGTTGAAAGTCTCTTCTTCTTTGAAAATCATCTTGTTGATGATGTCTTTGCCATTTCCAAGGATTGTGTTCTTCCCATTTTTGATTATACCCTCTTTTTGGAAATTGGCTTTGTTGAGAATAGTTTCTCCTTCTTTGATCAAATGAACCGGTCATTTGATGCTTTCTTAGCGGTATGAATTTTCTTCGATCATTATTACGCCGGTACCTAATATGACATTTTTTGTGGTACCCTCATGTGTTTGGGTCCTTTGGGATTAGTCTTGAGACTTTTAGGTCTCCAACAATAATTAGAGTTATTTCTAGCCCGACAAGTATTTACCGTATGACCCTTTTTGCCACAATAAAAACAAGTAATAATTCTAGGAGCATAATGACCAATATGCATAGTGACTTGATCCTTTTTCATATGATTAACAACATTAGGCTTATGATCAAGTCCTTTATCACAATTATGAATATCAACAATATTGGACATTTTATTGGTACTCAAGTTGGATTTTAATAAATCCTTTTTCATGCAATCAATATTCTCAACAAGAGTACTATTTTCTTTTTCAAGGTTTCTAACCTTGTCAAGTGTGGTGGTGTGAGCACATGATAGTGATTCATAAGAAGTAAATAAACTATCCTTATCATTTTTCAAAATATTGAATTCCTTTTTCAAATTTTTGTATCTAACAAGTAAGCTTTGGAATTCATTTTGAAGTTCATCATAATCATTTTGTAAATCACTATAATCATTTTGAATGACAATATCATAGGAAGTAGAGGGTTTAAGACATACCTCGCTTTCTTCATTGATGCCCATAAAACAATATTCAACTTCTTCATAATTGGAAGTTGTAGGAGGCTTATTCCTTAGATTTGAGCTTGTATGATCTTGAGAAGTAGATGCTTTTGTTTGACTCCTTTCATTTGCAAATACTCCATAGATGGCTTCTAATTTTTGCCATACTTCATGTGCCGACTTTATTCCTACAATATGTTCATATTCTAAATTAGTAAATGAACAATACAAAATATTTAAAGCCTTACCGTTTAAGGAGATGATTTTCTTTTCTTCATCATTGAGCTTTTTGAAGCCTTTTGAGGTGTATGGTGTATCTTTCGTCGGAATGGATTCTCCATTAATGACGGTGTTCCAAATGTCGAACCCGCAACCTTGTAGATAGCATTCCATTCTTTCTTTCCAAAAATTAAAATTCTTGGAATCAAATAGTGGTGGCTTGGTGGTAGAGGTGCCGGATAGATGAGCTTCATTCGTAGCCGACGATCGTTCCTCTTCACTCGCGATGTGAAACGAGCTTGCCAAAGAGTTTGGCTCTGATACCACTTGTAAGTCCAAGCGGCTACGATAATCTAGAGGGGGGGTGAATAGATTATCTCCATCTTTTCGATTTCGCCCTCTTTTTAAAACCGAATGCTCAAATACAATAATAAAGGTGCGGAATATAAACAACACACGTCGACTTAAAGAGGTTCAACCCACCTAGGGCCTAATCCTCTACCACCCCAGTATATCCGGGATGGATTTCGAAAAGAAAAAGAATTTTATTAATTACCAAAATTAATACAAATTCAACTTACAACACCTTGAAGAGCACCACACTCTTCTTTAACACCACCTTTGAGATTACCACAATCTCACTTGAAGATTACCACAATCTCCAAACGGCACCTTGTGAAGATTACCACAATCTTCACCCTTGAAGAGCACCACACTCTTCAACACCTCAACAAGAAGATTACCACAATCTTCTTACACCTAACACCTAGTTCACCCAAGTGTGTTCTTACCCCAAGAACACTCACAAGGATATCTTGTGTTTGAATGACGACCACAAATTCAAGATTACAACTCGATAATTGATAATACAATAGAGTGCAAGTGTAATCAAGAATAGCCTAGACCTCAAGGATGTGAAAGTGATAAGCTAGGCAAATTACAACAAGAAATAAGACAATGTAAGAACAAGTGTATTCTTGAGTGTATCTTGTTGTGTTGTAGTTTTTTTTCTCTTTTTGTGTTGCTTCAATTCTTCCTCTATTTATAGAAGATGTCTTGTACATGATAGGCTCCTTTTGGGGACATGAATTTCAAAAAATTGCAAGACAATTGAAGAAAAGAGTCTGTTAGAAATCAATCCCACAATTTAGGGAAAAGTCATCACGCACAACGGTTAGAATTTTGTCATCAAACTTGATGCGACCGTCGTCGCGCACAAATAGACGCGTTTGAAAGTGAGAAAACACATTTACACAGGCGGCCGGTCGGACGGGTCCGACCGGTCGACCCTATGTCCAAATGGGTCCGAATTAGAACCAAAAACGAGTCCGAGAAAGTTCTTTTAAAAATGCTCCCAGTGTACGGTCACTCCGCCCGGTCGACCGACCGGTCGACCGCACCGGTCGCCCACTTGGTCGACCGGTCGACCACACCGGTCTACCACCCTGTTGACCGGTCAACCAGCCTTTTTTCAAAGAAATGGCTTATTCACATTTTTCACAATTTTCAGTGCACGGGATGCCTTACAGGCGGCCGATTGGCCTCAAAACAAAAGTATTGTCCAATTTTATATTGAAAATAAACTTCAAGAAATACTCCAAAAATAGTAAAAATATTTTAGACCGATCGGGAGTATTAGGACAATATTTTAGAACCATTGTTTTGGTGTAAAAACACATTAACACAAAATCATCAAAAGTGTTGTCCAATTTATATCGAAAATAAACTTGTAGAAATACTCCGGAAAATATTAAAACCATTTTAAATCATTTAGGAGTATTTGGACAACCTTTAAAAACATTGTTTTGGTATAAAAACAAAATCATCAAAATCATGATAAAATCATTTATCAAACAGAGTGGTCCCAAGTGGCTCAGGCTCCACGCGAAGGGAGGGATCTTAGAGAGAGGCCTAGACCGAGGCCCAGATCAAGATCACCCTAGGACAACGAGGCACAATAGATACACTCTGTTGAATGCGCCCCGAAGTCACGCCCTAATGGCTATAGAGCGAACTGATATGCTAAGGTGGCCAAAAAAGATGAAGATAACCTCGAGTCGGAGAAACATGGATAAATATTGTCGCTTTCACAAGGACCATGGCCACGATACCGAGGACTGCATTCAATTGCGAGATGAGATTGAAAGGCTCATCCAGCAAGGTTACTTAAAAAATTTTGTTTTGAAAGAATAACGAGGTGGAGGACCTAATCGGGACCCTAGGCGAAGATCACTGGCTCGCAAGTCGTGAAGCCGGTCGAGAGGTCGCCATGAGGCCGGACATAGGTAAGAATGCCCGAGAGAATGCTCTAGGCCTAGGCAAAATCAGGAAGAAGATAACTTGCCTCGTTGGGGAGTTATACACATGATAGCAGGAGGTCCTAGTGGAGGTGATTCGCAGAGTGCAAGAAGGAAGCATGCGCGTAACCTCACCCATGATTTTAAGAGGAAACTGAAGGTCATGAGCGTCCAAAACTCTAGCCCTATTACGATGGTGATTACGATGGATATCGCCAACTTCGCCGTACAAAAAGTCGTGGTGGACAATGGGAGCTCGGCGGACATATTATTTATGCATGTGTTGAAGAAGATGGAACTGGATGTAACCGCCTTGTGTCCGGTTGACACTCCGTTGATGGGATTTGGAGGAAGCGAAGTGGTTCCTCTAGGAACCATTGATCTCCCCACCTCGCTAGGTGAAGCGCCGTGCCGAAAGACAATCATGATCAAGTACTCGGTAGTAGATGCCCCATTTGCTTATAATGTGATCATGGGGCGACCTTGATCAATCGGTTTCAAGTCAGGTATCCACTTACCACCGAAGATGAAGTTCCCTACAACAGGAGGGATAAGCAAAGTGCGAGGTGATCAGAAGACGACTAGAGAATGCTATAACATTTCCCTAAAAAGAAGAAGGAAGAGAGAGAAGTGAGAACTATAAGGCAAATAACCCGCGAAGAAGAAGTTGGGCTGAGTAAAAAAGAAAAGGAGAAGGTTAAAAAAGCTAGGACAATGGCGGAGTATAGGGTTGAGCCAACGGAGCAGTACAAAGTGATTGAGCTCGAGCCAGGCGACCCGGATAAATTCACTAAGATAGGGTCGCAAATGGACTCGAAGTTAGAAGTGTTGATGATTCAATTTCTAAAGGAGAACATGGATATCTTTGCCTGGAAACCTTCTGATTTCCAAGGCATAGACCCCGAAGTGATGGTTCACCGACTGAACGTGGACCCGTTAGCGAGGCCAGTGAAACAGAAAAAGCGAAGCTTTGGAAGTGAAAGAAACAAAATTATAGAAAACGAGGTGAACAAATTATTGGAAGCGGGGTATTTTGTGGAGATTCAGCTCACAGAATGGTTGTCAAATGTAGTTGTGGTACCCAAGGCTATAATAAATGGAGGATGTGCACAGATTTCACAGATCTGAATAAGGCATGCCCCAAGGATCCTTACCCCCTGCCTCACATCGACCTTTTGGTAGATTCCACAACAGGATGTGCCTTGCTTAGCATGATGGATGCTTACCAAGGATATCACCAAATTTTTATGGCGGAGGAAGACAGAGATAAGACCTCTTTTTTGACGGAGAACGGAGTTTATTGTTATATGGCAATGCCTTTTGGGCTAAAGAACGCGGGAGCTACTTATCAGAGGTTAGTCAACCTCATGTGTAGAAAGAAAATTGGCAAATAAATGGAGGTGTATGTTGATGACATGTTGGTGAAAAGTGTGAAGGAAGAGGATCACCTCGAGCATTTGAGGGAGGTATTCAGAATAATGCGAGCTTATGGTATGAAATTGAATCCAGCGAAGTGCACCTTTGGAGTGCGAGGTGGAAAATTTTTGGGCTTCATGGTGCATGAGAGGGGGATCGAAGCGAACCCAGAAAAGATAAAAGCTATAATGGAAATGAGTTCACCTAGAACGGTCAATGAAGTCTGGCAAAGACTCACGGAAAAATCGCCTCGTTGAACAGGTTCATTTCGAGGTCAACTGACCGCAATCTCCTCATTTTCAACACTTTGAGGAACATGAAGAATTTTCAATGGACGGAGGAGTGTGAGAAGCCATTCGAAGATTTGAAAGGGTACCTTATGTCTCCACCTTTACTGTCCAAACCTAAAAAAGGAGAGGCTCTATTTTTATACCTAGCCATTTCGAAGCGAGCCGTGAGCTCGGTGTTGGTACGAGACGAAGATGGAGTTCATCGCCCAGTTTACTACGTGAGCAATTTGTTACATGGAGCCGAAGAGAGGTATCTAGAGACCGAAAAACTAGCTCTAACCTTGGTAGTATCAGCTAGGAAGTTGCGACCTTACTTCCGATCTCATCAGATTATTGTCCTCACAAATCAGCCGCTGAGACAAGTGTTAGAAAAACCGGAGCTATTAGATCGCTTAGTGAAATGGTCCATGGAATTGGGGGAATTTGACATTAAGTATCAAAGTAAAACGGCAGTGAAGGCTCAAGTCCTGGCCGACTTCGTTAATGAAGCAAGTGGGTCAGAAACTGAAGTTCAAAAAGAGGAAGTGACGTGGCTACTGCATGTGGATGGGTCAGCGGTGGCTACTGGAGGCGGAGCTGGGATCTTGTTGTAGAATCCTAATTCTTTCGAGGTTGAAGTGGCATTTCGCCTTGAATTCGAGGTGACAAACAACGAGGCTGAATACGAAGCTCTGTTCGCAGGTTTAAAAATGGCGCAGAAGTGCAATGCGAAGATATTAATAGCCTACACTGACTCCCAGTTGGTGGCAATGCAAGTTGAAGGTTCGTTTGAAGCCAAGGATCGATCCATGGCTAACTATTTGGAGAAAGCGAAGCGGTTGATGGAAAAGTTCGAATTTTTTCAACTACAACAGATCCCAAGAAATGAAAATGAGCGAGCCGATGCTCTAGCTCACTTCGCAAATGCAGTAAGTGGAAATAGCTCGAGGAAAGTGATTGTATTGGAGGCGACGCAGCCGGACTCGCTAGCGGAGGAAGGACCCATCGAGCAGTATCCAAGCGAGGCGCTAGTTTGTCCAATCGACACCCCAATTGATTGGATGGAAGACTTGAAAAATTTCCTAGAAAAAGGAATTTTAGCGCTAGATCCGATAAAAGCTAGAAGGGTCCACGTTAGAGCATCTCGGTTTCTAATGATAGACAATGAGATGTATAAAAGATCAGTAGGAGGACCACTGCTAAAGTGCCTCAGACCGGAGAAGGCGATGTATGTGATGAGGGAGATTCATGAAGACAACTGTGGTAACCACTCAGGAGGTAAGGCGCTCGCCCAGAAGGTGATCCGACAAGGTTACTTTTGGCCGTCTTTAGCAAAGGGTGCAATGGAGTTTGTTAAAAAGTGTGTGAAGTGTCAGTTTCATGCGAACCTAACTCATCAGCCAGCGACCCAGTTGGAAACGATCCCCATTGCTTGTCCTTTTGATCAATGGGGAATCGATATTTTGGGTCCATTTCCAGTGGCTAGAGCTAAGAAGAAATTTATCATTGTGGCGGGGAGTACTTTTCTAAGTGGATTGAGGCCGAAGCGATGGCTAAGATAACGAAAACCGAAGTCAAGAATTTTTTGTGGAAAAACATCGCATGTAGGTATGGGGTGCCCAGAGTCTTAATATCAGATAATGGCACTCAATTTCAAGGAAAGAAGGTTAGGGAATGGTGTGAAGAATATAAATTCAAACAAAATTTTACAGATTGTGGGGAACCCTCAAGCAAATGGGCGGCGAGGTCGCAAATAGAATTATTCTACAACACTTAAAAACGAGGCTAGGCTAGAGAAGCAAAGTCGTATTGGGTGGACGAGCTACCTGGAGTCCTTTGGGCATATCGAATGACCCCACGGACTTCGACGGGTGAGATGCCTTTTAGTTTAGTGTATGGGTCGAAAGTGATCGTGCCGGTGGAAATTGGAGAAACTTCGCTTCGGGTTACTCGGTACGAGCCTGAGAGCAATAGGGAAGCTAGATAACTCGAGCTCGAGCTCATTGAAGAAAAGCGAGACAAAGCGTTTATTCAGATCCAAGCGGCCAAGGGAAGGATGAAAAATGCATATAACAAAAGGGTTCAGGAGCGAAGCTTTCAGGTAGGGGATCTAGTGCTCAAAAAAGTGGAAGTTTCCAAACATGTTGGGAAGTCGAGACAAATTAAAGGACCTTCAAAGTAATGGAGGTGCTAAAGAGTGGAACATACAGACTAGAAAACATGCAAGGAAAGGAGCTCCCGAGGCCTTGGAACATTCATAACTTAAGGAGGTTCTACACTTGATGTTGCATAACTAATCTACTTTATGTACTTAGCTTAATTTTGGAAGCACTGAAGACTTATGTTAAAAGCTCTATTCAATGAAAGAACGTGAGATATCACTTGCAATGTTTACTTTTTTGCAAACATATCTGCTTAGTATTTCAGGATCGAAAGCTAACCATTCAAGATTCGTAGTCTCTCAAGTAAGCCCCCTAAAAGGCTAGCAGGCCCAAGACGATCCCACGAAGGATCTAGGCCATAAGCACCCTTTTAGGCTGGCAAAGCCCACAATGGTCCCAACAAAGGGACCTAGGCTCGCAAGTAAGCCCCCTAAAAGGCTAAGCAGGCCCAAGACGACCCCACGAGGGATCTAGGCCATAAGCTCCCTTTTAGGCTGGCCAAGCCCACAATGGTCCCAACCAAGGACCTAGGCTCGCAAGTAAGCCCCCTAAAAGGCTAGCAGCCCAAGACGATCCCACGAAGGATCTAGGCCATAAGCACCCTTTTAGGGTGGCAAAACCCACAATGGTCCCAACCAAGGACCTAGGCTCGCAAGTAAGCCCCCTAAAAGGCTAGCAGCCCAAGACGCTCCCACGAAGGAGCTAGGCCATAAGCTCCCTTTTAGGTCCGGCCAAGCCCACAATTGTCCCAACCAAGGACCTGGGCTCGCAAGTAAGCCCCCTAAAAGGCTAGCGAGGCCCAAGACGATCCCACGGCAAAGCCCACAATAGTCCCAACCAAGGGACCTAGGCTCGCAAGTAAGCCCCCTAAAAGGCTAGCAGGCCCAAGACGATCCCACGAAGGATTTAGGCCATAAGCACCCTTTTAGGCTGGCAAAGCCCACAATGGTCCCAACCAAGGACCTAGGCTCATAAAGTAAGCCCCCTAAAAGACTAGCAGGCCCAAGACGATCCCACGAAGGATCTAGGCCATAAGCACCCTTTTATGCTGGCAAAGCCCACAATGGTCCCAACAAAGGGACCTAGGCTCCCAAGATAAGCCCCCTAAAAGGCTAGCAGGCCCAAGACGATCCCAAGAGGGATCTAGGCCATAATCTCCCTTTTAGTCGGTAAAGCCTACAATGGTCCAAAGCAAGGACCTAGGCTCGCCCAAAGACCTAGGCTCGCAAACGAGCCTAGGATAAGAAATTGCCAGCATGCAAAACCTACAACGGTCCCAAGGGACCTAGGCTCACCCAGTGACCTAGGCTCGCCAATGGACTTAGCCCCGCGAAGAAGCCTAGGGGCCAAGGGATAGGCTCGTAAAAAAAAACAAAAAAACAAAAAAAAAGGGAAGCGAAGCAAAGCAAAGTACATGCAACATATAAAAGCGAAATGCAGTCCATCGAAGTGACATGCAAAAAATAAGCGAAGTAAGGTAGAAGCGATACACAAAAACGAAGTAAAATAGAAGTACATTGTGAGGCGATGAGATTGTCAACAAAAATACATCCTACAAATACTTCCAAGTTAAATACTTCACAACGATTTACATAAGTAAAATCCCTAAGAGGCTAGAAGAGGTTTAACGATCTCGGTGAACTCATCGACCTCCTCAACCTTGTCAATGATTTCCACGTCGTTCGAGGTGCCAACCTCGCCTTCACCTCCGGCGACATCTTCCTTCGGCTCATCCTTCTCAAAGGGGTCCAGCTTTTTGGGGTCGAAATCGGCCTTGAAGGCCCCCATTTTAATCCCTTGCTCACAACATCTCTCAAAGCCATCGAAAAGGTACACCACGGCTCGTTCGGCCACGAGTTTCTCGCAAGAGGAGGACTGAAGGAAAGATTGAACTCCAGTGAGGCGAGATGAAGCTAGCGAAGCCTTATACTTTTCAGAGGAGGGATATTCTTCGAGACCTCGCTTACGACCCTTCTCGAAAGAATCTGCCATCTCCTTAGCATGAAGCTCCTCACGAGTTTTGAGCTCGCTTTGGGACGAAGCGAGCTGGGTTTTCAGATTGGCCACTTCTTTGACAAGCTTGGCTCGAGCCTTATCGATGGCTTTTGCCTTATCTGCTTCCGCAGTTCGAAGCTTCGCGTGGACCTCGCTCAGCTGATTGACGAACACCTCGTTTTGATGCCTCCAGTCGGCGCCACGAAGGGCCATTTGATGAAGCAAGGCAGATAGCTACAAAAGAAGGACAACGAAGCGAAGTAAAAAATGAAGCAAAAGTGTTGCACAATTTAAAAAGAGCCACATACCGACATGATACCATGGGCCGCGAGCTCTTTGATGCGAGTAAATTCAATGGTCATCAGGGCGAACTGATTGGCAGAAAGGGTAGTGTAGTTGTACAATTCAAAGAAGTCCTCCCCAGGGTTTGTTTCGAGGACCGAGCTCCACGAGCTGATATTCCAGTTGGGAACAGTGCGAGGCATGGAGAGCTCGCGAGCTCGAGGCATAAGTTTGGGAGCCTTCTCGCGAGCCGCAAGTCGTTTGGCCTGAAGATGAGACTCGCTTCGATTTAACCACATCATCATCTGGTCCACTGTCGGAAGGTTCGCATCGGTGGGTTCGCGGAGGCATCCATTGAGTCAGGCGAGATCCTGGCCTTGCGAGTTTTAGTCTTTTTCTGGGCAGAGCCTTCGGCCACAACCTTCCCTTTCTCTTCCTTCGACTTGCTACCCGAGGCCTTGCTGGTTTTCTTTGAGGGCACCTCGGGAGCGGGGTCGGCGGCTACCGTGACGACGGGGGCCGAGGCCACGACTACGCCTAATGGCAGCTCAGAAGCAGCAGCATCTTGGCGAGCTCGCTTGCGAGCCAACAACGTCTCTTTATTCTTGGCAAGGGCCTTGTCGAGAAAGGCACTGGATCGCCATATCTACATAAATAAGCAATAGCATCAGTACGAGAATGATAAGTGATCCAAGAAAATAGAGAGAAATAAATTACCAAGTGTTAGAGTTTCGTGGCAAGGAGCGGGGCTAAGGCCGACGAGGGATAGAACGTCTTCGGTAATGAGGTCGCAAGTCTCATACCAATTTTGGGTCAACCTAGAAATAAAGTTGGCTCCCCAAGAAACTGGAGGCAAGCCTCGAAGGCGAGGCCGGCTTAATTTCCAATCCGAAGGCAGGTCCCAGGGAGTTTCAATAGGGGCTCGAATGAATATGAACCTATCTTTCCAAGGCCACACCGAGGAGGGAACCCGATGTAAAAAATTTTGATTAGTTCGAGATGAGATGTAAAAAAATCCGGAGTTAGTAGTGGTGGTAGAATAGTTGATGGCATATAGTTCACAAAAGTGAGAAAGCGAGGCGGCCTCGCCGAAGTGCTTCATCAAGATAATAAAACCTACGATGTGACGGTAGGAATTAGGGACAAGTTGAGCGGGGCAAACATCGAGCCCTCTTAGAATGTCAGCAACGGGGCGAGCCAAAGGAAATCTAAGACCCGCCTCGAGGCTAGCAAGGTGAAAAGCTAAGCAGCGAGGTGGGGGCTTATCTATCCTATCACTACTTGTAGGAATTATGATTCGGTATGAAGCGGGAATGAAGAAGTTTTTCCTAATGGTGTCTAAATCATGAACAGAGACTCGGGACCTAAGTAAAGCCCATGGGGCGACGTGTTCCAGGTCGTCCGAAAGGGTGGCCTCGTGGGATACCCTATCTTGAGAGGGGGGAATATGGGTCGCCCCGCTAGTAGAAGTAGAAGAGCTCGAGGACGAGCTAGAATCAGACGACCCCGATTTCGAGGACGAACCAGAGTTCGACCGCGAACTAGAGGGTCGTGTAGATGGAGGAGGGGTCGCCATAAAGATTAAAAAAATTTAAAAGAGAGAGAAAGAGAACCTACCTCTAAGTCAAGTGAAGTGGAGGAGCACGAAGTCAAGATCCTATGTCGTGGACGAGCTTGAGCAGCAAGGCAATCCAGGGTAAAAAATGTGAAAAGTGAAGGTTTTGAAAGAACATCTTATATATATAGAGAAGGGCGGTAAAATCAACGGTCTTGATCGAAAGGCTATTCAAATTCAACGGCTGGGATGGAAGGGTCTTTTCGGATTCAAGGGCTTGGATTCCGTGCCGCTACGAATTCGAGGACCTGTATAGAGTCACTTTAGCTATAAATTACTAAAGTGACTGGGGGAGTAAATGATGTGGATATTACTATTATAGCCTCGCCTAGGTCGAATTGACCATCTTGACCTCGCCTTATTGGAAATTACCAAGATGCCCCCAGGATCCGCGGCTTTTTTATATGGGTCCCGACCCGACCCGAGTGACCAGGTTGGGTCGCCCGCGAGCCACACACCGTCGATCAGGTGCCACGTGTACGATGATCCGCATTGCACGGTGAACAGTACTATAAATATGGCACGGAAATCAAGGTAAAAGGTAACTTGTCATTATTCTAAATTACCTTGCTCTTTAGCTTTCTAAGTACCTCAACTACCTGATTCTGACTTAGGCATCGGAGGGCATTAGCTGGGAGCTATCCCGGCTAGCCTAACGTGCGTTCTATTTCAGGTACCCTCGAATAAAGTACCTCACCTCGCTTTTTGGGGATCCTGAGCCAGGTCACCTCGTGGATAACACTTCACCTCGCTTCGTGGGTCCCTAGGTCAGGTACATCTGATTTACCTTCCTAAATCACCTTCTTTTGCGTCGAAAGAAAAACTTTGCATTCAATTTGGTTTAAATACTATATTCAACATTAAAGAATGAGGAAATTACACGAAATTCCTCGTATCATTCTTATTTTTATATTTTATCATATAAATTATTTTTTTGTTATACTTTGACGTATGACCTATATAAACTCATGCACTTTCTCTTATATGGATAATTTTACCCTTAAAGTATTATTTTTCATAGAATAATGATAATAGTTGTACAACCACATATAGACTATAGTTGTACAACTGCTCCTTACATCCAACCTTAACATGCATCGCAGTGGTTAAAAATGCAAAAATTACAACTAAATTTGTTTTGGCATTAGCGTTATGAATGTTTAAGAATTAGTCACTAACCATATATATATATATATATATATATATATATCTGTGGGGAGGATCAAGTGAGACCATGTCTCTAAGTAAAACACAATGGACTAATCTCAACCATCCCCAACTATTAATCAATGAGTATGATTTAAGGGATAAAAAATATATTAAAACATTAATTTAATCAACATAAGGATAGTATGGTAATATAACATAACAAGGTAGTTACAAACATGGAATCAAATCTCTTTCTCTCTCATACATCTCCCCCAATCTCACGTGTTGTCTCTCCCCCCACCCCATTCTCACGTCTCTCTCTCTCATATTCCTCTATTAACGCAAATAAGAAAAACTGTGAAGAACTCGAAAATTATAGTTCATGAAAATTACAAAGAAAATTACAGAGAAATAACGAACAAAATGAGTTCAAACATGATGATGAATCATCATCGTGGAAAAACTCTATCCAACAACATCAATGGTGTAGTCATCGATGGAGAACTCGAAACCGACCATTAACATAAACTCTTAAAAACTCGTAATTTTCACGAATAAGACGATGCATAGATACTTATGAAATGATGCATAGATACTTATGAAATTCTCAGATAGATACTTATGAAACGATGCATAGATCAGAGGATATTACATATTTGAAAATATGCAACAAAAATCAATTAAATATGCATTATATGCAAACTATCTATGCATCGTAAAAAACTAATATGTAGTACAAGCTGAGTGTACCCAATTATGCAAGACGTCATAAACTATGCAACAAAATCAACTAACTATGCATTTTCTAGAAACTATCTATGCAAAGGTGGAATAACTAAATATGCAAGACATTTTGTAACATCCCATTTTTATAATTTCCAAAAGCAACATCTCATTTTCATAACTAAATATACATCACATTGAACCTATTTATGCAGTGTAAAATAACGAAATATGCAGTACGTTATGTTCAATTATGTCTTATTTTCGTAAAACAGTGCCAACAAAACAACTAAATATGCATTATTTGATGCCTAATTATGCAGTAGAAGAACCCTAACTATACTATGAAATAAAAATATTTGGAAAAAAAAGCTGCTTCCTTAAATTCCGCCACCAAATCCGCGCTTCAATCTCGTGCCATAAAACCCACTCGGGACCACTAATTTGAATTATAAAATTACAACATTACCCTTAAAATCAGCGAAAATTAGGATATAATTAAAAAAAACTGAATTAATCACATCCCTTCATTTTTTAAGATCAATGGGTAAGATGAGTCCACACTGTCCCACCTAGGGAGGGTGGTCTCATTTGAACCAAATCCTATATATATATATATGTATGTATATAATTTTAGTCAATTAGCAATAAAAATATTCGTCAATAACAAATATTATTAATAATAACAACAAGAATAATAATAATAATAATAATAATAATAATAATAATAATAATAATAATAATAATAATAATAATAATAATAATAATAATGTTACTAAGCTTTTTCCGTAGACCACTTTATTTTATAATAAAATTTGGTTCATACTTGGAATTAACTTGTTTAATTCATTGCGTATATTGGGGAGGATATGATGGTCAAGGATAAATCTGTTGCATCAACTCACACGTGTAAATCTTTTGGAATTTGAAAGATTTTACCGAGATATTTCCGTGATACTAGAATTGGCAAGTATGTGGAGACTTCAATATTGTATAACACTAACGTTGTTGGTTATAGATTATTTAGGTTTTAGAGAGTCCTAAATTACCTAAAATTTAAGATATATAATGATTTGAAAGATTTTTTTTGGATTGTACAGATCTATTTGATTAGGAGAAGGTGATAATCATTCCTACAAATAAACTCCAAAGAAACTATCGGTCCTTTGCCGAGCAATGAATGGTGGTTTAGAGGAAGGTGACGGTCTCTATGATCAAGAACGTGAAGCCGAATTAGGTGAACAATGCCGACGACATGAAGCCGAATGTGTTCGACAACGTAGGCAAGAAGCCGAATGTGTTCGACAACATTGGCAACGTGAACATGAAGCCGAATATATTCATGACCTAGATAGTGAAGCTCAACTGAATCAACAAATTTGACACATGATCTTGCATGCCAATAACCTAATAAATCGAGTCTTGGATATGCTAGCATCGATAGAACAACAACAACAACAACAACAAAGACGTCGACAACAGCTTGGTGGTTTGATCAATGAGGGAAATGAAAATGAAGCCTCCGATGTGGGAGAATTGATTCAACATCAACGTGAAACAACCATGAGTGGTTTGTCGGAGGAAGTGCTTTCGAGATCCATTAAAACAAGGAATCCTCATGATGGTGATGGAATAATAATTAGAGACGATGGAGATACTAAAATCTGTACAGTTTGCCAGGACAATCTATATGATGATGATGAGAAGAAGATGATTGGTATTCTCGATTGTGGGCATGAATATCACTCTTGTTGCCTCAAATAGTGGCTGCAATGCAAAAATACTTGCCCTCTCTGTAAAAGGATTGCCGTTAAGCTTTGAGGTGATGATCCTGCTGATGAATTTGATCATTAATTTTATTTAGATAGGATGGTAATGTTGTGGTGTTTAATTTATTTGTCTTGATTATTAAGATTCTTGATAGGTACATGGTTATTGTAATATCTTAATGATTGTTATGTGTTGGGTATCTATCTGCCTCTAAATAGATCGATACACGGAGTACCAAATAGCCAAATGTTACAGACTCAATCAAATACCCTATTAATACAAATATTACTCTAAACCATTTGCAGAAAGTAAAATACAAAAAGGGGAACTGAAGATAAACAGAGTATAATACAAAATATAGCGGGATAAAACCCCAAGATCCGAATATTGAAAATTATTCGGCTCAGGACCAGTTTTTCCCAAACCACAAAGCTGTCACCAGAGATTCAACCAGAGAACCAAGAAATGGAACCCAAGTAGCCAAGCCAACAAAAGCCCTCAAGAACCCAAAGTGTTTGAACCCTCGAAACCGGAACAAACCCTAGAAAACCCCTCGAACCACCCAAACCCTAATATCACTCAGAAATAGGGAAAACGTCCACAGAGGAAGTGAACAAGTTAGATTACACTCAAATCTAACACTATCACCTCAGAATCACACAGAAATCCAACAAGGTGGTGAGATTTCTAGAGAGAGAGAGATATCGGAGAAACTCAGAGAAGAATCGAGAGAGAAGAGAGAGAAAATCACAAAGTGTAATGAATTAGGGTTCGGGGTTGGGGACTTTAAATAGGGTTAATGAACGAACCAGATCACACGGCAGGAATAGACGGACGGATGAGAAGCAAAGGATCCGCGGACCAGCTTCCGGATCCCGCAGCCAAAACCGCGACCGGCTCACAGACGGTTAAACCCAATGGGCTTGTTGCATATTGGGCTGCTGACTTGGGCCAAGGATTGTTAATTAATGGGTCATACAAAATGGGCCAATCAATACAACAATCTCCACCTTTGGCTCATTATGAATCATTAGACAAACTTAGGGAAAATAACTGGTCATCATCATTGTCGATTGCCTTCCCAGCACTTAAGCTAAGAAGGACTTAAGTTACAGCAGCACTAAAGCTAACTGCAACTAAGAAAGGATCTCAACAAGCACACAACAAGTCAAGTTCCCCCATTGAACTAATATAAGCACACACCAAACATTAACTCAACAGTTTTGGATCCAACAAAAACACATAGTAAATGTCAAACCCAACATAAGGGCAACTAACCGGGTAATCAATCACCAGTGTCAAAATTTAGAATTTTCAAACAAGTTTTAAACTTTGATAAGGGTAGACACTTAGTACCCATATCAGCAGGGTTGTATTCAGATGCCACTTTTTCAAGACAGATAAGTCCTTTAGAAACAATATCCCTTATAAAATGAAATCTAACATCAATATGTTTTGTTCTCATCATGAAAAAGCTGGATTCTTACAAAGTCAATACCGTTGGGAGTCGAAAATACAACAACATTTTGTTTTAGAAAACCAATTTCAAACAAGACCTTTAAGCCACAAAGCTTCTTTTAAAGCCTCGATAATGACAACATATTCTCGACTCACAGTAGAAAGGGCCACAATATGTTGCGCTTGGGATTTCCAACTTATACAAGAGCCACAAAGTGTAAAAACATAAGAAGTTGTTGATTTTCTCGTTATCTTTATCATTTGCATAGTTTGAATCCACATATCCTTTTAAAACAACACCATTTTCACACTTAGAAAATTTAAGGCAATAATCAGTTGAATGTCTAAGATATCTTAATAACCACTTCAAAGCATTCCAATGCACCAAACCAGGATTAGATTTAAATCTACTAAGGCAAGAAACAGCATAGGCAATGTCTGGTCTAGTACTGACCATTAAGTACATAACAGATCCAATGGCATTAGCATAGGGAATGTTTTGCATAGAAGATATTTCAAGATCAGTTTTAGGGGACTGATCCCTACTTAACACAAAGTGAGCAGCAAGTGGGACATTCACAGATTTTGCATTACTCATAGAGAATTTTTGTAAAATTTTCTCAACATATGAAGATTGATGAAGATAGAGCACGGAGTTATTTCTATCCCTATCAATATTCATTCCAAGTATTTTCTTGGCATCACCTAAGAATTTCATGTCAAATTTAGCACTTAAGCAGTTTTTAACATGATCAATAGCCTTAATGCATGGTCCAAAAAAAGCATATCATCCACATAGATCAAAGAAGAAAACAGAGACATAGCATCAAGTTTGAAATACAGGCAATGGTCAAATTTGCTTCTGCTGCAATTTCAAATCAAGCATGCATCGATCAAATTTTTTATTCCACTCTAGGTGATTGCTTTAAACCATACAAAGACTTTTTCAACAAACATACATGGTTAGGTTTGGATTTGTCTTCAAAACCCTCAGGTTGTTTCATAAAAATTTGCTCTTCCAAATCACCATGTAAAAAGCGGTTTTAACATCAAGTTGCTTTAGTTCCCATTCAAATCGAGCCACTAAAGCTAGCATAATTCTCACAATTACAAACTTCACAACAAAAAAAAATCTCAAGATAATCAATGCCTTCTTTCCGAGTAAAACCTTTTGCAACTAATCTAGCTTTGTATATAACACCTTCATTTTCTTGTTTGATTTTAAACAACCATTTACAATCAACAATGGAACAATTAATAGGTTTTGGAACAAGTTCCCGGTGTTATTCACATACAAAGAAGTCATTTCATCTTGCATAGCACTCGGCCATTTCACGGAAATTCACAGAGTTCACAAAGATCAAGATAGGTTTTAGGCTCGAATTTTCAATTGATTCAAACACCGAGAACACATAAGAAGTTAAGTGAAAATCAAGAAACTTATTAGGGATTCTAATGTTCCTTCTTGTTCTATCTCTTGTTAACACATAATCATTCAAGTTAACATTTTCAGCATGTTCATGATTCAATTCAGTGTCAACAAGGGGAAATTCATCATGCTCATTATCATTCAATTCAGCATTATCATTCTCATTTTCATTGTGCACATCATTAACATTCACAGATCATGCTCAAAGATCAATCATATCAGAGTTATCATCCACAGAGATAGAAGGCACATTAGAAAGCTCCACCTTATTAGGAGTAGTGGAGTTTTGAGTTTCAGAAACATTTTTAGAAACATAAAGGCAGGGGAACTCATTTTCATTAAAAACCACATTCCTGCTAATCAACACTTTAAAACCATTTTCAGATTTAGACCACAATTTGTACCCCTTAACCCCATCAGGGTATCCCAAAAAAACACATTTTAAAGATCTTGGATCAAGTTTGTCAACCTTTTGGTGGACAAAGGTGAATGACCAAAAATTTTTAAATTTGAAAAATCCATTGGTTTACTACTGACCAAACTTGCTCAGGGTATTTACCTTTCAAAGGTACGATGGTGATCTATTAATCACATAAGCAAAATGTATGAAACGACTTCACCCCTTTTAACTTTTTGGAAAGTTCGGATGCACTTAACATACTTCTCACCCTTTCCAAAAGAGTTCTATTCATCCTCTCAGCAACACCATTTTGCTAAGGGGTGTAAGGCACAGACTTGTGTCTTACAATGCCTGAATCAACACAAAGTTGATCAATGAGTTGGTTGCAAAATTCCAACCCATTATCAGTTCTCAAATACTTGATTTTCTTTCCAGTCTGATTTTCTATCAAGATTTTCCAATTTTGAAGTTTTTCAAAAACATCAGACTTGTTTTTCATAAGAAATACAAACACTTTTCTTGAAAAGTCATCAATCACAGATAGAAAATACCTATTCCCACTGTTAGGAAATTTATTGTTTAGATTTTGATGTATGCCATTTAAAACTTAGAATAGGGAGTTGGCACCCCAATTCTTATTGTAAAATGCATTGTAATAAATAGAGCTGGCCAAGCCGAGTTAAGTCACTACGCCCTAACATGCAAGAAGACAACCGAGACTAGAAGGAAGACTCCGCCGCGAGACAACCGAGTATGGCAAAGAAGAGTAGACGGAACTCTACTAAAGAAGCGGTGAGATGCAAATGTTGAGTGGAGTATCGATCCAAGTCAACTCGAGAAAAGCCAAGTCTCAAGTTGAAGTGAAAAGTCATCCAATGATTGGAAGTCGACTCTAAGTCACCTGGGAAAGCAAAGAAATGCAACAAATCGAGATAAATGTAAAAGATCCGTTGCACGGAAATCAAGAGAATTACTTAATATATCTTCATACTACCTTTCTCGAGTGCTCGGTCCCGAAGCGTGCAAAAGGAATGAACCAATGGGAAGCACTACACCGTGTCGAACTCGAAAAGGTGAAAGGACAATTCATACGAGGAAATGGCAATTCCAAGGACTCGCAACAGACAAGCCAACGATCGCAAGTGACTTTCAAAAATAAGCCTATCTCTTCAACGGCAAATTTTTGAAAGATCACTATAAAAGGCCGAGGAATTTATTTGAGGAGAAATATATGAGAGTGACACAAGTTCTGAGACCAACAAAAACAACGTTCAAGCAATTATTAGAAAATCAAACATTCTCAATCCTCAAGCCTACACTACGAAAAAAACATCAATCCAACACTCATCCGTGAAGGAAAGATAACTTCAATCGCTTGAAGAGGAAAACACCGAAAAATCAAGGGGTCTACATTCCACGAAGGATTGTAGGAAGGTTCAAGGTCGAACCAAGTCTTGAGCTTTTGGAGGGCTTCGTGATCAAATCCAAAGAGCTTGAGCAAGTGAGTCAGAGTAGCAAGGCAAACGCCCCGTGAAGAAGCCGAGTCGTCATTTAGAAGCCACCAATGATCAAGGCGTCTCCATCGAGTCCCAAAGAATCAAGTCACCGTGTGATCAAGACTTGTATCCGGACTGTACCACTTTGTATACGATCATTACCTAGTGGATTCCTCCAGAGTTGGAGAAGAGAGGAGTAGAAGAATTACCCCATCTTCGAACCTCTATAAAAATTTCATTGTGTCATTTACATTTCAAAGACTTTAATTTCTCGCATCTTAATTGTTTAATTCTCACGACATATCCGCTATCCACTTGATAATCTATAAGTACTAAATCAAGCACTAAATCCTTGCTTAATCAAACTTAAGGGTGTTAAGTCTTCCAATAAAACAAAACCACATTTGAGTTAATTTAGACTCAACAAATGAGTTAATCCATCAACAAATCGATTGAGTCCGTTGAGAGAGACTAACTCTACTTGATTGACTAACTTGGTCATCCATCAAGGACACAAATTGTGTAGTATTAACTCGAATATATTAAAAGGACTAAAACGAAAATTTGGTAAGGTTTATTCAACCCCCCTTCTAAACCTTACACTTACACCCCTTGGGACCTACAAGTGGTATCGTGAGCGGTTGGTTCATTGAACCCTCCGCACCGGTTCTTGAACTAGATCTCCAAACTTTTCAAAGTCCGCTTTAGTACTTAAACTCTCAAAACTCTTTTTATCATTAAAAGTTATTATCATGGAAGCAAATTTGACACGCATCCCTATGTTCACAATTGAAGAATTTGATGATTGGAAAATTGTATCTTTGGCTCATCTATCAAAGATTACATCATGAGATGTGGATAGTGATAGAAGATGGGCCACTGCGCAAATCTTAAAGGTGAACACACTGTAAGAAGAGTCGCACTGAAGGAGAAGAGGATGTTGCTCCCGGACTGCACTCATGGTTGAAAAACCAAGAACTGAGTGGACAAATGATGACAAAAAAGATACAACCTGGACAATGTAGCCAAGGACATCCTTTACAAAACCTTGGACAAAGCCATGTTCAATAAAGTCAAATCATGCAAAACGGCTAAAGAAATCAGGACAAGTGACATTGATTTGTGAAGGCTCGTGAGCAAATCAAAGAAAACAAATTATCAGGTGGTTGTACGAAAATTTGAGAACTTCAAAATGATCTCGGGAGAAAACCTGATCAACTGGATGCTCGGTTCACGTAAATCACCAACGAGTTATCTCGCACTTGGAAAGGAATATACACGAGAAGAAATGTGTATGAAGATCCTAAAAAGTCTTCCAACTGAATGGGAAATGAAGGTCATGGCACCGAGACATGCCATGGACCTATCAAAGACATCCAACCATGAATTATTCTCGGACCTCAAAGCCAACGAGTTTGAGCCGAGAAGAAAAGACCAGGAAGAGACAACAGACCCAAAACAAATTTGCTCTAATTGTTAAAGATGGGAAGAGAGCCGAGGTGAAAGAAGTCATTGATCCGGAAGAAATAGCCCGATGGTCAAAAGATTCAACAAGTTCTTCAATAAGAACTACAAGAGAGGAAAGGGCGAATCTTCCGGAAGACACTCGGCTCCCTCCAAATCAAGGGAAGATAGGCCAACCAAGAGAACAAATCATCAAAAAGTTGAGTATCAAAGGGCTAACAATCCAAGAATGGAAAGAGTCGATCAAAAGGTCAATATCTATGTTGGAACTGTAGACAACCAGGTCACTATGCCATTGATCGCTCATATCCTGTAGTTAACAAATACAGAATGAAGAAGAAAGGAAGGTCTTCGAGAAAGAAGACAGAAAAAGAAAAGGGCAATGATGGTCATGCAGAGATCACTAAACAGCCAAGTCAAGAGAGACAAATGAGTCGAGAGCAATGAAGCCGACTACTCAAGTGACTCAAGAAGAAGCTCGATCCGCTGATGGCCAAGGAACAAGATCAACCCGACCAAGAAGATGAGGTACACTCTAACTCATCAAACTCAGACTCTAGTGATAGTGACTGTGACACACACACTTCATCACCTACTGATCTTTATGATTCATTAGGAAAAATGATGAAAGATTTTGAATACATTAAATCCTCACACACACTATTAAATGAGGAAAACAACCTACTCAAGAGTCAAAACTCAAAGTGACTAAGGAGCCGAGTACTCTAAGTCAAATAGCTAATGAGAATGAAAGATTAAAGGTGAAAATGCTAAATTAATAACAAATTGCTGCTATAGAGAAGAGGAGAATGACCTCAAAAATGTTATTACCTCATTCACTAAGGCATCTAAATCATTGGATGATCTTATTATGAGTCAAAGAGAATGTGGAGACAAGACAAAGCTTAGGATTTAATTCCTCCGTGTGCTATGTCAAACCTCAAAAGTAATTTTGGAAAAAGGATCTTCAAGCCATGAAGAATCAAAAAAATCCAAAACTCTAAATGTTGCACACACACTCAATCCAAAGCACCATAACAAGCAAACTGCCTTGGTTATAAAGGAAAAGGAAAACAACCAAATTGAGTGCGCCAAAGGACAACTCGAGAAGAGATTCAAATGAGTTCCTCAAAGAAACTCCAAACAGAAAATACTCAGAAAAGAAGAAGCAGAGCTACCAAAACCCCAGAAAATCCATAAAAGAAATACATATGATGGAAATGGTAGAAAATATCCAAGCCAAGTGATTGGAATAATGTAAACTATCAAAGATAGACTTATGGAATATAAGCCCAAATGGCAAAGGCCTAGAACTCAAAAAAGGCCATTCCAAAAGTATAAGAGCTTTCATCAAAGACACATATGCACCTAGGCACTACACTCGGAGACACCACAATTACCCAAAGAAGGCGATTGCTAAAAATTATACACATGCATACGTATAAAAGAGACAATTTGTATGAACCTAGAATCCCCAAGCAATTTGCCAGGATTAATTATGATTATGGCACGATAGATGGCAACCCCTTAGAGTCAAATCATTTGGCTATAAGTTGGTTGGAACATCTTACAATTCTAACCCCTCAGACCCAAACAAGTATGGGTACCTAAAACTTAATTTCCTTGATTGCGGGTTCAAGGAATAAATGAAAGTGCCAAGGAACCTGGTACATAGATAGTGGATGTTCCGGACACATGACAGAAACAAGAAAAATCATGTCAAAATTCAAGGAAGTAAAAGGAGCAAAAGTCATATTTGGAGGAAATGAAGCTCCTGGTGAAATAAGAGGCATTGGATCCATCAAGAGGAATGGATTAGAAATCACAGACGTTGCATATGTTGAAGGACTCAACTTCAACTCAACCTAAGCATCACCAACTCTGTGACAAGGGTTACAATGTTGGATTTAACATGGGTATATGCCAAATTAAGGATATTGAATCAAATGAAGTTGTCTTTGCAAGGATGTAGACAAAGTATATGTATGTCGTGGATTGGTCAACCGCAACACCCAAAGACTGTCTACTAGCAAAGAGCACAATCAATCAAGTTGGCTATGGCACAAAAAAGTCGAGTCACCTAAATTTCAAAACGATTAACAAGCTTGCAAGAAGTAATCTTGAGGAAGGACTTCCGATTCAAGATACAAGAAGGAGAGTATATGTGATGCATGTCGAAGGGAAAACAAATCAAATCTTCATTCAAAGAAAAGACATGTTCATCTTCAACAAGAATATTGCATCTGCTACATATGGATCTATTTGGCCCAAAGGGAACCAAATGCCCGGCATAAGTGGAAAGAAATACACCTTGGTGGTAGTAGATGACTACTCAAGATATACATGGACAATATTCATGTGTAAGAAGAAAGAAACTCTACAAAAACTACCATAGTCGATGAAGAGGATTCAAAACGAGAAGAGCCAAACCATTATCAAAATAAGATCGAGACGAGGAACCGAGTTTGTCAATGGAATAATAACTCGATATTGTATTGAAAATGGTATTGGTCATGAACTATCGGCAGAAAGGACTCCACAAACAGAATGGAGTTGCGAGAAAGAAGGAAATGTAACCCTCAAAGAAGCGGCCAAGGACCATGTTAGTCAAGCAGGGTTACCAAAAAGATTTTGGGCTCAAGCAATCAACACAAACTTGCTACACTCAAAACAGATGTATGATAAACAGACAAATGACAAAGACTCCCTATGAGATTTGGGTGGAAGAAAACCAAATGTTGCATATTTCAAAATATTTGGATGTAAATGCTTCATCCACAACAATGGAAAAGACAATCTAAAAGCTTTTGATGCTAAAGTCGATGAAGGTATCCTCTTAGGATACTCAACAAAGCAAAGCCTACAGAGTACTCAACAAAAGAACTATGGTTGCGAGAAGAATCCATTCATGTGGTATTCGATGAGCCAAATGTAAATGGAGAAGACATTGAAAAGTCACCGATAAGCCGAGTCATCCAACCATGCGAAGAGTCCTATCTTTGAAGCCGAGCCGAACTATAAACTCGAGAAGAAGATGAGATAGTGAATCTCAAAAATAGCCGAAAATTTGCGGCTAAGTGATCACGAGAGAGCCGACCACAAAGAACACAAAATGCAAGACAATCAATCCACTAACTTACTCCAACCTCGATGTAAGATGGCCGAGAGACCATCCACCGAACTTGTCATTGGAGACATAAGAGAAGGTGTAAAAACAAGATCCGAACTCAACAAGAAGCTATGTTCACATGCTTCATCTCGCAAATAGAGCCCAAGGATGTGTTACAAGCATTGGACGACGCACATTGATTCAAGCTATGCAAGAAGAGTCAATCGCTTTGAAAGAAATAAAGTATGGGAATTAGTGCAAAGACCCATACATCAAAATGTTATCGGCACCAAATGGGTGTTCGAAATAAGATGAACGAGGAAGGTTACTCGTGGTAAGAAACAAAGCAAGATTAGTAGTCAAAGGATATTGCCAAGAAGAAGGAATAGATTTTGATGAAACATTTGCTCCTCGTAGCAAGACCGAAGCTATAAGAATGTTTCTTGCCTATGCGACTCACAAGAATTTCACCGTATATCGATGGATGTAAAAAGTGCATTTATAAATGGTTTATTGGAAGAAGAAGTGTATGTTGAACAACCTCCGGATTTGAGCGTAAGACTCTTGGAGATAAAGTATACAAACTCAAGAAAGCTCTATATGGATTGAAACAGGCACCCGTGAGCTTGGTATGATACCTTGTCACAATTCCTAACTCGAAAATGGATTCACAAAAGGAAAAGTAGATAGAACACTTTTCGAATTCAAGACAAAAAGAGTATCTTGCTTGTTCAAATATATGTGGATGACATCATTTTTGGATCTACAAACAAAGAGTCATGTGAAAAATTTTCAAACCTCATGCAAAGTAAATTTGAAATGAGCATGATGGGAGAGCGACATTCTTCCTTGGACTCCAAGTGAAACAATGAAGGATGGAACCTTCATATATCAAACAAAATACACCGTGAGATTTAATGAAGAAGTTTGGTATGGAGGAGAAGTCTTCTGTGAAAATACCAATGAATACATCGGTCCAAAATGGACATGGATGTAGATGGCAAGCCTCAGTAGATCAAACAAGATACGAGCACTTATTGGATCATTGCTCTATCTCACAAAGAAGCGGGCGGACATCACCTTTCTTTGTAGGTGTATGTGCAAGATTTCAATCTGCTCCAAAAGATAGCCATATGACAACAAAACAAGAGAATATTGAGATACTTGAAAGGAAGCCAAGAAGTTGGCTTATGGTATCCAAAGGAAGGTGGATTCAAGCTAATCGGCTATTCGACTCGACTATCTTTGGATGCGAGTTGAATGAAAAAAAGCACTTCGTGCACATGTCAAATGCTAGGAAACAGTGATTTCCTGGTTTAGCAAGAAGCAAAATTCAATAGCCACCTCTACAACAAGACAGAATACATAGTCATGGGCAAAATTGTTGTGCTCAAGTCCTATGGATGAGACAAAGAAATGAGAGACTATGAAGTTGAGGAAAAAGAAATTCCAATCATGTGTGATAACACAAGTGCAATTTCCATTACTCAAAATCTCGTCTTTTGCACTCAAGAACAAAGCATATCGATGTCGATATCACTTCATAAGAGATCATGTTGAAAAGAAGGACATCATCGTGGAATATATCTCAACGATAAACAATTGGTGACATCTTCACAAAACCATTATGTGAGTCAAGATTTGAAGAACTCAAACATGAGTTGGGGTTAATTGAGTGAGCCGACACTTAAAAATCAAAGAAAAGAAATGGAACATAAAAAAAAAAAAGGGAAAGAGCTGAACTCACAAATCGGCTAAGTAAATTAGTCAGACGGAAAAAAACAATATACCAAGTCACCAAGTTAGGTGAGTCACTAAGAGAACTCGTGAGAAGAAGAGTTAAATCGGCTAAAGGATAAGTTGAGTCACTTATGAGCAAAGTGACAAAAACGCAATCGTTTTGACTAAGCAGAATGTTTTTAAGGAATACGTCGGATAATGATGATGTGTACGGACATAAAAGTCGCACACCAAGCTTATGATTGGATATAAATGCTTTGCCGCATTAAATACGAGACATTAAATGCTAAATAGGCGTGCAAAATCTAAGCCGTTGATTTCTATCACATTTCAAAAAACCACCCGCACGTCCTTTCATAAACCATACTTAAACCATTTCTCCGTTTCTCTCTCACACTACCAAAACTGTTCATTTTCTTCTCTCAAAAGCAAAGGCAAAAATTCTCTCGAAACCCTATCTATCTCAAATCAATCTCTAAGTTTTTCTTTGATAAAATCCTGAAAAATGGCACCAACCTATGATTTTACCAAATTAGGAAGCAAATCCACACCGGGTCTCTTGTGGATTTCGACGGCATGGTGAAACAGGGTCCGACGACACCCTAGTGAAGAAAATTGCTGAGAAATTAGAAACGACCCGGCGAAACCATTTCTCGACGTTAGAACATTCGATGACCTATGTGGAGGAGGTCGCACAATTCTACGTGAATGCCGAGATTCACGATGAAGGAATAAAGTCATCTGTTCATGGAAAGCGGTGACTATCTCTCGCCAAGGATTTGGCCGAACACTCGCTTACTACCAACCGAAGGAGCCTAAGAAATTAACGGTGATGTAAACTTGGGCGATGCTTGGAAAGAAATAGCCAAGCCCGACTTTGCCGATAAAATAGTGTACACAAAGAACAAGAGATCGCTAAAAGAGGATTATCACAAGCTATTGGACATAGTTGCCAAATGTATTGACATCAAATTTGGCGACTTTGACCAATCACAAAAGCAAAGCCGATTGTAATCGCCGCAATCATCGCAGAAAGAAAATAAAATCGGGCCGAGTTTGTCTACAGCAGACTCTGCCCGAACGTAGGGAACAAATCCTTCAAGGAAGATGGCACATTTGGAGGTTCCTAGGATATGGCCTAGTAATTGGCCTGATGGAGGAGAAAGGAGTCCCTCTTAGACATGGGAAGGCATTCCATGTTAACAAGAGGATGTTTAGAGCAAACCTCTCGGCGCACGTAAGAGAGCCTACGCCAAGAGAGCCGACACGAGTGAGGGGAATCACCACCACAAGATACAGATTGTTTCCTCTCCACCCAAGAAGAAAGCCCCTGCAAGAAAGAAGATCAAGTTGCCCCTGCAAAAAAGAAAGTCAAACTTGCTCCTCCCCCAGCAGAGTCACCGCCCCGCATCCGTGTCTCCCGCCCAAAGAAGAGCGGTCGAGAAGGACACTCAAATACCTTCTCCGATCGTCAAAAAGAGGAGAACCCGACAAGCCAAGACGGCCGCTCCTCGAGAAAAGACACCAAGACGCCCCGCCGCCCAAGACTCGAGAGAAACCGTCTCGAACCGAAATCCCTCCGTACAAACTAGGAGACGAAGAAGAATTGTCAAGCACTCCGAGCTTGAGAAACCGGCCGAGTCGACCACTCACCGAGCAGATATCTGAGACTGCTGGAGAAGTAAAGTCTCCGATGTAATTTATGAAATGACCAAGTCTCTTGAAGCGATCAAAAAAGGCAAATCAAGAAATAGTCGTAGTCCGAACAAATTTGAAACACAAGAAGAAGCTGGTAGAGCTGATAGTGATGTGATGATCCTATCCCCACCTTACCCGGACATCCAAAATCGTCTACGAGAGTGGAGGAAATGGAAATTGAGTCGATCCAGGAACAGTTCAACGGCTTGAGTTTATAGAAGAAGAAGAGGAACTGTTGAGCTTCCTTGACTCGACCACTGTACTCCCAAAGATCGATGAAGACAATCGCACGTATATCCTGCAGATCTTCAAGGATAAGGAAAAGGAGAAACAGCAGAGGAAGGCGAGGCACGTGAGAAGGCCAAATATGCCCTATCTCCGCACCACAACACACACATCCTCTCCTTGATGTCTTCTCGACAAAGTGATGAGGACCCGAGAGAATGTTGTCGCCCGCGAAGAAGTTGCAAATGCGGCAAGCATTGCACGAATCGGAATCCTTCACGAGCAAAGATTGATGGAGGGACCAGAGAGTCCTCCGAACACACCGAAATTGATCCAATGGGAGTGGTTTAGCAAATCGCCATCGTTGTTCTTTGCTACCACTTCCCACTCACTCGGAAGAAGGCAATAAGGAACTGCGATGAAATCGGGATAGTGGGGACCCCGAGCGAACCCCCTATTGAAGGTGTCTTACCACCGCCCCAACGGCTGAACACTCAATAGAAATAGCCGGGAGTCCGGAGACGAGTGACCCCATTACAAGTCACTCACCAGGTGCGCACCGAGGGGGAAACTCCTCCACCGCAGCAAGGTCGGAGAATGCTGCAGATGACTCAACAACGAATCCAGGAGGCGAAGTAGAGAAAATACAAACACAAAAAGAAAAAAGAAGTTGCCATCAACGAAGCTCGATTGAGACTGCCTCACCGAGGTGCCAATCGCTCGAAGGCTAATGACGCTGGCGATGCGGTCGAGGCACATGAAGGAACATCCCCGGAGTTAACACTGGGCGATGAAAGTGCAATCCATGGGATTGAGACTCCAATGGATGCCACCACAGAAGACCCTAAGACAGTGACACTGTCGAAAGGAGGTCCAGGCCTCGCTGCAGCTTGAGATCAAGGGAGGTAATGAAGGCCCACGGAGGTTGAGACTTCTCGGGGTAAAGAAGTCGAAGTGGAGAACATCCTCCTGCTATCATCGACCCATCCGAAAAGGAGATAAGCGCACTTCATGATTCCCAGGATAATCCCGATGTCACCTTTCTGGGATCGGAAGGCGGAGAAGAAGCCGAGTCATCCCCAAGGATGATCCAAAAGACTCACATGCGGATGTTCCAAGCACGAGCAAGTCGATCTCAAGACTACTCGTCAAACCTTTAATTTTGATGATGAGCCACCAATGGAAATCTCATCATCGTCCGATGACGCTCCGATAAGGCCAAGGACCGCTACTCAATTGGAGAAATCACCGAGACCAACGAAGCTATTGAGACAAATGAGGCTCGGCAAAGTCGGGTCCACTTCACAACAAACCCCACCAACCGAGTCCACCGCACAGCTCCTCAAGTCGCAGCAGGTCGATTCCAAAAAGAACTTCACGCGCACCGCTCATCATCGAACAAATCCTAGCGGTGATGAATCCTTTATAGAATCTTTTCCTTTTTCTCTGGAGGTACCCGACCTCAATGAAGAGTCGAAAAATGAACGCCACGCTACCTACCACGGACCAACTCCCGTTTTTCAATCGTGCACCATTGTTCCAAATGATTATGATTTTGACGATGCATGGCCATCACCGCAACGGAAGAATCACCAAAGTCCGCGAAGTGTTCAAGGCATTATTCGCCGAGATTGAACGGATGGAGAGGCATCGTGCCTCTATGGATATGCGATCGACAACAGAGATGCAAATCTCACCGCGATTTAAGAGGCATAACAATCGGGATCGTGGGAATGGTGGCAACAAAGAAGAAACAATGCGTGTGGAACAAGTTAGATACTTCAGGACATTGTTCAACAAGTCTGCGGTATGGAGAGCTGAAAATGCCGATGCAAAAACGAAGCCGAGAGAACATATTGAGCACATGCATGAAGCTCACATTGCCGAGATAAAGTCTGCGTGAGCAAAACAAGAGTGATCTACAAACGTTTGGAAGAAACCATGAATACAAAATTCAACCTTCTCATGGCTGAGATGAAGGCGATTTCAAAGAGAGTCCAACGCTACTCGATCCGAATTTCGTCCGCATACTCTGCAGCAGACTCGAGATGTAAACTCTACCATCGCAGTTCGACTTCCTGCTTGCACAAGATGTTTCAGTGTCCTCTCTTTTGATGATGCCAAAAAGGGGAAGAGGAATACCTTAAAGCACATAAAAGATCTTCAAAAGAGGATGCAAATTTGTGAAGGGAAAGACAAATGAGGAAGCGACTAAACAAAAGAAAGGAAAATCACGAGGGGAAGGATCGAAAGATGTGACCTTGATGATTGCACAAACCCCCAACAGGTCCTCACACAAAGTGACATTATCGAACAAACTCCCTGTGACTCGCCACTCCAACACTCTGCTATATCTATGGTCAAAAGAGAAAACAATTGAAGCGAGGGATGAAGGAAGTGCAAGGAAGAATGGATGCCCGAGTTATGAACATCTTGAAAGAACATGGAGACATTCCAAGAGACGAGAGACACATATGCCATCTCGTATGTCGGGACAGAGCCACGATCGATTGATGAATTTAAAACGCCGCATCCGAATGATACTTTGCAAATATGTCTATGGCTCAAGCTTGGGACTTGTACTTGGGAAAAGGGTCTCAAGTTATGTGAAGAAGCCGACAGTAAGACTACCGCGATCCTCTGATGGTCACTCCGCCGGTCACTCACCGAAAGAAGAAGACCCCAAGACAAAGACACGCCCGAGAGGTAGAGAAAGAAGCGTGTGGTGGAGGAAGAAGCTTTTACCTAGGCCTCCGCCCAAAAATATTGAATATGTAGATCCAGGCAAGAAAGGAGGGATCTACTGGGCTGGCTTGACCAAGTAGCAAATTTGCAAGTGGCTAAAAGTAACGCCGAGTATGCAAAAAGAATATAAGAAGAAAACAAGAGACAAACTCAATTTATGGGAGGAAAGACAGAAATATTAAGAAGAGATGAAGTCGCCAGGAAGGCATATGAAAAGAAAAAGAAGGCAAATGATGATGAGAAGAAGAGAAGAAGATCTTGAACAAGATGAAAGAAGGAGACAAATGAAGGAGATGAAGTGTAGTGTCCACCCCTTCGTGTATTTTATTATGTAAATACATACAATGTAAGTCTTCTCAAATAAAGCTATAAATTCTCTATTTTTTTTGTGTAGACAAATATGTGCTCGATACACCTTGTAAACAGTTTGTGTAAAAGAACAAGAATGTTATGATCAATAAAAGGATTGATTCTCGCGCATACATTCTATGTCAATACACTATCTCGTATGTATCTTTGCTATTTGCATTTATGAATGGTTTAAGTTTTGGCATCATCAAAAAGGGGAAATTGTTAGGAAATTTATTGTTTAGATTTTGATGTATGCCATGTAAAACTTAGAATAGGAGTTGGCACCCCAATTCTTATTGTAAAATGCATTGTAATAAATAGAGTGGCCAAGCCGAGTTAAGTCACCTACGCCCTAACATGCAAGAAGACAACTGGAGACTAGAAGGAAGACTCATTGCGAGACAAATGAGTATGGCAAAGAAGAGTAGACGGAACTCTACTAAAGAAGTAGCCGAGATGCAGATGCAAACAGTGGAGTATCACCAAGTCAACTCGAGAAAAGCCAAGTCTCAAGTTGAAGTGACAAGAGTCATCCATGATTGGAAGGACTCTAAGTCACCTGGGAAAGCAAAGAAATGCAATCCAAGTCAAGATAATCAGAAAAGATCCGTTGCACGGAAATCAAGAGAATTACTTAAACAAGTAATATCTTCATACTACCTTTCTCGAGTGCTCAGTCCCGAAGCGTGCAAAAGGAATGAACCAATGGGAAGCACTACACCGTGTCGAACTCGAAAAGGTGAAAGGACAATTCATACGAGGAAATGGCAATTCCAAGGATCGCAACAGACAAGCCAACGATCGCAAGTGACTTTCAAAAATAAGCCTATCTCTTCAACGGGCAAATTTTTGAAAGATCACTATAAAAGGCCGAGGAATTTATTTGAGGAGAAATATATGAGAGTGACACAAATTCTGACCAACAAAAACAACGTTCAAGCAATTATTAGAAAATCAAACATTCTCAATCCTCAAGCCTACACTACGAAAAACATCAATCCAACACTCACCGTGAAGGAAAGATAACTTCAATCGGTTGAAGAGGAAAACACCGAAAAATCAAGGGGGTCTACATTCCACGAAGGATTGTAGGAAGGTTCAAGGTCGAACCAAGTCTTGAGCTTTTGGAGGGCTTCGTGATCAAATCCAAAGAGCTTGAGCAAGTGAGTCAGTAGTAGCAAGGCAGCCGCCTGTGAAGAAGCCGAGTCGCACGAGAAGCCACCGAATGATCAAGGCGTCTCGATCGAGTCCCAAAGAATCAAGTCACCGTGTGTGATCAAGACTTGTATCCGGACTGTTACCACTTTGTATACGATCATTACCTAGTGGATTCCTCCAGGAGTTGGAGAAGAGAGGAGTAGAAGAATTACCCCATCTTCGAACCTCTATAAAAATTTCATTGTGTCATTTACATTTCAAAGACTTTAATTTCTCGCATCTTAATTGTTTAATTCTCACGACATATCTGCTATCCACTTGATAATCTATAAGTACTAAATCAAGCACTAAATCCTTGCTTAATCAAACTTAAGGGTGTTAAGTCTTCCGCTGAAAACAAAACCACATTTGAGTTAATTTAGACTCAACAAATGAGTTAATCCATCAACAAAATCGGTTGAGTCCGTTGAGAGACTAACTCTCTTGATTGACTAACTTGGCTGTCCATCAAGGACACAAACGGTGTGTAGTATTAACTCGAATATTTTAAAAGGACTAAAACGAAAATTTGGTAAGGTTTATTCAACCCCCTTCTAAACCTTACACTTACACCCCTTGGGACCTACAAGTGGTATCGAGCGGTTGGTTCATTGAACCCTCCGCACCGGTTACCTTGAACTAGATCTCCAAACTTTTCAAAGTCCGCTTTAGTACTTAAACTCTCAAAACTCTTTTTATCATTAAAAGTTATTATCATGGAAGCAAATTTGTGAAGAGGATGTTGCTCCCGCACTACCATGGTTTGAAAAACCAAGAACCGAGTGGACAAATGATGACATAAAAAGATACAACCTGGACAATGTAGCCAAGGACATCCTTTACAAAACCTTGACAAAGCCATGTTCAATAAAGTCAAATCATGCAAAACGGCTAAAGAAATCGGGACAAGTGACATTGATTTGTGAAGGCTCGAGCAAATCAAAGAAAACAAATTATCAAAGGTCATGACAGTAAATTTGAGAACTTCAAAATGATCTCGGGAGAAAACCTGGATCAACCGGATGCTCGGTTCGCTTTAGCAATAATAAGGGAACCTTTCATGATTTTCATCAAACCCTTACCCCATCTTCCTCATAACCATCATGCTCAAGCATAACACAGAGATCAAGTTGTTAGACAGATCGGGAACATGCCTTACATCATTTAGAGTCAAAACAAAACCAAATCAAGTTTCAAGCACACGTAACCAACACCAATCACTTGACATTTCTTATCATTTGCCATAGAAATGCATCCATTTTGCACGTAAGCATATGAGGCAAATAAGTGTTTAAAATGTGTCATGTGAAATGTGCAAGCGTAATCAATAAGCCAATCATTTTCACCGAAAGAATTTGAAGGCACAACATTCACGTAATCATGCACTTCATGCACCATAAACACATCACCCATGTGATCATTACTAGTTGTCAAGTTCACAGAATCATTGGTTTGGTTCTTGTTATTCGATTATTGTTTTGATTATTGTTCGTTATTCCCGGGTTTAGTACACTCTTTTATGTAATGGCCATGTTCACCACAGCTTATAACACTTTCTATTGTTTTTAGGTCTAGAACTGGACCTCCCTCTGCTTTTACTCCTCTTTCTACTAGAGTTTCTCTTTACGTCCACAGAGGAAGTGAACAAGTTAGATTACACTCAGATCTAACACTATCACCTCAGAATCACACAGAAATCCAACAAGGTGGTGAGATTTCTAGAGAGAGAGATATCGGAGAAACTCAGAGAAGAATCGAGAGAGAAGAGAGAGAAAATCACAGAGTGTAATGAATTAGGGTTCGGGGTTGGGGACTTTAAATAGGTTAATGAACGAACCGAGATCACACGCCAGGAATGGACGGACAGGATGAGAAGCAAAGGATCCGCGGACCAAGCTTCCGGATCCCGCAGTCCGAAACCGCGACCCGGGCTCACAGACGGGTTAAACCCAATGGGCTTGTTGCATATTGGGTTGCTGACTTGGGCCAAGGATTGTTAATTAATGGGTCATACAAAATGGGCCAATCAATACAACATTATGTATGAGTGAATCATACAATATTTTGTTAATGTTTATATTCTATTTAATTTATGATGCTAACATATACAGGTCAAATAATATAAGTAGAGTTTCTAGTACTTGTGCAAGTAATTTGATAACGTAACCTTCAAGGTTATGAGCTAGATTTAGTGGTGGACTTCCAAGTTATATAATCAACTTTTTAGTGAATTGACTATGCTGAAATTAGCAGCCATAAGCTCTTCAACTGGTGATACATTAGTTTTTTCCCCTGCTTCTCTACCTTATAATGTATAAACTTGGTTTGCCATCTTTTAGAACTAGTAGGAATAGATATGGATGAGGATTTGATATATTGATCACTTGTGATTAACTTATATGTTGACTTCTGATTCCGAAATGTACAATATCAATCCTATCTACTTATACTATTAGGCTAAATTGCAAAAAGAGGACACTAATTATACTCTACTGGCAAAAAGAGGATACTAAGTTTGCGGGCTTTCAAATTAGGACAATAACTTTTAATTTTTTGAGATTTGAGGTCAATTGAGCCTGAAATGCCCAAATTCGGGCTAATTGGATATGTGTTGAAAATAATTATTGATGTGGCCAAAAACAGTCTAAAAATTAATTTGGAAAATACAAAAATAAAATTGTAAATGTTATTTAATAAATCTAAAAACAATTAAATAAGTATAAAAATGTGAAATAGTATTTAAATGACTATTTCCTGTATCTAAAAATTATTGAGTAAATCTTTAAATCTATTTGAAAAAAAACATAAGAACTATAAAGATAAAATCTAAACATTATTTAGTAAACCTAAGATGTATTTTAAATGTAAATATGATTTAAAGTAATTTCTAATTACAAACTAAAATTTGAAAATACTTAAAGTAATAAAAATTATATATTTAAAATGTAATTAAAATAAATTTTTATATTCAGTTATAATTTTAGATTAATTTAAGTATTTTTGAAATTTTAGTTTGTAAATTTAAATTACTTTAAATAATTTTTCATTTTTTAAATAAAATTTATATATTTATTGAGTAATTCTTAATATTATTTTATACTTTATTTTCAAATAATTTTCAGAATTTATTTAGTAAATTTTAGATGTTCTAGTTATTTTTAAATTTATTAAATAAACTGTACAATTTTATTTTTTGTATTTTTCAGATTTCTTTTTTATATTGAAATTTTAGTTGTTAATTTTTATATTCTTAAAATAATTATCAATTTTATTCAAATATTCAGATTTTGATTGTTAATTTGTAAATTTTTAAAATACTTTTTTGACTTTTTTCACCACATATGTAATTAGCCCTATTTGGGAAATTCGGGCTCAATTTGTCTTTAATCCGGGCTCAATTTGTCTTTAATCCGCAAAAATCTTAAAGTTATTGTCCTAAATTTAAAGCCCGCAAACTTAGTGTCCTCTTTTTGCCAAGGGGGTATAGTTAGTGTCCCATTTTTGCAATTTAGCCTATACTATTATTACTTTTAACATTAAATTATTTCTATCTAATGGGAACATTTACCTACAATCTTACAAATATAACATTTACATATACAAATTAAAATATTGAAACTGGACTCCACCAGTATCAACTATTCAAATTATTATATATATTAAATACTGCTTCAGAACTACTCAACCAAACATAATCTAATTATGATGAAATCTACATAAAACTCATTTTCATTCATTCATTCAAACATAATTCTATTTTTCACTCAAAAACCAATAAATTCTCAAAATTTATTTTTCAACAATAGAAAGTGGAACTGTACAATGGAAACATAACGATCCATGACCAAGTTTTCCTGTAATGATATATAGACTTGAAAGCGAAAGCATTATATGTGCATTAATGTCGCAAAAATTAATTGAAAAGGGTATAGCAAGTTAGTTGCAAGGAGGAGTCGAAGAAACTTGGCATCCTCACATTGTTGGGGTAATTCAATTAAATTATGTCATTGTATCCATGGCAACAAGTAACAGATTCTTGTTTTGGGGTTCCAAATTAGTTTCGAAATACTGGGTAGATGTCTAAGATGATGTTGCACACCATTGAATTAGCACAACTGCACAAGTAGCTTGTCCAAGTGAAGTAGATGCTTTCTTACATGATAAATATGCAGACTGTACAAAATAGAAACCAGCGTCACAAGTAGGAAGGATAACATCGTCAATTTCCAGAATTCCTACATGAGAATGGACAAGAAAGAAAATCAAGCCAAAATCCATGTCGAAATGAAGTGCCAACGTTTGTTAATTGCCGTTTTGATTCTCAAATATGGCAGTAAAAGTGAGTGAAATTGGATCTTCAACATATTTACATCGATTATTTTAACATAAAGGCATGGTATTTCTTCCGAATTATTTAAGGAGTGTTTGCAAAAAACTTCTACTTTTAGAAAAGTGATTTATTGTAGTAGAAGTAAAACTGTAAAAGTAGTTGAGAATCAGAAGTTAACAGTGTTTGTAAATAGAATCAGAAGTTCGAGAATCAAAAGTTGAGAGTATTTGGTGAAAACATTGTAAAAGTGCTTTTTTTTAGCCACAAACTAATAAACACTTTTTAGTGATTGCAAACACTTCCTTAAGTCCAAAAGCTGTGCAAATGATAATCACATGTGGATTGGAGATTATTATGCCCATAATATAAGTCATCTACTCTCTTTTAACTTATTCAACTTTTATCTTATATTTGCAAAGTAGTCCCAATTTCTAATTATCTAACCACTTTTCACTTCTACGACAGTAAATCACTTCCTCTAAAATCAGAAGTTTTTACAAAGCACTCCCTAAATATTCTTGATAATGTTTCTGCTGACCTGAGACCAGATCGACCAAAGACCTGTTCGGAGTGTTGAGATACGAGATTGTAACACAAGTTACAGAAATGTTGCAGCTATTCCAACGGTAGCACCTATTCCACGTGCTACTCCGATAACATACGCAGGTAAACCTTGCCATTCCAGAGCAACAATCGTTAACGTTCCAAAACTGCAACACCAGTTGTTAGGAAGCGATAAAGAAATTAAAAAAGACCAGCATCATAACCTTAACAATAAAGGGGTTACCTAAGTACAGTAAAATACAGCAACGCAAGAGCTAGTCCTGGGAGGAAGACGTCATTAGTATCCGAAAATATCAAGCTTCCGTCTACTTCTCTCAGAGGCGATCTTGAAGCCCTTCTCTGGCTGATTACTTTTAATTGGGGGATTCCATTGTATACAGACATCAAGAGCCAATATTGTAAGCACACAGATAATACATTCCAGAGTGCTAAGGCCATAGCGGATGCGGTTAGAGATACAAAACTGATTGTTAGGTATCGACCCCGCTGTCGTAGACGAACGCCATAGCCATTCCACAATAGTCCGATGAACTTAACTATTACAAAATAATCCTACGGGGTAGGGATTAGGGATTACAGGCCTTTTTCTAATATTGCAATAAAGCAGAAAATAAAGCCGTGCGATGCACACGCACAAGGAAAGACACTTTCCCATCCAAACCGAAGCCAAGGAGCAAAAAAAAAGCCGAAAACTAAAGGCTACCACAGCCCTTAAAACTACAGAAAAAATAGCAAACCCTTATACCGCCGGAACCGGACTGAGACCGGACTAACTTTATCCGACTCGAACAGCTGCAACAGCAAGACACAAAATAGAAATCAATACAAGCACTAAAAATAGAACTAAACTGAAAGCTAAAGAAAAAGGAAGGGTATCACCGGATTTTTCGAGTCGAGCTTAAAGCTCCGGACTGCAATGAGATGGACAACCTCAAGGTAGGCTCAGGTTGGTGTAGCGGTCCCCTCACCGTCGAAGAGAAACAGGCGCACCCAAGGTTGGCCACCACCAAGACGCCGCAGCCCAACGCCTTCAAGCCCCCTTCACCGGAAAAAACCCCCCGCCGGAAAAACAGCCCGAACCCTAGGTCTCCAAACCCCGAAACGAACGGACACTCACAAGCTCAATCGAACACACCAAGTGTAGGAATCAACAAATGACCTCACAAACACTCAAAGCTCACAAGAGATTTCACAAAGAATCGAAAGAGCCGTTGAGATTTGGGAGAGAGAGCATAGAACGCCGCTGCTCACGAGAGAGAGAGATAAGAGTGTTATAATTTGATTGCTACAGTTAGTGTTTGAAGAATAAAGGGGTTTTTTAACATAGAGTGAACGGTGTGGATCAAAACCACAAAATGGACGGGCCAGATGACAAGATCAAGACCCGCGACTGTTTTTCTCGGGTCGGGCAGATCCGGATGGAGAAGGGCTGGTTGCAGTTGGGCTTTGTCTCAAATGGGGCCTGGCCAAATGTGAACTGGGCCAATACAAAATTGGGACATATTCTAACATTCTCCACCTTGGCACAATTCCTGTTTCACACGACTCAGGACATACACACACAATCATCATCGCCTATTTATTTTTCTTTACTATACACAAAGTACAGCAAGAATCAGTTCACAGTAAGCACAAAGCAAACCATAACACACGGGACAGCTAAGCAAGCACACAACAAGCAAAAGCATAACGGGACAGGGTAAAATCACCATATTGCGCACACAACACAACACTGGAAATAACAAGCACACATCATGTCATTTCCAAAAAACCAACAAGTATAGAACTGTTCAATCACCGTATCAAAATTCGAAATTTTTAAACATGTTAGAAATTTACTAACAAAGGCATTTAGTTCCCATATCAAAGCATGATTAAATTGAAAGGTATTTTTTCAAGATTAACTAAGCCTTTAGCAACAATATCACGAATATAATGAAACCTCACATCGATATGCTTAGTTCTATCATGAAAAACAGATTCTTACACAATTGAATACCGTTATTGATCATCGGAAAAACAACAACATTACCATCAAGAAAACTAAGTTCGAAATCAAGCCCTTAAGCCAAAGTGCTTCTTTAAATGCTTCATTCTGACTATATACTCGTATTGATTGTAGACAATGCAACAATGTCTCAGAATCGTGATTTCCAACTAACACATGAACCACACAAAGTGAACACATAAGATGTTGTTGATTTTCTTCATTATCCTTATCATTTGCATAATTAGAATCCACATAACCTTTTAATTTAACCCCATATTTGCACTTAGCAAATTTCAAACCATAATTCACAGAAATGTTTCAAATAACGCAAAAGCCATTTAACAAAGATTCCAATGTATAATTCCGGGGTTAGACATGTATCTACTCAAGCAACTCACGAAATAAGCAATATCCTATCTAGTGCTAACCATAAGATACATAATGTAAACCTATAGCATTGAATATGACACATTCTTCATAGAATTAATATCATGCTCGATTTTAGGGCATTGTTCTTTACTTAACAGGAAATGGGCAGCCAAAGGAACATTAACAGGTTTTGAATCACACATAGAAAATTTAGACAAAATTTTCTGCACATAAGAAATTTGATTCAGAAAAATCACAGAATTTTTCCTATCTCTAAAGATGTTCATTCCTAAAATCCTTTTAGCATCTCCTAAATATTTCATGTCAAACTTAGCACTTAGACAATTTTTAACATGCTCAATAGTTTTAACACATGGACTAATCAGCAGCATATCATCAACATAAATCAACAAGAAAACATGCACTTTTACATTTTCTTTGAAATAAAGACAGTGATCGTAATTACTTCTTTTAAAATTCAAAGACAACATGCATTCGTCAAATTTCTTGTTCCAACATCTAGGAGACTGTTTCAAGCCATATAAGGATTTTTTCAACAAACAAACAAAATCAGATTTCTTCTTATCCACAAAACCTTCGGGCTGTTGCATATAGATTTTTTCAGTTAAATCACCATGCAAAAAGGCGCTTTCACATCTAATCTGTTTCAATTCCCAATTAAACCGAAAGCGATCAAGGCAAGCATAATTCGCACGATTGTAAATTTCACAACAGAGCAAATATTTCAAGATAATCAACACCTTCCTTTTGAGTAAAACCTTTAGCCACAAGTCTAGCTTTAAAACGTCATTAATCATTCTCATTCTTTACTTTAAACAACCACTTACAACCCCACGAACAATTTTCGTGTTTAGGTACAAGTACCCAAGTGTTGTTAACATGTAAAGAGTTCATTTCTTCATGCATAGCATTTAACCACTCTTGAGAATGTTCGATTTTAAAGCTTCTTGGTAAGTTTTAGGTTCACAATTATCAATTGACTCAAAAACAAAAAACACATACGAAGTCAAGTGAAAATCATCAAAACGAGAAGGTCCGCTTAATATTCCTTCGAGTTCTATCCCTAGCAAGTTGATAGTTACCAAGTTCATAATGTTCATTATCATCCAAATCAGCCAATTCATCATGCAAATCAGCAACATCAACATTTTCGGGCATATGCACAAAATCGGCTCATTTTCGGAATATGTTCGTGCACATTTTCAATTTCAAAGATGTACATTTTCGAGAATCATCAAAATTACTTGAAATGCAGTGTCTGCTCCGCCTTATTTGGAGCAGCTCGATTCACACAAAGGCAAAGAGGGAGTCAAACATGGAAATTCAGATTCATTAAAAATGACATCTCTACTAATTAAAATTTTAAAATCAGTTCACCTCTAAGCCACAACCTATAGCCTTTCACACCTTCAGATATCCTAAAAAAACACATTTTTTAGATCTTGGTTCAAGTTTATCACCTTTTTGATGAACAAATGCAAAGACAACCAAAAACTTTTAAGTTTGAAAAATCAATTTGTTTACCGTAAAACACAAATTCGGACATTTTCCTTTCAAAGGCACATATGGAGATCTATTAATCAAATACGCACCGTATGAACAACTGCTTTTCACCCCGAACCTTTTTGAAAGACCCGAGGAAGCAAGCATGCTCCGACCCTTTCAAGTAAGGTTCTATTCATACGCTCGGCAACACAATTTTGTTTGCGCGTATAAAGCACGCTTTTATGCCTTTTAATACCATATTCAGCACATAAGTTGTCAAACAAGTTATTGCAGAATTCAAGACCATTATCTGTCCTAAGGGTTTTAATCCTTTTACCGGTTTGATTCTCAATCAATGTTTTCCAATTCTTGAATTTTTCAAACACATCAGATTTATTTTTCATTAAGAAAACCCAGACTTTTCATGAAAAATCATCAATTATAGACAGAAAATACCTATTTCCACCTTGAGTGGGTTCACTAGACGGACCCCAAACATCAGCATGCAAAATACTCAAGTATATCAATGCAGACAGATTGATTAGGAAAAGGAGAAACAGGAAATTTAACTTTATGCTATTTTCCTAACACACATGAATCACAAAAGGGCAAACATGATAGAACATCACTACCAAAACAACCAGCCTTATGCAGAATTTCAAGACCTTTACCACTCATGTGACCTAGCCTTTTATGCCATAAATCAGTTTTATCAACATTGGCAGCATTCACAACATTCACAGCAACATGCATAGATTCATCAAAACAAACATGCAAGTTATTTCTTTTGACAGCTTTGAAAATCACTAAAGAACCTTTCAAAATTTTCATCACACCATTTCCAAATCTTCCTTCTAATCCATCATTTTCTAATGCAGCACAAGATATCAAATTATTGCACAAATCAGGCACATGTCTAACATTTTTCAAAGTGTAAGCATAACCAGATTCAAATTTCAAGCAAATATCACCAATTCCAAGACTTCACATTTTTTCTCATTTGCCATAGAAACATGACAGTTTTTCACTTCACTGTAGCTTGAAAACAGATTTTTAAATGGTGACATGTGAAAAGTGCAGGCAGAATCAATAAGCCATTCATTATCAATCACAGAGTTTGATTTCACAGAATTAACAACATGTTTTTCACATAAATCAGACACCATAAAAATTTCACCAACATTTTCACTACTAGAAGCCATATTTGCTTGATCATTTTTAAAGTTCTGGTTTCCTTTCTTATTAGGGCACTCCTTAATGTAATGACCTACCTCACCACATTTATAGAATTTTCTTCCTTTAGGCCTAGACTTGGATCTAGACTTGCTTTTACCCTTTTTCTTGTGAAAATTCTGATTTTGATGATTATCAGATTTTTGGTGGTTACCAAACCTATGTTGGGACCTACCCCGAACATGCATAACCTCCCCGGAATTCTGCCTACCCCCCTTATTGACTTTTAAATCAAGTTCCTTGCTTTTTAAGCCATTCACAACAGTGTCAAGAGTAATAGAATCTCTACCATACTTAATAGCAGATTTAACATCACTGTAAGATTCAGGAATTGCATTTAAAAGAACAATAGGAGTATAGTCATCAATATTCTTATCACCCGATCTTTAATATCTTGAATTAATTTGGTAAACACATCCAAATTTTCATCAATCTCTTTGTTTAAATCAAGTTTAAATCTGAAGAATTTTTCAAGCAAAAACAGCTTACTAGGCAAAGAAGTTTCAGTATACAATTCTTGCAATTTTTCCCACAAAGCTTTTGCAGAATCAAGTTTACCAACCTTCCTAAGCACAGAGTCAGAAAGATTCAAAATGATAGAAGAATATGCATACTCATCAATTTCAGCTTTCTTTTCAGCTGTATCTTTTTCACCATAAACACCACTAATAGCCTTATAAACTTTTTGTTGAATTAAAATTCCTTTCATTTTCTGTTGCCAAATCGAAAAATCAGTTTTTCCATTAAACGGTTCAAGATTATAACTAGGCACAGCCATTTTCACAAAAAACACAACAGTTTTCAGAAAATACAAGGCACATAAAGCAAGTTATAATCACAGAACAAACAACAAACACACGAAAAAAATCGAATACGACGAAGCACAAATAAGGGCCACAGATAGGAACCCCCTCGCACCATAGGATTCCACTACACTCGCGGTGTAGGGTCAAGCGGCTTTTACGCTCGGAGTTCCTTTACTAAATAAAAAAACCGAAAAGACGATCAACCATGTAATGACGATCAACCACGTAAGAGCAAATAAGGGATCACATAGAATCCCAGCAAATAAAGACTCAGCAAATAAACCGCGGCAAGCGGTATTTACACTACAAAAGCAATAAAAGGAGAGTTAAAGCCTCTTTACCAGAGCGAAACCCTAAGGTAAGGGTTTCGTACCGCCACAGCGGGGGATGCTCTGATACCACTGTTAGGTATCGACCCCGCTGTCGTAGACGAACGCCATAGCCATTCCATAATAGTCCGACGAACTTAACTATTACAAAATAATCCTACGGGGTAGGGATTAGGGATTACAGGCCTTTTTCTAATATTGCAATAAAGCAGAAAATAAAGCCGTGCGATGCACACGCACAAGGGAAGGCACTTTCCCATCCAAACCGAAGCCAAGGAGCAAAAAAAAAGCCGAAAACTAAAGGCTACCACAGCCCTTAAAACTACAGAAAAAATAGCAAACCTTTATACCGCCGGAACCGGACTGAGACCGGGCTAACTTTATCCGACTCGAACAGCTGCAACAGCAAGACACAAAATAGAAATCAATACAAGCACTAAAAATAGAACTAAACTGAAAGCTAAAGCAAAAGGAAGGGTATCACCGGATTTTTCGAGTCGAGCTTAAAGCTCCGGACTGCAATGAGATGGACAACCTCAAGGTAGGCTCAGGTTGGTGTAGCGGTCCCCTCACCGTCGAAGAGAAACAGGCGCACCCAAGGTTGGCCACCACCAAGATGCCGCAGCCAACGCCTTCGAAGCCCCCTTCACCGGAAAAAACCCCCCGCCGGAAAAACAGCCCGAACCCTAGGTCTCCAAACCCCGAAACGAACGGACACTCACAAGCTCAATCGAACACACCAAGTGTAGGAATCAACAAATGACCTCACAAACACTCAAAGCTCACAGGAGATTTCACAAAGAATCGAAAGAGCCGTTGAGATTTGGGAGAGAGAGCATAGAACGCCGCTGCTCACGAGAGAGAGAGATAAGAGTGTTATAATCTGATTGCTACAGTTAGGGTTTGGAGAATAAGGGGCTTTTTAAACATAGAGTGAACGGTGTGGATCAAAACCACAAAATGGACGGGCCAGATGACAAGATCAAGACCCGCGACTGTTTTTCTCGGGTCGGGCAGATCCGGATGGAGAAGGGCTGGTTGCAGTTGGGCTTTGTCTCAAATGGGGCCTGGCCAAATGTGAACTGGGCCAATACAAAATTGGGACATATTCTAACACTGATAATGAATCCAGTAACTATAGGGGCAAACAACTTGCAGCTTAGATCGATCCTTCTGATTATCAAGTTCATCTTTGTAAGAACTCCTGGAGGTTGGCCTTCTGATATCACAATAACCACCCTGTAATTAAGTTGAGATAACTCTTATGTTTTCTTCTCATAATTTAGATAGGTAGGTGATATAATTTATGTGTTGAAGATATAATATGATATGGAATAAACAAATTTAATCTTTTTCATTGATGAAAAATGTTTTTAGGCTCCATTTAGTTGTTGAAAATTTCCGGAAGACATTGAAAATTTCCGGACGACACCTCTAGGCTATTACTGTCTTAATTGAGGAGAAAATCACAATTCATTAAATTTTTTTTTAAATTGCTTTTCTTTCAATTTCTGCACAGATTCTAGTGGTATCCATCACACTTTGTAAGGGTGTTGACCAAGGTTCGAACTCTATATCTTTCAGTTTTTTTGAAATTTATCATTCCCCTCCAACCACTACTCCCAACTTATTAAAAAAAATTATGCGCAGATTCTACCACACCGTAAGCTGCAGCAAGAAGTAAAGAATCTGACCGAATGTTTTTTTAATTTCACAACATGAATTTAAGGTTTCAGAAACAGGACAATCAAGTTGGATGTAATTAAGGTGGACAAGTTCAAATTTTTTAAAATGTTCATTAAGGATTTTTTAAAATGTTCATTAAGGTGGATTCTTGTTCTTTTTCCATGTGTTAGTCAACTACCTTATAAATGCTCCATACTGTTGACGTTCGTCTTGGATCAACAAACAAACTGTCTAAATAATATGATGTGGAAATGAAATGGCACTTAAAACATTTCACAATCAGGACTAATTCTGTCTTTTTTTATAAAAGGGCCGAACAGGATTTATCTGGTCGGTATACGTTTTACAGAGAGCTTTTCCAAGTACTTTTTTCTATTGATCATCCTTCTTTTCTCCTAAACAGGAGAAACCTATTTATACTTGTACAATTATGGTGCTTTAATCGTCATCACCCCTAGTTATAGAGTGGTTACAAAGGGGGGCATGTGTCATCTTCTGGATAGGCCTGTTGGCTGTGTATTTGGCATCTTACTGACTCATCTTGCTATCTTGTTGACAAGTGGCATCTTGCTTACTTAGCAAGGTATTGACCTTGCTTAGAGAATTGGTTATCTTCAGGTAGTCCACTGTTGGGACCTCGGGTCATCATCCGAGCTTCGCCTCATGCCACATCACCAGCTCGGTCCACATCATCTCGGTGGTCCCATGTTATCACCAGCTGAAGGGCGACGTGGCTTGATTTTTTGGCAGCTCGGCTCGGGTATCATCAACGGTCCCCAAGTTTAATTCCGAGAAGAGAATTTTTTTGAGTCAGATTTAAACTTTAATGCTCATCATGAGTCTTAATGAGGAAGGAAAAAACCTTAAAAGTTTCACATTACTGACAGTTGTCGATCACCAATTAATGCCTGAAACGGCATATTAATTAGGAGTTATGATGGTTGACATGTGGCTTTATGTTGTTGGACCTTTCTAAGCAGGATACGAGGAGACACGACTGTTGCTGCGAAGGATTGTGACGTTTCTAACAGCTTTTCAAATTTGAAAAGACGGCCTTTTGAGTGGGGCACTACTTCCAAGGGGGGTTAACCTATAAATATCCCTTTCTTCTCCCATTTCACACTTTTACATTCACAATCTTCCGAGCAGTATCAATAGAGACCGAGCAAAAATCTCAGGTCGTTTTAGAGTACGGAAGTCCCAAGATTACTTAGCTATTCTCCAAATCCTTCTTTCTCTTCTCTTTTTTCCTTTTTCTTTGAAAAAACATGTCTTTTTCCGAAGACAGTCAAAATCGAAATTTTAGTTTTGAAGTTGACATAGAGTACCCTCCTTCTGACCCTTCTGTACATTCTTCTCCAGCTAGAGAGACCCCAACTTCCAGTCCCAGCATCATTGAACTTTCGAGTTCGAAGCATTTACCCAATCCTGAGGTTCCGCTTGAGTAGACACACGTGATCTTTGAACCGGTCCCAGTCACCATCTATCGCGAAGGTGTGGTGTATAAACCAGGGCTAGTCGAAGAGGAGCCCGACGAAGAGACTAGAAATCCGGATCTTTCAGATAACCACCAGAGAGAGGATATGGATCCAAGGAGGCATGAGTAGGAGGAGAACATGGTGGGCAGAGGCGCGGGGGCCGCGAGGCCCGACGGGCAAGGCCAGGGGGCCGACGAACAGGCAGGCCACAGAAATAGGGATCCAAGGTCTGGAGGGGGGCCCCATTGCGAGTAGAGGATGGGTGGAGTCCCTCCGACCAAAACGATCAGGCCAGTATGTTAATGCCAACGGAGTTGGAGGCCCTCCATCAGACTTATATGATTTTGGACAACGTACACTTTTGGTTGCCAGACCACGCGGAAGTGCTGATGTTGTCCCAGCAGGAGGAGTATGAGCGCCCGCCGCTTCACCGAGTTGAACGAGTTGTTTGTTTGGAAGGCAATGTAAGTCCAAGCGGCTACGATAATCTAGAGGGGTGAATAGATTATCTCCATCTTTTCGATTTCGCCCTCTTTTTCGAACAAAACAAGCAAAGACAATAATAAAGGTACGGGAAATAAACAACACGCGTCGATTTATAGAGGTTCAACCCACCTAGGGCCTAATCCTCTACCACCCCAGTATATCCGGGATGGATTTCAAAAAAAAAAGATTTTATTAATTACCAAAATTAATGCAACACCTTACAACATCACCTTGAAGAGCACCACACTCTTCTACAACACCACCTTTGAGATTACCACAATCTCTCTTGAAGATTACCACAATCTCCAACGGCACCTTGTGAAGATCACCATAATCTTCAACCTTGAAGAATACCAAATTCTTCTACACCTCAATAAGAAGATCACCACAATCTTCTTGCACCTATCACCTAGATCATCCAAGTGTGTTCTTACCACAAGAACACTCACAAGGATATCTTGTGTTGAATGATAACCCAAAATCAAGATTACAACTCGATAATGAATATTACAATTATGAGTGCAGGTGTAATCAAGAAATAAGCCTAGACCTCAAGAATGTGAAATTGATAAGCTAGGCAAATTACAACAAGAATAATAACAATGAAGAACAAATGTGTTTGCTTGAATGTATCTTGTTATGTTGTAGTCTTCTCTCTTATTGTGTTGTTTCAATTCTTCATCTACTTATAGAAGATGTCTTGGACATGATAGGCTCCTCCTAGGAGATTGAAATATGTAAAAAATTGCAAGACAAATGAAGAATATAGCTGTTAGAAATCAATCCCACAAATTAGGGAAAAGATGTCTGCTGCACAACGGTTAGAATTTTGCTGTCAAACCATAGGGCGACCAGTTGCGTACAACACTGGAAAATAAAACGGGGCGACCGGTTGACCTCCCCCTTAGCCGGTCGACCCCTCCAATTTTGAGACAGGGAGATTTTGCCTCACACAGGTACCGGTCGACCCCTGGGCGACCGGTCGACCTGTGTGATTTTTCTTCCGTCTCATTTTCTGTTCCAAAAATCATCTTCAGGTACGGGTTGCCCTATATGGCGATCGGTCGACCATGAGACAGAAATGTTGTCCAATTTTTGTCGAAAATAAACTTCAAGAAATACTCCGAAAAAATAGTAAAAACATTTTAGAATGATCGGGAGTATTAGGACAACATATAGAAACATTGTTTTGGTGTAAAAACACATTAACACAAAATCATCAAAAGTGTTGTCCAATTTTTTATCGAAAATAACTTTGAAGAAATACTCCGAGAATTTATTACAAACATTATAAATCATTTAGGAGTATTTGGACAATAATTAAAAACATTGTTTTGGTGTAAAAACAAAATCATCAAAATCATGATAAAACCATTTATCAAACAATCTCCCCATTTTTTATGATCACAAACCAAAACAATTTAACAAGGTCGATTTTGAAAACAAAGCAATTTTACCGGTTAAAAATGAACTATCCGTTGTGAGCGACAACATTCCACGCAACATAAACACAAGGATGGGAGTATAGATTTTCAAAAACATTTTTGCAAAAGCTCCCCCTATCAATATGCACAACAAGAATAATGTAGAAGCAATCAACAAAAAGCTAAAAGCTCCGCTTTTACAACTTGAGCTTAAGTATCAAGAGCTTATAAGCTCCTCCTGTCAACAAAACATCATTAGACATGAATATGAGTCCATACTACAACAAATGGACTAAGTATAATTCACAACTTATGGCTTTTAATAGCCACAAACATAGCTTCTTTCTCGAGCTTATATTAGCTTCTATGAGCTAATAAGCTTATAACCTATTTCTCCCCCTTTGGAATCATAAAAAAGAATGTTAGCACGATAAAAAAATATCATAATATCATATCAAAGTACGCAACTTATCCGATGTATCGAGCTATTTGAACATTGAAACTTATAAACCAAATAGGAGGGAAAAGTTGATCATATGACTTGTAGAAGCTTATGAAAACTCATTTTATTTGCAAAACATGATCTCTATAAATATATAAGACTTTTGAAATCGAGAGAATCATGTAGGTGGTGAATTTTTCATTGAAACATTTTATCGAACACTTGGCGGGCGTCAAAAATTGAAGAAGATATATATAGCCCTTGTAAATGTAATCAAGCCAAGTTTTTTTATCACCAAAAGCAATTTTACAAATATCATACATCAACAATCATCATTCACAACACAATTATATACGAATTCCATCAAGAAATATACATATAAGCCAAGTTCTCAAGGGTTCAACCCAATTGAGATAAGGGAGTAGAATTCTTACCATTTAATCGGTGAGGATGAATAATAATGATGATAAACGAGATAGATAATCCCCCAAAAAAATGTAAATTATGCAACAAAACACATTTGAAGTGGATTGTGTGTGAAATTTTGCAAAGGGGACGAAAATAGAGTGAAATGAGCCAAAATGGCAGAAAATAAGAACTGAGACGTTTTAACCAAAATTACACAGTCGGCGACCGGTCATGGGCATGGGCGACCGGTCGAGCTGGTGGGCGACCGGTCGACCCCAGCCCTGGCAGCCCACTGGTTCAGTTCTGTTTTGAAAATCCGAAATTTTATCCAAAAAACTGATTTCTCGCCCCTAAGTTTTAAAAACGTGCAAAATACAATCATAGGCTTCATTCAATATGCATTATGTCTTAATCAAGCTCGAAGTGAGGTAAAAGACTCGGCGGTTAACGATTAAAAAATCCGCGAGTTATCCTTGAGACGGATTTAAACATATCTCAATTTTTCGTTTTAGAAACGCTATCCCTTAGAAAAAGATATCGAATCTCAATATGTTTAGTTCGATTATGACGAACCATATTTTGAAAAATTTTAATCACCGGACTTGTTATCCCGGAAAATATGAACGTTTTAAAATTTTGGATATACAAGCTATAAGAAGAAGTGCCTTTCAAATATTTGAAAATTTCTTTTGACTAAGCACTTTAATGAGATTCGTTGGGATAGTTTTGAAGTCGAGCATATAGACATAAGGCATAGAAAATATCGAGTCTAAGGGAATTAGAAAAGTTAGTGAACATACCTCGGATATGTTTGTCAATCAACATGCCTTTCTCAACCTTTGTCAATCTTTACATTGATAGCCATAGAGGTTGAGATGATTCTTCCTTCTTCAATGCTTAACTTCTTTAAAGGTACTTATGTATACTATAATTGTGAAATATTACCACCTTCTTGGCATTGTTTAACTTGAAGTCCAAGGAAGAAATTGAGCTCCCCCATCATGCTCATCTCAAATACACCTAACATCAACTTAGAAAACATCTTGCACAAACATTCATTAGTAGCACCAAATCAACTCAAATTTGCACTAATAAGCAATCTTGCCATTTTTCAATAACAAAGAGAGTAGTGTCAACTTTACCTCTTATAAAATCATTTTGCAAAAAATAGCTAAGTCTATCAAGCCGTACACGGGGTGCTTGTTTTAAACATACAAGGCTTTTTATAAAAATCATTTGGCTTAGAAAAATTTTCAAACCCCGATTGTTTTACATAGACTACTATTTGAATAGAACCATTTAGAAAATTGGATTTAACATCCATTTGGTAAAGCTTGAAATTTTCTTGAAACAAGAATGGGCAAGTGAAATGCAAATAGCTACAAAAACATGCTACGGGTGCAAATGTATCATCAAAATCAATACCTTCTTCTTGGCATTACATATGAGCTACTAACCTTCCCTTGGTCATCAAGCTTGTTCAAAATACCAAAACTTTCTGCAAAATCTTAGCAAGATATCTTTGCACAAGAGCATAGTAATATCAAACAATAGAGACACAATGACAAGTAACATATACCATGCTATCAAATGAATCATGTAAGTACAAATAGACTTATAGAAAACTATATAAGGCCTTTTTTGAAATTTGAAAATCCGAGAGCATATAGTTGAGACCTCATTTAAAAGATGCATTTGAACAAGAGTTTTGACAATAATGAATATGTGCAATCAAATGCATGATTTTGAGAAAAGGATGAAAATCAAATGTTTTATCAAAATAAAAATATAATCCTTTGCAAGACTTGGATAAAAACAAGCTTCATAGAATAGTGCCTTTCAAAAAAAATCGAAAAATCCTCTTAATGGCACTTATGTGAAATACTTTGAAATAACTTGAAAAACAAGCACATATGCATATGACAAAAATAAATTGAGTCTATAACATGAATACCAATGATGAGCGTACCTCGATAGTTTATGGTCCTCTCTTAAGAAAATAACCATTGATGAAAATATATATGTCCTACACAATTCCTAACATGTCTTGCACAAACATAATGATACAAGTGTAGGCTAAGTAATAAGAGATATCATAAATGTGTTTATGCTATATAAAACTATAAGAGATAATAAAAGCACCTTAGTCTATGTAAATGCACAAGAGTTTTAAAGATAGCATGCAAGGTCCTCCTTTTTTTAAAAAAATTTTAAGAACACACAAATATATTGAAGACCTTGATTTTAAAAATAAATTTTTGAAAAACTCATTTTGAAATATTAGGCACAATTAATAACATGCATAATAACAAAATAAAATGCATATTTAAATGGGGAGATACGGTTTAGCAATTACGCCATTTCCATGGGTTGTGTCGTTCCCATTGTTGATGATATCTTTCTCTTGGAAATTCATTGTGGTGATGTCTTCTCCTTTGATCAAATGAGATGGTCATTTGATGTCTTCTAGGCGATATGAATTTTCCTTGATTTTTATTCCGCCGGGTACCTAATATGACATTGCTTTGTGGTACCCTCAAATGTTTGGGTCCTTTGGGATTAGCTTTGAGACTTTTAGGTCTCCAACAATAATTAGAGCTATTTCTAGCCCGACAAGTATTAACCGTATGACCCTTTTTACCACAATAAAAACAAGTAGTAATTTTAGGAGCAAAATGACCATCATGTATAGAGACTTGATTCTTTTTCATATGATTGACAATATTAGGCTTATTATCAAGTCCTTTATCACAATTATGAACATCAACAATCTTGGTCATTTTATTGGTACTCAAGTTGGATTTTAATAAATCCTTTTTCATGCAATCAATATTCTCAACAAGAGTACTATTTTCTTTTTCAAGGTTTCTAACCTTGTCAAGTGTGGTGGTGTGAGCACATGATAGTGATTCATGGGAAGTAAATAAACTATCCTTTTCATTTTTCAAAACATTGAATTCCTTTTTCAAATTTTTGTATTTAACAAGTAAGCTTTGGAATTCATTTTGAAGCTCATCATAATCATTTTGCAAATCACTATACTCATTTTGTAATTCATTATCATAAGAAGTAGAAGGTTTAAAACTTACCTCGTTTTCTTCTTCGAAGCCCATAAGACATCGTTCATATACATCATCGTTGGAGGTTGTAGGAAGCTCATCCCATGTTTTTGGGTTTGATGTTGTACCCATTTGAGAAGTAGATGCTTTTGAGTGACTCCTTTCATTTGCATATACTTCTTCTAATTTTCTCCATACTTCATGAGCCGATTTAATTCCTACAAGATGATCATATTCCAAAATGGTAAGTGAAATACAAAATATTAAGAGCTTTACCATTTAAGGAGATGGTTTTCTTCTCTTCATCATTGAGCTCTTTGAGGCTTTTGGAGCTGTGTGGTGTGTCCATCATCGGAATGGATTCTTCATTTACGACTGTGTTCCAAATATCGAACCCGCACCCTTGTAGATAACGTTCCATTCTTTCTTTCCAAAATGTATAATTTTTGGAATCAAATAGTGGTGGCTTGGTGGTGGAGGCGCCGGTAAGGTAGACTTCATTCGTAGCCGGTGATTGTTCCTCTTTACGCGCAATGTGGAACGAGCTTGCCAAAGAGTTTGGCTCTGATACCACTTGTAAGTCCAAGCGGCTACGATAATCTGGAGGGGGGTGAATAGATTATCTCCATTTTTTTGATTTCGCCCTCTTTTTCGAACAAAACAAGCCAAGACAATAATAAAGTTGCGGGAAGTAAACAACACGCATTGATTTATAGAGGTTCAACCCATCTAGGGCCTAATCCTCTACCACCCCAGTATATCCGGGATGGATTTCAAAAAGATTTTATTAATTACCAAAATTAATGCAACACCTTACAACATCACCTTGAAGAGCACCACACTCTTCTACAACACCACCTTTGAGATTACCACAATCTCCAACGGCACCTTGTGAAGATCACCACAATCTTCAACCTTGAAGAATACCAAATTCTTCAACACCTCAATAAGAAGATCACCACAATCTTCTTGCACCTATCACCTAGATCATCCAAGTGTGTTCTTACCACAAGAACACTCACAAGGATATCTTGTGTTGAATGATAACCCAAAATCAAGATTACAACTCGATAATGAATATTACAATTATGAGTGCAATTGTAATCAAGAAATAAGCCTAGACCTCAAGAATGTGAAAGTGATAAGCTAGGCAAATTACAACAAGAATAATAACAATGAAGAACAAATGTGTTTGCTTGAATGTATCTTGTTGTGTTGTAGTCTTCTCTCTTATTGTGTTGCTTCAATTCTTTATCTATTTATAGAAGATGTCTTGGACATGATAGGCTCCTCCTAGGAGATTGAAATCTGTAAAAAATTGCAAGACAAATGAAAAATATAGCTGTTACAAATCAATCACACAAATTAGGGAAAAGCAGTCTGCTGCACAACGGTTAGAATTTTGCTGTCAAACCGTAGGACGACCGGTCGCGCACAGATAGACGTTAGAAAAAAGCACTGAAAAATAACACGGGGCGACCTATCGATGGGGGCTTCGACCGGTCTATCTCCCCCTTAGCCGATCGACCCCTCCAATTTTGAGACAGGGAGATTTTGCCTCACACAGGTACCGGTCGACCCCTGGGCGACCGGTCGACCTGTGTGATTTTTCTTCCGTCTCATTCTCTGTTCCAAAAATCATCTTCAGGTACGGGTTGCCCTATAGGGCGACCGGACGACCACGAGACAGAAATGTTGTACAATTTTTGTCGAAAATGAACTTCAAGAAATACTCCGAAAAAATAGTAAAAACATTTTAGAATGATCGGGAGTATTAGGACAACATATAGAAACATTGTTTTGGTGTAAAAACACATTAACACAAAATCATCAAAAATATTGTCCAATTTTTTATCGAAAATAACTTTGAAGAAATACTCCGAGAATTTATTACAAACATTATAAATCATTTAGGAGTATTTGGACAACAATTAAAAATATTGTTTTGGTCTAAAAATAAAATCATCAAAATCATGATAAAACTATTTATCAAACAGGCGACCCCGTCGACTCCGGGCCGAGGGTAGCCATTGGGCTGGTACTATGTACAGACCAGAGCCGGGTACCCAGACGGGTTGGTCGAAGGCTTTCCACAATCTTTAAAGGAGTGGAAGGAAAAATGGTTCTGGGTAGGTGGTGAGTGGTAGACTCGCCTGGGGGAGGAGAGGTCGACCCTTCTCCCCCTTCCAACTTTCGATATAATTTCCGTAAGTACATAACGTCTTACCTTTTACTTTTTTCTACTTCTTTTTTTTCTTCTTTTTTAACCTTGTTAATATCGTTTCTCTTTTTATTTTTCCTGGAAACCAACCTTCCACCTCAGGTCGTCTTTTAGATGCTTTTGTTCGTCGGCTGGATAATATCCAAGCCATAGCCCTACCGACAAAATATTCAAGTCCTGGCGACTGAGGCCAGACTGTTGAAGGCCGGTTTGCAGCCAAGATTGCCGACTGAGTTCGAGGCCAAGGAGGTGGCCGAGGAAGAAGAAGATGCTCAGGAGGAGCAATAAAGGAGCCCACCGAGGGCTGAGATGGAGAGGACCCCTAAGTTGGGCGGCAAATGGCCGAACAGAGCAGAAGCGGTGGGCTATCCCCGAGGGGCCCAGCCCTCGAGGGCAAAATACCTTTGTCGGCCGAAAGCGTGCCAGACAACCGAGCAGCCAAGGCAGACTGGAACCCAAGGTGCGTGTTCATTTAAGATACAATCTTTGAATCTCTTTCCTTTTCGATTGTCACCTCCATTTCTCATTTGGTATGTTTTACTGTAGGCTGAGACGTGGATGTTTTTGCCCGTCTTTGCCGAGTGAGAGAGACCTGCTGATGCCGAGGCAGCCCGCAGGGAAGAAATTCGCCAAGGCAAATGTCCGACTGATGGCGTCCCAGAAGTGGGAGGGCCCACTTCGAAGAAGGAGGGACAGAGTGGGGATTAACGAGCCTGGGGAGACTAAGAGGACCAGGAGAGCCCCACAGGTTCTGCCCATGCAAATTCCTGTAGGTGGGGCTCCACGGGCTTTCTCGGACGACCTGGGGCAAGAAGGCCACTTTATCCCTCCAAGCCGAGAAAGGGAGGGGGCTTGCGAAAGGGTTGCTGGATTGCGGCCTAAGTGGTTTGTGGAATTTGCTAAATGTTCCATGCCCACCGAGGAGCAGATGGAGGCCTTGCCAGATGCCTGAAGAGCAGCAAGGGACGTACCGGCCAATGCTTGGACCACAGGTATTGAGCAGTTCTGCCTGGAGACTGGATGGGAGGAAAAAGCTCAATGTGCCATAGGTTTGTCCGACAGGATTATCAGACTCCTATGGCATATGATCGGGGGCACACGTGAACTAGAGAGGCATCACAGGGACCTGCAGAATGTCCATGCCACCTTACTTGGGATTCAGGAGTCTTTGAAGACCCAAGTTGAAGAGGCTGTGGCCACGGTCAATGCTAAGAAAGAATCTATCGCGAAGGCCAGGGCCGAGCGAGATCAGTCACATAAGGCCGAGGAGGAGCTACGGGCAGAGGTCGTGGAGTTGAGAAGGGCGGTTGTGGCTCATGTCGATGAGTTAGAGAGGAATGAGGCCGAGGTTCGGATGGAGTTGGGGAGGCCACCAAAAAGCAAGTGGATGAGGCTCGGGTGGATGCCGTCCGGGCTTATAAGGACTCTGAGGAGTATGCCTTCATGCTAACCTGCGTGCATGCTGCCAGTATCGAGGACATCCTCCATGACCTTAAGGAGGGAAAATCTGTGGCCGAGCTAGAGAAAGAGCTCGACCAACTGAATGTAGATCTTGATGCTTTCCGTCCCTGGTTCTCCAATGCTGCTAATGAGCAGCGTGCTCCCGCTAAAGAGGTGGTCTCCAGTGAGCCAGTCAAAATTTCTCCTCCTTCTGGGACTCATCCTCCTGCCTCTTAGGGCATTTCTATATTTTTTGCTTTCTAGAGTAGTTGGCCTCGAGCCTTTTGATGTAATAGGCTTTGGCCCTCTTATGTAAATATTTTGACGATGAATGAAATTTCCTTTCCGATCATTCATTAATTCTGATGCACTTTTTCAAGTTTTTTTTTGCTAAGTGTTGGGCTCGTCTCCCTTTGTCTGGATATGTAATCCAAGTGTTGGGCTCGTCTCCTTTTTTCTGGATGTATAATCCAAGTGTTGGGATCGTCTCCCTTTTTCTGGATGTATGATCCAAGTTTTGGGCTCGTCTCCTTTTTTCCTAAGTATTGTGCTTGGAGCTTAAGCTGAGTCTTTATTTGGGGGTTAACCCGATGCTAGGTCGAGTTTTCCTCTTTTTTAAGCATGCTCGAGTCTTAGCCGAGAAGAGCAAGTTGTGCTCGGGACTTGGCCGAGGCGAATAGCACGACGCTTGGAACTTGGCCGAGGCGAGAAGGAAATAATTTTTTGCGAAGAACTCACAGAGTATCAGATAAAATGATAACTTTATTTCCAAGTATCTTCAGTGTGTTGAAGTAACATCTAGGAAGATGGATCAAGTAAAATATCAAGGAACCCGAGATCTTACTGGTAATATTTCTTCAAGTAAGATACATTCCACGGGTGAGTAAATTTTTTCCCACTCAAATATTCGAGCTCATATGCTCCATTTAACAGGGTTTTGCTAATTCTGAACGGGCCCTCCCAGGTTGGCTTAGTGGGCTGGGCTCGGCCCCATAATCCTCTTCAGTACCAGGTCGCCGACCCTGACCTTTCTTTCCCGTACTCTAGAATTATAGTATCTTTCACTTCTTTGTTTATATACAACATTTCTCATCTCGGCATTGCATCTTTTTTCCTCCAACAAGTCTAGCTCGGCTCAAGAGCGCCCTCATTACCTTCTTTAGAAAAATTTGCGATTCTGAATGTTGGGGCCCCAATTTCCACAGGGATGACCGCCTCAGCTCCATAGGCTAGGGAGAAGGGTGTTTCCCCCGTGGCCACTCGGTGTGCCATTCTATAGGACCATAATACGCCGGGCAGCTCCTCGGACCAATTTCCCTTAGATTCTTCTAACCTTGCTTTCAGTGTATACTTAAGTATCATGTTTACCACCTCGACTTGTCCATTTGACTGTGGATGATACGGAGTAGAGAAATGGTTCTTGATATGAAAACCTTCACAAAAAGTTTGAAATCTCCGATTATCGAACTGTTTCCAAACAAAATTGACAATTTTTTCTTCGTCTATTTTTGCCAAAGGCTCCGCTTCAGCCCACTTGGTAAAATAATCAACTGCCACAATGGCATACCTTACGCCCCCTTTGCCGGGGGGAGTGGTCCAATAAGATCCATTCCCCATTTGCCAAATGGCCAAGGACTGAAGATGGAAGTAAGTTGCTCAGGATGATACCTGACTTGTGGTGCGAACCGTTGGCATCTTTCACACTTCTTGACAAGTGATATTGCATCTCTTTTTAAGGATGACCAATAGTATCCTTGTTGTATTAACTTGTAAGCAAGTGTTTGGCCCCCAACGCATGATTTCTGCATATTCCCTCGTGTATTTCTCGAAGAGCGTAATCAGCATCTGTCCCCGACAGACAACGAAGAAGTGGAATTGAATACCCGCTATTTATATAAAATGCCATCTAGCAGGGTATATCGAGCAGCTTGAGTTCACAATGTTCTGGCTCCGATTTTGTCTTTTGGTTGAGCCCTAGTTTTCAAATCTGGATGATTGGGGTCATCGAGGTCAGCTCGGCAGCTTCATTGGCATGTATTTTTTGTGTATTTATCGATGAAGCGAGGAGCTGGGTGACAGTGATATCAGCAATCGTGTCGGTTCCTGGGCTGGAAGCTACACGTGCCAAAACATCTTCTCATGTGTTGTCGGCCCTGGGAATATGTAACACCTCTGCCTTGAAGTGGGAGAGTTTTTTTCACTAATTCCAAGTATCGAGCGATTTTGTGCTCCTTTGCTTCGTATTCACCATTTATTTGATGGACGACCAACTGAGAGTCGCTGTGAACGAGCAGCCGCTGGAGGCCCATCAATGCCGCCATTTCCAGTCCTGCCAAATGTGCTTCGTATTCAGCTTTATTATTGGTCGTCAGGAACTGAAATCGTACGGCAGAGCAGTAGCATTTAAGTTTTGGATCGATTATCATGATCCCACCACCTGCTCGGCCTGCGGTGGAGGAACAATCAATGAAAAGCTTCCATTCATGATCTTCGATTATGTCTAGCTAAGTTGATGGGGTGAACTCGGCAACAAAGTCTGCTAATGCTTGCCCTTCAATTGATGTTCTGGGCTCGTACGAGATGTCAAACTGGCTGAGTTCAACAACCCATTTAATCATGCAACCTGAAGTATCTGGTCGATGTAGGACTTGCTTTAACGGATAATTGGTTAGTACCATGACTTTATGCTCCAGGAAGTATGGTCGTAATTTGCGAGCTGAGATAACCAGTGCGTATGTCAATTTCTCCATGGGTGGGTACCTGAGCTCAGCGTCATGCAGTGCCTGGCTGGTATAATAGACTAGATGTTGGATAGAATTGTCCATCCTGATGAGTACCAAGCTAACGGCATACTCGGAGACCGCAAGGTACAAGTATAAATCTTCTCCTTGGCTCGGTTTTTGTAGGACATGAATTGTTTCCAAATGTTGCTTAAGTGATTCAAAAGCAACTTGCGTTTGTTCGGTCCATTGGAAATCTTTATTCTTCTTAATTATTTCGAAGAATGGTCTGCATTTGTCCGTAGATCTTGATGCAAATCGATTTAAGGTGGCTAGGCGCCCTGTTAAACTTTGTACCTTTTTGGCAGAGTTGGGGGCTTCTAGGTCGATTACTGCTTTTATTTTTTCTGGATTCGCCTCTATCCCTCTTTGGTTGACCATGTACCCCAGGAATTTTCCTGAACCGACCCCAAAGGTGCATTTTTTTGGATTTAACATCATCTTATACGCGCGCAAAATCCCAAACATTTTATTAAGATCTGCAAGATGATTAGGAGCATACAAGGATTTTACCAACATATCATCCACATAGACCTCCATAGTGTGACCTATCAATTCTTCCAAACATTTTATTGACTAACCTTTGATAGGTCGCCCCTGCATTAATCCAAATGACATCATCTTATGACAGTATACACCATGAACCGAGAAGAAGAAGATATTCTTCTCATCGCCCGTGTGCATTCGAATCTGATTATAGCCTGAATAGGCATCCATGAAACTCATAATTTCATGGCCTGCAGTGGCATCGACCATGTAGTCTATGTGAGGTAAGGGGTAGCTATCTTTTGGGCATGCTTGTTAAGGTTGGTAAGACCAACACAGAGGCGCCACTGCCCGTTGCTCTTCTTTACTAAAACAGGATTAGCCACCCAGCGAGGGTAAAGGGCTTCTCTTATAAAATGGTTATCCAACAGCTTACTGACCTCGGCTTCCAGGGCGACCTGCCTATCGAGGCCGAGCTTACGCCGCTTTTGGATCACTGGTCGAAATGTGAGATCGATATTCATGCGATGGCAGGCATGTTTAGGATCAATGTCCGACATGTCTGAATGTGTCCATGCAAAAACGTCAAGATTATTACTCAGAATTTCAGTTAATTCCGACCTGAATAGCTCTTGGAGGTCGTGGCCAATTCGAAGTTGGCGTCCCCTGTGATGCTTATCGACATCTACTATGTCTATCTGTTCCATTGGTTCTGTGCTTCCGCTTCTTACTTTGTCCTTCCTTCTTTTGCAGAGGTAGCTCTTCCTCGATCATTGGCTCCTTCCCGGGTCTTCTTCCCAGGTCGGTTTCTGTTGTCACATCTTTATTCGGCTCGGGTGCCATCGCTTCCCCCGATTCACCCTCATTTGATTTGATGGATTCCGCTTTTTCTATTACATTTATCTCCACGGGTCGAAGTTTGAGGGAACATTACCGAGATTCCCTCTAATTTCCCTTATGGATTGCTTCCCCGTCCAGGGTCGGGAATTTGATACAAAAGTGATATATGGAGACAACTGCTTTTAAGTGATAAAGCAGCGGTCTTCCAATTATTGCATTGTACTCGGAGTCGGAGTTGATTATTTTAAATGTGGTAATCATTGTCCGTTGATGTAGTCCTTGTCCCATCTGGATGGCGAGATCTACTTCTTCGAGATGGATTATTCTTCCGCCCCCGAACCCCAAAATACTATCATTGCATGGTCGAATATAGTTATCATCTACATTTAGCCTTCTAAAAGCTCGGATGTAGATGACAGAAGAGTAACTTCCCGAGTCGACCAGAATCTTGTGTAAGGGAATGCCCAGGATTGGGGTTGTGATGACCAGGGGGTCGGAGTGAGGATGTACCACCTGGTCGGCATCCTGGTCATAAAAAGTGAGATGGCCCATTGGTTGGCGTTCTCGGATTTCCTCGATTTGACCCTGGCTTTCCACATGGGTAACTTCCCTAATATTGACCTTTCTTTTGCGGTTGGAACGGTTGTCCTCAGCCGCATTTGCGTTTATTCGGCCAGCATTAGATATCGTCAAAATCTCTTAACTTGGGTTCTCGTTGGGTGGCAGTTTTAAGTGAGCCGGATGTGCTACTCATTCCGGATTTGTCCCTGGGGCGAGAGCTAGCGGTGGCGGCAATTCATGGACATATCGCTTAAGGCCGCCCCTTTGTACTATCCGCATGATTTCGCGGATAAGATCTCGACATTCGTCCGTCTCGTGCCTTATAGATTTATGATATGAGCAATACCATCTGGCATCCAGCTTAGCAGGATCTAACCTTAGAGGGCAGGCTGGCGGAAGTAAATTGAGGCCTTGTATCTCAATCCATATGGTTGATGGAGTATGCGTCAGAGTGCTCCTCAGCGCTACAACCTCGGCACGAGCTTCTTAATATGATTTAAATCCAGTGGACTGGTTTTCACTAAAAGATTTAAACCCTGATCTCGAGCCGGATGTGTTTTCTCTCTTATTATCTTTCTTAACACCCCCAGTCTTCTGCTCGGGATACTGGTTGGCCATGGCCTCTTCGTTGCAGATATGTCGTTCCACATGGATGAGGAATTCCAGAAACGAGGTTGCGCCTGACTCATGGATAGCATAATTAAACCAAGTATGGGGCGCAAGCCCAACCATTTCCGTGATGAGTATTGCAATGTCCGAGATGGGTTCCATCTCTCGGACTTGCTTATTAAATCGAGCAATATAACTTTTCAAGGGCTCCTCTTTGCCTTATTTGAAATTGACTAGGAGTCCTTGGGAGCAACGCACGAACCTTAGATGTCAAAAAGTGAGTTGTGAATGCGGACATCAAATCGCCCCAAGATCGTATAGAACCCTATGGTAGGGTCCGAAACCACCGGTGGGCTCGATCGCCTAAAGTTAGCGGAAATGCCCGACACAAAATAGCGTCGCTGGGACTGTATAGTTCCATCCACGCAAGATATTTGTGGATGTGAGTGGCGGGTCGGTCTCTCCATTGTACAGACCGATCTGAGGAATTTTAAATTTCGTAGGTAAAAAGTTGATAGAATATCAGAAGCAAATGGTGACACGACACCGGGTCGGCCTGTCACAAGGTTTGGTCACTGATACTAAATATCATCGGGGCTTTCCTCCAGTTCATCTAAGCGGCGACAGAGACGTAATATTTCCACCTCTTGCTCATTGACTGGGCTAAGATCCCGAGCTAGGTTGGCCCGATCTTGCTCCCGATCATCAAAAATCGGAGTCTGGAGTTGATCGACCGAGCTGGACGAATTGGGTCCAATCACAGATGACCTGCAAACACATAACGGGCACAATGGGGGCGTGGGAGTACTGGTAATGATTCTGCTACCCAACTTTGCTCTCCCACATCATCCCGTGGTCGTTTTCTATTATGTCGCTCGATGGGCTGTTCGTTATGTGAACTCGCTTCATGGTTTTCATTATTCGGAGGTACTGGGACCTGTGGATTAGTATTTTGTGGTGGGTTGAGTTGGTGGGTATTTATGGGTAGAGGAGGTTGTATTTGTGGGGGAGTACTCGCAAGAATTTGGGAAATAAGCTGGTTCATTTGTTGTACGAATGCAGGGTTTGTAAATAACTGAGTGAAGGGTAATAAAACCGTGCTCCCTGTTTCCATTGGGGGCACGTTCTAACCATTAGTATTCTGGCCTGTCTGATTATTTTGAGGTGGGTCTTCAATCCCACGCACGCGTTTCGAGTGGTTTGACTCATCTTCACGAGAAAATAAGGAGTACCTTAGATGGAATAACTTTGTTGATTAGAAACTTTGGCTGGAGTAAAATGGGGCCTCCTTCTAGCGCCAATTTGTTGACGTTCGTCTTGGATTGACAAACAAACTATCTAAATAATATGATGTGGAAATGAAATGGCACTTAAAAGATTTCACAATCAGGACTAATTCTGTCTTTTTTCATAAAAGGGCCGAACATGATTTATCTGGTAGGTATACGTTTTACAGAGAGCTTTTACAAGTGCGTTTTTCTATTGATCATCCTCCTTTTCTCCTAAACAGGAGAAGCCTATTTATACTTGTACAATTGTGGTACTTTAATCATCATCACCCCTAGTTATAGAGTGGTTACAAGGGGTTATAGAGTGGTTAAAAAGGGGGGGGCACGTGTCATCTTCTGGATAGGCCTGCTGGCTGTGTATTTGGCATCTTACTGACTCATCTTGCTATCTTGTTGACAAGTGGCACCTTGACTTACTTGGCAAGGTATTGACCTTGCTTAGAGAATTTGTTATCTTTAGGTCGTCCACTGTTGGGACCTCAGGTCGTCATCCGAGCTTCGCCTCATGCCACATCACCAGCTCGGTCCACGTCATCTCGGTAGTCCTATGTTATCGCCAGCTGAAGGGTGACGTGGCTTGATTTTTTTCCAGCTCGGCTCGGGTATCATCACATACCAAATCCAGGCAGCTCTTCTAAAACTAAGCTAAAAAAAGTGATTCCCAGCTTTAATTGAACTGAAAATATACACTTTGAGCTAATTTAAAAGACTGTCTTTAAGCTAATTATGAGAAATGCATGCTAATGTTGTCGTTTTTGATACTGAGATACTGATGCACCTCGATCATGTTCTTGACTTGTTTTTATGGGTTACAACTTACGTGGGGCAAGGCAAGTCCTTCTTAGATTAGATGGGGTTTAATAAATTGTTAGTTGGTGGCGGAAATAAATTTATGAAGCGTTGCCAATATGAAATATTATATAAAGCTAGTAAAATAATAAGAAAATTGCGGGCAGTATAATAGCGTATCAAAAACTTGATTTGAAAATTGTAATTTTATTTTTAATAATTGTTGTGACAGACAATATATATATATAGGGAGAAGATCATGTGAGACCACCCTCCTAGGCAATATTGTAAAAAGCGCTAGGCGCTGGCTACGCGGCAGGCTGGGGCCTAGCGCCTAGGCGGGACCTTGGCGGGGTTAGGCGGGGCCTAATCGGAAAAAAATCGTAGGCGGATGAGGGGGGCATAGCGCCTAGGCGGAATTTAATCGGGGCTAGGCGGGGATTTTTACAACAGAGCTCCTAGGTGAGACCGTAGGGACAGATCTACACCATGAAAAAGAAAAAATGGATGGCCAAAATACACCTAATAAATTCAGCAATTGATCACGTGTAGGGGCAAAATAGGAATAGAAAAATATACAAAAAATAATCGCCCTCATTTTCCTCCTACAAATTAGGAGCGTGATCTGTTATTGATCATATTCCTTCAATCACGCGGTCAACCATCCTCTCTCCTCCTTCAACATACTGCATAATTTATACCATGCATACTGCATATTTATGTTCTACATTTATAGTGTTCCAAAATTGCATATTTAGTATGAACAAAGTGTATTACATTAAAATCTTAATAATGTACTTATTTAGATAGGAATATTGTATATATAGGAATATTTTATATATAGGATTGTTATTGTGTATACTTAGAACAAAATAAGAAAATATTCAAATCATTAGGCATTGGTCCTTATGATTTATACCCTGCATACTGCATATTTATGTCATGCATATATAATATTCCAAATTTGCATATTTAGTATGAACAAAGTGTATTATATTAAATTTTAACAGTGTGCTTATTTAGAATAGCAATATTGCATATATAGTTTTGTTATTGTGTATACTTAGAACTGAACAGAGACGTGAAACGGATTGAGAAAGAAAACTGAATAGGCATGTGTTTTGAAAATGTAACTGATACCTTAAATCGCGGTAGAGAGAGATATGGTAAGATATTTTTACCAATAATTATTAAGGATATTAATTTTGAAAATACCAAATTACCCTTAATCCTCCCAAAAATTCGGCGCATACTAAAAGTAAGAGGGAAAATCTGGACCTTTATTCGTTTAGATCCAATGCTCACGCTATGTCACTATGGTCTCACCTAAAGGGCTTCGTCTCATTTGAATCAATCCCCTATATATATATAGATATATATATATATATATATATATATGATTTGGATCTGGTGAGTCCACATAAGTTATGTGAATATGTGAGACCAAATCTGGAGTGTTGACTTATTTTTTTAACGGTCTAGATTAATCAGTTTTTGTCCTTTTTTAAAGATTAATTATTGAATAAAATGACTTTTTGGTAAATTCAACTTTATATCAGTTATTAGGGAGGGAGTTATATTTGGTAGTGGCTTTTCACATTCCTAGAATTAAGGGAACGTGATTCTCTCTAAAATCTTCTTCTCTCTCTCTCTCTCTCAAACTCCCTCTCGGTACTCTCTCTCCACCCGTCCCCCATTCATCATCTCACCTATTCTCTCAATCTTTTTCATTTCATCGCCTAAACCCTAGCTTCAAACGCAAAACCCCCATATTCTTCATGAAACCATCAATGGCAACTCAGAATGGAAACCCAGACGTTGCACAAAACAACCACATCAAAAATCCAGAAAAACATAAACCAGACGCCGTCGTTTTATCCATAACCCTCAACAACCTAATGGAAGACGGCTGCGTGGAAAACATAATCCCCATCGAGAACGTCGATGGAAAAACCCTAACCACCATCCTCGCCTTCCTCAACGCGCATGCCGACTATGGAAAATGATTTAGAGGCAGAGAAGGAGAAAATCAAGCGGGAATACTCGTGTAGTTGGGAAGGAGTTGATCTAGATGATACGGTTTGTTGGTTTTTAGGGTGTATTGTTGCATTTGGGTAAGTTCATATGTTAGTAAAATTCTCTGTTTTTGAGTTGAGTTAAATTGTTGTGTTTTTTAGTTGGATGATGTAAGTCAAAGAGATGTTGTGTTTTTGTATGATGTAAATTGCTATGTTTTTTATTTTAGTTTTTGTTGTAACAGGAAGAAATTTTAGGGAAATATGGTTTAAGGATTGCTCTGTTTTGTTCAAGTATGTGGCAAATGCTTGTTGATTTTCTGAATATTGCTTATTTATGTTTTTTTTCACTGCTTAGGTAGGCTCTGTTTACAGTTTTTAAGTTAATAGGCTTTTCAATTGAAAAATAAATTGGGAAATAGAGATTAATTAGGAGTGTTCTGTTTTAATTGAAAAAATAAAGTGGAGAAATAGGGGTTAATTAGGATTGCTATGTTTTTTATGTATTGGAAACTGCTTATTGAGGTTTTTAGCAATGCTTATTCAAGTTTGCTTAATTGCTTAGGTATGCTTTGTATTCCGCTTAAAATAATTGGTGAAACATGGGTTAAATAGGATTGCTCTTTCTCTTATATTCACTGCTTATATATGGTTGTTTTACTGCTTATGTATGCTTTATATTCTGCTTATATTAATTGGTGAAATATGGTTAAACTTGGATTGCTCTTTTTTTATATTTTAAACATGCTTTTTGACTGCTCATTGTACTTTTAATTATGCTTATATATGCTTGTTTTAATGCTCAAGTATGCTTATATTCTGCTTATTTTTCATATAGTTGACTGGTGCTTTTTTTTTGACAGATTTTGATTTGAAAATGACAAAAGATAGTAGGAAAAGGAAGACCGCAAGGGAATATGCAGTTGCAATTTGTTTGGATGATATGAATGAGCAAAGGGAGTTGAATTTGGGAGAGGCGAAGAAGTTTGCTTAAACTTTATGTTTTTATTTTTGATCAAATGGTTGAATATTGTAGTATTTTTTTAATTTATATTTATGGTTGGTTTTGAGTAGTTGGCGTACATGCGTAGTTTGTTATAGGAATGTTTTGAGTTAGTTGCGTATTTTCTTTGATGAATGTTCAGTTTTTTGGTATAACATACGTTGTGTTATGCATAATTGAGTACATGGACAAATTATTTTTATTTTATTTTTTTTGGCATCATGAACAATTTGATCAAAAAACAGTAAAACAAGCATACATAAGCAGTACTTAATACATCAATAAACAGTAAAACATATGGACTAAATAAGGAATTTGTTTGGTTCCTGAACATTTTGCTAAAAAAGCAATAAAACAAGCACACATAAGCAGTACTTAATACGTCAATAAGCAGTAAATCATATGAACTAAATAAGCAATTTGTTAGGTTCCTGAACAATTTGCTCAAACAACAGTAAAACAAGCTTACATAAGCAGTACCTAATGCGTCAATAAGCAGTAAAACATATGGACTAAATAAATAATTGTTTGGTTCATGAACAATTTGCTAAAAACAATAAAACAAGCACACATAAGCAGTACTTAATACATCATTAAGCAGCACCCCAAATTGCTCTCTCTTAAACACAAACACACATTATTTATGTTTGTAGTCCATCTGCAATAATTACTCAATAGGCAAGCATTATGAGTATATTATATAAGCATATTGTTTTTTTTTTGCATAACATCACAGTTTCTATTCACCAAACTATATTTAATGTGAGAACGCAAAGTACAGTAAATAAATAAGCAACATTTTCCATATTCACAAGCAATTATTTATGCACAACTAAGCAACATTCTAAAGAATCGCGGTTAATTGCTCCTATTTTCATGGGATTTAATTGATTTATCAAGATTAATATCATGATCCGTAAGGTAAGATAGAACCAATTATGGGTAACTGCTCCTATTTCATGGGATTTACTAGATTTAGTCAACCCCCTATTTTTTACATGGACTAATTTGCCCCATTTTGATTTTATTAAATATTTTAAACATTAAACAGATTTTAATACTAGTCATTGAAATAGGAAGATTTATGGTCTAGATTTGGTCATATGTACTCATATAATGTTTGGGTCCTATATATATATATATATATATATATATGGGGAAGGGTTATATAGGACCCCTCTATTATATGAGTGCATAGGACCAAATCCAAACCACAAATCTAACAATTTCAATGGTTGTGATTAAATCTGATTAATGTTGATTAAATATGTGATAAAGTCAAAATGGGGGCAAATTAGTCCACATGAAAATAGGGGTGTTGTCTAAATCTAGAAAATCCCATGAAAATAGGATGAGTTACCATCAACTTTGCAATCACAATCCACCAAATTTGTTATCCAAAAATCGTCCCAGCCATAATCATATTCTCCATCGAATCTGTCCAACAAAATTCTACTCTCACCGTGCACAAATCAAAATTTCGAGACTTGAAGCAAGAAAAAAATAAAAATGGATGACCACTATGAAGAATGCTTCAACACTAATGAACAACAAGGTAACCATTTGTCTCGTCTTTCATGTTTATATTGTACATTTTTACTGAATACAATTAAATTTTGATTCACATTTTTTTAAAACAATTATTCATCATTCCATGTTTTTTTTAATGTTTACCCAGAAAGTTGCTTATGCATGTCTATAATGTTACTTATCTATGCCTATGAATATGCTTAAAATTACGAACTTACTTGTGAATATGTGAAACCAATCATGTTATGCAGAAATTCATTTCTTCATCCCCGTTTTTTTCTTTAAAAAATACATGCATGCTATGATTGGAATGTTGCTTATCTGTGCTTACATATTTGCTTGTACGTATGCAAAAAGTTGCTTACGTTTGTTCTGTGTTTTAAACTCTCAGATTAATTGAGCATTGTTTGATAAAAAGCAAGTATACATAAGTTGATATTATATGGTCTCCCCATTCATTCAATCATTATTTTTTCATTGTATCTAGATTGTATGTATTGAATTTTTTTGATTACGTCCTCATTTGTTCTGACCCAATAATTTGCTTATATATGGCTATACACTTGCTTATATGTGCATAACTGAATGCTAATGCGTATTCTAAATGTTGCTTAATTATATTTTTTGTTGAAACAGTTGTAATTGCAACTGTTCCGCAGCAGCGAATTGAAATAACATTGGATTCATCTCCAAGATTGAAGATTGAAGCCCTGTCAAAGATCATAAAAGACCATAAGGAAAAATTGCTGATAGACCAAAAATCTGATTCCAGTTCGGTGAACAAGCAATCCTTGATCAAAGGATTCGTTGGGGACAAATCCCAGCTAGGCGTTGTAGTATTGCCACCAATCTTTACTGTTGTTGACATTATTTTGAAGTGCATATTTGATACTGCGTATTAAAGCTTTTGATATTGTTTTTTATGCATGTTTTACCGCTTAATATTTATGTCTATTTTATACTTTCTAATTATTTGTTTGAAACAATCCTAAAAATTGTTCCTAAAAACTGAAAAAAAACCATGTGTTCGATAAAATGATATGACTGCCAGTTTATTTTTTTTAACATTGCTTAGTCACATATTACAAATTGCATATGCATGGTTGTTATAATGTTTTTACTACTCTGTACTTTGCTTATTTGTTACTGCTATAATGCTTTTCGAGCAAAGGAAAAAAATGAACATTATAAAAAAATCATGAAGACAACTGCTTACTAGGCAACTGACTTCTGCTTACAAAGCGTTTAAATCCTGCTTACAAATCATTTGAATACTGATAAACAGTATAAGATGCCATGAAAGATAATTGCTTGCAAGGGTAGTTGACTTCTGCTTACAAAGAATTAGAATCCTGCTTACAAAACATTTGAATACTGCTAAAAAACATTATAAGATATTGCTTATAGCTAGTGAAGTTGATTTCTGCTTATAGACTAGTTGAAATTTGCTTACATAAGTCACTGATTTCTGCTTTACAGAAATCTAACAACCATGAACTAACAAAACGGCAATAGTCAAAAACATTAAATATCAACTACACGTGTACGTCAAAAAACAACCATATTTAAAATGTGAATGCAGTTTTCCCCTTCGATATTCACCATTTCACAACTAATTGGATTGAAATTGTCAATCAACCAGTAAGTTAACTGTATCGGTATATCAACAATCTTCATGTGCAATAGGTCGTTGAACCCAATCTCATTAATCGCAAAAATGCATTGCTCGATTCGATTTCTTAATAACTTTAGCAAACCTCCTCAACGTTGATCTCGTAGACAACCTAGGATATTTGGAATCTTCATCACTCTAACTACCATCTACCACTTTTTTTCCCCTTATCCTTCCCCACCTTTTTCATACTCGCCTCTGCACTATCATCAATAGTTGCGGCCTTCCTCTTCTTGCTCTCTTTTGCTATTTCCAACAGAAAAACTAACAAAAAAACTGAACACTAGTCATTTAATTGAAGCATTTATTAACATACAACATTTATAAAGCATAACCTAGAATAAATATATGCATACTATATGAAATGCGTAAGCATGATATAGTATGTGAATAAGCGTAATTGTCAACACCAATAAGCAGTTAAAAACATCAATAGGCAAAACCCCAGACTTAGAAAAAAAATGGTTGGAAATACTAGCTACCTCTGTATTAAAGCATTATATATAACATGCATAAGCAAAATTTACAACAAAGATAAGCAAATTTATCAGCAACAATATGCATTTTAAACTCCCACTATAGCACTCTCCCAGACTTCTTTTTTTCAAATAATAAAGACAGTAAGGAAGCAAAAACACACCCAATCCCAGCATTTTGCACATACTTGAATATATATATAAGCATAATATAAAACATAGATAAGCAATGTTTTAGTATCAGTAAAGCAATCACCAAATACTTGTAAAAAATAAATGTGAGCATAATTATTGACAACAATAACCAATTTTTTGCCAAAAAAAAATAATTGCAACTCTCCCCCATTTGACATAATAACCTAAAACATATGTAAGCAAATTACATAACAATCATAAGCAATTTTATCAACAACAATATGCAATTTTAAAGAATATCCAACAAATTTGGTACCTGCTCGAATAACAAAAAAGGACGAACGAAGAAGATAAACAGATTTGGTACCTGCTCGAATAGGGATTTTACTGCAAATTTGGGGGTTTCAATGAAATTTCAAGACGCCTAGTGAAGTAGTTGCGGATGGTTCAACTCTCTACTTGAAATGGATCGATGGGTCTGATTTTTTTATTTTCTGATGAAAGATTTCACACTTTGCTGGTATTTCTCCCGGTAGGTGTGAACAACAACTGCTCACGGTAGGGGAGGGATGGGAGACGCTTTGCTGGGAGGAGAACCCTTGAAGAATTAACAATGGAGAAATGTTTTATGGCGGTAGGGTTTAATTTTTGCAGAGAGATTCTTGTGTTAGCAGAGTAGAAGAAGTCTTTTCTGACTCTGCGTTTACCAAGTTGGAGAGATATGCAAAGATTTGGGATACACACACGTCAAACGGTTCCTAAATTATAGTCCACTCCCAAAAATAAACTTCCCTTCCAAAACTGATTTTAATTAAAATTACCAAACAGCCCTTTTTTATATTAAATTATATATTAAAAAGGTAAAATCTGTTTAATCTCAACCATTTAAAAATTAAATCAAGGCCTTAGATTTGGTCTCGTGTACTCACATAAGATATGAGGACTCACCTAATCCAAATCCTATATATATACATATAAATATATATATGAGAAGGTCTCCCATAGGACCATCTTACGGATCCTATTCCGTAAGATAGGTCCTACCCACGATCCGGATCCGATCCAGCCCCAGACCTGCGTTGACAGTTGGAAATTTAAAAAAAAAACTACCTTTAATAGAACAGGGTCCGCGCCCGCCTCCTGACCCGCCCGCAGCTGGCACATGCAAAGCCCAATGGAACAGGGCCACCTTGACACAGCTCAAAATAATTAAATAAAAATTAAAAACCTAATTTCAAAAGAAAACCCGCAGCTCCCTGCAGGGTTTAATCGAACAGGACTCCTCCTCCTCCAAAAGATTAGCTCGCCATCTCTTTCTCCAAAAGCTCAGCTCACCATATCCTAACAACAAAAGCTCCACTGGTAAGTCGACATTCACCTATTTTCAAAAAAAGTTTAAAATCTGTAAGAAAGAATCTCCATTGTTGGTTCAGCAAAAAGCTTCACTGTCATCCTTACATTGCACTTTCTACCAATTGTTGTGCGATTTTCGATAATCTCTTCAATGAAGAAGGAAGATGCACACATCTCATTGATGAAGGAAGGTAATGTACTCTTACATTGAAAAAATGATATTTTTTGTTGGAAATACTGATACGTTGATATTTAAATATGATACTTTTGCTGGAAATACTGATACTTTTGTATTAAATATGATACTTTTACTGGAAATAGTGATACTCTTAATATTATATATGATACTTTTGCTGAAAATAGTGATACTGTTTATGGAAAAAATGATATTTTTACGATGGGCATGTAAATTTTACAAATTTATATTTACTGAATAAAAGTGATATTCTACTATTTTATGTAATAATTTATTTAATTTATACATATAGGTAAAAACTTGGATTCGGTACTTATTGTTTCTAGTGATGAAAATGATATAGAAGTCATTGAAGGTGAAAATCTGGATTCAAGAGATACTACAGACCAAAACACAGAGGCAGATGCAGAATGTATCACATTTTACTGCATAAGTATTACTATTTTCTCCAAAAGTACCAACATCTATTAATCTATCCGGTGATTTTTTTAAATGTTTCTAGACTACACCAATGAACGTGTGGATGTATCGGTTCCCTTGTTGGGTTGAAAAAGAAGACAATTGATGACATGCATAAGTTGTATAGGGACCATAGTCGTGCACTTGGGTTTAGCATTCATAAAGCAACAACTCGAACTCAAGCTAATGGAGTTGTGACAGAAAAATATTTTGTATGCTCTTGTGAAGGATTTAGGAGATCGGGAAATTTGGACATAAATTCCAAAATTGAAAAAAAGAAAAATTTCCCTATCACACGTACCGGATGTAATGCTTCATTGATGGTGAAATTAAATGACGAAGGTCTTTATGAAGTCTTGAGCCATGTCACGGAGCATAATCATCTGTTTACAAGAAAAGAGCGGAACCACCTTCATCGTTCTGAGAGAAAGATTACAAGTGGAAAGGGCAAAGTGATAGAAGATATGGTCTTTTCCAGAATGAGACCGATAGATTCTTATCGTTATATGGCACATCAAGCTGGAGGAGATTATAGTGTTGGACACACTATAAAAGATCATTTGAATTTTGTGAATCGTCTAAAATTGAAAGAAATAGAAGGTGGAGATGCACAAACACTTGTTGAAATGTTGTACCAACAATAATCCGATGAGAAGGACTTCTATTTCAGAGTTAAGCTAGATGAGATGCCCAAATTGAGCAATGTTTTTTGGAAAGATTCGATGTTGAGAGAAGATTATGAATGTAGGTCCCAAGGGGTGTGAGTAAGGTTTAGAAGGGGGGTTGAATAAACCTTACCAACTTTTCGATTTTAGTCCTTTTAAAATAATACAGAGTTAATTCCACAGCTAAGTCCTTAAGAGACAGCTAAGTTAGTTAATCAGCGGAGTTAGCCACTCAACAGACTTGAAAGAGCTGTTGATAGAATAACGCAGCTGTTTAGACTAAACCTTAACTTGGTTGTGATGAGATTTTCAGCGGAAGACTTAACACCCTTGAATTTGATTTAACTTTGTTTTAACACTTGGTTTTAACACTTTGTTAATTATCAGTTGGATAGCAAATTATCAGCAGATATAAATTGAGTATGCAGAAATAAAATGTTGAAAAGTAAATGACACAATAATTTTTATAGAGGTTCGAAGATGGGGTAATTCTTCTACTCCTCTTTTCTCCAACTCCTGGAGGAATCCACTAAGTAATGATCAATTTACAAAGTGGTTATCAGTCCAGATACAAGTCTTGGTCATACAGCTGACTTGCTCCTTTGGGACTCAGTCTGGAGATGCCTTGATCACACAGCTGGCTTCTCGTCCGACTCAGCTTCTTCACAGGGCGGCTGCTTTGCTACTTCAGCTTACTTTCTCAAGCTTCTTGGATTTGATCACGAAGCCCTCCAATAACTTGAGATTGGTTCGACCTTGAACCTTCCTACAATCCTTCTTGGAAAGTAGACCCCTTTTGATTCTTCAATAGTTTCCTCTTCAACAGTTTGAAGATGTCTTTCCTTCACAGCTTAGTGTTGGATCCATTTCCTTAGACATTTAGGCTTGAGGATTTTGCTTGAATAACTTGAGAATATTTTTCAGGTTACAGTATGAATAATGTTTGTTTTCTCAGGTGTGGAAGGTTAACCTCTTTCTCAATGTGATTCCTCAGCCTTTTATAGTGAATTTTTCAAAACTCTGCCCGTTGAAGAGATTGGTTGATTTTCAAAAGTCACTTGTGTTCGTTGGCTTGTCTTTTCTTGGTCTTCAATCATGAGATGTAGACCTTTCCTCGTATTAAATGAATGTTCGACTTTTCGTGGTTCGACACGAGGTGCGCGTGCTTCCCATTGGTTTATTCCTTTTGCACGCTTCGTGATCGAGCACTTTAAGACATGGCAAAGATGGGAGTATTACTTATTTAAGTAATGTTCTTGACTTTTGTGCAACGGATTCCTTTCGCTTAACTCCTCTTTGCATTGCTTTTCCCCATTGACTTGAGTCTGCTCCAATGATTGAAAGACTCATCCGTCACTTCAACTTGACTTGGCTTCTTGGGTTGACTTAATCGACTCTTCTCACAAATCTCTCACGTACCGATACTCCTTCGATCCGAGTCCTTGGTCTTCTTTCTTGGCCATACTCGGTTGTTCCTCAATGAGTCTTATCTTCACATCTTCAATTGACTTCTTGTATTTCCAGGCATAGGCGACTTGACTCAAATTTATTCATCTATCTATTACAATAAGAATTACAAGAAAAATGGGGTGCCAACTTTCTAGTCTAAGTTTTACATGGCATTCATCAAAATCTAAATAATAAATTTCCCAACAATTTCCTCCTTTTTGACGATGCCAAAACTTAACAAGATTAAGTAAAATGTAAACAAAGACAAATACATACAGACAATGCAGAAACAAATAATGTATGTGTTGAGTAGATCGTTTTATTGATCATATCATTCGTGTTCTTTACACAGTTGTTTACAATGTGTATCAGAGCAATCAGAGCATACTTATATCTACGCAAATTACAGATTTTTCATTAAATGTACAGAAGACTTACATACATATGTATTTACAAAAGTAAAATACATGAAGGGGTTAGCAGCAACACTTCATCGCCCTCATTGCCTCCTTCTTTCTTCTTCACTCTGTCTTCGTCGCTCTCTTTCTTTTTTCTTTCCCTCTTGTTCTTTCTTTCTTTTTTTGTAAGCTCTCTTCGTAGCTTCATCTTTTCTTTTTCTTTCCTGTCTTTCTTGCCACAGCTGAGTTTGTCTCTTATTTTCTTCTTCGTTTCTTTTGACACATTCAACATTTTTCCACTCCATTTCCAGATTGGCTATAGCATCATATCCAGCCTAATAGATCCTTCCTTTCTTGCCTGGATCTACATATTCAATATTTTTGGGTAGAGGTCTAGGTTTAAAACTTCCGCCACCACCACTTCTTCCTTCTCTTCTGAGCGTATATTGTACCGGAGTCTTCTTCTTACCAGCTGAGTGACTGCTAGTAATCTGCTGCCTATAAGCTTCTTCGCACAGCTTCAGACCTTTCTCCAAGTACAAGTCCCAGGCTTAGGCTATTGACATGTTTTTGAAATATCCTTCGAACTCGAGCGTTTTGAACTCTTCAACTGATCTTAGCTCTTGTCTGTCATCTGGAATGGCATATGTATCTTTTCCTGCCAGAATGCCTCCGAATTGTTTCAACATTTCTTCAGCACGGGCATCCGTTCTCTTGTCGAACTCTTCCATCCCTGCTTCTACAATTTTTCTCTTCTCTGACATGGGCACAGCAGAGTGATGGAGTGATGGCTCAAAAGCTACCTTTAAAACCGTAGGCAAGTGCACATATCGTTTTATAGTATAGATTATTGAGTACCGAGTGTCATTCCCACGAGGATTGTAAATACTAATAATTACCGTCTTTTTGTTATTTAATCTAATTAATTTTCAGATTTTTTGTTTGATTTAATAAACTACAATATGTAAAGAAAAAAATGAAGAATGATTTGTAAAATAAGAAATCAAGAGATAGAGATGTGTTTGAATGTAAATCCCTCTAGAATGTTTTTGTGATTTAACAAGTTAAAAATACAACCATGAACCCTTAAGCAAAAACTAACCTCTTTTAATAAAATCTCATGTTATGTGGACCGTAGAAATTCCCGATTTAAGTTAAACCTTTTCTCAAGGTGAAAAACTCCTAATCTCAAGTTGATTAACTGAAATCTCTTTCTAGTTAAAACCCCCAAGATTGCATTATAACGATTTGTGAATTCCCATATTAGGTTTGACCCTAATCCAGAAGATTTATGTCGTCCTATATCTAGGATTGCATGCAACTCTTTTCACTTATATAGGTTCTATTTCACCATGAATCTCTCGATTTCCTGGATGAAAAATAAACTTCAAATAAATATTGCGCATATACCAATTCGAATGAATAAAGCAGAATATAAGTGAATCACACAAAACATGAAGATTTTATTAAAAACATACACACCTTAATCACAAATCCACTCTAGAGTTCATTACATTCAAACACTAGGAGTTTAGCTACTTGTGATCTTGACAAAAGAGTAAATTACACAATAAGATGTAAATATTGTAGACATGGTGTACTTATCTTTCTCAAAATCTCAATTGACTTCTTTCTTGATTGATGATGTTGCTCCAAGCCTTTTCCTCCAATGTTACTACAAGCTTACTCCTCCAAGACGCCTTGATCTCAATTCTACTTAAAATTTTTATACAATGAATCTATTGAATGAGTATAAGAATACATGAATGAATTATGAATGATCCTCCTCCTAACTTCAACTCTTGGCTTTTATAGACACCATTTTTGTATAATAATACATTGATGGTGCCATCTTTTGCTAAACAATTGTCTCCACTTTCATTGTTGGTTGGTGAATTCTTGTACTCAATTAATGATTGAGGGAATATGGAGACATGGTGGAGCAAAATTGGGTGTTAAAGGTGTACAAAAGTGGTCAAAAAGGGTTGGTGAGTTTTCCATAATTTTTTGGATAGAAAAATTGCAAAAGGATGTCCCTGACATGGCCATGTCGCAGAACACACCTTGCCCATGTTGTCTGACATGGCTGTGTCTCCCAACACGGCCAGACCGTGTTGGGGGCTGTTTTGTGCGAATTTTTTGAGTTTTTGGCTCCCGGCGGAACACGGCCGTGTTGCCCAACACCCCCTGCCCGTGTTGGACCAAAAAGGCCCCGAAATGACGCGTTTGGCTTGGGATTTCGAGCGTTTTTGCATCCTTAAACTCCCCGGCATGTTTTGACATGAATCCATGGTTCGAAATTCACCAAAATTAGCCCCGAATGGTCAATCTACATCAATAAAAGCACCTCGGAGTAATATGAACTATGTACAATCAAAAATTTACAAAACTAACAATAAAATAACTCGAATTCTACTCAAATATACACATAAAACATGCATAAAAAGACCCTTATCAAACCACCTCCAACTTTGAACTTTGCTTGTCCTCAAGCAAAACATTATATCAAAAAGAGGGATTCAATAAATCACAACATACAAAGAAGATTTTTTTTTCAACACATTGAACATAAGCAGTCAAGTTCTTGGCCTTCTCAACCCGAATTAACCATTAAGTAAAAACATAGTTTTGTAAAGTGATCGACTGTCAAGAAAGACTGTAATATCAGCAGGCATTATTTAGACTTGAAATCATCACTCCACAAATACTGATAGTTATGAACAACTTCAATTCAATAATGCTATGAAAATACAGGAACTCAATAGATCTTTGTATTTAGCCTACTAGTATAACCAAGCTTCTCGAACTTTATTGGAATGAGAATTCAAGGAATATACATTCTCCCTTTCGATTTTCTTTCTTTCTTTTTTTTTGTAGGACCTTTCGAGGCATTCTTCAACTAGGTTTATATTTTGAATTTCCGTCCAAACACTCCTAGGGTGGTTTCCCATACTCATATTTGTGTCACCGTTTTACGTAAAAGAAAAACATGGGGCTCATGAATGCTCCTAGTTACTAAGCAACAACAAATAGAGGAGTATAACCTAGATTGGCCCATTTTTTTTCTCTTTTTTTCATTTTTTTTTTCTCTTTTTTATTTATTCACAAGCTTGGTTTAACAACTAGTTAACCACTACTAAATCATGAGTTCTCGGACGTTCATAGCGGTAGGTATCGTCGTATATGCCTTAACACATCAAGTATTTATGTTGTTGGAAATCTCGTCAAAATTTAGTCTGCATCCACGTCAATCTATCCTAGACAATCAATTGTTTCACACTGAAAACACAAATTAACAAGTTAATATAGGTATGATTGGGACAAGTTATTGACTAGCAAATATTTAATTTGTTAAAAAAAATCACATCTCTTGAAAACAAACACACGTATTCCGAAAATGTTATTGTACCCACCTCCAACTTTAAGATTCACATTGTCCTCAATGTGAAAGAAAGAAATGAACAAAGACACACAAAACACTCAAAAAGCAAAGAAATTAGAATGATATAAAATAGGTGGAAAAAGAAAAATACGACCTTACTACAATAGTGGAATCGGTGTTGAGCGATCATTGGGTTGTTTTGGTACGGGACCTTCAACGGCATCTTCATACCTAATCAAAGTTAAGCAACACACAACTCGAATACCGTGAAATCTCAAATATTCCCAATTAGGACAACCAAGAAGATGTTCAAGAGTTTTTTTTTATGATTTGAAAATGACTCTAAGGACTTGTGATTATTTTGAAAGAAAATAAAATAAAAAAATAATAAATGAAAACAATTGCACACAAACATCGGGTTGCCTCCCGGGTAGCGCTTCTTTAACGTCGTATAGCTGGACTATGTCACCTAAATGTGAAGATTTAACCGGGCGAAGCCTTGAACTTATGAAAATCCTTAACATCGCCAACTAAGTCAAATTTCAAACAATTTACCTTGATGGTCCCATTTTTCTGCACGACATCTTTAAATATGAACTTTTCTGTGGGCACTTCTACACACTGAACATCACATGCTTTCAAGGGTTTATTAGATGGCGTATCAAGCAAAGGATCATTTTTCCCAATCAAGTTTATAGAAAAACAAGTATCATCTATATGATTTTTTCAAGGGAATTTTAAAGATAACTTGTTCACTCCCTACTCTCAAAATAAGTTTTCCATCATGCACATCAATGAGAGATTTTGCAGTAGCCAAAAAGGGACGCCCTAGAATTAAGGGAACTTCTATATTATCATGCATGTCAAGAATAACGAAATCGACTGGAAACACGAATTTATCAATCTTGACTAACACATCATGGATAATACCTCTAGGATGTTTAATCGATTTATCGGCTAATTGAATGTCCATCCTAATAGATTTAAGTTCACTTAATCCCGCATGCTTGAATGTTTCGTAAGACATCACGTTGATACTAGCTCCTAAGTCGGCTAATGCCCTATCAACAGGTAAATCATCAATTGTGCAAGGGATAATAAATCTTCCTGGATCATTAAATTTTTGTGGTAGTTCATTGGAAGGACATTTATCATTCAATCGCACATTTGATAATTTATTAAGCTTATTTTCACTAGGAATGATGTCATTAAGATCCCTAACATGCTTTGAATGAGGGTCAACAAATGGAATATTGGCATGTAATTGTTTGAAAGAATCAAGGTACTTACCAAATTTGTCCTCCCTTTTATCTTCTTCGGTTAGACTCCAGTAAGGGATCTTGGGCTTGTATTCTGCAATGTCCTTTTTCATGAGCTTTTCTTTGGGCATGTCATCCTCCACGTATTTCTGCATGGCGGCATTGGCATAATCATGCTCATGTGGAAAACTGATGGTGATTGCCTTTACGTGTTCCCTTGGGTTTGGCTCAAGATACCCTAAGAAACTACATTGTGGTCTTTCGAAATCATCTTCGCAATCCGCCTATTTGATTTTCCAGATTATGGATAGATGCCTCTTGATTTCTCAAGGATGTTTCCACCGCTGGAATCGGTATCTGTTGATTGCACAAACTTTGTTATAAGATCTTCCAAGTTAGGCTTACCTTGATTTGGGTTTGAAATCGGAGACGTGTGTAGATCGGGATTGGGATTAGGTCGTGGTTGGCCTTGGTTTCCCCAACCGAAATTAGGATGTTGTCGCCACCCATGATTATATGTGTTGCTGTAAGGATTACTTGGGTAATTTCTGCCTTGATTCCCAACGTAATTAGCCTGTTTAGCGTGAGGTATTATGTGTGGGAAGTCCTGATGATTATGCAATCCTCCGCAAGTTTCACAAGATAAAACATGCGGTGGTGGTGGTTTAGGAGCCGCTAGATCGTCGATCTTTTGGGTCAAAACTTCAACTTGTGCAGCTAGTGTAACCGATGCATCTGCATTATAAACACCCACTGTTCTGTTAGGTTTACCTCGTACGGATTGTCATTGATAGCCATTCATGGCCATTCCCTCTATCAAATCTTGGGCAGCTTCTGGTGTTTTATTGATCAAAGTTCCCCCAGCCGACGCATCAATCATTTGCCTTGTTGACGAGAGTAGCCCATTGTAAAATGTTTGGACTTGCATCCAAATAGGAATACCATGATGTGGGCATTTCCGCAACAATTCTTTGAATCTCTCCCAAGTGTCGTACAAGGTCTCGTCATCTTCTTGAGTGAATGAAGAGATTTCATTCCTCAATCGTGCGATTTTGGCGGTGGAAAATATTTCAAAAGGAACTTTTCGGCCATGATGTTCCACGTTGTAATCGTTCCCTTTGGCAAAGTATTTAACCATTGTTTAGCCCGTCCCCGAAGAGTAAATGGGAATAGGCGTAAACGGGTGGCATCATCAAAGACCTCATTGATTTTAAATGTATCGCAAATTTCGAGGAAATTTTCGATATGATTATTCGGATCTTCGTCTGGTAGGCCGTCGAATTGAATGAATTGTTGCACCATTTGAATGACATTCGATTTGATTTCAAAATTATTGGCTGCAACAACAGGCCTTACGATGCTAGATGATGTGTCGTCCATGGATGGTTTGGCATAGTCATACATAGTTCTTTGTTCATCCGCCATGACGAAATCTTTACTTTCGTTAGTATCCTCTTCGTGGTCTGTGTTAGTACTTTCCTCTCGTGTTGCTTGCTACCGGCGGTGTCGCGCTTCCAAATTCGGCGACGAGTAGGCATACACTGCGGTAAACAAATAGGATAAGTATAAACCAAGACTTACAAAGATAGATAAAAAGAAAGATAATGGTAAAATAAAAAATAAAAAATAAAAAAAATGATTAAATTAACAAAAATAAAGCGTTCTTAATATTACAATCACCGGCAATGGCGCCAAAAACTTGATGGCTCAAAAGCTACCTTTAAAACCGTAGGCAAGTGCACCTATCGTTTTATAGTATAGATTATTGAGTACCGAGTGTCATTCCCACGAGGATTGTAAGTACTAATAATTACCGGCTTTTTGTTATTTAATCTAATTAATTTTCAGAGTTTTTGTTTGATTTAATAAACTACAATATGTAAAGAAAAAAAATGAAGAATGATTTGTAAAATAAGAAATCAAGAGATAGAGATGTGTTTGAATGTAAATCCCTCTAGAATGTTTTTGTGATTTAACAAGTTAAAAATACAACCATGAACCCTTAAGCAAAAACTAACCTCTTTTAATAAAATCTCATGTTATGTGGACCGTAGAAATTCTCGATTTAAGTTAAACCTTTTCTCAAGGTGAAAAACTCCTAATCTCAAGTTGATTAACTGAAATCTCTTTCTAGTTAAAACCCCCAAGATTGCATTATAATGATTTGTGAATTCCCATATTAGGTTTGACCCTAATCCAGAAGATTTATGTCGTCCTATATCTAGGATTGCATGCAACTCTTTTCACTTATATAGGTTCTATTTCACCATGAATCTCTCGATTTCCTGGATGAAAAATAAACTTCAAATAAATATTGCGCATATACCAATTCGAATGAATAAAGCAGAATATAAGTGAATCACACAAAACATGAAGATTTTATTAAAAACATACACACCTTAATCACAAATCCACTCTAGAGTTCATTACATTCAAACACTAGGAGTTTAGCTACTTGTGATCTTGACAAAAGAGTAAATTACACAAGAAGATGTAAATATTGTAGACATGGTGTACTTATCTTTCTCAAAATCTCAATTGACTTCTTTCTTGATTGATGATGTTGCTCCAAGCCTTTTTCTCCAATGTTGCTACAAGCTTACTCCTCTAAGACCCCTTGATCTCAATTCTACTTAAAATGTTTATACAATGAATCTATTGAATTAGTATATGAATACATGAATGAATTATGAATGATCCTCCTCCCAACTTCAACTCTTGGCTTTTATAGACACCATTTTTGTATAATAATACATTGATGGTGCCATCTTTTGCTAAACAATTGTCTCCACTTTCATTGTTGGTTGGTGAATTCTTGTACTCAATTGATGATTGAGGGAATATGGAGACATGGTGGAGCAAAATTGGGTGTTAAAGGTGTACAAAAATGGTCAAAAAGCTTGGTTGGTGAGTTTTCCAAATGTGGACATGTGGGAATTGATGGTGTAGAACCAACACTCATACTGGCTGATGTTGCACCCTTAAAACTACCACTTTTTGAACTGCTCGGGAAGCCCCTCTGTGCAGGCGTGGTAGATTCCTTTCTATTTCTAATTTTTTGCATAGAAAAATTGCAAAAGGATGTCCCTGGCATGGCCATGTCGCAGAACACACCCTGGCCATGCTGTCTGACATGGCCGTGTTGGGGGTTGTTTTGTGCGAATATTTTGAGTTTTTGGCTCCAGGCGGAACACGGCTGTGTTGCCCAACACCCCCTGCCCGTGTTGGACCAAAAAGGCCCCGAAATGACGTGTTTGGCTTGGGATTTCGAGCGTTTTTGCATCCTTAAACTCCCCAGCATGTTTTGACATGAATCCATGGTCCGAAATTCACCAAAATTAGCCCCGAATGGTCAGTCTACATCAATAAAAGCACCTCGAAGTAATATGAACTATGTACAATCAAAAATTTACAAAACTAACAATAAAATAACTCGAATTCTACTCAAATATACACATAAAACATGCATAAAAAGACCCTTATCATGGAGCGGCAGAGTCACCGGAAGTTTGCTGATTATGCTAGCTGTGACATGACCTTGCTGAGGGGTTTTAGCAAGAATTAAGGTCACATCCTTTGACCTTTCCCCCTCAACAACTTTTCCCTTCTTCTTCCTCTTCTCAACAGCTGTCTCTTTTTTTCTACTACAGTTGTCTCCTTTTTCTTCTCAAAAACCGTCTCCTTCAACATCTTTAGGTATTCCTCTTCCCCCTTTTTGGCATCATCAAAGGAGAGAGGAACCCCTGGAAACATCCCAGCAAGCATGAAGTCCAAATCGGTGATAGCTAAATTCGCTGAGTCTGCTGCCGCAGTATCTTTGTTTGAAATTCTGAGCGGGTGGCTTTGGACTCGGCTGCCACAAGTTTCATTTCAGCCATAAGAAGGCTGAATTTGGCATTCATATTCTCCTAAACGCGCAGAAGTTCTTTTCGATGAAATTCACGCAGCAACTCCATCTCAGTTGTGTGGGAGGTATGCAATCTCTCCATATAGGTTTGCATCCTTGCCTTCATGTCAGCATTGTCAGCACTCCAAACCAGCATTATGTTGTATATTGCCTTGAAGTAGCAAACTTGCTCGAGACGCATGGCACTCTGCTGTTGAGACCATTCCCTTATCATGACCACCACTCCTCTCAAGTCTGCTGTGAGAGTGGCATCTTTGTTGTCCAGGCGCATGTCGAGAGAGGCTTGGTGCCTTTCAATGTTCTCAATCTCTTCACAGATCTTCTTGAAGATTTCATGCATCTCAGCTGTCTGACTTGAGTCAGCTTCCGACCACTCTGCATCGAAATTGAAATCAGTTGGCACAATTGAGTCAGTAGGAATTATGGGGTCTTCTTGGACGGTGTAGAGCTTCTGTTCTCTTGCGGTCTCTTCCTCTAGCATGGGAAGTTCGCGAGGAAAAGGAAATACATCTTCATATGCATCGTCTCGTACTTGAGATATTGTGCGCGAGGTGGTCATCACAGCCGGCTACGGTAGCTGCGTGATTGAAGTTGTGGCAGGTAGGGCGATTGAAAGTTTTGCCCACCGACGAGCCTCACTTGTCTTAACAGCCTTCTTGGTCTCGATGAGTTTTTCCAATTGAGTAGATCGTCCTCACCGTATCAACAAATCATCGGATGATGATGGAACCTGGGGGCTTGGTTCATCATCAAAGTTGAATGTTTGACGAGTAGCTTTGAAACCTGACTGACTCGTTTGCGGAAGAACATCCTCAGCTGGGTCCTTGTGATGTTCAACGAGGGTGGACTCGGCTTCATCTTCGAGATCCCAGAAATGATATATCAGGGTTGTCTTGGGAATCATGAAGTGCACTAATCTCCTTCTCAGATTCTTCAATGTGAACAGGAGTGATGTTCTGCATTTCTTTATTTTTACCCAGGGAAGTCTCAACCTCCCTCGGACCTTCAATACCTTTAGCAGTATCAACTGCAGAAAGGCCTTCTGCATTCCCTTCGACAGACACAGCTGTCTTAGGGTCTTGGACCATGGCATCCAAAGGAGTCTCAACCCCTTGGATTACACTTTCGATGCCAGTGTTAACTCCCGGGCATTTCCATCCCGTGCCTTGACCGCAACAAAGATGGCGTCCTCGGCAGCGATTTGTCACTTCATCCGGGCGAGACTCAATTGTCCGAAGCCACAATGTCAACTTGTCGTTGTTCTTTTTCTCGCTTTTTCTTTCTCCACTTCTCCTCCTTCCTTCATAATGGAGTCATCTGCATCCTCCGACCTAGGCTGCGGTGGAGTGAGTTTCCACCTCGGCTAGCACACCACCGAGTGGTCGATCCCGGGTCACTCTCTGTTCTAGACTCACACTGTTTCCATTGAGTGTTCAGCCGTGGGGGCAGGTGGTAAGACACCTTCAACAGGGATTGGCTCAACTTGGGTGCCTAAGTTCCCAGTGTCATCGCCAAGTTCCTTGGATCCATTCTCTGAGTGAACTGGGGAAGTGGTTGCAGCAATAAATGTGGCAATCTACTGTACTACTCCCAACGGATCAATTTCCGGGAGAGATTTGGAGGACTCTCCTAGTCCTTCGATCAGCTATTGCTCATGCATCAATTTGGATTCCCGCATCGCTTGCTGCATGTCCAACTTCTCCTTTGCAGCAATAGGATCCATGTCCTCATCACTTCCCGAAAGCATATCAATGTGAGGATGAGTGTGGTCGATGGTTCTAATGAGAGGACAAATCCTGGCTTTTTCACGAGCTTTTGCTTCCTCAGTTGCTCTGGCTTTTTCTTACTCCTTGCGAATTTGCAGCATATTTATGCAGTTATCCTCATCCAGGGCCTGCAGCACAGTGCCAATCTCAAGAAGCTTGAAAAGCTCCTCTTCTTCCTCAATATACTCAGGGTGTTCAAACTGCACCCTTGAGTGACTCAGCTTCCATTTCCTCCACTATCACAGACGACTAACGATTATATCATCATCTTCATCCTCTCCTTGTTGCCCTTCCTTTTCAGGAATGGAAGGCAACATATTCTGCTGCTCTGAACCTTCAGCAGTATCCGTGGCAGGTGGAGACATAGTTCTTTTAGCATGGGATTCTCCTGTCTCCGCTGCTTCTTCTTCCACAGCTGTTCTGTCCACAGCTGGGTCTTCTAATTGCCTCTGTTGACTATCCTCAGCAGACTTGGTTGTTTCTTCAATAACTTCTGGAGACTGCACTTCTTCAGCAGTCTCAGAGATTTTCTCAGGCTGAGTGGCAGACTCAGCTGTTTTCTCAAGCTTTGAGAGCTTGGTGAGTCTTCTCCTTCTCTTGGTCCTCACCAGAGGAATTTCTGGTTCGGAGACTTTTTCTTCAAATTCCTTGGCGGCGGAAGCCGGAGCATCTTTCTTTGACTAAGGAACTATCTTTCTGGGCTTGGCAGGCCTCTTCTTTTTGACGGCCGGAGAAGGTATTTGAGCTTCCTTCTTCGCCTCGACTGCATGGGCAGGCGACTCGGCGGCAGGGGTAGGCGACTTGGCTGCAGGGGCAGGTGCGTCTTTCTTCTTTGCTGCAGGGGCAGCTTTCTTCTTTGCAGCTGCAGGGGCAACTTTCTTCTATGGAGGAGAGGCAACAGCTGTTTCCTCGGGATCAGCTGATTCCCCCTCACTAGTGTCCACCCTCTTCGCATGGGGTCTCTTCTGGGCTCCTGAAAGGTTAGCCCTAAACATCTTCTTGCTTACATGGAAAGGCTTTCCATGCTGAAAGGGAATGCCGTTCACTTCCATCAAGTGGCCAATAACTAGTTCATAGCCGAGTGATCCTCCAAAGGATCCATCTTCCTTGAAAGACTTGTTTACAACGTTCTGGCAGAGTCTGCTGTATACAAACTCAGCCCAGTTAACTTTCTTCCCTTGCATGATCGCAGCCATGACGATCAGCTTAGTCTTTGACAGTTGATTGAAACTGCCAAACTTCAAATCCACGCATTTTGAGACGATATCCATCAACTTGTGATAGTCATCCTTCTGCAATTTCTTGTCAGTTGTGTAGACTACCTTCGCAACACACTCGGGTTTGGATACTTCTTTCCATGCAGCAGCTAAGTCCACATCGACTTCGTATATTTCCGGCATACACTCGAACGGCAACAAACAGTGCTCCTGTGACGCCCAGGGCCGAAGAGGGCGGGGAGTGATCGCCGGTACAAGAAGGCACGGACAAGGAGCGGCTCTGGCGGGCTTCTAGCGAGAGGGGGACATGAATGAACGATCCCACACCCGAATAAGAGGAGATTCCGAGACGTGTAGGTATGGGACTATACGATTGAGGAGAGCTTAAAAGATTTGATAGGTACTACTCATATCAACAAGATGCATCTTCTTTTTTTCGGTGCTCATCATGTAAAAACTCCAAAGTTAAGCGTGCTTGGCCCGAGCAATGTCATGATGGGTGACACCTGGGAAGCGCTCTCTCGGTGCGCGTGAGTGAGGACAAAGCGTCTTTGGAAAGACTTGTGTTGGTTTGTGGGGACAATGAACCCGATCGATCCGGAAGGCGGGAAGGCGGGCGGTTACGAGATGGTATCGAGCGGGACCTCTCCTAGTATGGTGTGGTTCGGGACGAACCAAGCGGAAGCTGGTGGGCATGTGACGCCCGGGGCCGAAGAGGGCGGGGAGTGATCGCCGGTGCAAGAAGGCACGGACAAGGAGCGGCTCCTGGCAGGCTTCTAGGCAGAGGGGGACATGAATGAACTGATCCCACACCCGAATAAGAGGAGATTCTAAGACTGTGTAGGTATGGGACTATACAGTTGAGGAGAGCTTAAAAGATTTGATAGGTACTAGTCATATCAACAAGATGCATCTTCTTTTCTGGTGCTCATCATGTAAAAACTCCGGAAGTTAAGTGTGCTTGGCCCGGAGCAATGTCATGATGGGTGACCCCCTGAAGTCAAGCTGCTCGAGGTGCGCGTGAGTGAGGACAAAGCGCGCTGGAAAGACTTGTGTTGGTTTGTGGGGACAGTCATCGATCTGGAAGGCGGGCCGTTACAGATGTTCATGCATTGTAGTTGCAGATAGATTTTCACTTACCTTTCACCCTTGAATATCCTATTGAAAGTTAGTTAATTGTCTTTCCTCCCTAACATTAGGGGTAAGATAACCTGTAAAATTTAGAATTGTTAAATTCTATTTTCCAATCATTAAGCCTACCATTTACAATCTCCTGATGACTTTCAATCTTAACCTTAATTAATTTGTAATTAATCCATGAGAAATATTATTTAATATAGTTGAAACTCTTAAACAACTTAACTGTATCATGCATTATATATATTATATTTTTTTTAACCCTATTCGATTATCTTCTAACAAATTCAAATAGTTTGTAACTTAATTAAAGATTATTCTTAATTCTAACATTTATTGATACTAATGCGATTCTTGTATTTGGATGAATGCATTATGGAAACATTGGTGTTCATATGTTGCTTGGTGGATATTGGAGTGTGATGACTATTGTTTCATTGAGCATGTCATTCATTGGCATTTGCATGTGCATGCAAACATATGAGCATTGTTGAGATGAGGCATGCACGACATGGTATCTCTCTATAAAAAGAAAAGGTTTTTTTTGGTCACTGCTAGTGCACCGAGGCATGTGAGGCATGCTTTTATGATATATTTTAGGGAGCAGTGGGTGTTACTCCTCGGAGGATCATAGGGGTTGACAGGGGGTGTGCCTCTGATGGTCACGAGGGGGCGGACCACTTGAATGTATCCTTATTGACACGTCAGGGGGAAGACTCCTGGGGGATCATTGGGGAAGACAGGGGGTGGACCTCAGGTGATCCCGGGAGATGGCCCTAGGCGGTGTCAATATGATTATTATTGAGCTCGTGCCATGTGAGACATCACTTCGGGTATGTGAGACATTCGGACGAGGCTCATTGATTATTAAAGCCCAGTGCCATGTGAGACATCACTTCGGGTATGTGAGACATTCGGACGGGGCTGATTGATTATTGATGTCCAGTGCCATGTGAGACATTACTTTGGGTATGTGAGACATACGGACTGGACAACTTGATCATTAATACTATGTTGAGTTATTTCTGGTGCATAGCAGAGGGGTCAAGGGCCCAATAAAAGGAAATGATCCCGAATAAAATGTTTCAAACTCATTTTGCTCATTTCTTGTGAAACATTTTGGAATGCATTGCATTTGTAGTACATTATTCTTTCAACATGCATGATTTCCACTTACTGGGCATTAGCTCACGTAGTTCATGCATTGTAGGTGAGTCTGGTGATGCTGTTGGATTTCAAGGGTTTACTGGACAGGCTGTTGGAGCTCCTACAGGTTATTGAGGACAGTGTATATGGATGACGACCTGTTGGGCTATGTTGATGGGTCACCTTTCTTTTTGGTCCTGTATTATATTTAACTTTAGGGTTGTACCCTCTTTTGAAAACACTAACGTAAATATGTATATGTAAATGGCTGGGTGATGTGGGTTGTATGTTTGATCATGTGGATGTCTATTGTGTTTAATAACAGAGTTAATTACCTCTTTTGTTTGTGGACATAGCTTGTCCTTATCTCATAACAAAAATGATTTTACGGGTTTGTTGTTAAAATGCCGCAGGGATAAAAAAAAATTACACGTTTTAAATAGAATTTGTAGCCGAGTTTTACTATTTATGTATTTTTCAATTGTAGTAATAGGGGTGGGCGTCACAGCTCCGCAAGGTCTTTAGCAGTGATCATGATGTCCTTGCGGTGGACAGAGGACTTGATACCTTCATCCTGCACTTCTGAATTCACATAAAACTACGCCACCTCTTCCAGATAGGTGTGCCAGTATTCTATCGTCAAAAAGGTTTTAAGCCCAGATTTTTCCAACATATCCACGATTTTCTTCACAAGGATTGTATCTGAACCCTGCTTAACCATGCCTACGAAATCCACTGAGGATCCTGAGTGGATTTGCTTCGATAACTTGACGAAATCAGTCTTTGGTGCCATTTCTAGAAGATTCTACCGATTAAATCTTGATAAAATTGTTTTGAGAACTGGTAGGGTTTTTGAGAGAAAAGAGACTTGCTTTCGAATGTTTGAAGATGAACAGTTTTTAAGTGTGAGAGAGAAAACTGAAGGAATGAGTATATAAGGGTTATGAAAATACGTGTTTTCGATTTTTGAATTTTGATCGAGATCAACGGCTCAGATTTAGCACGTCACATTGCATTTAATTGCTCGCATTTAATGCGGCAGCATTTATATCCAAGCATATGCTTACTGTGTAGCTTTTGACTGTACCCGTCATAATTATGCTGACGTCATCCTTAAAAGCATTCCAGCTCATTAAAAACGACTGCGTTTTTGTCACTTAGCTCATAAATGATTCAGTTTATTCCACAAGTGACTCAACTCTTCTTCTCTCCTTTCGTATAGTGACTCAGCTGCCAGCTAACTCGATATAGCTGACTTCCCAATACGGCTGATCCACTTGGCTGATTCATGAAGCTTGTTCTATTTTCATCTTTTCATGTTCCATCTTTTCACATTGAGTCTTCTGAGTGTCAACTCAGCTCAATTAACCCTAGCTCATGCTTAAGGTCTTCAAATCTTGATTCACATAAGGGTTTGGTGAATATGTTAGCTAACAGTTGAGATGTATTCTAAGGTGATGTCTTTCTTTTCAACATGATCTCTTATAAATGATATCTGACATCAATGTGCTTTGTTCTTGATTGCAACACAGGATTCTGAGTGATTGCAATAGCACTTGTGTTGTCACACATAATTGGAATTTCTTTTTCTTCAATTTCATAAACTCTCAGTTGTTGTCTCATCCACAAGACTTGGACACGACAACTGCCCGCAGCTATGTACACTGCTTCAGCTGTGGATATGGCTATTGAGTTTTGCTTCTTGCTAAACCAGGAAACCAATCTGTTTCCAAGCATTTGACAAGTTCCTGAGGTACTCTTCCTGTCAACTCTACATCCAGCATAGTCAGAGTCTGAGTAACCAATAAGCTTGAATCCACCTTCCTTTGGATACCATAAGCCAACTTCTTGGCATCCCTTCAAATATCTTAGGATTCTTTTAGTTTCAGTCATATGGCTTTCTTTTGGAGCATATTAGAATCTTGCACATTCACCTACTGCAAAGGTGATGTCTGGCCTGCTTGCTGTTAGATAAAGCAGTGATCCAATAAGTGCTCTGTATCTTGTTTGAACTACAGTTTTACCATCTGCATCCATGTCCATCTTGACTGATGTATTCATAGGTATTTTCACAGAAGACATCTCTCCCATACCAAATTTCTTCATTAAATCTCTGGTGTACTTTGTTTGACTTATGAAGGTTCCATCTGTTTAACTTGAAGTCCTAAAAAGAATGTCAGCTCTCCCATCATGCTCATTTCAAATTTGCCTTGCATGAATTTGAGAACTTATCACACAGCTCTTTGTTTGTGGATCCAAAGATGATGTCATCCACATATATTTGAACAAGTAGTATACTCTCCCCATCTTGAAATTGAAGAGTGTTCTATCCACTTTGCCTTTAGTGAATCCATTATCAGTTAGAAATTGAGACAATGTGTCATATCATGCTCTAGGTGCTTGTTTCAATCCATCTAGAGCTTTCTTGAGCTTGTACACCCTATCTCCAATGGTCTTCTGCTCAAAGCCTGGAGGTTGCTCAACATAGACTTCTTCTTCCAATAATCCATTTAAAAATGCACTTTTCACATCCATTTGATATACAATGAAGTTTTTTGTGTGCGATAGGCAAAACATCCTTATTGCTTCTAATCTTACAACAGAGCAAATGTTTCATCAAAATCTATTCCTTCTTCTTGGCAATACCCTTTGGCTACCAATCTTGCTTTGTTTCTTACCACGGAACCTTCCTCATTCATCTTGTTTCTGAAAACCCATTTTGTGCCAATAACATTTTGATGGGTTGGTCTTTGCACCAATTCCCACACTTTGTTCCTTTCAAATTGATTAAGCTCTTCATGCATGGCTTGAATCCAATGTGATGCTTGTGACACATCTTTTGGCTCTATTTGGAAAATAAAATAAGTGAACATTACTTCTTGTTGAGCTCTGGATCTGGTTCTTACACCATCTCTCACATCTCCAATAACTAGCTCTGGTGGATGGTCTTTCAGCCATCTCACATCAGGTTGAAGTAAATCAGTTGGGTTCAGTCGTCTTGCAGCTGTGTTGTCTTGAGCAGCTCTTTCATTATCATTCAGCTGCATATTTTCCAGCTGTCTTTGAGACTCAGTTGTCTCATCTTCATCTTGATTGATTGCTCCAGTTTCATCTTCAACATAGGGACTCTTCTGCATAGTTGGCTGATTCAGCTTATCAGCTAACTCTTCAATATCTTCTCCATTCACATTAGGTTCGTCAAAAACTACATGAATAGACTCTTCTGTGACCATAGTCCTCTTGTTCAGCACTCTATAGGCTTTACTTTCAGCTGAGTATCCCAAAAAGATACCTTCATCAGCTTTAGCATCAAAAGCCTTTAGATTATCCTTGCCATTGTTGTGGATAAGCCTTTACATCCAAATATTTTAAAATACCCAACATTTGGCTTTCTCTCTGTCCATTTCATAGGGAGTCTTTGTCAGCTGTCTATTAATCATGCATCTATTTTGAGTATAGCATGTAGTGTTGATGGCTTCAGCCCAAAATCTTTTAGGCAGTCCGGCTTCAGCTAACATGGTCCTTGCAGCTTCCTTGAGAGTTATGTTCCTCCTTTCTGCTACTCCATTCTGTTGTGGAGTCCTTGCTGCAAATAATTCATGAGCAATACCATTTTCAACACAATACTGAGTTATTATCCCATTGACAAACTCAGTTCCTCTATCAGACCTTATCTTTATAATGGTTTGACTCTTCTCGTTTTGAACTCTTCTCATCAGCTGAGGTAACTTCTGCAAGGTTTCCTTCTTTTTGCACATGAAGATTGTCCATGTATATCTTGAATAATCATCCACCACCACTAAGGTGTATTTCTTTCCACTTATGCTAGCTGGCTCAACTGGACCAAATAAATCCATATGCAACAGATGCAATATTCTTGTTGAAGATGGACTAGACTTCTCTTTTAATGATGATTTGATCTGCTTTCCCATCTGGCATGCATCACAAACACTTTCCTTCTTGTACACTGAGTCTGGCAGTCCTTCTACAAGATGACTCCTTGCAAGCTTGTTAATTATCTTGAAGTTCAAATGACTCAGCTTCTTGTGCTACAGCCAACTTGATTCGGTTGTACTCTTTGCTAACAGACAAGTGCTTGGTGTGGCAGTCGACCAATCTACCACATACATGTTCTTCTGTCTGGACCTTGCAGCACTATTTCATTTGATTCAGTATTTTTAATTTGGCACACTCCCATATTGAATCCAACATTATAGCCCTTGTCACAGAGTTGGCTGATGCTTAACAGGTTGAAGTTGAGACCTTCAACATATGCAACATCTGTGATTTCTAATCCATTTTTCTTGATGGATCCAATTAGTTTTTAGGTACCCATGCTTGTCTGGGTCCTGAGGGGTTAGTGTTGTAAGATGATCCAACCAACCTATAGCCAAATGATCTGACTCTAAGAGGTTGCCATCTATCCGTGTCATAATCATACCTCACTTTGGCAAATTGCTTGGGGGTTAGGTTCGTACAGTTGTCTCTTTTGTTTGTATGTCTGTGTGTGTGTTTTAGCAATCGCCTTCTTTGGGTAGTTGTGATATTTTTTAGTGTAGTGCCTGGGTGCATATGTGTGCTGAAGATAGCTCTTTTGCCTTTGGAATGACCTTTGCTGAGTTCTAGGCCTTTGCCATTTGGGCTTACATTCCATAGGTCTTTGTTGATATTTCACATTATTCCAATCAGCTTGGCTTGGGTAGTTTCTACCATTCCCATCATATGTGTTTCTTTGATAAAACTTCTGGGGTTTTTGGTAGCTCTGTTTATTCTTCACAGAGTACTTCCTATTTGGAGTTTACTGAGGAACTCTGCTGGATTTCTTCTTAGCATACTCAACTGGCTGTTTTTATTTTCCTTTATATCCAAGGCCAGTTTGTTTGTGATTGTGCTTTGGAGTGAATGTGGGTGCAACATTTGGTGTCTTGAATTTTTGAGATGTTTCATTGCTTGAAGATCCTTTTTTTCCAAAATCACTCTGGGAGTTTGACTGTGCACAAAGGAATTGAATCCTATGCCTGTCTTATCTCCACTCTCTTTTTGGCTCATGATTAGGTCATCCAATGATTTGGATGCCTTTGTAAATGATGCAATCACATTTTTGAGATCATTTTCCCTCTTTTCTATAGCAGCTATCCCTGCTATTAGTTTAGCATTCTCAGCCTTCAGCTCTTTGTTCTCATCAGCTATGTGACTTAGAGTACTCAGCTCCTTAGTCAACTGTGAGTTTTGGCTTTTGAGTTGGTTGTTTTCCTCGTTTAATAGTGTGTGTGAGGATTTAATGTGCTCAAAATATTTCATCATTTTTCCTAATGAATCATAAAGATCAGTGGGTGATGAAGTGTGTGTGTCACAATCACTATCACTAGAATCTGAGTGAGATGAGTTAGAGTGTACCTCATCTTCTTGGTCAGGTTGATCTTGTTCTTTAACCATTAGACAGATCATTGTTTCTTCTTTAGAATCACTTGAGTAGTCAGCTTCACTACTCTCTGAGTCTGCTGCTTCTTTTGACTTAGTTGTCTCAGCAGTCTCAGCAGCCATCATAGCCTTTTTCTTTTCCTGTCTTCTTTCTCTGAAGACTCTTCTTTTTTCTTCATTTCTGTATTTATTGACTACTGGGTATGGACAGTCAATAGCAAAATGTCCTGGTTGTCTACAGTTCCAACATAGGTTCTCAACTCTTTGATCAGCTCTTTCCGTTCTTAGGTTAATAGCTCTCTGATATTCAACTTTTTGATTCTCAGCTCTCTTGGGTGGCCCATCTTCCCTTGACTTGGAGGGAGCTGAATGTCTCCTGGAGGATTCACCTTTGTTTCTTTTGTAGTTCTTGTTGAAGAACTTGTTGAATCTTTTAACCATAAGGGCAATCTCTTCCTGGTCAATGGCTTCCTTGACTTCAGCTCTCTTCCCATCCTTGACTATAAGTGCAAATTGTTTTGGGTACAAATTGTCTCCTCTTGATCCTTTCTTCTCACTCAAATTCATAAGCTTTGAGGTCCGAGAATAGCTCATGATTGGATGTTTTTGATAGGTCCATCGAGTGCCTTAGAGCCATGGTCTTCATTTCTCATTCAGCTGGGAGGCTCCTTAGAATCTTCATACACATCTCCTTTTGTGTGTATTCCTTTCCAAGTGCTGAGAGCTCATTTGTGATTTCAGTAAATCTAGTATCCAGCTGATCCATTGTCTCACCTGCAAGCATTTTAAAATTTTCAAACTTTTGAACAACAACAGATAATTTGTTTTCTTTAATTTGCTCTGATTATTCACAAATTAAAGTTAGTTTATCCCAGATTTCTTTTGTTGTTTTGCATGATTTGACTTTATTGAACATTGCTTTGTCCAGAGTCTTATAGAGAATATCCTTGGCAACATTGTCCAAGTTGTATCTTTTTTTGTCATCATTGGTCCACTCAGTCCTTGGTTTTTCAACTAGGGTTGTTCTTGCCTCGGCCCGCGACTTCTTCTCCTTCAAATTGGGTGCGATTTGCTCTCCTTGCGGTTGTGTTCACTTTCAATATTTGCAGTGGCCCATCCTCTATCACTAGCCACATTTCTTCATGTAAAGCAGATAGATGAACCTGCATACGAATTTTCCAGTCATCAAACTCCTCAACAGTGAACATAGGAATGCGTGTCAAATTTGCTTCCATGATAATAACTTTGCTGAATAAAAGAGATGATTTTTGAAAGAGCAAGTGTTTTTAAAAAAAAATTCTTTGAAGGATTGGAGATCTAGTTCAGTAACCAGTGCGGAAGGCTCAATGAACCAACCGCTCTGATACCACTTGTAGGTCCCAAGGGGTGTGAGTAAGGTTTAGAAGGGGGGTTGAATAAACCTTACCAACTTTTCGATTTTAGTCCTTTTAAAATAAACAGAGTTAATTCCACAGCTAAGTCCTTGAGAGACAAATGACTAAGTTAGTTAATCAGCAGAGTTAGCCACTCAACAGACTCGAAAGAGCTGTTGATAGAATAACTTAGTTGTTTAGACTAAACCTTAACTTGGCTATGATGAGATTTTCAGCAGAAGACTTAACACCCTTGAATTTGATTTAACTTTATTTTAACACTTGGTTTTAACACTTTGTTAATTATCAGTTGGATAGCAAATTATCAGCAGATATAAAGTGAGTATGCAGAAATAAAATGCTTAAATGTAAATGACACAATAATTTTTATAGAGGTTCGAAGCTGGGGTAATTCTTCTACTCCTCTCTTCTCCAACTCCTGGAGGAATCCACTAAGTAATGATCAATTTACAAAGTGGTTATCAGTCCAGATACAAGTCTTGGTCACACAGCTGACTTGCTCCTTTGGGACTCAGTCTGGAGATGCCTTGATCACACAGCTGGCTTCTCGTCCGACTCAGCTTCTTCACAGGGCGGCTGCCTTGCTACTTCAGCTTACTTTCTCAAGCTTCTTGGATTTGATCACGAAGCCCTCCAATAACTTGAGATTGGTTCGACCTTGAACCTTCCTACAATCCTCCTTGGAAAGTAGACCCCTTTTGATTCTTCAAAAGTTTCCTCTTCAACAGTTTGAAGTTGTCTTTCCTTCACAGCTTAGTGTTGGATCGATTTCCTTCGAGATTTAGGCTTGAGGATTTTGCTTGAATAACTTGAGAATATTTTGTAGGTTACAGTATAAATATTTCTTGTTATCTCAGGTGTGCAAGAAAACATTTTCTCAATGTGATTCCTCAGCCTTTTATAGTGAACTTTTCAAAAATCTGCCCGTTGAAGAGATAGGCTGATTTTCAAAAGTCACTTGTGTTCGTTGGCTTGTCTTTTCTTGGTCTTCGGTCTTGAGATATAGACCTTTCCTCGTATTAAATGAATGTCCAGCTTTTCAGTTTCTGACACGAGGTTTAGTGCTTCCCATTGGTTTATTCCTTTTGCACGCTTCTGGGACTGAGCACTTTAAGACATGGCAGCATGGAAGTATTACTTATTTAAGTAATGTTCTTGACTTTTGTACAACGGATTCATTTCAGTTTACTCCTCTTTGCAGCTGTCTTTTCCCCAGGTGACTTGAGTCTGCTCCAATGATTGAAAGACTCATCTGTCACTTCAACTTGACTTGGTTTCTTGGGTTGACTTAACTGACTCTTCTCACAGCTGATACTCCTTCAGTCGAGTCCTTGGTCTTCTTTCTTGGCCATACTCAGATGTTCCTCAGCGGAGTCTTCTCTTCACATCTTCAGTTAACTTCTTGTATTTCCAGGCATAGCTGACTTGACTCAGCTTATTCAGCCCTATCTATTACAAAAAGAATTACAATAAAAATGGGGTGCCAACTTTCTAGTCTAAGTTTTACATGGCATTCATCAAAATCTAAACAATAAATTTCCCAACAATGAAATATTTGGGGATGTTGTCATTTTTGACACAACATATCGCGCAAACAAATATAATTTGATATGTGCTCCAATAGTTGGCATCAACCATCATTGGAAAAATGTGATGTTTGGTTGTGCGTTCTTATCGAACAAAAAGACTGAAACATTTGAATGGCTTTTTGAGGATTTTAAAAAAGCCGTGGGAGGAAAGTGTCCTATAACTATATTCACTGACCAAGACCAAGCGATTTCTAACGCGATAGAAAAGGTACGTAACTGAATTGAAAACTTAATACTTTATCACATAAAATAGATATTTTTACTTGAAAAACTGATACTTTGACTATATGATATTTCTTTTTCATCCAATTTACTGACCCCCCTATTTTTGTGACTGAATTGAACAAATGGTACTTTATCGCATAAAACAGATACTTTTACTCGAAAAAGTGTTACTTTAACCCTGAATTATTCATGCAGGTATTCCATGGGACAAAACATAAGCTATGCCAATGGCATCTTTACCAGGATGCAATAAGCAGGTTTGGACAACTGAAAAGAAACAATTCCTTTAAGAATGCATTTAGGAAATGCTTGTCAAGTTATACGGATGAAGCTAATTTTGAGAACTCTTGGAGTAACATGGTTTCAACGTACCGATTAGAGGATCAAACATGGTTTAAAAGATTGTATGAGATAAAGGAAAAATGGTGCACAGTCTTAAGCAAAGATTTCTTTTCTGTTGGAATACTTTCCTCACAAAGAAGTGAAAGTACTAACAACGCCATGGGATTCAATGCGAGAGAAGACGACAAGTTTGACTGATTTTTATGGTATTTTTAAGGAAGTAGTGAAGAATTGGAGAATGAAAGAACAAAATGATGAGTTCCAATCATCAAGATCAATACCATCGACTTCCATACCATTGACTGGGTTGTTAAAGCACGCTTCTGAGGTATACACTCTAACAATGTTTAAAGACTTTGAGAGTGAGTTTATCACATCAATTTCTACTACTTGCACTCTAGTTCATAATAATGTGATATTGAATGTTTATGATGTTTCTTCTCATATTGGGGATGGAGATGTAAGTAAGGTGATGTTTGATCCATAGCGAAACATGATAACATGCACTTGTAAGAAATTTGACGAATGTGGTATTTTGTGTTTCCATTTATTACGGGTCTTTCATCTTCATTCTCATGTCAAGATACCGGAAATATATATTCATAAGAGATGGACAAGAATAGCAAAATCTCAAGTATGGGACATCTTAAATAAGAGAATTGAGAAGCCTGACAAGCCTAATGATTGCATTCCTTGGGGTCATGAAATGGCTCGAAGATATTATGATCATGTGTTGAAATGCCAAGAAAATGAAAAAACAAGGAGAATCATTGAAGTAGGTTATGAAAGGGATTTTTTTGCTATTAGTGCCTTGACAAATGTGCAAAACTCCACCGGGAAAAATGAATCGTCTGTTGTTTCAAGTACAGCTAACATATTGCAAGATCCTACACGATCTGTAACAAAGGGGAGAAGAAAAAGAATAAAGGGAAGTTTGAAAAAGAGCATGAAGAAAACAAGTGACGTCTCTGATTATTCTCAAGAAAAGGAGTTTGGTTCAAAGACTCCGAATCCTCGGTTATTTTAGAGATATTTTCCTTAAATTTGTCAGTTGTAATGAGGCAATTTATGATACATTTGTTATTTTTGATATATTTTTCTGAAATCTATCAGTTTTTAATGTTTAACATGTTATTTTCTTAAAATCTATCACTTCTTAGTATCTATCACAATTCTGATACTTTTCGTATAATTACTGATACTTTTAACTTAATTATTAATATCTTTCGGTTGTTTAGAAGTATTCAATTATGTTTTCAAAAATTAAATATCCAAAATACAGAATACTGATACTTTTCGTGTAATTACTGATACTTTTCACATAATTACTGATACTTTTCAGCTAATTAGAAGTATACATGATACAAGATTGCTGAAAACACATCGCCCTACACACAATCAAATAAAATCAGCACTCGGTGCTTAAAACTAACATTGCACTGCAAAATATCAATGTATCACAAAATGACTCCCCAACATTCACAAAAATATCAACTACAAATTCAGCATGTAATCATAAAATGACTACCAACATTCACAGAATATCAACTACAATTCAGCATCTAATCACAAAATGACTACCAACATTCACAAAATATCAACATATGCTATCTCAACATTTACAAATTTCAAATATACTATCTAATCATTCACAAATAACATTGTTTCTTGCTTCATTTTTTCTGTTTCTTCGTGCCTTTCTTGTTGGCTTTCTTAGAAGGTTTCTCGACGGGTTCAGGGGTCGTTTCCTTGTATTTGAGCACTTGTTTCACTATCTCCACTCTCAATTCATTAAACTCAGATAAAATGATTTCGGCGCAGTATTTAGCTCTCAATATGCGTCTTTCCACACCTTTAAAAAAATAGCTATAAAAATAGATGAAATAATTATAAAGTACAAATTCTTTGTTTAAAAGAATATTTGTACCTTTGACAAATCCGGAGATGAGTAAACTTTCCCAACAAAGTTTTCCTTATGGTGCATGAGGAACACACCACAATCAATGTTGGTGTCATTTGTTTTCCATTTGAAAGGCACATTTTCCCAGACATATGATTTTACCTCGCCAGCTTTTGGGTCATTTTCCTCTTCGAGGAAGAGAGCCATTTGTTTATGCTGTGAAAAGTAACAATATAATGTCATAGATTTGTAATTGTTATTAAACATAACAAAAAGATAACAAATACATATGATGTTTTACCACCAAATTCTACTGAGAAAGCGTCGATCAACAACCTCTTCATCATGCACCATATTGTCGAGGTATTGCACTTTCTTGTCAACAAAATTGATGATAGTGGCAATATAATGGCCTTGGTAGCAATATGGTACAAAGATCTACATATTTTGAAACAACAGAAACTTCATCATATTTTTTAAACACAAAACTGATATTTTCAGATAATTTCTGATACTTTTGATGCAATTTCTGATACTTTGAGCATCAAATATATAACATGCAGAGTGCAAACAAATTTTCAGTTAACATTAAACTGATACTTTTCAGATAATTTATGATACTTTCGATGCAATTTCTGATACTTTGAGCAACAAAGATTAACATGGGAAATGATGCAACATATTTTCAACCAAAAATCAGAAACTTATCAAACAAAATGATATACTTTTCAAAGCAAATACTAAAAATCTTACCCGGTTTTCAAATTTGGTTTATTCAAGGTACTCATCCACGTCCTCCAACAGCCTCTAAGTTCACTTCCAGAGTTTTTCCCATTAAAACAAGCTTCACGATACAACTGTTGCAGGAAAAACAAAAAAGATCAAAAAAAAACTGAAATAAACATAAAAAGATTTGATTAAAATATTACTTACAGAATGTTGAGTATTGAAATAAAGATGTCCCGCATTCTTTGCCCAACCAACTGATTTATTTAAAATCAGTGTCCATACATCAATGACACTTGAAAAAAATCATATATGCATCATGTAATGAATCAATTCCATCACCAAAGGCAATAAACGAATGCCCTCCGTGGGCAAAAACATTTTAACTGGAACGCAAATAATAGTAGTATGTGAGTAACAAATCAATGAAACAATAACTTTTTAATCTATAATCTCATTGTTACTTACTTTCTCATATCACTATGATCAGAAAAACAGAAGTCAACGACATATCTCTATTTTCGTGTTATTCCACTCAAGTACCGATTGTTCTTTTTCATAAATTCACAATGAAATTCAGTTTTCTTGACTGGCCAATCATCTGTTCCAAACAGAAACAAAAGAAAAACAAATTGTCACTTTTCTAAAAAGCATGATATTTTTTTGAGAAACACTAATACTTTTCTAACAAATCTGATACTTCTAATATATCACCTGAATTACCTTCAACTTGACTTTCAAACATTTCATTATCGGGGGCATCATCACCTAACGGTTCACTGATAATTGCTTCTTGCGACTTTAGCTCGGGGGTCAGCAGATAAAATCTAGGCATTGAATCCTTTTGTCCTTTCATTTTTTGAAAGTTCTTCACAACTTCATCAATGTATTCGTGAAGTTTAGCATTGGAGAAGAATTCATCGTCCGGTGAAGAAGAAGGGTTTGCTTCTTTGTGCTGCATTTCCAGACGCAATCGTTCCATGTGGACATGGGTTATAACTTCCATATCCCTTTTGAGCAGCAGGCACACTTTATCGACACCCTGCAAGAAAAAAGTGATAGTTTTTATATCACTTGCTGCAATCTAAAGAATGATACTTTTTTGCTAAAAGCTGATACTTTTAGCTCAAAAGTGATATTTTTATGATCAAAAGAGATATTTTTTAGCATAGAAAAGAATAATGTCAAACAATGAAACTTAATACTTTTTCAAAAATAAATAATACTTTTTCAAACAAAAATGATACTTTTTAATAGTAAACTGATACTTGAACATACTTACATCTTTTGCCTGGCTTTCAACCTCAGCATTGGTTGGGTAGCCCGGGGATATTTCAAACAGGATCAACCTTGAAGATTGATCATCTTTCCCCGCTTTCTCAATCCCAGATCTCTCCCCCTTTTTTTTCTTGCCTCCAGTCGACCTTTTCCCAACATTAAGCTTCTCTCCAACATTCTTTACGTCACCACCTTTCTCCACACCACCTTTCTCAATATTTTTCAAATTAACGATGCGAAATAGGATAGATGTTTTCAACATCACCCTGTCCAAAATCACCAGCCTTTTTCTCCTCTTTGGCTCTTTTTTGTATTTTCTCTGTCGTCCAATGTTGAACAAGCGGCAGCTCTGAAGGTCCAAATTTACCCTGCCATTTAATACGATGAAAGTATATATTTTGCAAGGCCAAAAGGCAACCACTTATGTGTGTTTTGGACTTCTTGTTAAATTTGTCCACTGATCTACACAATCTATCCAACACTAACGAACACCAGTCGAGATGTCGGATTGCATCTACATCAATTAATGATTTAAAACAGGAAACATCCACAGTGCGATTCCACTTGGTGTCAAAAGTGTTGATAGGCTATATAACACAAAGCCTTTTGAAATCATCCTTCCCTTCCTTATAGTCATTCATCAATTTATTTTTTAAATACCCAACTGTCAAACTTCCATCAATACCCACCCTATTCTTAAACTCAACAACATATCCATACTTTCACTCTTCCTATAAACTACTACGTCGTAATTGTTCCTTGGCAACAAAAAGACATCGCATATGTCATCGGCAGTTATGACAAACCTTCTCATATCATCAACGCTGAGCATCCGGCTCGGCCCGTTGAATCTCTTGACCAGCCACAACAACATTTGGCCAGGTAATTGTTTCACTTTCAATTTCAACAACCCCCAAAGCTGATGCTCTCGATATTCTCCCTCTGTCTATCACTCAATTCCTTAACTATATCAAACAGACCTTACGGCCTGCATTGCATAGCGAAACTGCTGCAACAAATATAACGCCATATTAGTATTGATATAAAAATACAATGATATCAAAACTGATACTTTTAAGGAAATTTCTGATACTTACAAGCATACAAATGATACTTCTAACATGCATAGTGATAAAAATATATATTCAATTCAAAATGCGCTAATACAGGGCAATGGTTCAGATGTTAAAAAGAAACAGGACAAAAGTGCACAAACATCTTAGTATCTTTCTCGGATAGCTAAATTTTCTTCCGAGGACTTTTAGAATCATTCTTTACAATTTTCTCCCCCGAAGATTTACGCTTTGTAATAGCCTTTCGAGGTTCAACTACAGCAACCTTTAAAGGTTTGTCTTCAGCACCCTTTCCAGTTTCATCTGCAACAACTTTCTCTGCTGCAATATCTTCCTCTACATCAACATTATCCTCAGCCTTTTGAGTCACTTCAGCAACATCAGAGGTTTTTCCACAACAACCTCTTGACCATCACCAACCTTATCCTCATCTTTTTCAATATCTTCTGCAACGTTTCTGGATTCTGCAACATTTCCGGATTCTGCAACCAAATCACGACAGCTAACATCTTTTTCTTCGGGCTTTCTCCTATCATGCCTTTTCCCGGTTGCTTCTTCCCCTTCCCCTTCCTCTCACCATCCGTATCGACAATTCTGCCGACCAATCTACAAATAGGCAAAACACTGATACTTTTAACACATATTTCGACAAAAACACACATAATTTAAAGAAAAAATCAAAAACTCATGTACTGATACTTTCCAAGCAATTTCAGATACTTTTAGTTCCATTTAACAACAAACAAACAAAAATCCATAAACTAGGTTAAAACAAACACTGATACTTTTGAACAAATTTATGATACTTTTATGCAAATTTCTGATACTTTTAAACATATTAACATAAACAACAATAAATGAAGACTAATATCTTTATCCTCATTTTTTTCAAGGCCTTCACCAACGTTTCCTTCGTCTGTCAAAGGTTTGTCCCCAGCATCCCCTTGATTATCAGCAGGATTTTGCAAATCACGACAACCAACATCTTCTTTCTTCGGCTTTCTCCTACCGTGCCTTCTCCCACGCTGCTTCTTCCCCTTCTCCTTCCCCTTCCTCTACCTCGGATCAACACTTTCTGCCGAGCCATCTACAAATATGGAAAACACTAATACTTTTAAAACACAATTTCAAGCAATATAAACACATATATTTCTGATATTTGGAATAACAAATGAGTATTTAAACAGAAAATCTACACATATATACCATCAGAGCACATAAGAAACAGAAAATCTACTCTACAATTTATGTTTTTCGAAACAATACAGAAAACTTTGCAAAAAATAAAAAATAAAATAGCTGCAAACTTGAAAGCTTCAAAACAACAGCCAAACCCTAGATACACCATTGGGAACAAACACCAACGCAATGCCGCAAGCCAATTCGAAAAAAAAAACCAAAATCGAAGAAAATCGAAACCCTAGAATCGAAGAAAAACGAAAAAAAAGGGGAAAAATAAGGATGTTCTTACCAGTTGTTATTTAAACTAACAGCCCGCAATTACTCCTCGAAAAACTGACAAAATCGAACTCCAAACGGCAGTTGAACAATAAGCAGATGAAGAATTTTGAAAAATCTGAAGAAAGGGAAATAAACGGGCACGAAGAGTGAGATGGGTTTAGGATTTATAGTGAGTGGGGAACGGGCCAGAGACATGGGGTAGGTTGGGAATAGAATTGCTGATAAAAAAGAATAAAAAAATAAAAAATATAAGCGGGCGGGTCGGGCGGGCTGGGAATACGTCTTACGGAATGAGACCCGTAAGATAATCTTATACAAGTTTTTGCCTATATATAAATATATATATAGGGATATGATCATATGTGGCAAGGGCCTTACCATGTGGCAGTGTGGACCAATCTAAGCCATTATCATGTTTAATCATAAGGCCAATATTTTTTCGAATATTTTTCTTAATATTGAATATAGCCCATTTAAGGGCACAATGGACATTTCATCAACATAATCACACGACAGTTTTTGGTAACCCCCATAACCCTCCCTTTTTTTTGGGATTTCATTAAATCTTTCCCACTTTTTTTGCAATCTTATTTTTCACACAAAATCAAACCCCCTTTTTTTCGTCTCTTTCTTCTTCATTCTTCCAATCCACCGTTTTCACCATTCAGATTGTTGTTTCGTCATATTGCTGTTAATTTTGCATGTATGTTTACGGATTACACTGCCCTTGGGTATGGTTCTTCGTGCAAGGGATTAGATGCCAACGGTAATGCATCGTACGCGTTTAATATGTATATCCAGGTCCAGAATCAGAAAGACTTGAGCCGCAATTTCGAGGTCCGCCATGGTAATCGAATCGAACATATCACGGCCCAACCGCAATTTCACCATTCGATTGTTGTTTCGTCTTCGTCTAAATTGTCACAGGTGTATCTGCCATTTTTGACTGCCTTCTTCACGCTATTACTATTGTTGTGATAGATCTTATTTTTTGTAAATACCTCAAATGAACTACTTTTTTATATTTATTATTTCAGATAGTAATTTGTGTTGAGAGACTATTGGGTAATATTTACCCCCTCCTATTGGCACTTGAGTTGAAGTTTTAATAACTTGGTTTACTCTTCATAGAAATGAGTATTTGATGTGTTGCTCGTTTTTAGCAGTAGTAATTTCACTCTTTACCTCTTTGTTTTTGGTAGTTTGTGCCTTATTATTTACTGAATTTGTATTCTAAAGAGTTGTGGCTTGTCGATGTAAACATGTCCTATGGGTTTGGCTTGAGAATTAAGTGTGTCCATAAAGAGACTCATCTATTAGACTTCTAATTAATATTTCCACTTTGATGCATTGATAAAATTTGGTAATGTGTATATAATGTCCATGCAATGCATAATGACGAATGGTATTTAAATAATATTATTTTCATATACAATTAGAGTTTATACAATGCACAATTAGTTTAGTTGGTGTATTCTTTTTGATATATTGTGCTTGATTTCCGCATTCTTTAATATAGTTCATGTTTCTCAATTCCAGGTTTATAATTTTCAATGGCAAGAGGAAATAGGAAAAGACCTGCATCTCCAGGGCCGAGCGAGGGTGCTCGTAATGTTAACAAGAGGTCCAAGACTGCCAAATCTGCTTTGAAATCTTCGATGCCCAAACTGAGGAAATTGTAGCTTATATTTTTTGGTCCATTTTGTTTTATTGCACCCGTGGATATGAATTGATGAAACATAGCTATAGATTGTGGATATGAATTGATGAAACATAGTTGGTATACAATTAGTTCAGTTGTTTTTATTTTAATTGTGGGTATGAATTGATGAAACATAGCTATAGATTGGTATACAGTTAGGCAATTGTTGGTATACAATTAGTTTTTATGCGGCACACAAATGCATTTGTTGCATCCTGTTTCGTTTTTTGGTTGACTTGTTTGATGTTAACTTCGTTTTTTTATTTGGCAATTTTGTTTTATGTATTTTTCAGTTGGATCTGTTCTATCGATATTTACAAGCACGTGGGTGTTATCAGGCAATGCGTAATGTTGAAAATCTACATATTTGTACACCAAATTAGTCAAATGTACACACAAAGTAATTTTCAAAATATACGATATTGTCAATATTAGTATACAATATTTTCAATTAAACATCTATCAATGTACTACTGAATACTTATATTATCACCAAATATCGGACAAGTGTACACCAAAATATGATTTCAGGATACCGTAATGGAATTATTTCTATACCATATTTTTATGATTATAAAGCACCAAAGTATGCACATGTATACACCAAAATATGCTTCCAATGCACCAATATTGTCAATATTGTTATACCAATTTAAGTACCAATGTTTAGTCTCAAATAAACATCCAAACACGCCATATTTCATGTTATATTAACACCAAAATATACATATCTATACACGAAACAATGCATCCAGAGCACAATATTATAAACATTTGTATACCAAAATACGCATAAAGGGTGAATCCGTTTTGTTTGCCATGATTAGGCGTGTCTGTTATGGAAAGGTGATATTGAATATATCCTGATTTTAGGAAAGTAAATATGGTATTATTTTTACACCATTTTGATAGTTACCGATTTGCCCTTTTTATACATAAAATAATTGAAAATGGCGTATTTTTAGTCCTAATCTGAACCATTGATTGAATAGAATGGATGGATGGGATCTGTCCACACTGCCACATGGTAAGAGGTTGTCACATGAGATCCCATCCCTATATATATATATATATATATATATATATATAGGGATTGGATCAAATGAGACCACATAATTAGAGTGAGACAGTGTGGACTAATCATGTCCACAAATCTGTAATTTTAGATGGTTGAGATTTACGCAATTTAATAAATATTTTTGATTTATTTTAAATATGAAAAGGGTAGCATCGTAATTTTGTAATTACTTAATATCTTACACATTCTCTCTCTCTCTCGCACACACCTGTCACTCGCTCATTTACACACACATTCGCCTATGTCCATGCATGCCACAACACTTATACATTCTTGTATATATGTTTTATTCTCTTAGAAGCTGAGGAAACTAAGATGATGTGAAGAATATTATTTGTAGATGAATGTTGTGCTGTTATTTAGAATAGGACGCAATCTTTGTTTTTCATGTGAAAGGGCTCCTAAAAGAAAAGAAATTGGAAATGCTGGTTGATCCCGATCGATTTGTAGAATAATTACATCGACTGACTGGAATATCAGCGAGCACGGCGGCCCAGCGGTAGATGCTGAGTGTACGGGCAGCCTTGAAGTTGTGCGAACTAGGAGTCTTGGAAAAAATGTTTGGAGACTGAGAGAGGATGAGATAAACCAGGTGAGTTTGTCGCCGATATCGGGTGGATTCTTCTCGCCGATGGGAGACCCGTTTATGGTGGGTTCAAAATGTTTATTCCGAGCCCATCGACCTTGGTGAAGAAGACGATGATGACATGGAGAAAATGAGGGCCTACGAGGGGACAGAGAGGATTACTGTACACTTATATGTTTTTCGATGTATACTTATATGTGTTTTGTTGTACAAGTAAATAATTTTATTATGTATGTATTTATGTTGATGTATACTTATGTTTTTTGTTGTATACTTATATGTGTTTTGCTGTACACTTATATATATTTTATTGTACACTTGTATTTTATTTGACAATTATAATACACAGTACAAATATGTTAAATATAAATCATAATAGTGTTAAAATATACATTAAATATATGTTAAATATACCGTACATCAATGAGCGTGATTTTCTCTCTCTTTATAACTGATTTAATTAATCAACGGTCCTCACATGTTAATGAGCGTGATTCTCTCTCTATATATAACTGGTTCCTTGATTCACGGTCCCCACATATTTTTGTTTGACAATTTTAATATGCAGTAAAATTATGTTAAATATATAGTAAAATAGTGTTAAGTATACAACAAATATGTGGTAAGTGTACAACATACTGCATGACAGAGCACATGCGGGATTTTCTCTCTCCAGTGCGATTTTCTCGTGATTTTCTCTCTCCCCACGTGATTTTCTCTCTCTAATAATAAGATTCCATATTTGGATGGTCCCCCACTTGGTTAATTTGACAATTATACCCTTATTTTGCTTTAATTAAATATTTAATATAATTTTAACTCCTATTTATCTTAGCCATTGATATAGATAAGGGAGGGTTGAGATGAGTCCACACTGTCTCACTATAATATGTGGTCTCATTGTATATATATCAATGGCTAAGATAAATAGGGGTTAAAATTACATTAAACATTTAATTAAAGCAAAATAAGGGTATAATTGTCAAAACAAACATGTGGGGGACCATCCAAATATGGAATCAGTTATTAGGAGAGAGAAAATCACGTGGGGAGAGAAAAAATCGCGCGCTGGAGAGAGAAAATCCCGCATGTGCTCATCATGCAATGTTGTCACACTTATCACATATTTGTTGTATACTTAACATTTTTTTATCGACGATTATAGAGAGAGAATCACGCTCATTAACATGTGGGGACCGTGGATTAAGTAAAATCAATTATAGAGATAGAAAATCAAGGAATCAGTTATAGAGAGAGAGAGAGAATCACGCTCATTAACATGTGGGGACTGTGGATTAAGTAAAATCAATTATAGAGATAGAAAATCACGCTCATTATTGTACTGTATATTTAACATATATTTATTGTATATTTAACACTATTATACTATATATTTAACAAATTTGTACTGTATATTACAATTGTCAAACAAAAATATAAGTATATACAACAAAACACATATAAGTATACAACAAAAAACATAAGTATACAACAACATAAATACATACATCAATTAACTACTTATACAACAAAATATATCTAAGTATACATCGAAAAACATATAAGTGTACATTAATCCTAATTTAGGCCCTCGTTTTTCTCCACGTCAGCATCGTCTTCTTCACCAATCCTTTCCCCCACCGAATCCCACCCCATAGCCGCCAAACAAACAGAGCATAATAATATTGAGAATATAGAAACATCTTCCAATGCTAATCCAATATGAATAACGCCTCACGACAGAATTTACACCTCAATTCCTAAATCATGTATTCTTTTCTTGTCCCTACAGGAAATAAACCGACTGCAAAAAGTTCAAGGCCCTAGCGCACTAAGTGCAAAAGATGAGATGGCCGGATTGTCACGCCATTTGGGTTCGTTGTCGCTACTTCAGCAAAGCACGGGGATACATTCCATTCGAACGCCATCAAAAGAAACATGGATGTGCGAATTTTGCCTACGCCAAACAGGATGCTTGAATTACTCTTGTCAAAGCACTGCGAGCAAGCAAGACGAATTGAGAAGCTTAATTGACATGTGTGTTCGAGAGGGGTTTGTCTAACAAGTCCATTGATCCACTGGAAGATCCTCTCAATTCTGTCTTTGCTACACTTAGCCGTTTATCTACAATTAGATACGATGTTTGTGATCTCTGTGGTGCCAAATTCTCTGCTTTGTTAGCACCTGGATGTATTATTTGTGGCATGGGAAGCATTAAAAGATCGGATGCCATTGCTGGACAACACAATTATGTGGCTAATCACATGCTCCAGCTTCACCGATGGTGCAGTTGACGAGGAGAGGTGGGAGATGGAGGAAGGGGAATATTATGTAATTGTGTAATTACAATGCTACCCTTTTCAGGTTTAAAATAAATTGAAAATGATTATTAAATTGAATAAATCCCAACCATCTAAAATTACAAATTTATGGTCAGGATTAGTACACACTGTCTCACTCTAATTATCTGGTCTCATTTGATCATATTACTATATATATATATATATATATATATATATATGTAGGGGGAGGTTAAAATGAGACCACATATTATAGTGAGACAGTGTGGACTCATCTCAACCTTCCCTTATCAATATCAATGGCTAAGATAAATAGGGGTTAAAATTACATTAAATATTTAATTAATGCAAAATAAGGGTATAATTGTCAAATTAACCAAGTGGGGGACCATCCAAATATGGAATCGATTATTAGGAGGAGAAAATCACATGGGGAGAGAAAAATCCCGAGAAAATCGCTACCGGAGAGAAAATCGCGCATGTGCTCTGCCATGCAGTATGATGTACACTTATCATATATTTGATGTATACTTAACACTATTTTACTGTATGTTTAGCATAATTTTACTACATATTAAAATGGTCAAACAAAAATATGTGGGGACCGTGAATCAAGGAATCAGTTATATAGAGAGAGAGAATCACACTCATTAACATGTGGGGACCGTGGATTAAGTAAATCAATTATAGAGAGAGAGAAAATCACGCTCATTATTGTCTTTGTATATTTAGCATATATTTGATGTACACTTAACAATATTTGGTCAGTATGTTTAACATTATTTTCTTTGCATATTAAAATGGTCAAACAAAAATATGTGGGGACCGTGGATTAAGTAAATCAATTATAGAGAGAGAGAAAATCACGCTCATTATTGTGTTGTATATTTAGCATATATTTGATGTATACTTAACACTATTTTCATGTATGTTTAATATAATTTTACTGCATATTACAATTGTCAAACAAAAATACAAGTATACAACAAAACAAATATAAGTATACAGCAAAACACATATAACTATACAACAAAAAACATAAGTATACAGCAACATAAATACATACATTAAAAATTAACTATTTATACAGCAAAACACATCTAAGTATATATCGAAAAACATATAAGTATACGATAATCCCACTTTGCCTCCTCGTAGGCCCTCGTTTTCTCCATATCAGCATCGTCTTCTTCACCAATCCTCCAAACCTGACCTTTATTCTGAAACCATGTCAATATCCAAATACTACACTTTGGGTTGGCATTTTGGCCTCAACGGCCGATTTGCACCAAAACGACAATGTTTCTCCTCTTGCTTGGCCTTTCTTTTTCCTTAACTCATCGCACATTATTTCTCCATCTCCCAAAAGAAACGCACGAATTAAATTGCATGCTCCCAAAATACCACCTGTACACCTTAGCCCATTAACATTTAACAAAGACCCCACAAAGAAAAATTAAAAAAAAAAACCAAAAACAAAGAAAGAAACATTCCGGTAAAATATTAAATTCATAATTATAGAAACTCTAGCATCATTAGCAATCGAGTTATCGGTAAAAATTTCTTTGTCGGATAAGCCAAACAAGTAATTAATGTTTTTTCCATACTTGAATTCGGACGTAATTACTACTACGGATCCGCCGAAAGCCATAGCCATAGCGGCGTGGTCAACCATCTCAATGAGCCGTCACGGAAATCGAGCCAGGGCGAGCCCAATCCTTAGGCGGTGGTGATGGTGGTGGATGACAGCCATGCGGTGGAGGGCGATGGAAAGGGTGGTGGCGGTGGAGGGTTTTTTTTGTTACCAAATGAGAATGAAATTGCTAATAATAAAATTACTATCTTACCCTTTCTTGATTTTAAAAAAAAAAAAAACCACTACATTGGGTGTGGTCTCATTTGATCCTATTCCTATATATGTATATATTTTTAGCCAAAAACTCAACGACAGATTTTATATAAAATTATAAACACGTGTCCATCAAGTGTGCACTTGCGCAGAAAATGAAAAAACACTTCGGTGCGATTGGATATACTTTCATTTTGAAAATTTTCTTTTCGCTAGAGAATAGTGAAAAAAATATTCTGATGAAAGTTTTTAGAAAATTTTGAGAGTCTGAATGGATATGTAATGATGAAAGTTGATTTGATTTAGAAATAGTAAAATAATGATTGGATGTGATTGGTTGTTAGAAATGTGTGAGTGAGTAATAGTAAAATTTGTGGGAGAATGTGTAATAATGATTAGTTTTTTGTGAAAAAATGTGTAGATGTGATTGATGTAAGAAAAAATGAGAAAAAGTGAAAGTGAGAGAATAGTATATTTTCTGAAAATTTTCATAAACAATCGCATGTTTTGTCAAAAAAAATTCACCAGCGGAACGAAAATAAAATTTCGTTCATATCCAATCGCAGCCTTCACTTTTCACTTCCATTTCGGCCATCACTGCACACCGCACAGAAACCTCAACAAAGCACCAAAAATTCCCTCTTATCTCACATGCAAACCTGGAATTAGGTAGCTAGGCTAAGATGTGAGGTTTGAACTGGAGCAAATTTGAAAGAGAATCAAGAAACAGGGGAAAACAAATAGAAGAAACCAAGGAGAACTCAAGCTGGAGCCAGGAGTTAAGAACAATCTTCTGGGCCGAGAACAGGAGGAAACCGGACCAAAATCGGACACCCTAAAATTTGCTATATTCACCACACAAAAACCTGAAATTTGCTCAAAGGTGAGTGGGTTTTTCCTGAATCCCCTGCAAATACTGTTTATAAACTCTTACTTTGTTGTATTGATGGTTAAAATCTTGATTGTTAAAATTTGCAATTGCAAGAAAATGTGGGTGATTTCATCTCTAAACCATGCATGCTATCATATTCATAGAATTGTCAATTGGATGTTTGAAGTTTTGTTGGGCATTTCTGTAAGTAATTTGCATGTTGGGAATGCCTGGGTTTTGTTGGTGGTGGTGTTGTAAATTCCTAGTAAAATCTGTGTGTAAGTGGGAAATTGTTGTTGGATGGACTGTGAGGTTTAAGGCAACTAAATCACCCAAGAAAGGACCACCAAACATTCGCCTTTGTTCTGTCCAGCAGCCCGTGTCACCATGCGTGACCGAAATATCCAGTCGTGTTGCGTCCATGTCAAGGAGGCCGAAGGGACGACGGCCAACTAGATTGGGAACTATTAGTAGGGATGTTTTGTGAGTTGTGGTGACAGCATCTTTGTGTGTAATTAATGTATTTGACTTAAACTATTGTTTTGTAAGTTAGCTTCGGATTTGTAACCTGTTATCCTTTTGAATTGCGGTGCGATATTTTGAAACTCTGGTATGTAAGAATTGATGTATTTTGGACCTTAGATGCTTGGATATGGAGTCGTGCAGAAAAAACGATGAAATGATAATTGGAGTTAGATGTATTTGGACACGGAGTTGTACTCCGGCGATTTACTATTATTGTGGTTATTGGATGAATTTGGGGCGTGACATATGGTTTGTGAAAAACTTGAAGAAAGCGAAAAATATTTCCTCAGCATGTCATGTTTTTTGAACATCCTTGTTTGTTAGAGTAATTAAAAAATTACATATTCATACAATGGCATAATTTGAAAAAATTTTGTTGTGCTTGTTCCTGTGATTAATATGACTTATCTTGCTCCGCTAGAATCTTGTATATGAGGTTTGCTATTCAGAATGCTAGACTTCGGCCACAAGCACATTTTCCACGAGGGTGATTAGACTTAATAGGCATATGATGTTAACTCATCATCCCAACTGGCATATCTGTGTTTCCTGCTAACCACTGTGTTTTTTCTTTTTATTTACTGCACGATTTATTTTCCGCGTGTATGTTGGTCTTTCTTGGTAAATGGAAACAGACTGAGTAATTTTTACTTGTAGTTAAAGCCAGATATCCCATTTCTGCAGGTTAAGAAATGGAAAATGTGTTCAGCGTACAGTTGACAGATGATCAGTATTTTCTTATCTACCTTATCATGGGAGTCTATTTTGCTCCTGATCTCAAGGATGGAACACCTCACAAGTCTGCTTTGCAAAGACGTGCTGAAGGTCTCCCACAATACAATGCAAATGACTTGGCTGGCACACGCATAAAAACAACGGTAATGGAAAATGTCTATTACTATGTACTGAGAAAGGCAGACCAATCTGTTGTGGTGAAGCAACCTTCTTTGCGCCAATTTATTCACGGAAGTTTTCAATTTGATGATCTCTTTCCTCCCAAGCTGCACAGGCGCTCTCAGTTTGAAAATCGACACGACAGTACTGTTGATAACGTTGTCTTCATTAATAACCCAGAAACTGATTACATCAAAGCACGGGATATTGAAAGATTTAAGAGGCTCACGGGGTTACGAGATTTTCTTCTTGATAGGAGCGTGCAATGCTGCACGTATTCGAGGATAACGGGGTTTTATATAATGTCAAAATGCAAGAGTTTGATGATACAGTGCGACATCATGTCAATGCTCAATGTCTCAATCATGTCACGTGCACGGAGACATATACTGATTTTAATACACCATCTAATTGTACAATGCCATCACAAATGACTACCACTACTTCTGGGGACTATCTCGATCAGGGGATGGTATTTCTTCCCTCTTGCCCTTCTAGGGAAGAGTGGAGTAACATAGTTGGTACTATTAAATCTGGTTTTGCACTGACTGGAAGTGCTGCGAGGGGATATGTGGGACCGGCTTTAGGACTGATGGATATTGGGGAGTCGGAGGATTCCTATCTTTTCCGTGTGTCCCTTCCTGGAGTGAAAAGGGATGAGAGTAAGTTAATAGTTACTGCCAAAAATTAAACAGATTATGTTAAATTCATGGTGGACTTTGTTTGTTGGTTAATTAAAGTTGATTTCTTGATTCTGTTATTATTTTAGTCCTCAAGGCTTCTTTTTGCTAATGGTAGACAATTCCTTTCTTGCCGTATTATGACCATACATCTGGATATCCTGAAATTTTAAAATTGATGCATGAATGCATGTTGCTTGGTTAAGAAATTGAAATCATTTACAAGTAATTCTCCTTGAATCCCAAAACTGAGTTTGCTAGGAAAAAAAAAAGGGATAATTGCAAAAACTACCCTTGAGGTTTGGCCTAATTACAAAAAAAACACAGCTACCTTTGAAGATTACAAAAACCACCCTTGAGGTTTACATCCGCCACCATACATTTTTCATCTGACGTTGTCTGCTAACGGAAATTGCTGAAAGCCTGAAATCAGCAAATATATTTACAATTACATCCTTCAACTGTTCTAAATATTACAAATAGCCAGTGGAAAAGTTTGGACTATTTGTTATATTTAGAAAAGTTAAGGGGTTATTGTAAAATATTTGCTGACGACGTAAGAAAATTCTGTTAGGTCAACTAAAGGTTGGGGCAAAATGTAAGATGGATGTAAACCTCAAGGGTGTTTTTTGTAATTATTAAAGTTAACTGGGTGTTTTGTGTAATTAGACCAAACTTCCGGGTAGTTTTTGTAGTTATCTTTGGCCTTTTTCCCTTTTTTTCTTTTTCTATTTTCTTCCCCTTACTATGGAGAGTAGATATTGATCTGTCTTATTTTCTTCCCCTTACTATGAAGAGTAGATATTGATCTGTCTTACTTTCTTAAGATGTTGTTCGGTTAGATTCAGTAACACGTCGTTTGGCTTAATATCTTACAGGAGAGTTTAGCTGTGAAGTTGAAAGTGATGGAACAGTGATTATCAAAGGAATGACAGTGACTGGTGAACGAATAGTTGAGAAATACTCTCAGGTATTTGAGATGCAGTCTCAGAATCTGTGTCCACCGGGGCCTTTCTCGATCTCTTTTAAGCTGCCTGGTCCAGTTGATCCTCGCCAATTTCATGGAACTTTTTCCACTGATGGGATTCTTGAGGGAATAGCATTTAAAGCAAGGAGATATTGAAGTTAGACCCACACAATAGAATGCTGCTATATTTTGGCACTCATCTTTCCATCCCACGTCGAAACACTATGTCAAGGTAGGTAACTTTAGAGCTGATCATATTACGGTTTTGTGGCGTGTTTTATGTTATCATCAGATGGTTGGATTTACTGTCCACAAGAAACTCATAATTCTGCAGTCGTGCGTCTATGTAATGTAATGACCACTCATAACCTATGTATATATAATGATTAGGAAAACTAGCATTGAAGCATACTTTGGAATGCTTCAACAATGTTTAGTGCCATTGTTTGCTGTATGACTTGTATGACTTTTGTTTTGTATGATCCTGTGATTTCATGCTGCACTAACATGGCAAAGGCTGCAACCACAATAACCCCTCAGGTTTGATTATGTCTTAATTTAAGAGAATTACGGTAATATTTGTATAAAGGTCAGGGGGTTTTTGAAATATTTTTTTTGCTTATGAAGACGGAATCAAACTTCGTCAAGGGTTTTTTTTTATTTTCAAAAACCCCTGGAGTTTTTTTTGTAATTATCCCGACCTCATGTTCTTTTTCTAATTATCCCTAATACTAATGAGGGCTTGGATATGGTTTCATTGACTGTCATGTTAATTCCTAACTCAATAATTAGTAAATACCAAATCAAAATACAAGAAAGGTTGAAATTGAGCTCAAAACTTATATTTAAAAAATGAAAAAAATGAAAATGTCGGGCCCTCCCCATACATGCAGTTTCGCCCTGGTCCGATCACTAAAGTTCTGCTTTGGAGATTTTTTGTAAGTTAACCATATCTTTTTATATAGTACTATATATTTTTTAGTACTATATTTGAGAATCAAATTTGAGTCCTAAAGTAACTGAACATTATTCTATTGTATACTGCAGTGAAGGGCCCTTGTAGCGGGCCATAACTTCTTTTCTTGTCAAACATTTCAAACCACCTTAGCAAAAGGATTTTTAGAGAGCTACAAATTCAAAAAAAGAAAAAAGATGTTAAGACAGCCTAATAAAAGCCCAGCTTTTGATAAAGGAGAAACAGTAACCAATAATTTGATTGGAAAAGAAGAGTCGTAACGTAACATATTGAAAACCAATAATTGACCATCTTTTTAGTTGTGTGTCGTAACATTTTGTACGGCCGCGCCAGATATATTTTAGGCAGAGCAAAAGGATACCCTGTTTCTAATTGGTATAACAACAAATAATACTACTGACTTGCTGAGGGATGGGTTGCTTAAGGATAATTTAGCTCATGCAGATAAACTGAGGAGGGAAATTACAAAAAATGTTTTTTTTAAATAAAATGACCTTTTTTTTTAGGGGAATAAAATGACATTTTTGCGTCCATTGGACTTTGCTTACGCTTCGGCTGCAGATGAACTTGAGAAAATTACAATAAAATGTCCCTTTTTTATAAAAAAAAAAAAATTATGGTCATTCGACTTTGTTTCACGCTTCGTTTACATCTGCACGCCTAGGTTTATTTTATTTTTTTGGCGTTTTTTATGTTTTTATCATTTTCACGTAAAATAGGATTGACTAAGATTCACACTCCAACCACCAAGGGTTATTTGACTGTATGTGGCAAATACCACGAAATTGGGGTGGGTTGGGGAGTTCTTCAAATTTTAAGTGTAGGCGGCTGTAGAAAAGGCGCCTCGCGCTTGCTGCCATTGTACTTTTATTTGTTTTCCTGACTGGCGCCTACTACCTATTTTTTCTTTTTTTGCGAAAATTAATTTTAAATATTTAATAATACACAATTTTCGGATAACTAAAATGTTAAATGTTATTGAATGGAAATGTGATTATATAATAAAGTCTACAACACATAATTAAAAGAATAACAAGAAAATACACATTAAAATACTGAAATAAGATACGACATGTCATTATAACATAAGTACGAGAACAACTGGTACGCAAACAACCAGAACACTGCACGATCAATCTTAGTATGACGAAGAACTTCCTTACTCAACATTAGGTTGTTATGACAAGTAGCGTAGAAGGTGAGCCGACAAGTTGCTTGAGCCTTGCTCAAGCTCGAAATATTGTTTATGATACCAGAGTCGAAAAACAAGGCTCAAGCAACTTGCCGGCTGACTCTCTATGCCACTTGTACCTAATGCTGAGCAAGGAAGTTCTTCTTCATGGCAAGATTGATCGTGCAGTGATTTGTTTGTTTGCGTACCGATTGTTCGTGTACTTATGTTATAATAATGGCATATCATATCTTATTCAGTATTTTAATGTGTAATTTTTTGTTTTTTTTAAATTATGTGTTGTAGACTTTATTATGTAATCGTGTTTCCATTCAGTAATATTTCATATTTTAGCTATTCAAAAATTGTGTATTTATTTAATATTTAAAATTAATTTTCAAAAAAAAAGGTAGTAGACACCATTCTGGTGCCTACTTGTCGGAAAAAAAAAAAAACAGTACAATGGCAGTAGGCGCCATCCCAATTAAACTTTGAAGAACCCCCAAACCTACCCCAATTTCGCAAAAGTTTGTGGCATTTGCCACAGACAGTCAAATAACCTCTGCCAAGTCCCAATAAATCCAAGAAATGTCTCTAGACATGTTTTGATCAGTTTGATGACGAGCAATTGAAATCTTCTATTCCATTTATTTCATCATATAATTTTGTGAATTGTGTAAATGCTACGTGTACAAATATGACGTCATCATATACAAATGGAATAGAAGATGCGCTCTGGATGAAGATATATGTAGATTATTACTAGTCATTTTCGGAGATCTTCTTCTGGAGCTCTTTTTTAGCATCGTCACTGTTATGGATAATAGTTTTTTTTTTTTTTGAAAGGCTGTTATGGATAATAGTAAAAAGTGTTTTTTGTGTGTACCACATGGGAGAGCTTTGTTTTGACAATTAAACTTAAAAACATTGGGTTTACTGTTTGTTCTCCCTTCTCTGTCGCCAGCATAATAGAAGTATAGAACCCAAAAATTTTAGTGGTTGCTTTGAAATGTAAGATTATAATATTAGGTAACAGTGTGAAAGTTCTCTCTCCTTTTTTTTATTATTTTTATTTCTTCAAGTTGTCAACAATATTGTGCACGGTTCACTTTGCAATCACTGTTTTAAATATCGGAACATGCCAGCCAGTTAAACCGATTATACCGCATATCGGGTACGATAAAGCCCTAAATATTATTTTTGCGGTTATACCGGTCAAAATCGGCCATACCGGTCAAAACCGGTTAAATCGGAATTTTATACTTTTTATTTTTTCAAACCTTTTTTTTTTTTACAAAAACTGAAATTATAAACTTAGTATTTAACATATTATGCCATGATTCAAATCAAACAAGATTTCAAATCAATTATTCAATATTTATGTTAAGATTCAAATCAATTATTTATATTTTAACTAATTCAAATAAGAATTCTAATCAATCAAAATATTTTAAATTTGGACAAACCTCTATATTATAGTCATAGACAATCAATCAAATAATTACATAATAAAAAAATAAGAAACAAAAAATATATAACTTCTCTTTTTATATCAATATACTACAATAACATTTTATATAATATATTTTTTAAAATTAGTAAAACCCTTGGCCAGTTTGACTACCGATACGGTATTTAAAACACTGTTTTGCATTAGGTAGATGCTGGTATATGCTACGGATAAATCCAAGAAAGTAGGGGGCAAGATAAGAAAACAAATTGCATAGAATAAGAAATGGTTTTGACTTTTGAGTTTTGAGTAAGCTCCGTCCAAATTGATGCCAGAACATCACTCTCAATGCATCTATTCCCCATGTGTAAACTCTGCTCAATTGATGCCAAAATCTCAATATATAATTAAGCTAAGTTTTTTGACACAATTATGGATTATAATTGAAGGGATCACAGGTGTGTAGAAATTTTGAGGAAGAATTGGGAAAAATCGCTTACAAGGAGAAGGCTTCTTCAATCTACTGCTAATTATCAAAAAAATTCATTTCGTTCCGCTAGGAAAATTTTTTTAAACTAAAATGTGGGCGCGATTGGATATATTTTCATTTTGAAAATTTTCATTTTGCTAGAGAATAAAAAAAAATTGGAAGAAAAAAGATGAATTTTGATAGTGTGGTTGAATATGAGATGAAAAAGTAATGATTAAAGTTGATTTGATTTAAAAATAATAAAATAATAATTGGATAATTAGTCGTTAGAAATGTACGAGTGAGTGAATAGTGAGATTTGTGGGAGAATATGTAATAATAATTAGTTTTTTTATGAAAAATTGTGCAGATGTGATTGATAAGAGAAAAAATGAGAAAAAATGAAAGTGAGAGAATAGTATATTTTCTGAAAATTTTCATAAACAATCGCATGTTTGGTCAAAAAAAAATTCTCCAGCGAAACTAAAATGGAATCTCATCCATATTCAATCGCATCCTGAATGTTTATAAAAATTTTCAAAAATACACTATTCATTCACTTTCATTTTTCTCTTATTAATCGTATCTATACACTTCTCCCAAATAACTAATCATTATTACACATTCTCCTATAAATTTCACTATTCACCCACTCACACATTTCTAGCTACCAATAACATTCAATCATTATTTTGCTCGTTTTATATCAAATCAACTTTCATCATTACTTTTTCATCTCATATCCAATCAAAATCTCAAAATTCATTTTTTTTACTATTATTCTCTAGAAAAAAAATTCAAAATGAATTCGTAGCCAATTGCTATTTCTCCCTCCTAACCTACTATTATAAGTCTAATAATCGTTAGTTTTGACTGACAACTAACGGAAGGGGCTCAAAGTGATTAGATGTAATACCTCAAAATTTTGAACTATAAAATATACATATACATTCGTTTTATCGAATATATTTTTTTACATGAGAAAAACATCTCATTATAACGATCCATTTAATTTTCAAAAGAACAATATCTACAACGGAAGCAATCACGTGACGATTTACATGAAATTTGATAGCTTCATATAATTCTAACAGGCCCTTTCACAATGAAAGACTTTGAAAAATCACGTACATACATTTGTTTCATAAAAGAAAATCGGCATGTAAACATAATTCAATCAAAATTCGATAGCAACAATGGAAACAAGTTATAAAGTATATAAATTTTAAATTCTCCACTTATTTCTAACAAATTCATACATTTGTCAATTTATAGAAAAATATCACTTTAAGTCTATCTACATAAATAAAACTTAGAAAAATCATAGTAATTCAACATTTATTATCTCAAATCGAAAAATTCTTAGAAGTTAAAAATTTATTCTCAGTACCAATCAATTATCCACACTACTAACAACGTAAATAAATACTTGGAAAAAAATAAGTTCTTATTCAATTGAAAAACATTAACAAATATAAACATTACTCCAGTACTTTCATAGGTCATCCATTATCCACCGCCAATAACCATCGCCAAATCATGAACCTAAAAGGTTGGATTATAATTGGGGTGAGCGACACAACTCAATGGGATTAACATTTTCCAAGTTAAATACAAAGTAGATCACAATAACATGCAATAGCGATTCAATAGAACATAGCAATAGAATTTTGAAAACTATAGACATAGACATACTTGCACTGTTGGGGTTCCACCTGAGGAATACATCGACCCCGAACCTCTTGAGTCCTTGGCGATAATAGGCGTCTGGAGCAATTTTACAACACATCATTCAAAATATTATAATATTTAGTAAGGACAATGGAGAGTTAGAAAACAAACTCCACCTCGAAGTGAAAACTTAAGTATTAACGTCGATCTCAGAAGCACTAAAATATATACTTGGAAGCTCATAGTATTTTCCAAATATTTAGGGTTCAACTTGGTTGGTTTGGAAGATACTAAATCTCTGCGTAGTTGGGATCGAATAATATTTTTTTATAAATCCCAAACATAAATTATTTGAACTTTTTACAGTAGATAATAGACTAAAAAATAATCGATATTGTATAAAAGTTTCAGGAAGATTCAAAATATTTAGCTATGAGTTTTGAATTTGTGAAACTGAAATTGCTGAAACCTTAAATCCCGCACAACTATAGAAGAAAAATCATATTTACATGTTAGGAAGCGTGGATGGACCTCGTTAAAAAATAATAATCGCGCACACACAAATAATTATCTCAAACAAAATGAAGATGAAGAAAATAAAATGATAAGCGAAGACACCAAATTTTAACGTGGAAAACTCCAAAAGAATAAGGGAAAAAACTATTGGGCAAATACCCATAAAGGATCCACTAACAAATAGTGATTACAAAATAGCACAAGCTTTTTGCCCAAAGCTTGAGTTGATTACAACAATGAAAAAGACTATCTTTAAGTGTATCTCTCAACACTACTAAATACCCCAAAAGAAAAACCACAAATTTCCCCAAAGCCCACACAGTGTGGAGAAACTCAACTTCACTATATTTTGCCACACAATCAAATATATATAGTGATCTCTATATCACTATTTTCGGAGCAAATACTCACTCTTAATTTGAAGAAAACTTTCTCACTCGAGAAATATTAGCCATACTATATCTTGGCTATTCTTAGCTCTCTTTTTCTCAGTGCATTTGCTCTTCCCGAGCAACCCTATTGATAAGCCAATAAAATCTTCAACCCTTTTCAACTCATTTAACTTTGTTGCAACTCAGTACCAAATTGTCAAATAATGGATGCTGCAAATTCAAGGTTAGTTGCCCCTCTCAGATTGTTTTTCTTTTTCTCTATTTGGTTTTCAATTGGACAACCAACCACCCTCAAATGTGGTGGACCCCAGTAATCTCCCCCTCCACCACAAGAGGGAAAAACACATCCTACTTGTATAGTAGAATAAATCCAATATGCACTAAGCATACTCTCATGTACATTTCGGGAGAAACTTCTATGCGAACACATCACAATGGTTTATTATAAATCCTTGAAGCCATGAATAACTATCGTCGAGAAGTTATTCTCATCATTAGCAAACAAGTATTACTACATAGCCTCCATAAACTGCTGAACACTCTTAATATCTCTTGCTCCCTCTCAACGAAGAATGTGATGTTATTTGATCGATCAACCAAACTCTAGCTTTATTTGGTGAAGGGTAAAACTCTCCCTCGGCTCAACACCCCAAGTGAGTGGCATGTCAGTGGTATTGCAAGCATCCATAACATTATCCAACAATCTTCTCTGGTTATATGACTATCTGACTTGAAAATTTAACAACGTATAGGGTACATACCGAAGTGTAAGATATCCAAATTAAAATTCACATTATTTGGAATTTGTTTAACTTTAAGTTTTTTTTAATTTTCATAAATTGAAACTTTTGTTATAGCCAACTAGGGGTGTCAATATGGGTTGGGTTCGGGTTCGTGGTCCCTGTTCGCGAGTTGGCGTGTCGAAAAATTAATGCCCGGACCCGACTTTAATTATTCGTGTCGAATATCGAACCCATACCCGACACCTTATTTCACGGGTAACCTGGACCACCCGTTTAACCCATTTAATAAAATTATTTTATTATTCATTTAATATTTTTAATCAAGAAAATTATTTTTTTTCAAAATCAATCACTATCTCACGCTATTCGATCAATAAACAATATTACAATTCACAACAAACAGAAAAAAATAAGATAATTGCATAAATAGCATACCATACTAATTATATTTTGAGAATAATATTCAAAAAGACATGCATAATAATAACAAATACATAATTAAGGAGGTTTTATCATTTGAGTTTTAAAGATATGTCTTGTTTGTTGTTTTTTTTTCTTACAATTAGTTATTTACTTATTTTTTTAAATTCACAAACGGGTTAGACGGGTTAAGCAGTCATAGTAGGTTGGCCGGACCCGACCTATTTAATTGGCGGGTTAGTCGGGTCCGACCCAATTTCGACCCGGACCCACGAAGCTTGGATCCATACCCATTAATTTCGTGTTAGGTTCGTATCGGGTTTGCGTGTCGGGTCCTAAATTGACACCCCTATAGCCAACACTATAAAGTTTTAAAAGCTAGTTATTAATTAAATAAAATATAAGTTGGAATGATACGATATTTATTTTGGGTTATATTGTGATGAAACTTCGATACTCGTTCATAATAATTGACGATGAATATTGAATTGTGCAATTCACTGACAAGACAGCAACCCCACATCTGTACATGTGGTGTAATAGGGAAACAAAAACTGTGTCGTTTGTTTACATAAAGGAAGGAAGACGAGCCCACAACAGAGATTCAATATTTTAAAATTCCTGGTGATGAGGAGTTTATAGCTGTCACTCATTGGTCAAACCTCAATGTTTACTCTTCACACTTCACATCCATATATATGTGATAGATATACTACACCAGCTGCTATACAGATAGATATTAAGCCGACATTGTTTTTTGTTCTTTATTGGGATAGCAGCTCTTGGCGTGGCTGCCCTTTTCCCATTACTTTCTCCTCTTTTCAAATTTAGAGAAAATTAATTGAAAATTGTCAAATATCAAGATCGATTAATATTGTAGTTTCCTTCACTTAACAAAAAAAAGAAAAAAAAAATAATTAGTTTCTTTTAGAAAATTGTACATGACAATCAATTTAAAACCAATATACAAAAAAGGACAACATAAATACATAAGTAGTCGAGAAAAATACGGGAAAGGAAGCTTTGTCCGCTCCGCTCCCTCACAAAAAAACAAAAACTCATATCATACGATCTAACGAGCCAAAATTCGTTAGACGGTTCCTAAAATTGATTCGCTGGCATTTATGTAAATTAACAATGACATTTTTGTGATATCCATAGGTCAATATTAGCAATTTCTTTGAAAAATATTAGTACATAGTTCACTTGAAAGTATTAGTTCTATAATATTGGATAGTAATATATAGTACTATGAGAGCGCTGAAAAATATTAGATTTTGATCTTAAAAGTATATTTGTAAATAGTTCACTTGAAAATATTTAATAACATAATAATTTTCTCTGTAAAACGTATTAGTCGTCCCTGTGAAACATATTAGTAGTTACTCTGAAAAATAATAGTTTTTTCTATGAAAGATTTTTAGTAATTTCCCTGAAAAGTATTAGTTTTTTTAATAAAAAAAATATTAGTAGTCTCACTCAATTATATTATTAGGTCTCTTAAAAAGTATTAGACACCGCTGACTCATTGGGCCTAGGTTGGGGCTAGGTCACTGGATTCGCGGGTTAGGTGGATCGATTAGGCTAAATTCGTATAATCATATTGGGCGCCTAACATGAGAACTGAAACCTTCACGCATCACGGAAGGCTCACAAAGATGAAGAGAAGGACACAAAGTTGTATATATTTTGCAAAAACATAAAAAAACAATGCTTTGGAAAAGAGATTAAATCTCAAAATTTAATAATATCCAGCCACTCTTAAAATAATAATAAAACAACTATTTATAAGACCAAACTAGAAGTCTTAACTTAATTAGAAAACTTTAAAAGATAAACCAGAATAAATGACTTATAAATACAAATCACTTTCTAAAATATAAGATATATCATATCTCCATCACTACCTTTCCCAAAAATAATGGATTTTATAATATACAATTTAGATTTAATTTTTCCTAAAAAAATAGATTTAAATTTGAAAAAATATGTATGTTTAAAATAGTTATTTAAAAAAAGTAGTGGAAGATAATGATCCAACTTATTTCTTATTAAAGTAAGAAAGAAACTGTGCGCAGTGCTGCTGCTGTCGGACCGCCTTTTAAATTTAGGGGACCGCCTTCTCTGGATATACAAATATGGTGTTTCCCTTCACTTCTCTTTTCTCTTTGTTAAGAGTCCGCAATTAGGTTTTCCTCTCTGAAACTTCATCTTTTAGGAAAAATATCTTTTTCTCAAAAATTTCATTTAGTTCTCTTGGCTTGGACCCAGCAGAATGAATAAGCAGGACATGTTGAAGATTCAGGTAATTTTCCTCTACGAACTAATTCATGGTTAGCTTTGGTAATTTGAATGCTTGCCGAATTTAATTTTATGGAGCTCGTCTGATTTAATTTACTGTGTTTGTTAGGCAGTGCATAATATATTCTGAGTTATGGGGTGTTTTTGAATTGTCGAGTTTATTTTTGTTTAATTTCTTTCTAATTACTTATTATGTTGAATTTGTGTTGATTTCTGAATAATAATTGCAGACATGTGTTCTGAGAGTGAACATACACTGTGATGGATGTAAGGATAAGGTCAAAAAGAAGCTGCGAAAGATTAAGGGTATTTTTAGTTGAATTTCTCTACCAGTTTTGATCTGATTTATCTTAGCCTAGTAGTTTATTTCAGTTTTGCAGAAAATATTGTTGTTGGGGTATTTTTAGATTTATTTGTGTGTTTGCTTGAAAAACAGGGGTGAGTAAGGTAAATATAGATGTGGAGCAAGGGAAGGTGACTGTGTTAGGAAATGTTGATCCAGCAATCCTCATCAATAAGCTTGAGAAGGCAGGCAAACATGCTGAGCTATGGGGGCCACAGAAAGGCCAATTTTCTGTCATGAACAACCAGTTCATCAAGAACATCCAAATTGAAAAAACCAATGGTGGTAAAGATACAAAAACTCTGAAGGGTCTCAAGGATCAGCACAAGGGTGGGTTTCAAGTTCCTGTGCAGATGATGCATCAGAATAAAGGGTCAAAAGATGTTAGGTTTTTGGGCAAGGAACAACATGCTGTCAAGTTCAAGTTGCCTCAACACAATGAAGATGACGATGATGATGATTTTGACGAGTCTGATGAGGATGACGATGAGTTTGATGATGAATTTGATGAAGGTTTTGCTGCTCATCAATCACATAGCAAAGTAGAACCCTTTGCTAAGGGACATAATGGACACAAAGCAAAGAAAGCATCTCCGAAGGGCAGCAAAAACGGCCATGAGAACGGAAAGAAAGGTGGTGGTGGGATTAGTATGCTTCTTAAAGGCATGTTTGGAAAGAAGGCTGGTGGCGGAAATATTGGTAATGTAGGAAAGAGTCACAATATGGCAGGAAAAAATCACAATGAGGGCGGGAAAAATAGTGGGAAAAACGGCAAATTTGTAGACGGTGAAGGTAAAAACGGCAAAACAAATGGCAAGGGTGGTGGTGGTGGAAAAAACAACGATAGCTGGAGTAAGAAAGGGGGAGAGAATTTTGATCGAGGTCCAAAGTCGGATAAAAAACAGCACGATCAGTTCAATGAGATGAATGAGAATCATAGAGAAGGTGGTAGGATTACGGTTCCAATAGGCCAAGTGGGGGATTTTCAAGGAATGCAGAGGCCGGTAGCCATGAATAATAATATAGGGCATTTCGGAGGGGGGCCTGGACAGGGGATCCACCCTGCTTATAACCAACAGCAAATGGCGCATATGATGATGATGATGAATCAAAATCAACTGAGGCATGACGGCGCCTTCCAACCTTCGATGTACGCAAGACTGCAGCCTGCCATGAATTATGGACCACCACCTATGGCGGCTAATAATGACCAATATACTCATATTTTCAGTGATGAGAACACTGAGAGTTGCAGTATCATGTAAATTTGTTTGTCATGGATTTTGGTTTTCTAGAGTTTTTGTTCTGATTCACCGGCAAGACAGAGTTTACAAGTCAATGTTAGTTAACATAGGTGTTATGCTTATTAGTACTTGTTTATTTTTTTTGTTAGGAATTGGGTTAGGGTCGCACATGTTGGCTGATGATATCCAGCTAATACATCTAACTCTGGTTAGCGTTTGAATTTAATATAGACCAGTATGGAATCACCTTATATGTATATTCCGTTTCCCAGTTTGAAGAATCAATTGAATATGTGCGTAAATGCATGCATAACTTGTAGAAAATATATTAGTTTTGTCAAAAGAAAGCTCAACTTTGAAGGCAGTAATAATTTTAGTTGAGTTGACATTTCAAATCGTTGTGATGTTCAATTGACAAAACAAGTATTTATAGAAGATTACATTAAATAGAAATGGCAAGAGTTTAAGAACGAAGAGTGGATCCACTTTAAGGACTCAAGCCCATTGGGTTTAGATGGAAAAAATATAACATATGCCGGGTTGTGAACAGGCCTAGACATTTATTATAAGAAAGGGATAGTAAAGACGTGGAAATGGCTGGTTTTAGCCTTTTAACAAATAGGAATGTTTTTTTTTCCTTTGACTAGATTCAAGCTTTAAAAAAAATAATAAAAGCTATTCATTTCCATTTTTCAATTATACCCTCCAAGTTAAGCCTTTAGAAAATAAACACAAACATGAAGTTTGAAATTCAATCAAAATGAAAAAAAAAAAGAAATATGGAAGAAATACTGAAGCAACACATTAACGAAAAAAGAAGAAAAAGAAAATGAATAAGAAAGAGAATTTTCATCTCAAAGACAACTTGAAGCTACTAGTATATTTCTCAATCGACTTCTAAAGGAAATAAACATTGATTATCTATTATCATTTCTATAACACGACTAAATTCGTTGTGAAACGACTATAGTCTTATTTTTAAATGATTGTAGTCTATATACAAGACTACAATCATTTTTATAAAGTATTTTTTTTTATAAATTATAATTAGTTGGAATCAATTTGCATTATTATCTGAACGACATAATGCAAATCATTGTACCGTATTTTATATTACAATCATTGTATACAATTTATCGTGTTCTACTAACAATATCCAAGTGTACTGTATTTTTTATTCTAAATATTCGACTTACAATAATCTTCGATAATAAGACTTATACCATTATATGAATAAAATAAATTATAATTATAACATTTTAGTTATGTCTGGCTTGATTTCAGACTATTTCGTCAAAAAAAGTATAGAAAAATAAATAATACAAAAAAGATATGCAAATTTACCAAAAGAGTTGTTTTGCAAGACTAGTCATTTAAAAAAAAATGACGAGTCTTTTGGAAAAGACTGTAGTCGTTTTCATAAATTGTAATAAATTCAAATTAATTTGCATTATTATCTGAACGACATAATATTAACTATAAAAATAATATACTTGATTTACATTCTAAGTATGTGACTTAAAATAATGTGGAGAATGTAACTCTAATATTTTAATGAATAAGATGATGAACATCATTATATACAATTCATCGTACTCTATTAACAATGTCCAATGTATCTGTATTTGAGATTCTAAATATTCGACTTACAACAATATCCGATAATAAAACTCCTAACATTATATAAATAAAACTAAATCATAATTATAACGTTTTAAGTCATGTCTGACTTGATCTCAAACTATTTCGTCCAAAAATTTATAGAAAAATTAATAATACAAAAAAGATATGCAAATTTACAAAAACAACTAGAGTTGTTTTACAAGACTATAGTCATTTTTGTAAAATGACTTGAGTCTTTTTGAAAAGACTATAGTTGTTCTATCAAGACGACTATAGTCAGTCAATTTTACAAGATTATAGTCATATTAATAAATGGTAATAAATTCAAATTAATTTGCATTATTATCTGAACGACTAATATTAGCTATAATAATATACTATGTTTTACATTCTAAGTATGGGACTTGAAATAATTTGGAGAATATAACTCTAACATTACAATGAATAAGATGATGAACATCATTATATATGTTAGGGCGATTTTTTTATTGCCCAAAATAATTTCCTAAATTATAAAGATTGGATTTTGATTTGTTTTGCCTTTCTAGACTTATGATATATTTAGGACTTTTTAGATAAGGGAAGAAATCATATTGATATGATATTGATATATTAGGATTCTTGATAGTTATCTTGTTTCCTAACATAAGTGATTTACTTGTCATATATTTGTATATATCTTCTTTCCTTGTGTATTAGGTCTCTTGAAGGGTTTGGACGCCTATATAAAGAGAAGATGACGTCCATAATGATCACACAAGAAATACATCAGATATACAAGAATCTTGAGAGAGTTAAGAGTCATACAAGCACAAGGAGTCTTGCTGCCCTGAATGCGATCTCGAATGTGACTACATCTGAGATCACATTCAGCCCTGCAGTTGTGTTTGTTAGGTTTTTTATCCATTGTTTTTGTTTTGTGATTAACAAAGTCCACATATGTCGATTGTTGGATGAGTTGAATTACATAGATTAGATATACTCTAGATAGGAGTTTTTCGTTGAATTTCTGCTAGTTGGATTTGAGTATTTTTGTATACGGAATCAAACTATTTTTACTAGTGGAAAGTTTTGCCATATTGGCACGTCTACAAGCTTGTTGGCTTGTAGACAATTTTTATTTCGTGTGTCTCTTTATTGTTTTACAAAATTCCGCTGCATGTGATTGTGAATGTGACCACATCTGCAATCACATCCTTACTCTGCAAAACTTTTGGTAAATATCCGTGCTATAATTCTTTCAATTGGTATAAGAGCCTACACTTGACGACACTAAGTGTTGATCCTGAGTGTTTGTTAGCATGGGTATTCAAAATAACCCCACTTTTCGTCCCCCCATTCTTGATGGCTCCAATTACTCTATTTGGAAAGTCAAAGTTCGAGCCTACATCAAATCAATTGATGAAAGGGCCTGGCGTACAATCTTTACCAGGTGGTCACCTCCAAAACTCATCGATATGGATGGTGACTACAAGGACAAAGGAGAAATCGATTGGACTAATGATGAATTAATTTTGTCCAATTACAATTCTAAGGCTTTGATGGCAATCTTTGGTGCTGGGATCAAAATATGTTCAAAATCATTGCTAATTTTCTTTGTGGCCAAAGATGCATGGGATACTCTGCAGTTAATGAGGGATCTGCAAGTGTGTGAAAAACCAAACTTAGGTTGCTCACCAATAGGTTTGAAAACCCGAGAATGCGTGAGGATGAGAATATCACCACTTACAATGCCAAACTGTGTGATATAGCCAATGAAGCTCAAGCCCTAGGTGAACCCATCTCAAATGAGAATCTTGTGAGCAAAATGTTGAGATCTCTTCCCATTAGGTATAATATCAAAGTTTCATCCATAGAAGAAGCCCATGATGTGTCCACTTTAAGTCTCGAAAGACTTGCTGGCATTCTTCAAACCTATGAGATGAACATGGCTCAACAGATGGAGAGTTTGGGTCACAAAGTTGCTTTTCAAATTGAGTCTCCTTTTCAACTTGAGTCCCAATGTACAAATGATTTTACTGACCTTACCTATGAGATCGAAAAATCTGATCTAGGAGATGATTCTATGGCCATGTACTCGAAAAAGTTTGATAAGATTCTTAAGCTCAAAAGTCAGAAAAAGTCTCAAAATTTCACCAAACCTTTTAAGTCTGAGTCAAGCAAGTTTCCTCAAAAGCACACCTTTGATAAAAGTCAAGAACATTTTTCTGGTGATAAATCGAACAAATCTGACAATAAAACTCTAGACTCCATTAGGTGTAGGGCATGTACTGGGTATGGTCACTATGCTGCCCAATGTGCTAATACTCTTATGAAAAAGGGAATGAGCCTGACTGTGACCTTGAGTGATAACGAATCTGACAGTGAGAAGAATGAACAGGAAGAAACCAAGGTTCTGACCACTTTGGTGAAAGATCGAAAGTCTCTCCAAATAAATCCTTCAGGTGTCGCCAGAGGTGTGGCCCGAGATGTTATCACACCTTCACTAATCACATCTGAGGTCACATCTGATGAACATGATCTCTTATCTGTCTCTAACCTTTTTTGTTACAATTCTACCTCTGTTCCTGATTATGTTGAACAGGATGATGAATCTGATGATGAAAGTCTGGAGGACACATACGCAAATCTTTACAAGGATTGGCTGAAAAGGGTTAAAGTGAACGAGATGCTGAAAAAGGAGAATGATCGACTCATGAAGGAGAATGATGATCAAAGAGAAGTGGTTACCAGGTTGGAGGCCTCTCTTACAAAGAAAGAACTTGAGTTCGAAAAGGTAAAGTCTAAACTTGAAGAGTCTCTTGAAAGCATGAAAAAGTTTATTTCTGGGTAGTGATGATAAGACTGGCCTTGGTTATAAAACTCCAGTTTTTGTAAAAGCAAAAGAATAAGGAGAATCCTCAGATTCCTCCAACAATCAAAAGATTTTTCCCAGAAGTCTAAACCACGGAAACGACACTTTATCTGTCATTATTGTCGGCTCCTGGACACATAAAACCATTTTGTTATAAATCAAAATCGGATTTAAGGTCCGGGCGTCGATGTCATCGCGGATGTTACGACATCCTCGTAATCATTTTTCAAAATCATGCGGGTCAAAAATCGATGTTAAATGTCATGTTATCTATACTTCCTTGAGATCTAACATTGCGGGATCTTGGTACTTCGATAGTGGATGCTCATGACATATGACAGGTACCTTGGAGTATTTATCTGACTATGAAGTCTATAATGGTGGCAATGTTACCTACGGAGGTGGAGCCAAAGGGAAGATTGTTGGGAAAGGGACGCTGAACATTGAAGGACTACCCAAGCTTCGAAATATGCTTCATGTAGTTGGTCTTAATGCTAATCTCATCAGCATAAGTCAACTATGTGATGATGATCTTTACGTAAAGTTCAACAAAAATTCTTGTGAAGTGTTTGATGAAGCTGACAAGTGTATCCTTACTGGCTTGAGGTCGTCTGACAACTGCTATCAGTATTGTAATGAGCAACTCTGTAATAGGGCACACACTAATGACACTGATTTGTGGCATCAAAAATTAGGTCACGTTAGTCATAAAAAGCTAATGGAACTTGTAAAATTTGAAGCTGCTAATGTTTGCCTAAACTATCTACGAAAAGTGTCAGTGTGTGTGAAAGTTGTCAAAGGGGTAAACAAAAGAGAGTGTCGCATCAAATGACATCACATTTCCACACCACTAGATGTCTGGAGTTAGTTCATATGGATCTCATGGATCCTATTGAGGTTGAGAGTGTGGGTGGTAGGAAGTACTCTTATGTGATTGTCGATGATTTTTCACGTTATACGTGGACTTATTTTTTACGTGAAAAATCTGAAACTTTTGATTTCTTTAGAAGCTGGCATAAAAAGGTTTGTAACTTGTATAATTTAACTGTTGCCAGAATTATATCGGACCATGGTAAAAAATTTGAGAATTTTTCCTTCTCATCCTTCTGTGATAGAAAGGGAATTTCTCATGAATTTTCCGCACCTAAAACTCCGCAACAAAATGGAGTGGCAGAAAAGAAAAATCGTACATTGCAAGAGATAGCCCGTGTTATGCTTAGTTCAAAAAACTTTCTAAAAGGTTTTTGGCTTAAGCTCTGAATACTGCTTGCCATATAGCTAATCGTGTGTATTTGAGGCCTGGATGTTCTATGACCCCGTATGAAATACTTATGGGAAAGAAACCTAACCTCAAATATTTTCATGTTTTTGGGTGTGTGTGCTATGTCCTGAATGATCGTGATAATCTTGGTAAATTCGGTTCCAAAAGTGACAAGTGTCTTTTTCTAGGCTACACTTCAAATAGTCATGCCTATCGGGTTTATAATCTTCGTACTAAGACGATCATGTAATCTGTAAATATTGTCTTTGATGATCTCTCAGATATTGCAGGTAAGAGTGAAGAAGATGATGTTGTGGATCTGCTCGAGTTTGTTGAGACTGCCCCAGCAAAGGATGTAGGCATAAATGTGACGGAGAATGCGATCAAGTCCCATCCACAAATTTGTCTTAAATGCGAGAACCAAATGTGACGGCATCTGAGCCCACATCCGTGCCTGCTGCAGCTGAGTCAGACTCTGACTCTGACTTTGAACCTGTTGATGAAACTAATAATTCAATCGTGGATCGTGGCAGTGACATACCTACAAGGATTCAGAAAAATCACCCTACGTCTCAGATCATTGGTAACACTACTGATGATATTAAGACAAGAGGGAAAGGTAGAGTGAATTATCGTGATATGGTAAGAATGGTTTGCTTGTCTACTGATTGTACCAATGTGAGAACATGTTGTTTTGTGTCCAATGTTGAACCTAAAAATGTTGTTGAAGCGCTTAAAGATGAATTTTGGATACATGCTATGCAAGAGGAACTAGATCAATATGTCAAAAATGATGTGTGGTTTTTAGTCCCTAGGCCAGATGATGTTAATGTGATTGGGACAAAATGGATTTTTAAAAATAAAACGGATGAATCTGGAAAAATTGTTCGCAATAAAGCTCGATTAGTCGCTCAAGGGTACACACAGGTTGAGGGGGTGGATTTCGATGAAACCTTCGCTCCTATAGCCCGTATTGAGTCCATACGCTTGTTGCTTGCTATTGCATGTTACTTCGGTTTAACTCTTCACCAAATGGATGTCAAAAGTGCCTTCTTAAACGGTTTTCTAGAAGAAGAAGCTTTTGTTGAACAACCTAAAGGCTTTGAGGACCCTTTTAAGCCTAACCACATGTATAAGCTTAAAAAGGCTCTCTATGGTCTCAAACAAGCCCCTAGAGCTTGGTACGTTAGGCTAACTGAGTATCTTCTTCAAATTGGGTTTAAACGTGGTGAAGTTGATAAAACCTTGTTCATTCAAAGGAAAAAGCACGACATCATGATTGCTCAAATCTCTGTCAATGACATTGTTTTTGGTTCCTCCTCTGATAAATTGTTAAAGGAATTCATTGCTTGCATGTCCTCCACTTTTGAAATGAGTATGGTGGGTAAGTTAAGTTACTTCCTAGGTTTGAGAATAAAACAATTAAATGAAGGAATTTTTATCTCATAAAGCAAGTATGCTAAGAATCTTGTGAAAAAATTCGAGCTTGAAAATGCCTCTCACTTGAAGACTCCCATGGGGTCGAGTCAAAAGTTGAGTAAAGAAGATGTGGCTGAGAGTGTTGACCACACCTTGTATAGAAGCATGATAGGAAGTTGTTAGAGATTTTTCTAACCGCAAGTCTATGGTGTCAAGTTTTAATATAGAGTAGTAAGGTTGTCGAATCCACAGGGAATAATTATCGAATTATTGCTAAGTACTATAATATAGTAGTCTAACTTTATTTAGAAATTCAATAATTGATGGAGTTGATTATACTAAAAATACTAAAAATAAATTAAGACTATGAAAATATCAATGATTTTATCCAAATGATTAAATGAATTCTAGAGGTATGATGAATCTAGTTATCCCTTATGTTGTCAATATGGTTTATCAATCAACAATTATCAATTTATAAGTCAAGATTTCTACAATAATCATTCCCTTTCTCAAGTGCCAATGATTTTAGATTCAATTGGGAAATCAATATCTCTATAAAAATCACCAATCAAAATCTCAATAAAAGCTATGAATCTTGATAAATGACTTCAAAGGATTCACAAATCTCTCAATTCTATGAAATCCTAGGTTATGCTATTCCAAGGTCATGTATTCAATTACCTCTCTCAAGTGTCAAATCAAATACACCAAACAATCTAAATTATTGATCAAGTAATTTAGAAGCAATAGATCTAAATAGCACAAATAAATTGATAGATCTAGATTGACAAACCACAATCTCAAAACATAAGTTCAAACATAGATTACATCAATCCTCTAGAATTATAGTGTTTAGCTCATAATTAAAGAAAATGAATCCATGAAAATACAACAATACATCTTACAAGATATGAAGAAAGCAACAAAAATAAGAACAAGAGTTGAGGGATCTTCTCTATTTCTAGATGATAGAAGCCTCCATCTTCTTCTCCAAATTCTTCTCAAAATGCTCAAATTCTTCTTCCTTGTCTTGTAGTTGTTTTATTGCCTTCCCAAGGGTTCCAAGATCCCCTAATTTCAAGCCCCAAGGATGGTATTTATAGTACACAAAAGTCCAAGAAGGGTAGGTGAACATAGGTTTTTCCGCCCCGGTGACTGCGGCGCCAAAGAATCTCGTCCCGATTTATCGCACGGCGCTGCGGCGCCGCGCACATCGCCGCCAACTTATCGCACGGGCGATGCGGCGCTGCGCATGGCGCTGCGCGCCCCATCATTTCTTCCGCACAATTGCCGCCCGCAGCGCCCATGCCTCGCTTCCGAACTCTCATTCCCACATCACGGGCGCCAGGCAGCTCGGGCCGGGAGCTGCAGCGCCCGCCCGTCCTTGGCCAAAGTGCAATTTTTTCCTTCTTTCTACGCGATTTCTTCTTTCTTCAAGCCGTTTTTCACCGTTTTCTTCATTTCTCGGCTACCAAATCTGTATTGACTCTACATCGACTCTAATTGAAATAAATAGGACTCTAACGACTCTAAAAACACCCAAAATAAAACCAAATTCTACTCTAAAATATCAAATAAGTTGGTAAAATACCAACTTAACAAATACCCCCAAACTTAAGCTATTGTTTGTCCTCAAACAATTATAACTCCAAAATGAAAGACAAACAAAACAACAACACAAGCAACTACAGAACTCCATAAACCAATAAAATTTGTCTAAAAACTCATTTCACTATCAATCAAGCATGCATTTTATCATTGTGATCAAAAGTGTTGAATATTCATGAAAATTCCGTTTACATTATTCAAATTGATTTACGCAATCAAATGTTATCAAGATGATCCACTTCTAAGTATCAAAAGATAATGACTACCGGATTCCATAGGCTTGTTATTCCCACTAATCTCCACTAATGTAGGCTAATATAACACATGGATCAATAGGACTTCCAAAGCTTGTAATGTGGCTTAGGGTCGGGTAGGAAAATTTAGGACTAAGTGGCTCAACTCACCCAAACACACAATTACCTCTTCAAATCACCAATTGCCAAACAAAATGGCTACCTTCACTTTTGTTGAATTTTCAATTATTCTCCCTTTACGAGCCTCTATTTTCAACAATTATTTTTTTCGAGACCCCCAAACTTGATCTTTTGCATATTTTAACACATGGGGTTTCATTATTTCTTTTTCTCGGCAACTTCATGCGAATGAACATCTACTTTTCTTATCACATCCTCCTCAACCTTCAATCATTTTGTGTGTATGAGTGATGGGTAATTAGGATTTTCACATATAAGCTCAAGGTAAAAAAATTGGTTGCCAAAGAACAGGTTTAATAGGCTCAAAAGGGGACACTAGTGAAATTATATCGTACAAGGCTAGTCATTTTGGCTCTAGCTTTTATTCAAAGATGGCCTAAATCATTTCCTTATGTTATTTCACCTAGGATTTCGTCTCAATTAGTGATCAAACAAGTTCTAGAATCCGGTGGGATCATACAAGCAACACTCGACTTCATTAATCATTTTCAAATAAGTTAACAGAATTATGCATGAATATGAAATCAATGAAGCAAAATATAGATCACCACTTAAAAGCATGCTTTCGTGACAGTTCAACTCGCAATCAACAAATCTACTTAGTCATGTAGTTCTATAGTTCAACAAACTACCCGACTCGACTCAACTCGATTTTTTTTTTGACACGACTCACTCTGATACGACTCAAAATACACAAATAGACACAAATACAGATTACACCCCCCAAACTTAAATTGAACATTGTCCTCAATGGAGAGTGAGAAAACTTTCCTGATAGCCGGAGCACTTAGGACTCCTCATCGGAGTCGTGTGGTGAAAAATGAGCAATAGGACCCTTGGCGGTGGTATTGGGAACTAGAATTGCGGGTGTGTCGGCTATATATCCGGCAAGTACTCGGTTGTGCTCATTCTCATATTCTTCTCGTGCTTGCTCTGGGCGTTGCTCGCCTACAAAAGCCCTTCTCAATTCTCGTACTTCACGAACTAGTGCGTCTCAAGAGTCATTATGTGAGCGTCTAGAACGAGAACGTCTTGCCGCCGAACCGGATGGAGCGTCAATATTCGTGGTTGGGCATGAGTATCGGGCTCAATAGCTGGTAGAGCAAATTCGGGATGAAGAATATATCCCGCACCGCCGGATTAGGCACACCGCCCGCCCACTTGTCATAAGAAGCAATAGTAGCGAATCTATGGGTCCCTTAGGATTTTCCAATGGCTCGAAGCTATCCCATGTAACACCCTCCTCTTTACATAACCCACAAATTAAACTCGGTAAGATTAGTCCCCCTGTTTTGGGTTGTAGCATTTTGTTATGAAGGGACGTTGCAATAATTACCGCTGGGTCGAATTGTATGTCAGTAAGTATTGCATTTAGAAGATGAGCTCGTTCCTTAGTTACATCACTAACATGCTTGGTTGGTATCAAGTTGTTGCATATGAAGTGGTACCAAGCTCGCCCATATCGACTAAGACTCGTGTGCGGAAAAGCAGTAGCACCTCCCACTACTTTTATATGACGTACCACAGTTCCAGGCCGGCATAAGGTATTACAAATCTCCTCCATACTTGGTGGTTGTGAGATAAATTCAACGTACGGTGAGTGATCCACCTCCGGGAGTCCATAATATTCTCTTATCGCTATTGAATGAGTGTATACCTTGTTTACTTCACGTACGAAAACCTCTGAGTTATAGCCATTTTTGGTCTTTGCATTTGCATAAAACTCTTTGACTATATTCGGTGCGAATGGTCTAGGTTATGCACAAAGTTTTTTCCATTGCTTCTGATGTATCATTTGTGCAAGTTCACCATCATTCAGCCCCGGTTGTAACCCCCGTTCCGCGGTTATGCTCTTTATGCTTAATTTCTCATAAAAAAGATTTTGTGCCTCTAAGCTTACGAAACGACTAGTATCATATTCCTCGGAGGTACTCGCCACCTTTTTGCCCTTGCTTGCATTCTTTGTTCTTGGCATTGTAATTGACTTGAAAATCACCTGAAAAATGACACAAGCAACATAGCACATAGGACACACAATACGAGTTAGGGGTTAAGAATTTTGCAACAACTCAATAATTATGCATCTTTGTCATCAATTCATGATTAAATAACCTTTAGTACACAATGATGACAAGAATCAAATGACTAGGTGTAATATTTTTCATTGAGGCATTTTAACAAACACCTTGTAGGCATATATGCAAAGAAGAGATGAACACCACATTTGAAATTCAATTCATGCCCATTTTTCAACACCAATCAATTCAAGCACAATATTATTCATATATCATCACAATTTATCAAGAATTTATCAAGAATTTCGAAATTATAATGATAATGAAAATTCCCACATTTTGAACCCAAGCTTGAAAATTTGAAGAAAATTGGTGTACAATTGAAGCTCACTTACCCAATTGATGAAGAAGATGAAGATGATGATTAAGTTGCTCAAATGCCCACTTGAATGGTGTATAAGTGAAAGCAAGGTGGGAATTTTGTAGAAAAGATCAAGAAGAGGCGTGAGTGGGTGTATTTGTGTTTTGCAAACTAACTAAGGCTGAATTAGCCTTTTATTTCACCCAACAAGTCGGGCGGCTGCGCTAGGGGGACGGCGGCTAGGCGGCAAGATACCGCACAACCCTTGTCACACCATTTGTTTGCCATGCGGCTTCCAGGCTTTCCAGTAAAATTCAGTTCACTCCCGCCCGTATTTTCAATTTTTTTTTATTTTATTTTAAATTTAAAAATCACAATTTAACTAAAAATTTAAAAATCACACACAAATTAATTCACACAAAAATCACACCAAAATTCAAATAAACACCCAACAAACTTAAAAAAAAATAAAATCACACAAAAATTCGATCACACGAAATTCACTTGGGTTGCCTCCCAAGAAGCGCTAAATTTATAGTCGTTAGCCGGACTCAACTATTCGGACTCAAGAAATTTCATCACCAAGTGGAAGATTTAAAACCTTCCTTGCTTCGTTCCAAAATAATGTTTCAATCGTTGTCCGTTTACTTGGAACGAATTCCCATCGTTTCCTCTCAACTCGACGGCACCATAGGGAAACAAACGTTCAACCACAAATGGTCCGGACCATCGTGATTTGAGTTTACCTGGAAAGAGTTTCAATCGAGAATTAAACAATAACACTGTTGGCGGGTAAGAATTCACGTCGCGAGAATCATTTGATCATGCCATTTTTTCGTTTTTCTTTATACATTTTGGCATTTTCATATGATTCTTGACGAAATTCTTCCATTTCGTTTAATTGAAGTAATCGGTTTTCACCGCCTCTTTCAAGTTAAAATTCAATTTCTTAATTGCCCAATAAGCTCGATGCTCAATTTCAACTGGCAAATGGCACGCTTTAACAAACACCAATCGATATGGTGACATACCAATGGGTGTTTTATAAGCCGTCGATAAGCCCACAAAGCATCATCGAGCTTTTGTGCCCAATTCTTTCGATTAAAACTCACCGTTTTTCAAGAATTTGTTTCACTTCACGATTGGAAATTTCGAAACTTGACCATTAGATTGAGGATGGTAACCAAGCGCAATCTTATGACGCACACCAAATTTAGCAAGAAGGTTGTTAAATAATTTATTACAAAAATGCGTACCTTCATCACTTACAATAGCTCGAGGAGTACCGAACCGAGTGAAAATATGCTTGTCCAAGAATTTGAGTACTACCTTAGCATCATTTGTTGGTGTAGCAATCGCCTCAACCCACTTGGAGACATAATCAACCGCAAGCAAAATGTACAAATTTCCATAAGACGCGGGAAATGGCCCCATAAAGTCAATACCCCATACATCAAACAACTCCACCTCCATTATGTTTGTCAAAGGAAGCTCATGACGCCGTGAAATATTAGCAACCCTTTGGCATCGATCACAAGTCTTCACAAAGGCATAACAATCCTTGAATAATGTTGGCCAATAAAAACCAGATTGTAGTACCTTTGCAGCTGTTCGGGTTGGCCCGAAATGTCCCCCATAAGATGATGAATGACAATGTTGAAGAATCTCTCTAATTTCTTCCTTAGGAACACAACGGCGAATGATAGAATCCGCGCATCTCTTGAACGATGCGGATCATCCCACAAATAAGACTTAACATCATGTAAGAATTTTTCTTTTGGTGTGAAGTCAAGTCCGTGGCAAAACTCCTCCGAGGTAATTAACAAAATCTGCGTACCAAGGTAATGATGTCTCGGCACACATAATTTGTTCATCGAAAATGATTCTTTTATTGGACTCTCAATCACCTCGTAAGGTTGCTCAAGGCGGGATAGATGATCGGCAACCCCATTCTCGCTTCCTTTTTTATCTCGAATCTCAATATTAAATTCTTGCAAGAGCAAAATCCATCGAATTAACCGAGGTTTTGCATCCTTTTTGGAGAAAAGATATCGGATTGCCGCATGATCCGTGTAAACAATCACCTTTGTACCCGATAAGTATGCTCGGAATTTATCAAATGCAAAAACTACCGCCAACATCTCTTTTTCTCGTGGTGGTGTAGTTTTGTTGGCGTTGTCCATGGTCTACTTGCGTAGTAAATAGCTTTAAAAATTCTCTCGCCTTTGACCAAGAACGGCACCCACGCATAATCACTTGCATCGCACATGAGCTCAAATGGTTGAGTCCAATCCGCACTATCATAATCGGAGTGAAACGAGTGCCTTTTTTATCCTTCAAATGCCTCGCAAACACAACTCATCAAAGCAAAAGATAGCATCTTTTTCAAGGAGATTACAAAGTGGTTTAACAATTTTTGAAAAATCTTTTATGAATCTACTATAAAATCCTGCATGCCCTAAAAAGCTTCTTATGCCTTTCACATTTGAAGGTGGGGGTAGCTTTTCAATAGCCACAACCTTCGCCTGTCAACTTCCAAACTCGTAAAGAAATACGATGTCCAAGTACAATCCCTTCTTTGACCATAAAGTGACATTTTTCCCAATTGAGTACAAGATTAGTTTTCTCACAACGTTGCAAAACCATAGATAAGTTATGCAAACAAAGGTCAAAAGAAGTACCAAAAATGAAAAAATCGTCCATAAAAATTTCCATGATTTCCTCAACCATACCATGAAAAATCGCCATCATACACCTCAAAAAGTAGCGGTGCATTACATAATCCAAATGGCATCTGCGAAATGCAAAAGTACCATATGGACATGTAAAAATAGTCTTTTCTTGATCTTCGGGGCAATGGTGATTTGATTGTATCCGAATAGCCATCAAGAAAACAATAATATTCGTAACCGCCAACCTTTGTCAACATTTGATCAATAAAGATGAGGGAAAATGATCCTTACGAGTAGCTTTATTCAATTTTCTATAGTCAATACATACTCGCCATCCTGTGATGTGATTCGTGTAGAAATTAATCCATTGTTATCATTTTTCACAATCTGTCATACCTCCCTTTTTAGGGACAACTTTGTCTTAGGACTCACCCATGAACTATCGAAAATGGCATAAATAATACCGCCTTTAGCCACTTTAAAACCTCATTTCTCACGACTTCTTTCATTGCGGGATTAAGTCGTCTTTGGTGTTCAATAGATGGTTTATAAGATTCTTCCATTAAAATTTTGTGCATTACAATGGAAGGACTTATACCTTTCAAATCGAAATATACCAACCCAAGGCCGACTTATGTTCACGAAGCACATGCAACAACTTATCCAATTCGGATGAAGATAATGAAGCGAAAACAATTACCGGGTAAGTTTTATCTTTTCTCAAAAATGCATATTGAAGATGTTCCTGAAGTTCCTTTAGTTCTAAAGTACCTTTCGGAATATTTTCAATATTGGCATTTTCTAATGCTTCCTTTTGTTTTTCTTTTACAATTTCTTTAGCCTCAAGGGAGAGAATAAATTCAAGCAAATCAATATCATCACTATCTTCCTCATCACATTTCATTATTGAATTAATCAAACAATGTTCTAACGGATCTTTTAAATCTTGTTTTATAACTTCCGTTTGATCACATTGTTCGATCTTATCAATAAAATGACATATGTGAGGTTCCTCTTGAAATTTCATTGCTTTATAAATGTTAAATAGTACCTCATCATCATTTACCCGTAATGTTAACTCTTCTCATTGCACATCAATTAAAGCTCGTCCCGTTTCTAGAAAAGGTCTCCCAAGAATCAATGGTATTTCATGATCTTCCTCCATATCCAACACCACAAAGTCCGCCAGAAATATGAATTTATCCACTTTGATCAACACATCTTCAATCACTCCTCTTGGATAGGTGAGTGATCTATCGGCTAATTGCAATGTGATGGTGGATGGCGTTATTTCTCCAAGGCCAAGTTTCCGAAAATGCAGAACAACGGCATAAGATTAATGCTAGCACCTAAATCACAAAGAGCTTTATTAAAATAAGAATCACCAATAGTGCAAGGGATAGTGAAACTCCCGGATCTCTTAATTTTTGTGGTAGCTTTCTTTGCAAAATGGCGCTACACTCTTCCGTGAGATTGACCGTCTCATATGCTTCCAACCTTCTCTTTCTCGACATCACATCCTTCATGAATTTTGCATAGTTTGGCATTTGCTCGAGTGCATCGGCAAAATGGATGTTGATGTGAATTTTCTTGAATATTTCCAAAAACTTGGAAAATTGAGCATCCAACTTTTTCTTCTGAAATCTCTGTGGAAAAGGAAGAGCATTTGGCAACACATTATCAGAATTGGAAATTGGTTTTACCTCAATTTTTGCCTTTTCTGATTGCTTATCAATGCCCTCTTCATTTTGAAGTGTTTCAGAGCTTGCTTCTAGTTCTTTGGTGGCATGAACAGGCATCTTTGGTTCATCATATTCCGTCCCACTTCTCAACTTAATGGCCTTGCAATGTTCCCGTGGGTTCACCTCGGTGTTACTTGGAAACGTATCAACTTTCTGTTGTGAATTAATAGCCGTGGCCAATTGATCCACATGTGTCCCCAAAGATTTGAGATGACTTTCAATTGTTGTAACCCTTGAACCCAGATTTTCTATGTTAGAATCGGCTTTGTTCATCCTTGCTCTTGATTCTACAAGGAATGAACTAATTAATTCCTCCAAAGATTGCTTTTGTTCTCCCACATGTGTGCTCGTACTTGCTTGATTCTGATATCCCGGAGGTGGTTGCAACACATTTCTCGTATTGCTATATGAGAAGTTTTCATGATTGCGAAGTCCCGGATGATAATGTGTCGGTAATTGATTCCCTCTATTGTTGAAACCCCGATTATTCACATAATTCGCTTGTTCCGTATTGGGATTCACAATTTCTTGACTTATCTCCATGACTGCCTCCGATTGTTGTTTTCCACCTGGACTTAGTGTAGCAATTTGCTTTGACAAGGCGGAAATTTGAGAGGCCAATGCGGACATAGTATCAAGTTCAAGAACACCAACAACTTTTCTTGGCGTAGATCTTTCGAGACGGCCATTGATAACTATTGGCAGCCATTTCTTCGAGTAAAAAAGCATGGCTTCACTTGGAGTTTTAGCCATCAATGTACCTCCCGCAAAGATCTATAATAGTTCTTGAATGCCCATTCATACCATTGTAGAAATATTGAACCTTTTGCCAATCTGCGTACCCGTGTTGTGGACACCTCCTCAATAATTCTTTGAATCGCTCCCAAGCTTCGTAGAGTGGCTCAAAGTCGAGTTGATGAAATTGAGCAATCTCACTTTTCGGTTGAAGTGTCTTACTAGGTGGAAAGAATTTTGCCATGAATTTTTCAAAGGAGATCATTCCAACTAGTGATACTTCCAGTGGAAAGGTTTGAAGCCACTTGTCTAGCTTTATCACGAAGTGAAAATGGAAATAACCTCAACCGAATAGCTTCATCGGGAACCCCATTCATTTTGATAGTGTCACATATCTCGAGAAAAATAGCTAAATGAGCATTCGGGTCGTCTACGGCACTACCCCCAAACTGATTTTGTTGCACCATGTTTATTAGGGCCGGCTTCAATTCAAAACTATTCGGGCATTGTTCGCCAACCTATCAATGGTGTCAAGTTTTAATATAGAGTAGTAAGGTTGTCGAATCCACAGGAAATAATTATCGAATTATTGCTAAATACTATAATATAGTAGTCTAACTTTATTTAGAAATTCAATAATTGATGGAGTTGATTATACTAAAAATACTAAAAATAAATTAAGACTATGAAAATATCAATGATTTTATCCAAATGATTAAATGAATTCTAGAGGTATGATGAATCTAGTTATCCCTTATGTTGTCAATATGGTTTATCAATCAACAATTATCAATTTATAAGTCAAGATTTCTACAATAATCATTCCCTTTCTCAAGTGCCAATGATTTTAGATTCAATTGGGAAATCAATATCTCTATAAAAATCACCAATCAAAATCTCAATAAAAGCTATGCATCTTGATAAATGACTTCAAAGGATTCACAAATCTCTCAATTCTATGAAATCCTAGGTTATGCTATTCCAAGGTCATGTATTCAATTACCTCTCTCAAGTGTCAAATCAAATACACCAAACAATCTAAATTATTGATCAAGTAATTTAGAGGCAATAGATCTAAATAGCACAAATAAATTGATAGATCTAGATTGACAAACCACAATCTCAAAACATAAGTTCAAACATAGATTACATCAATCCTCTAGAATTATAGTGTTTAGCTCATAATTAAAGAAAATGAATCCATGAAAATACAACAATACATCTTACAAGATATGAAGAAAGCAACAAAATAAGAACAAGAGTTGAGGATCTTCTCTATTTCTAGATGATAGAAGCCTCCAATCTTCTTCTCCAAATTCTTCTCAAAATGCTCAAATTCTTCTTCCTTGTCTTGTAGTTTTTTTTATTGCCTTCCCAAGGGTTCCAAGATCCCCTAATTTCAAGCCCCAAGGATGGTATTTATAGTACACAAAAAGTCCAAGAAGGGGTAGGTGAACATAGGTTTTCCGCCCCGGCGGCTGGCGCTAGCAATCTCGTCGATTTATTGCACGGGCTGCGGCGCCCGCACATTGCTCGCCAACTTATCGCACGGCGCCTGCGGCGCCTTCATCATTTTTCCGCACAATTGCCGCCGGCGGCTGCAGAAGGCGTTGGCTAGCTGCTGCAGCCACATGCTCGCTTCCGAACTCTCATTCCCACGGCGCGCCGGGCCAGTGGCTGGGGCTGCGGCAGCTTGCCCCCCGTCCTGGCCAAAGTGCGATTTTTTCCTTCTTTCTACGCGATTTCTTTTTTTCTTCAAGTCGTTTTTCACCGTTTTCTTCATTTCTCGGCTACCAAATCATTGACTCTCTACATCGACTCTAATTGAAATAAATAGGACTCTAACGACTCTAAAAACACCCAAAATAAAACCAAATTCTACTCTAAAATATCAAATAAGTTGGTAAAATACCAACTTAACAGAAGTTTGTTGTACTTGACTGCCAGTCGTCCTAATATTATGTTCAGTGTTTGTCTTTGTGCTCGTTATCAATCTGATCCCAAAGTTACTCATTTAAAGGCCTTAAAAGGTATTATTCGATATGTAGGGGGCACAACTGATTTGGGAATTTGGTACACTAAAGACACTAACACTAATCTTGTGGGATTTAGTGATTCTGATTGGGCTAGAGATGTTGTTGATCGAAAAAGTACAACTGGTGGATGTTTTTATTTGGAAAATAATTTGGTCTCATGGTATAGCAAAAAGCAAAATTGTGTCTCTCTTTCGACTGCTGAATCTGAATATGTAGCAGTTGGGAGTTGTTGCACACAACTTTTATGGATGAACCAAATGATTGAGGACTATGGTTTGCAAAGTGAAACACTTATTGTCTATTGTGATAATATGAGTGCGATTGATATTTCCAAAAATCCTGTCCAACACTCTCGTACTAAACACATAGATATTAGACATCACTTTATTCGAGATTTAGTTGAGAAAAATATAATTCGAATTGAGTATATTGCTTTATCAAAATCGCTTGCGACATCTTCACCAAGGCTTTGGATTTTGAGAGATTCTCCAATCTAAGGAAGTCTCTCGGTTTGTGTGTTCTCTGAAATGTTACACGATATCACAGCATTGCACATCACATCCGCTGTGACATCCAAATCTGCATCTCTTCTCCTCTCCTCTATTTCTTTTTTATTTTTTTTAGGCATCCCTGCATTGTAAGCTTTCATGCATATCTGCAAAAAGTGGATTGATGGTTCGAACTAGTCACATATATTGTCTCCCTTGGAAAACTGGTGTGAGTCGATCTCTCTAATACAAAAAATTGATGATGATATTGTTCCCAGTAGCTGAGCTGTAAATAAAGTCTTGATCATGCTTGGAGGCTTTCCAGGAAAAAGCTACCAACCCATTGTGTGGCTATTCCTTGTGACCAATTTCTTCAAGCATCCTGCTGTTTACAAAAAAAGAGGGCATGATCATGTGAAAAAGAGCGACCTTTGGCATTTGAGTGAAAGCTCCCTGTTTGGTTAACTCCCTCACGGGACTCGGAAAAATTGAAGAAAACTCGAAAATTTTGATAAGTTGGGATTCCGGATTGCGATTCATTGAATCAGCTAGTATAGGTGTGACTCAAAATGGGACGACATTTGAACCTACATCCATTGCTGCAGCACTTTTCACCTCGTGTGTGTATTTATTCTTTTTCTACATTAGGCATATTAGGTTTTGCATGTCCTGGTGATTTTGGATTCTTTGCTGAGATTTGGTTTCCATATATAATTTGAGGGTGATATTTTTCTCTTCCCAAATCTTGAAAATCTTGATGGATATATTTTGTGGGTTGAACCGATTTGGAGGATCAGGGTAAATCTTTTTTTGATTTTATCACAAGTTGACATAATGTGAACTCTTTATGAACCAGAGTTTGAGATTAATTGGGATCCTGATTCTTTCCTTATTTTTCGATTTTTACCATGAGGAATTCTTTCCTAATTAAAACTCTTCCTATTGTTTCTTGATTAATGTGCCTGATTTTGACTATATTTGAATCCCTATTTTTGCAGGCAATCAAGTGCATATCATCTCACTCTCTCTCACGTCTTTCGAAGCTTTTGTGTGGTTGAATTTTTTTTTTTCTGGTTCAAAGCTTCTCCTCCTCCCCATGGCAAGGTTTGTTTCATCTATCAAGAACCTTTTTGGCAGCCCCAGTAAATCATCTTCTTCCTCGCACAATTCCGAAACCCCCAAGCCTGAGAAATCCATGGAAGGAAGTACTGTTGCAGATGCTGTCAGAGATGAAACCCATCTGACACTGCATCTCAGCCTGCCCATCATCTGCCTTCTTCTCCGATTAAGGAGAGTTCTTTATCGCCAGAGGCCGTTGCAACACCCTCCTCCACTCCCACAGAGGTAATCGCAGAAACCATCACTTCTCCATCTCCAAAAATCACTGCACCCGATTCTGTTCACGATGCCCCTGCATCTTTGCCTGAAGATGTCCCTGCATCTGGGACTGCATCTCCCACTGCTCCAACCAAAGATCCAGGTTTGGATTCCTCTTTACCTGAGCACTCATCCCCTCCAAGTTTGACTCCAACGGCTATCATCCCTATTCCATTCCAAGACGAGGCCCTTGCCTCTGTTCTTCCCGGTGAGAAAAATAATGAAATTGATGTTGACAATCCTCCGGATTTTGAGGTCATTCGCACAGTTCATGGACCTTTGGGAAACCCTAATATGCGCCGTTCGAAAAGGCTTCGTGGTTACTTCCTAGAAGACTTCGAAGATTCCGACTCTACCCCTGAAATTTCTCCAAAGAAGCAAAAGACTGCTGCTGAGGGTACTTCGAAGACAGGGGGAGATGATTTGCCCATTCCTTTTGTCCTTTTTAGTGATTCAGAGGACAATGTGAACCAGTTTGTTGTTTAGCCCAGAGAACGAGTGCAACCCGAGTCCAAAGATAGTGATGATGTGCCTTTCGCACAAATGGTGGAGAGGACCAGAAAGGGCAAAGGTGTGGCCAAGGATGTGACCACATCTCGGCCAACACCCATTGCAAACAGTCAAGTTCAATTCGACGACTCAAGTGATGAAGATTTTGATGCTTCAAAAGAACCAGACCCTGAGATTGATCTTTATGCCATGGTAGAAGAAGTGGGTGATGAAATGATTGCTGAAGAACTAAAGGAGGCTGCTGCTGCAGATGTTGAGAAAGATGTGATGCCATCCGACGACACATCTGATTCTGAGTTTGATATTGCAAAAGCTCACTCCGAGCAATTTTACACAGCTGCTGCCGCTTCCAGGTTTTCATGCTATACTTTCCGTTCCTTTATTGATGAGAAAAATCGAGATTATGAGCACTTTGAGAAGTATAACTTGAATCGATTTTTTGAAGAACGCAATTTGTTAACCACGATTGACACTTTGCACCGCTTTATATTGATTACGTGGTATGTGAGTTTTATGCTAATATGTCTACTCGTATTCTTTGTTCAATCGATCTCATAAGTTTGGGAGAGTATTTGTTCGCAATAAGATATACGAGTTCAGTCCCTCAGTCATTAACCGGTTCTTTGACATGCCTGATTTTGAGAAATGTGAGGTACACTACGATTACAATGAAATGGCTCGATTTCTGACTGGTGGGCGTATGCAAGATTGGCCAGCTCATCCCCAAAAACTTGTCTCCTCTCGCCTGACGTCATTCTATGAGTTTTTGCACAAAATATGCTGTGCAAATTGGTCTCGTTCGAAGAATAATTCCATAGTTACACGGACGCATGCTCGAGTTCTATATCAAATTGGGAAAGGACTGCCATTCAATTTTGGGAAACTGGCTTTCGAAGAGGTCACGTTCTTTGCTACCAGTGAATCTAAATCTTGGTCATTGCCATTTCCCAGCTTGATCTATAAAATCCTAGTGTCGCAAGGTTTTGAGCCCAAGAAGGATGGTCATTTTACCAACCAGTCTGGGGTCTTTCATGTGTCCAGACCACTGCTCAGCCCTCAAAATCGCATTGTTGATTTGCCTCTCATCTATCCAGGAGATGCTCCGCCTGCTCCCACGACTCCGACCTCTGCTGCTTCTCCAGATGTTACTACCCCTGCCCCAGGGTCTGTCCAGGATGTGGCCCCGGATGTGGTTCCGGATGTTGGCCACATTCCTGCTCCCATTTTCTCTAACATTTCATATGTACCTGTTTCTAATGCCTTTTTACATGTCCAACTGGCTTTTGCTGAGCAACAGATTGCTCACTTCACTGCCCTCCGATCTCAGTTGCAACAAATCATTGGCTCTGTTTCTGGCTAAAAAGGGGGAGAGAATTCTACTGCCCCAAGCATAGCTACAGGGGAAGTTATGGAGACTGAGACTCCCAGAATTGATACTCACATTTCTCGAACAGTGCCGAGACACTGCCGGTGTTCTTTGCACCACTGACTCGATAGAATGAAACCGACGAAGGCCTTCAGTTTGATTTTGAAGGACAATTGGACACGAATGTGTCTACTGATGAACTTTATAATATTTGATTTGGGATGTACTAAGACTACTCTTCTGCTAGGTTTACTTGTTTTGTTTGTTGATAACTTGATAAACTCTCGTTTGATAATTTTTGCTGCAGTTATAAATGTGACCTGAAATGTGATCGCATCAGTTTCAGTATTTTTACTCAGCATGATATTCAAGGGGAGTTGTTACACTTAGGGGGAGTTTGTTTGTTCTGTGCTTGATAAGTATTTTGTCCATAAAGGCAAAAAGGGGGAGATTGTTAGGGCGATTTTTTATTGCCCAAAATAATTTCCTAAATTATAAAGATTGGATTTTGATTTGTTTTGTCTTTCTAGACTTATGATATATTTAGGACTTTTTAGATAAGAGAAGAAATCATATTTATATGGTATTGATATATTAGGATTCTTGATAGTTATTTTGTTTTCTAACATAAGTGATTTACTTGTCATATATTTGTATATATCTTCTTTCCTTGTGTATTAGGTCTCTTGAAGGGTTTGGACGCCTATATAAAGAGAAGAGGACGTCCATAATGATCACATAAGAAATACACCAGATATACAAGAGTCTTGAGAGAGTTAAGAGTCATACAAGCACAAGGAGTCTTGTTGCCCTGGATGCGATCTCGAATGTGACTACATCTGAGATCACATTCAGCCCTGCAGTTGTGTTTGTTAGGTTTTTCATCCATTGTTTTTGTTTTGTGATTAACAAAGTCCACATATTTCGATTGTTGGATGAGTTGAATTACATAGATTAGATATACTCTAGATAGGAGTTTTTCGTTGAATTTCTGCTAGTTGGATTTGAGTATTTTTGTATACGGAATCAAACTATTTTTACTAGTGGAAAGTTTTGCCATATTGGCACGTCTACAAGCTTGTTGGCTTGTAGACAATTTTTATTTCGTGTGTCTATTTATTGTTTTACAAAATTCCGCTGCATGTGATTATGAATGTGACCACATCTGCAATCACATCCTTACTCTGCAAAACCTTTGGTAAATATCCGTGCTATAATTCTTTCAATATACAATTCATCATACTCTACTAATACTACCAAGTTTACTGTATTTTAGATTCTAAATATTGAATGTATAGTGAAATATAAGTTAACTAGAAATAAACTTCTAACAATACATGAGTTGGGAGAGGAGTTTCATTACTAAGTATCCAATTGATTGGTTTGAATGAACTAAATAATAATTATAACGTTTTAAGTCGTGTTGGGCCCAATTTAAAACTATTTCATCCAAAAATGTATATAAACGAACATACAATACAAATAAAGATGCAAATTTACATTACCTCCTTCTTGTGGGTGGTCAACTAGAACTTTGATCATAAGGGTCTACACAAACTAGGGGGCTTACAACTAGGGATGGCAGCGAGATGGGTAGACGCAGGTACCCAACCGCACATACCCTAATTTTGATAGGTGTGAGTTTTTTCATGTATTTTGGGGCGTATTTATGGCTAAAATGGCGATTTAACGTGCATAAACTCATGTGAAATGGTTCATATTTTCTCTTTCTGGAAAATATATTATGCTTTGCTCGTTTTGTAGGGATTTAATGATATTTGAAGTAATTTGGAGACAAATACGAGCATTGCGGAGGAAAAATACCACAAATGGTGAAAAACATAGAAGACGCACGGGTAGGGTGCGCGCCTGAGCACCACCCGTGCGTCCCTGGAAAACAAGAACTGAAGGTACGGCAATGCGCACGGGTAGCCCGTGCGTAGACGCACCACCCGTGCGCCATCAAGGATTGAAAATCTCCTTACAAGAATGCGCAATGCGGTAACGGGTAACCCGTCGTCCAGCGCGCGACCCGTCTTATGGTTGGTGAAAAGAGGAATTGCCTACGGCATGACACACGGGTAACCCGTGCGTCCACGCACGGCCCGTGCGTCCCTGCTATACTGCAATATTTTGACAGCAAAATGACCTAGACTTGGAGGGGGTATATAAGCACTTTTGGGGGCGCACACCAGGAATATTCTGATATTTTGGGATCTACAACACAAGACAAAGGTCTATTCTTGGAAGAGGACATCAAGGAGACAATCGGGTTTCATCAGAGCTCAAGGAACGGAGATACATCGAGAGATTGTCGACTTTCCTAAGTTTTCTTGCTTCTCTTGTAGTTTTCACCTTTCATTTTTAGTTGTCATGGCTATGAACAATTTGTCTATGAGTTGTTTGGAAATCATGTGTAGCTAAACTCTTTAGATTTCCGGGTTTTGGAAATAGATTAATGAACTCTTGTTGGATGTTTTAATCTTAGTTGAAGTTATTATCTTGAAGCCTATTTGAGTACTTTGAGCTTATGCTTGTTTTATCACTTGATCAATGATTTAACTTGTTTGATATATTGATTCATAATTCGAGAGATGAGTTTCAATATTAGATCTTGAGTACTCGACACAAATATTTGCATGAATCGAGAGGTTTGTAAACATTTGTGAGGACATTTGATCTTTTGCACTTTTGGGAGTTGAGTACTTCATGTTTAGTAGAGATGCTAGCATAAGTATTTCAATCTACGTTTTATATGCATCTCGAGAGGGAGGATAAAATATCTTCGTGATCGTCTTATAGGAATATTGATAATAACTTGGCTTGGATTAATTCGGACAACAAGAGGGTTATTAATCGAAACCTTAACTCGGAAATCCATTTCATCTTCTTGATACTTCTATCAATTTTGTTATCTTAATTTTGTGTTTTAGTGGTCTAAATTGTCTTTATTTCACAACAACAATCATTAAATTACGATCGTCTAAATAAAAATAAAGCTATCTTAGTTCAATACTTAGTACATAAATTTATTAGTCTCCGTGGATACGACCTTTCTACCATTTTCTATAACGTACACTGTACACTTGCAGTGAGCTAAAAATAAAGGCGAACAAGTTTTTGGCGCCATTGCCGGGGACTAATACAATTTTTGGTGCTAATATTGCGATAGATAGAATTATTCTTAATTTAGACATTTTTATTTTATATTTTGGTTTGACTTTAATTCTACATTATTTGACTTGTTTCTTTTAGTTTGGTCCAGGTAGTGCATGAACACGCGCTCTAGGCGGGGACTTAATACCGCTCATCATTGGAAGTTGAGGCTTTCGCGAGAAGAATCGGTGCTACCACTAGACGGGCGAAAGACAACAAAATCCGATAATGGGGGATTTGGATGAAGAACACAGGGGTAACAATGGGATCAACAAGATCAATGAGTTACCAATACCGGGTAACAATGGAGTAAACGAGTTACCGATACCGGTTCAACAACAAGCCATCCGTGATTACTTTCGACCACAAACGAATCGTAATTACGGTGGTATTGCCCATATTCCAATAAATGCCAACAACTTTGAGCTCAAACCTGATCGATCAATATGGTACAACAGAACCAGTTTGGGGGGTTCGCAACTGAAGATCCTAATTCTCACCTTGATCATTTTATTCAAATATGCAATATGATCAGAATGAATGGAGTCTCGGATGACGCCATAAGATTGTGCCTATTCCCATTCTCTCTGAGGGATAAGGCGAGAAATTGGTTGGGTACTTTGACGCAAGGAAGTGTGAGCACATGGGACGAATTGAGCCAAAAGTTCTTGTTTAAATTCTTTCCACCGAGCAAAACTTTTGCAGCTCAAAAGCGAGATTACTCAATTCCGACAGTTCGACTCGGAGCCTTTGTTGATGTCCACAACTTGGGTTCCCGGAGGATCAACAATTATGTTTCTTCTATAATGGTTTAATGGGGCAAACGAGGGCCTTTGTTGATGCCGCAGCGGGAGGAGCATTATTGGCAAGGTTTCCACAAGATGCCTTGAACCTTCTTGAAGAAATGGCTATGAATAGTTACCAGTGGCCGTCTGAAAGATCCAATGTACAACGAGTAGCCGAAATTTCGGATTCAGACCCGATTAAAGCGTTGACGGCACAAGTGGCGGCTTTGACAACTCAATTGAGTGTTTTGACAAAAGGGCCAGAAACAAGCACAAACACAGGTAGTGAAGCTCTTCTATATCCGATGGAGGAGGTCAATTATGTGAATAACCGGAATTTCAACAATTTCCGGAACAATTCAAACCCAACACACTACCATCTGGGGTTGAGAAACCATGAAAATTTTTCGTATGCCAATACAAAGAATGTGTTGCAACCTCCGCCGGGATTTAATGCTTCAAATGGAGGTGGAAATGTGGAAGGCAAATCATCGTTGGAGGATGCACTCACGTCCTTCATAAATCAATCAAATGTATTCATGAGTGACACGAGGAGTCGCTTCGCTAGGCAAGATTCTAGGATGGATAAGATGGAACTACAAATGACCCAAGTGACAAGCTCAATAAAGAATCTTGAAACTCAAGTGGGTCAATTGGCTACAATTGTGGGTGGTCAACATCACAAAGGTCAATTTCCGAGTAATACGGAGGTTAATCCTAAGGAATAATGCAAGGCTATTCGACACGAAGCGATCTGAAAATATGAGGGGCCTAAAGAAAAATCGGGAAATCTGAAAATTCCAGAGGGAACATCTAAGCCGAGAGAGGTTGAATCGGTGATGAAAGATGGTATCGAAGAAGATGGGGAAAGAGAGAAACAAGAGGTGGAACAAACAGGGGCTGAAAAGCTAAAATCATCATCTAAATTGCCTATATCTCTTCCCTTTCCCAAAGATTTCAAAAGAAAAAGCTTGATGATCAATTTGCAATATTCCTCGATATATTTAAAAAATTGCACATTAACATTCCTTTTGCAGACGCACTAGAGCAAATGCCAAATTACGCGAAATTTCTTAAGGATGTTATGTCGAAGAAGAGGAAGATGACAAACTTTGGAACGGTGAATTTGACGGAAGAATGTAGCGCGATCATTCAAAGGAAGCTGCCACAAAAACTGAAAGATCCGGGAGTTTCACTATCCTCGTGCCATTGGTGGTAACTTTTAATAAAGCGTTGTGTGATTTGGGGGCAAGTATTAATTTGATGCCTTTATCCATTTTCAGGAAGCTTGAACTAGGCGAAGTGAAGCCAACCATGGTGACATTGCAACTTGCAGACCGGTCACTTACTTATCCAAGGGGAATTATAGAAGACGTGCTGGTAAAAGTTGATAAATTTATATTCCCTGTGGATTTCTTGGTTCTTGACATGGAAGAAGATCGTGACGTTCCACTGATACTTGGACGTCCATTTCTAGCTACCGGTAAAGCCTTAATAGATGTACAAAAAGGAGAGCTCACTTTACGTGTTAATGATGAGAACGCTTTATTTTCTATATATAAGGCGATGAAATTTCATGATACGATGGAGCATTGTCATTTTTCAGATATAGTTAGTTCATGCATTGAGGATTATGTTGAGCATGCATTGTCTACAGATGATTTAGAATTTGGTCTAACCCACTCGTGCTCAATGTCGAGTGTTGTGCTTGATTTTGATAACCAAGATTTGTACGACTATGTTTGTGCCTTAGATCATATGAAGAACTACCTAGGAGCGCAAGAGGCGAGAACGTAAAGTCAGAAATATGGGAGCAGAACCTACAGAAACGCACGACCCGTGTGTCCACGCACGGGCAACCCGTGCGTGATGCTGAACCAAAATTTGAGAACCCTGAAGGACGCACGACCCGTGCGTCAACTCACGGGCAACCCATGCGTGTTGCCGGGGGAAGGACTGAAACAGGGGAAGGACACACGAGTCGGGTGCCTAAGCACGAACAACCCGTATGTGTTGCCGAAGGCAGGATTGAAGAAAATGTGTCATGCACGACCCATGCGTCGGAGCACGGGCAGCCCGTGCATGAACCTGAAATAGCGATGTCAACGCCGGAAATCAAGTATTTACTTGAACACCTCAAATATGCATTTCTTGGGGCAAATAATGCAAATCCGGTAATCGTTTCATCTCTTCTCACTCCTATTCAACTTGATAAATTGCTAAGGGTTTTACGAAAACATAAGTCGGCACTCGGATGGTCTATAACTGATTTAAAAGGCATAAGTCCATCCATTGTAATGCATAAAATTCGGATGGAAGATGTTATAAACCATCGGTGCAAAATCAAAGACGACTAAACCCTATCAAAGACGACAAAATCAAAAACAACATTTACATGTCCGTATGGCACATTTGCATTTCATCGCATGCCATTTGGTTTATGTAATGCGCCTGCCACTTTCCAACGTTGTATGATGGCTATATTTCACGATCTAATTGAAAAGGTTATAGAGGTATTTATGGACGATTTCTCTGTGTTTGGTGATTCTTTTGATAGTTGCCTTCACAATCTTTCCTTAGTCTTACAGCGATGTGAAGAGACCAATCTTGTACTCAATTGGGAAAAGTGCCATTTTATGGTACGCGATGGTATTGTACTTGGTCATCGAGTCTCGTCTGTAGGTCTGGAAGTCGATCGGGCAAAGATTGTAGCAATCGAGAAATTACCACCTCCTACAAACGAAAAAGCCATTCGGAGCTTCTTGGGCCATGCCGAATTTTATAGAAGGTTTATCCGTGACTTTTCTAAAATTTCTAAACCTTTGAGCCAATTTCTAGAAAAAGATGCTGCTTTTAATTTTTCCAATGATTGTTTGCAGGCGTTGAAACGTTGAAGAAGGCATTGGTGACAACACCTATACTTGTCGCCCCAGATTGGAGTCAACCATTTGAGTTGATGTGTGATGCGAGCGATTTTGCGGTAGGGGTCATCTTCGGTCAAAAGAGGGAAAATTGTTCGAGATCCATCTACTATGCTAGTAGAACGTTGGGCCGATGCTCAACAGAATTACATCACGACCGAGAAGGAGATCTTTGGCGATTGTTTTCGCATTTGATAAATTCGATCATACTTGATTGGGACGAAAAACGATTGTTCACACCACCATGCGGCCATCAAATATCTCTTTAACAAGAAGGATGCGAAACCAAGATTGATTCGGTGGATCGTCTTATTGCAAGAATTTGATGTGGAAATCAAGGACGGAAAGGATGCGAGAATGTGGTGGCGGACACTTGTCTCGAATTGAAAATCAAGAGGAGCGCAAGGAAGCATGGGATTAATAAAAGAGAAATTCCCGATGAACGATTACTCATGCTTGAGGCAAAATTCCCATGGTATGCGGACTTTGTCAACTATTTGGTCATGGGAGTTTTACCTCGGATTTATCGCCATATCAAAAGAAGAAGTTCTTACATGACGTAAAGTTCTACATGTGGGACGACCCCCTACTGTAAGAGGTGCGCGGACAAAATCATAAGAAGATGCGTGCCTCAAGAAGAATGGGAGGGAGTCTTACAACAAAGTGTCATTCCGCACCCTCGGAGGACATTTCGCCCAACTCGCACCAAGGCGAAGGTATTGCAAAGTGGGCTATATTGGCCCACTTTATTTAACGATCGTTATTTTTTTGTGCAACAATGTGATGTGTCGGGGATGGGCAACATTTCAAGGAGACACGAGATGCCAATCACAAATGTAATCGAAGTGGAGTTGTTCGATGTGTGGGGAATTGATTTTATGGGCCCATTTCCTTCATCTTCGGGTTATCAATATATTTTACTCGCAGTGGAATATGTATCCCGTTGGGTAGAGGCGATTCCATCCAAAACAAATGATGCTCAAGTTGTGATGAGGTTCCTTAAGAAAAATATATTCACTAGATTCGGCACTCCAAGAGCTTTAATTAGTGATGGAGGGTCGCATTTTGTAAATAAATTGATGAGCAACTTGTTAGCAAAATATGGGGTGAAACATAAAGTCGCATTGGCATATCATCCTCAAGCCAATGGGCAAGCAGAAGTAGCTAACCGGGAGATCAAACAAATCCTTGAAAAGACGGTGAACATCAATCGAAAGGATTGAGTGTTAAAATTAGATGATGCTCTATGGACATACCGGTGGAGTTGGAACACAAAGCATTTTGGGCAGTCAAGAAGTTAAATCTGGATTTTCAAAAAGCCAGTGAAGAGAGGTTGCTCCATTTGAATCAGATGGAAGAGTTTCGGGATGAAGCTTATGAAAACTCCCGAATTTATAAAGAAAGAACCAAGAGGTGGCATGATAAGATGATCAAGAAAAGAGAGTTTTTACCAGGGGAACCAGTCATCTTGTACAATTCACGCCTTAAATATTTCCCTGGAAAACTCAAGTCGAGGTGGTCGGGGCCATTCGTGATAAAGAAAGTATTGAATCCTCCCGGAATTGTGGAATTATTGACAAAAGACGGTGAGACTTTCATGGTAAACGGCCAACGGATTAAGCATTACTTCCACCGAGGTAATCAAGAGGAGGTGACATCCATCACCTTGCGCGACCCGTGACTGAACGAAAACAGGCGTCAAGCTAAAGACGTTAAATATAGTGCTTGTTAGGAGGCAACCCAATGGTTTTTCGTGTGCATTTCATATTTTTTTGTGTGTATTTTATTTCATTTTCGTGTGTTTTGTGTGAAAAAAAAAGAAAATAAAAAAAAGATGAAAATCCTGAAAATAGCTGCCCAGGTACGCACGGGTAACCCGTGCCTATGAACACCACCCGTGCGTCCCTAGAGAGGGGGATAAAGTTGCTACGGCAATACGCACGGGCAACCCGTGCATCTTACGCACGGCCCGTGCGTACCTGAAGAAATATTTTTTGGGGCTATGGCATGACGCACGGGTAACCCGTGCGCCCGCCCCACGCACGGCTCGTGCGTCATCCAGATGGACGATTAAAAGAGTCTGGCAAACTCTGTTCTTCACACAACTTCTTCCTACTTCAAAAACGAAAAGAATCGCCCTTTCCCCACATTGTTGGAAACTCTTAATCCCTTTCAAAATTCGGTCATATAATCATACTCCTATCATAATCCATTCGAAATTTACGTCAAATTCGTGTTTTGATTGAGAAATTGAGAGCAAAAGCACCTAGGGTTCCAAGTTTTCCCCCTTTGTGAAATTTCGAAAATTTCGGTAAGAATTTCGTTGTTTCTTGTAAATTTCTTGAGAATTACATGTTAGGGATGATATTGGGTGCATGTGGTGATATTTTTGCTATGTTTTGGATGAATTCTTCTTTAAGGCAAATTATCAAACACCTTGTGGGCATGTGAATTTAGACATATTTGAAGGCATTGGTGATGAATTAGGCTTGAGCTTTGATTATTAGGGCTTTTAGATGATGATTATCTATATTTGCAAAATTAGTTGATTGCTTGAAGCACAATTGATTGGTTGAATTGACATATGATAACCATTATGCCCTATGTGACTTGTTTGCCTACATTCATCTTACTTGTGATTGTATCTGGTTGTCTGTAGAAATTTGGCAATGGGCCGGGCGACCCCCGAGCGTCGGGCTTTTGCCAAATTCTGGGGTCGGCCGACCGATTTTGGTTGGGCAGCGAAAATGCTTGGCCCCCCAACCCATGCGCAAAACTTATGTACAAATTTTCGGGCCGACCAGAAAAAGTCGGGCTAGCCCACCGTCGGTCATCATCGGGCCGGGCCAAATAGGCCCCACTTTTTCGGCCTAAAATTTTACTGCCAACCAGCCCATTGACCCAAACCTCGGGCAAGGGTGGTCGGCCCACGGGCCGGTGGGTTTTGCCACCTCTAGTTGTCCTGGGTTGCTAATACATGTTATTACAGTACTCATTCACAAGTGATGGCAAACCGAAAAACCCGCAAGGCGGAGACGATGACCGGCGGAACCACCACAGAAATACAACCTGAGATAGCCCTTGCCTTTGGAATAATATTGCGAATGCGGATGCTTTGGAGCGTTGGAATAAGCTCATCGTTCGACAGATGGTCTCCAAAAATACGCCGATGATGATCGCACCCATTTCTTGGGATACATGAGAATGTGTGGCGATTATTTGACAGAGTTGGGTGGACTACTTTTATGAGGAGAAGATGGCCAAGTTACAAGAAATTCACGCTCGAATTTTTGAGCACAGTAAAGATGATCAAAAATATAGGCGGCGAGGTCATTGGGGTAGAATTTCAGTTGGGGAACAAGATGAGACAATTATCCACAGAGGAGTTAAACGCCATATTTGAAGTTCCCACAGGCGCACCCTTCCGACTTGTACACGGATATGACCAATACGACTTTTGGCGCCTTCTTGTCCAAACGCCAGAAATGGGTCCCATGCTCTACGAGGCTCGCACTGCAAAATCTTTTTGGATCCGAATCCGGTGTTCCGGTATATCTGACGGTTACGTCGGCTTCGGTCTTCGCGAGGGAAAATATTGGGGGTATGATAGTCCGCGAGTTATATTGATTGTGGTGTATGTTGACGAGTACACCTTACAAAACAGCCGCGTACTTCATAGAGCAAGTGGACAATCTAGCAAAGCGGGGAGGTGGTGCTATTTCCATAGGGGGTCTGATTACCCCTATTGCCCAACATTTCAACGTCGAGTTTAGAGGCTTGGAGCCTCTACCAGGCAACACTCGGGTTAATTTGGCATCGTTGCACCATATGCGTTTTATCGCCAATGAAGACAATACGCTGGTTCTTCTACAAAAGAAAGGTGCCTCCTTTCCATTGCCCAACCCGACATACACCACTGTCGATACCCTGGCGGACACAACGAACTTCCTAATGAACTCGGAAGCGCATAACAGAATTATGAACGCCATAGATGCAAGGAAGAGGCGCCAAGTTCATGGCTTCCCGGATGTGGAGGATATTGTAGCAGAGGAAGAGGAGCTCCATAGAAGCGAAATGGGAATGGAACCTCATCTTCCCCAACTCGGATATGACATTCCCGAGGCCTCACACGGAGGAGCTTACCCCCGACGCTCACATAGCGGGGAACGTCCCGGTACCTCTCATGGTGGCGAGCCCCAACGCGGCAATGACTTTCAAGATATGCTATATGCGTTTGGGGAGGATTTGCGTCGTCAAGGAGACGAGTTGAGGCAACAGGGGGAAGATTTGAGGCAGCATCGGGCTGATTTTCTCGCATTCCGTGAGAACTGTGACAGGAGGGCCGAGGAGACGTGGCAAGTGCTCCAAAGGTTGCAAATGTGGCATATTTCACAAGGCCACTTTCCACCGCCACCTCCGCAGTGATTCAGGTATATCTCCACTTTTCACTATTGAAATTCTATTTTTTCCCTCTCGAAAACGAAAATATAATTTCATTCAAGTTTGGGGGAGAGGTAGTATTTCGATAAATGAAAAGTGTAGATGCAAAAAAAAAAACAAAAATTCTTGCATTTTGTGTTTTTGTGTGTTTTTATATATTTGCATATAGAGCATTCTAGGTTGCATTGCATTAGAGCACGTTTATGGCTTTAGCACGTTTATTGCTTTCATAGAGGTTAGAGAGTGTGTTGACCGGGCTTGTTGCAACTTGATGTTTGTGTGTTGATTGGAAAGTTTGTATTGTTGAGATTGGATGTTGGTTATGAGTCGATTGAGCCTTGAGTAGATAACATTGAGCATGTTGATATGGAAAACTTGGTTGGATGCTTTGAATTACGTATCTGCAAGCCTGTGAGCTTTTGAGCCTTTACTGCTTATATCTTTTGCAGTCTTGTTGTGATTTGAGCGTATCATTCATGTTGTTAGAATTCTAGAACTTGCTCGGGCATCTCTATCAAGGCCACATGTTGTATGCGAATTGTGAAGGTGATTAAAGGCCATCTTTGCTAGCCTTTCAAGCCTTTTGCTTACCTAAAGATGTTGAAATTCCTAGTTAGCCAAGTTGGGCCTATTACCTATTTCTTTGATAACCACAAAATTTAAACCTTGAACTTGATATATCCATCACCCTAAACTCGAGTGTATAGCGTTGAGTAAAGGGAATGAATGAGGTTGAATGGGTGGGAATTGGAAAGTAGGATAATTGGGCATATCTGGTCAATTGGAACAAAAAGAGGAAGAAAAAGAGTTGAAAAGAAGTGTGGAAATTCACAAAAGAATCGAAAAAAGAAAAAAATCGACGTACAATTTGAATTTTCATCTAAAAGAACTTGGGGGGCTAAGGAATAGAGCCCACTCTCGACCTGTTTTTTGCCTTGTTTCAAGTGAAGAGCTCGACCACTAAGGGTACCTCTGAACCAATTAGCCCCCAATTCCTTCCGCATCCTTGCTGGTTTCTTGATATTAACCCAATACTTAGAAATAGAGCCCACTCTCGACCTGTTTTTTGCCTTGTTTCAAGTGAAGAGCTCGACCACTAAGGGTCTCTTCTATATCACCTCCCGAGGTGACGCTCAATTTTTGAGTAGATGTCCCTCCTCCAATAAATTCTGGAAGGATAAGTATTTTTTCATTTCTTCTTCCCGAGCTTGGGGATTTCCCATTGCCTGGATTTGGAGCCTTCCCCTCCAACGTAAGCATAATCCCAAAGATCGATCTCCCGAACTTCAAACCTTAATAAATAAACTTACCTTGGTCAAATACGACCTTTCTCGCCTCATAACTCCACCTCTCCTATACTACTTCAATCTGAGCTCCATCATGGCTCCCTTACCCTGTGACATTGGTAATTATTGTTTTTTCAGTTAATTTACTTCATTCTCACTCATTGGCTAACTTTTTCATTTCTGCAGACATGTTTATGGCACAGATGGTCGCCGAGCAGGAGGAGGAGGAGCGACAAGCCGCCTCTAGTTCACTCTCTTCTTCCACTGGTGCCGCTGCTTCAGGCCCAGGAAGTCAGCCTCCCCCACTTCGGCGACTTGACTCGGCCGCCATAATAATAGCCGACCTCATTGGCCCAGAAGCTCATCCTACCATCCGACCTCCTCCTCCCAAGAGATCGGGTGTTGGTACCAGTGCAAGTGCGGCCAAGAAGGCGAAGACTACCACCTTTCCAGCTGCTCCTATCACTCTCTCTCGCACTCCTATTCATACACCCAACCAGACCTTCTTCACGGGTAACTCTATCCTGAAGAACACGGATGAGACTTTTGCCACTCAGTACGTTCAGGGTAACTGCCCAAACCCTAACCGAACTGCCTTGGAGAAGCTCAGTGATGCTAATTTGGTGAGCGCCTTTTGCCTGAATCATTCAAAGGACGAGAATTAAGAAGGAGTGCATTCGGCTAAAAGATCGTGAGACTAAGCTCATGGAGGAGGTGCGTCGCTACAACGAGAGGGAGGAGGTCCACAAGGGCACCGTGGCTTCTTTTGAGACTAAGGTTAAGGCTTTGGAGACTGATAATGCTGACCTCATGGCTGAGATGGGCGATCTTCAAATCCGCTGTACTACCCTTGCCGATCAAGCCTGAGCCGAGGGTATGGAAGTCGGTCGTCAAGGTTTCCTAACCTCTCCCCAGGGCTCTTCTATAGTTCAGGCTATCCGGGAGAGGGTGAAGCAAGCCTTCCTAAGCTCCAGGGAATTCATCAAAGTCCTATCTTCAGCTGCTATGGAGTATTACGCTTATGCTTTTGATCAGGCTGAGCTTCAGCTCAAGGAGCGCGGTATCACTACTGAGCCCTTTGACTGCCGAGGTCCCAGGAGGATCCTTCCTGACCCGAAGTTCTTCGTGTTCTCTGATGAAGCGGAGCGTCTCAATTTAGCTCCGATGGAGGTTTTCATAGAATCTATGTATGCTCCATTTATCCTCCACCCTGCTTCCAACCCAGGGGACCCCTCTCATCCTCCCGGAGGTCAGCCCACCCCTCAGCTTCCTGAAGGCACTCCTCTTCCAGTTTAGGAAATCCAGTGATGACCCCGACATCGCCCTTATAGATGACGTGACCATCTCCACAGATGACTGACTACAGAAAATGTTCCTCCTACTGTTTAGGAGTTCAGTATTCTTATTGTAATTTTCCTTCTATGTACTTTGTAATTATTTTTGACAATCCATGAAATCATCGTAATTCAGTTCTCGATCTTTATTCTTGCATTTTTACTTTTGCATTAGTTCAGATTGGCAGAGCTCAGCTCAGACTGAGCTTAGATATGTATGGAATCTTTTCTCTTTTTTTGTTTTTACCCAAAAAAGATTGGTATGTTGTGCTCCTCGTGGCCCCAAGTATTTGGAGACTAGCTCGAGCTGAGCTCCAAATACTTGTCAATTTCTTCAAAGGAAAGCTGGCTCGAGCCGAGCTTCTTGCATGGCCTCGTGGCCCCAAGTATTTGGAGACTAGCTCGAGCTGAGCTCCAAATACTTGTCAATCGCTTTAGAGGAAAGCTGGCTCGAGCCGAGCTCCTTGCATGGCCTCGCAGCCCCAAGTATTTGGAGACTAGCTCGAGCTGAGCTCCAAATACTTGTCATTCTTTACTAATTTATTTCCGAACTCATGATTTAGGGCAGCAGATCATTTCATTCAAAATGAGTAACTTAATTACATTAGATATTCTTATATTCTAGGAATGATATTTCTTCAAATTGCAACTGTTCCAAGCTCTTGGAAGTTTTCGTCCCCCGAGCTCTTCCAGCTCATATGCACCTCCTGCCAGCACCTTCGCCACTTGAAGTGGCCCTTCCCAGTTTGCATCTAGCTTCCCTTTATTCTTGCTAGCATCTGACCTTCTTAAAACCAAGTCCCCGACCTGAAAGGCCCTTTTCCTCACTTTCTTATCATAGGTTGCCTTAATCCTTCCCTGTGTTCGTTCCATCTGCAAAAATGTCATCTCCCTTTTTCTCATTAATGGTATCCAGCGCCTCTCGAATCATCATCTCATTAGCATTTTCATCAAAATTCTGAACCCGATGAGTTTCCATCCTGATCTCCGCTGGTATCACGGTGTCCATTCCATATACCAGGCTGAACGGAGTCTCCCCTGTTGCCTCCTTTGGATTAGTTCGATAAGCCCACAAAACTGAACTGAGCTCTCAAACCCATGCTCCCCCTGCTTTCTCAAGCCGAGCTTTCAGTCCTTGGACAAGAATTCTGTTAGTTACTTCCACCTGCCCATTGGCCCGTGGATGAGCCACCAACGTGAAATTTTGCTTAATCTTCAACTCCTCACACCAAGCTCGAATTTATGCCCCCGCGAACTGCGTTCCATTATCTGATATCAAGATCCGAGGTGTTCCATACCGACACACTATGTTCTACCAGATAAATTTCATCACTGCATCCTCATTTATCTTAGCAAGGGGCTCTGCTTCCACCCACTTGCTAAAATAATCAATTGCCACAATCAAGAACTTCCTCTGACCTGAAGCCGGAGGAAAAGGACCAACAATATCAATCCCCCATTTTGCAAACGGACATGCCGAGCTCATAGTCATGAGCTCCTCCGCCGGACGATGTACCAAAGGTGCGTGAATCTGACACTTCTCACATGCTCTCACCAACTTCTCTGCTTCCTCTTTCAAGTAAGGCCAAAAATACCCTGTCCTCAGCACTTTTTTCATCAAAATCTTTGCTCCCATATGATTTCCGCAACACCCTTCATGCATCTCTCTTAGTACATACGTACCCTCTTCTCCGCTCAAACACCTCAACAAGGGCATGGAGAAACCCCTCTTATATAACTTGCCCCCAATAATGCAAAAACATGTCGCTCGAATTTTCAGCCGAGCTGCTTCACGCCTACCTGCCGGCAGGACTCCCTCTCTCAAGTAGGCTATGATAGTCGACCTCCAATCCTCTTTCTCCTCGATCTCTCCGACCTCCATACCCAACACCGTTTCTTTTGCCATCAAAACTGTGATTTGCTTAGCTTGATTCTCCAAGGCCGAACTGACCATCTTTGCTAAAAAAATCTGCCCGACCATTCTCCGCCCTCGGGACCTGACATATCTTGATCTATTTCACCTTTCCTTCTAAAGCTCGGTATGCTTCAACATACCTCTTCATCCTTTCCTCCCTAACCTCAAACTCCCCAGTAACTTGCTTATGGACAAGCTGAGAATCCATGTAAACAACCATTTTAGTAGCCCCCATCTCAATGGCCATTTGCATCCCTCTGATGAATGCTTCATACTCCGCCTCATTATTGGATAGTTTGAACTCCAACCTTACATCAAAGTCATTTTCGATCCCTTGCGGGCTGATTAAGATAATACCAGCACCGCATCCCGAGCTCCCTACTGAACCATCCACATAAATCACCCAAGCTCCTTCTCCACTGTCATCCCTTATCGATTCTTGAACAAAATCTGCCAAAGCTTGAGCTTTAATGGCCGACCGATTCTCGAACTCAATATCGTACTCGCTCAATTCAATAGCCCACTTTACTAGCCTCCCCGCTACCTCGGGCTTGCTCATCACATTTCTCAATGGAATATTAGTTCAGACGATTACCTTGTGTGAGAGAAAATACGGTTGAAGTCTCCTTGCAGTCACCACCAAGGCCAAGCCTGCCTTCTCAATCTCCGCATACCGCAACTCGGCATTCCTCAAAACCTTACTGACATAATATACCGGCCTCTGAACTGATCTCTCCTCCCTGATCAGGACCGTGCTAACCCCTTGTTCTCCCATCGAAAGGTAGAGGTATAAGGGCTCACCTGGCAATGGCTTAGTTAGTAGTGACAGATCGGCCAAATAGTTTTTCAAATCCTCGAAAGATCTCTAACAGTCCTCATCCCAAACAAAATTTTTGGCCTTTATCAACACCTTGAAGAAGGGCAAACTCCTCTCCCTGAGGCGCAAAATAAATTGGTTCAGAGCTGCCAACCGACCTGTCAAACACTGCACATCCTTGGCGTCCCGAGGTGGTGCCATCTCTCTGATGGCCCTGACCTTCTCCGGATTGGCTTCTATTCATTTCTCCGTCACCATGTATCCCAAAAACTTTCCCGACCTCACCCTGAAAGCACATTTGGGGTTGAGCTTCATCCGGTACTTTCTCAAAGTGTCAAATGTCTTAGCCAAGTCATGCACATGGTCTCCAACCTTCATACTTTTGACCAACATATCATCCACGTATACTTCCATGTTTCGCCCGAGCTACCCCTCAAACATCTTGTCCACTAACCTATGGTATGTGGCTCCCGCGTTCTTCAACCCGAATGGCATCACTACGTAACAAAAGGTGCCAAAAGAGGTGGTGAAGCTCACCCTCTTTTGGTCCTCTTCTGCTAGTTTGATTTGGTGATAGCCTTGCGATGCATCCATCATACTAAGCAGTTCACACCCCGACGTCGAATCCACAAGCTGATCGATTCGGGGCAATGGATAGTAATCCTTTGGGCAGGCCCGGTTCAAGTCCCTAAAATCCACACACATACGCCAATCATCCTCTGTTTTCAGAACCAACACTGCATTAGATAGCCATTCTGGGAATTGTATTTCTTTGATATGCCCCGCCTTCAACAATCTCTGCACCTCCTCTCGAATTATAGCATCCTTCTTGGGACCAAAAATTCTTTTCTTTTGTTTCACCGGCTTGTATGACGGATTGACGTTAAGCCTGTGCTCGGCAATGCTCGGATCAATCCCCACCAGGTCTTTCGCTGTCCAAGCAAACACATCCACATTGTTCCTTAGAAACCTCACCAGCTCCTCCCTTAACTCATCAGATAATCCTCTCCCGATCTTGGTGACCTTGTCGGGATCACCTAGCACCAGCTCGGCCATCATCATCTCCTCATTAGGTTGGACATGATCCACCGGCTCATCCAACCTAATGAGCTTGTCTCTATTTCTATCGTCATCAAAAACACACCCCCTCTCCGCCTTCTGAATACTCTCTACATATAACCTCCTAGCCATATACTGATCTCTGCCGACCTCTCCTACTTCTTCCCCCACAGGGAACTTCATTTTCAAATGGTAGACCGACACCACATCTTGGAAAGCATTTAGTGATGGTCTACCCAACATAGCATTGTACGTAGAAGGAGCATCTACTATCAAAAATCGAATCATCCTAGTTTTGCGATTAGGCTCCTTACCCAAAGAGACAGGTAAAGTAATCATACCTATTGGTTGTATCACTCCTCCAGCGAACCCGACCAACGCCGTATCCACCTTCTCCAGGCCGACCTGGAGATCCATCTTCCTGTAGCAATCATAGAATAGTATGTTTGTCCATCTTCCGTGATCACAAGAGCATCGCTATGAGGTGTCACGATACCCTTGCTATCCTCCGGCCCAAATTGGATAGGGGTCCCCGGCCTGACCTGTTCCACTTTCAGCTGCTCTTGCACCCGATCTGGCACCGCTGCTCTCACATAATTTTTCCGAGCTCGCCTCGAATCTCCTTCCGTCGGCCCTCCAATAATTATCTGGATGACCTCTCGCCGAGGTGGGGGCGAAGGTGGAGTAGCTCCTCCCTTTCCTCCCCACTACACTCCGGTTCCCGCCGAGGTTGGTGATATCCCCGATTGTTCCTCTTATACTCCCATTTTTTCTCCTTTTTATCGATGTACACAAATTCCCTGAGATGACCTGCTTGAATGAGCCTCTCAATCTCGTCTCTCAAGTGCGTGCACCGATCTGTCGTGTGCCCATACTCATTATGAAATCTACAGAACTCCTTACTCTTCGCTTTCTTGTGCCTCGGATGTGCCTTTGGCCATCTCAGGTCGGGGTGTCCCTCAATAGCTATGAGCACCTCACCCTGAGGAACAGCCAATGGTGTATATTTCTCGTACCTCGGCCGTCCATCCATTGCCTCAGACCTCGGCTTCTTCTGGGATCCCTTATCCTCCTGATCTTCTTTCCTATCCCTCCTTTTCTCTCCTTCCTCCCTCTTCATTTTCCTCGCCTCCTCCAGGTTGATATACCTCTCAGCCCGAGCTAACAGCTTGTCAAAAGTCTTAGCTGGCTCTATCACCAAAGACTCGAAAAACTCCCCATCTTTCAGGCCCTGAGCTAGGGCATTAGCCAAAATCTCCGGACTAGCCAAAGGTACCTCCAATTTAGCCACAATGAACCTCTGTATATAGCTCCGAAGTCCTTCCCCTTCCCTCTGCTTGATGCTAAACAGAGTCAGGGGCGCTTTTTGGTACTTACGGCAACTCGTGAACTGGTTAAGAAATGCCAAACTGAAATCATCAAGATTTCTAATAGAGCCTGGGGTGAGCTGACTAAACCATTGCTGAGCTGATTTCGTCAAAGTGGTAGGAAAAACTCTACACATCACGCTATCCGTGAACATGTGTTGCAAAGCAGCATTCTCGAAACGACAGAGGTGATCCCACTGGTCCGTGGTACCATCGTATTCAAAACTCAGAGCTCGGTAGGAGGCTGGGAGCTCATCCACCATTACTTCATCCGAGAAGGGAGTTCCCCTCCGCACTCGGACTGAAGCAGCTCCCGATGCTCCTGCCACCCTCCGACGAATATCCCTTACTTCGCGATGGAGGTCATCCATCCACTCTAACCAATCCTAATCCTCAGTTAATGTGGGCTCCGTCCTGGACGAGTGCACCTCTTCTGCCACCGCGGGCCTCCGTCCTCTATCCCCGACCTCCGGGGGAACCATAGGAGGAGGGACCACTGGAGGAGAGACCACAGGAGGAGGAGCCATAGGCGGAGTTAGTGGCAGAAGCCTCTCCCTCAGCCGCCTCTCCACCGTTTGCTCAACAACCCTAGTGATAAAACCACCCAACTGTTCAAAGAACATTGGGCCCAAATCAACACTTCCACTGGACATTGGTGTCTGTCCATCCACTCCAGCCCTCGGAAACCGCTGCCCTCCGCCCTCCACCGGAGGTGGTGGAGGTGGAGGCCTGGTGCCTTCTTGCGTAACTCTGCCCGGAGTGTCTCCCAATGGCGTACGGTTCAAATCATCTTCCAAACTTCTCCTGATATCTTCCCTAACCATCACCTGAAGCTCACGTCTCCGCTCAGTTTTCCCACAGACGGCGCCACTTGGTTGCTCCCAAAAAAGATATCTTCTCGTCGATCACCTTCCAAGACGAGCTCCTCCGTGAAACCTGCACAAGGGGGGCCGGAGGGGGGCTCCGGCGTACCCTCTCCGGTGCTTAAGTCAGTTACTTGGAAGAGAAGCAAAAGGCAAGAGAGAAAGAGCAATGTAACAGTAAAAAGAATGAGATTAGGTTAGAATGAACCTGGGCTTGGGCCTTTTATACCTTAGCTAGGATTAGGGTTTCCGTAAAATCTGGGATTTCATTACGATTTGGTGTCAGAGTCATCATTAGATTAGGATCGGATCTCCTAAAAATCCTAATTTTACGCCCTTAAGGCCTCAGTCCCGAACTGATCTGAGGGACGTCAGGTCCATGTTATAATATTTTAGCCCTCGAAATCTCAAAGGCACCCTGCGAGCCCCACTCCTTCGGGTCGAGCGCTATGAGCCCTGTCAGGTCGGCCCAAGCCATATTTTACCCTTATCAGGATTGAACACCTAGCAGTTTATGAAGCAGCAAATAAGATAGTTTGGACCAAGAAGTTGTCTGATTGGTTGTGAAATTTTTTCTCAAATTGTCATTTTTGAGTAAAATTTTTGTAAGATGTGTAATTGTTTGTGGAAAAAAGGAAAATTTTTCAAAGAAAACCTCATTTCTCTCTAAAATTAGCTCGTTACGCTTGGGCCATTTGGATAATACTAGTTAGGTGTACGTGCGTTGCACGTAATCCAAATAATTCTTTTTTATTCAATTAAAAACTTAAATCTTATAAATGACATATTTTTTGACTAAATTATTTTTTATATATAGTAAATGTCACTCATGAGTTTGATCCTGAAATAAAATTTGCAAAATTAAAATTAAACTTCTTAGTAGGTGAACTATGGTTAGAACATTTTGAACTCGAAACACGATACTTACATGATATTATCATTGAATAAAATACAATGGATATTAAAAAAAACTAAAGAATAATTAAAAAAATATATTACAATAACTCATTTTCATCAATTCAACTCTTGCTTTAATTTTTTAAGTGTCTCATTCTTCTTCATGTCTGGCTTTGAGATCTTTTTGTAATTTTTTTTTAATAAATTCTTAGCCCAAGCATGATTGATTGAAGTATGAATGTCTTCATCTTTTTATCCATCTCCAAAATGTGTGTTATCTCTCGACTTAGTTGTAACATTAAATTTTCCGTTCAACACTCGTGCCTTTGCCTTTTTGTTAAGAGTGATGAGCAAGTGAATTTTCTTTTCATATGTTTTCATTTCTAAACACATATTTTCAATTTTGTACTATTCATAAAATCGATTTTTTGTTTGAAGTGTTTTTCTATTAAAAATGACTCATTTTAATAATTTTTAAAGCTACTTATCTTATATATTCTCCTACCGTGTCATTCAACAACATCTATCAAATTTACACCAATATCTCTCACTTTTTACTAAAAGTTAATTGTTAGGCCAATCTTAAACTTACAAATAAAATTATTTTCAAATACATAAAAATATATTTTTATTTGTATGACATATTTTTGTGCAAAAAATGTTTTAGAAAAAATACTCAACCAAATATCAATTCATTTTTCAACCTAAATTTATTTTCAAAAATTTACATTCAACCAAACATATTTTCAATTCTCACGCGAAAACCATCACCCACTATCAAATGAAATGTGGCCTAATGATCCCTTAGCTCCACATAGTATATTCACTCGCATGTTGTTCCTAATTAAATTAAATATTTATATATTAGAAGTAAAGATAAAATAAACTAATCAATACAATTGGAAATGGTCAATAAATTAAAATTGAAAGAAAAGTCTCATGTTTATATCATATAAATTATTAAACCACGATCTATTTTCATATACTATGCAAACTATATATTAATGAAAGAGGAAAAATAAAAATATGGAGAGATAAGTAATCTATAATATAATACTATTACATATTCAATCAATGTTGAATATTTACTTATTGGACATCCGATACATATAGTCATTGTCTACTCAAACATAAATGAAAGCACCTTGTATGACATTCAATAGTAATCTATATTTAAAATTCATGAAATAATGATTAATATTTGATGGATTAATAAAATATTCAAATAATTCAAATATTATTAATACCTTGGTGTTGTTTCAATATCTTCCTCGTTAGATTTATTGCAAGTGATATTTTCTGTATGTATGCTTTGTTTATGCTTTATCAATATTTTATTTGAAATAATAATACATATCTTCTAAATAGAAATTAGTTAATATACTACACAAGTCAATTATAGATTGTAAGTACATGTATAACATTGTTTATATGATTGTTAAGTTTTCAACATTATGTTCAATAAATAATTTGTTTTTAATATTTATAGTTCTTAATGAATTATTAACTAATCTTTTTATATAACTCAATTCAAGAAAAACTTAAAATTAATCAGTATAAAACTCTATAGGTTTTTATGTTTAGTTTACAATCAAATCTTCTCTCTTCTGGTTTCGATGGTTGGAGACATTTGTTTTTTTTAATTACTTTTATTATTTTTTGCATTAGATTCATTATAAATAATTAATCGTGTAATTTTATATGCTAAAATTTTATAACCCAAGTTTTTGCATTAATAATAAAATTAAATCTAAATCACGTTAAATCTTATATCCGTTATTAAAAAAATAAAAAAAATAGATAAAGATTAATGAATAAATCTTGGATAACAAAATATTTTTTTTAATATTTTAATAATAACTTATATTTCACTATCTTAAAAATAAATGTTTTTTTTACTGTAAATATGTATATTTCTCTGTAATTCTCAATGGTTTCAAACCCCCATATTCTTCACGTATATAAAAAATATATCATTTAATTATCTCACAATTTAGAAGGGCGATATATGATAAATTTATTATTTTATGGGATATTTGCAACCAAAAGTTTAAATAAAACTAAATTAATTTATCTTATTTATTTATTTTTTATCATCATTTTTTTGTAAATTCATATTCTTTTTTTTAAATATGTATTTAATTATTAAGAAAAATAAAAAAATATAATGTACATTTTTTTCATAACACTCAACTTTAAATGGCTAAAATTATCTCATATGAAGTTTTTTTTATATATGCTTATGACATATGGTTAGAAAACTTTTGATATCTACTTAATATAAAATAAATATTATATAAAAATTCAAAATATTCTAAGAATTACATTTAAATGAAAACATATAAGAATATTTGGAATAGAAATAGATACTACTCCTATTATTAAAAAAATAAAAACAAAATAAATATAGAAAACTATTTAATTGTCCTAAATAGAAATTAGTTAATATACTACACAAGCTAATTATAGATTGTGAGTACATGAATACCATTGTTTATATGATTGTTAAATTTTCAACATTGTTTCAATATATAATTTATTTTTAGTAAGTATAGATTTGAATGAATTATTAACTAATTGTTTATATAACTCAATTCAAGAAAATCTTAAAGTATAAAACTATATAGGTTTTTATGTTCAGTTTACAATCAAATTTCCTCTTGTTTAGTTTTGATGGTTGGAAGTGTCTTTTTTATATTACTTTTAATATTTTTTGGAATTAGATGCATTATAAATAATTATATAATCATGTAATTTTATATGCTAAAATTTGATAACCCAAGTTTTTGCATTAACAAAAAAATTGAATCTAAAGCACGTTAAATCGTATATCCATTATTGCAAAAAAAACATAGATAAAGATTAATGAATAAAGCTTGGATAACAAAAAAAAATCAAAATATTAGTAAGAACTTATATTTTACTAATCTTAAAACTGATTGTTTTTATTATTGGAAATACATATATTTCAATCTCAATGGTCTCAAATGCCCATCTTCACGTATCTAAAACATATGTCATTTAATTATCTCATAATTTAGGGAGGGTGAGAGATAATAAATTTATTATTTTATGGGATATTTGCAACCAAAAGTGAATATAGAAAATATATTTTATCCTCATGTTTATTTAAATAAAAGTAAATGAATTAATCTTATTTATTTTTTTATCTTCATTTTGTTGTAAATTTATACTCATGTTTCTTTTTGTAGATGTATTTAGTTATTAAGAAAATTAAAGAAAAATATTATAAATGTACATTTTTACATAACACTCAACTTTAAATGCTAAAATTATCTCATATGAAGTCTTTTATATATGCTTATGACATATGGTTGGAAAGCTCTCGATATCTAGTTTAATATGAAATAAATTTTATTTAGAAACTCAAAATATTCTGAGAATTAAAACTAAATGAAAGCATATAAGAAGAGTTTGGATTACAGACAACATTCTATTATAAAAAGAATAAAAACAAAATCAATATAGAAAACTACTTAATTGCCCTTAAAGATAACTTTACTATAAGGATATTTTTGGCAATCAAACTTTTCAAGAAACCTTCAAACTCATTCACATTTTTATAATAAGTATAAATAATAAATATAAATTACCAATGGCGCATGACATGGTCATAGTATTAATAGATTTGAATAATTTAACGGGGGTGTCATCAACCATAAAATTTAATGGAATTTGGAATTCCATAACATTTTAGGTGTCCTCAATTTGGATTTTTAAGTATTCCATTAAATTTTGAGGTCCTCAACTTGGATTTTAATGGATTCCACGAAAATCCAGTATCCTCAAACATTTCACGAATTTCATTGATTTCTTTTATAAATAGATTTGGTTGGATTTTGATGGAATTATAAACTATATTTATGAATGATGAATTCTTACAATTCCCCCTCATAATTCAAATTCAATTTTTCCAATGATAATAATAATAATTCTTTATCTCTCATAGTTCCCAATATTCAATTATACTATTTATTTCTCTCTCCTCCCTTATTCATATAAAAAATTCTGATAATTTCTTTTTTTTTAACAGAAACTTGTAACAATTTTATTAGTGCCGATCACAAATTAAAAGATTCTCAATCCATAAAGGGAAATTACGATAATTTCTTTAATTTATCACTATTTTTATTATTTTTCTTTTAATCTTGATAACAAAAAGGTATAGAATGAAATTCATATTGCCTATAATTTGGTTCAATTTTTCATTTTTATTCAATTTTCTTGCATTATAGTTTACACTATTATTTCTACAAAATTTCACAAACAATCAACATCTCTAAAAGATTTTCCATCACATTAACAAAATCATTACTTTTTCTCTACACATACAACTTTCACTTAAAAAAGATAGCACTACTCTCTGAGAAAATGAAAGTTGATGGAATGAAACACAAACTATCACAAGACTAAAGTTCTTTTTTTTTTTGGCGTGTTTTTTTTTTTTTTTGGAGAAGTAAGACACTAATGTTGTGATGCAGTACTGGGAATTAGAATTGAGAGACCCGCCTCATCTGCTCTACCCAAGTGAGAGAATGTCACGAATGAATAACTATACCTTAAAGCATGTAATAACTAATAAGTTTGAACATTATTATTCATATATGTAATAACTAATAAGTTTCTTATTTATATAACTAATGTATTGGACATTAATAATTCATCCACGTATATCTATAATTCAAGAATTCGTGTATCCCTTGTCAGTTGTCATTTCCAAAGAAGAGGTCAAAGTTATTGAAATCATGAGGGCAATAAACTTGTTTTGACACTATGTTTATGCAAGAAAGAGAATGGAGATACCAGTTATATATTATTTGTATTACAATAACATTGATTAAAAAGTGATAATCGTAATAAATTAACAAATTTTGAAATTTCATATATCCTATCTTAAAACTAGAAATGATAATTATAATTTGAATGAGGGATTAATGTCATATATGTTTAGTTCAAAATTGAAAGCATTTGTTATGTTAAGAAAGACAAATAATTAATATTAAAACAAATAAACAAATATTTGTTTTTCATTATATGAATAATGATTTTTTTGTTCACATTATTTGATTGTAGGTATCAATATATCAGCTTTGCAGTAAAGTGACAGTGAGTACTTCTTCAATGTATTGTTGTCCTAATAAAAATAAATACTAGTCACCTATAAAAAAAAAAAAAAAATTTACACGGGTCACCCTGTGACCCATGATGGGCGGACCTGCCAATCATACTTTTAAAATTTGTTCTTTTCATGAAAAAAACTTTTTGTCAATAAACTCTTTCGTAATAAAAGAATAAGTGAAATGAAAAAAAAAAATCACACCGTAACTCCAAAGTTATTTATATTATAAAGTGACTGGTTTTGTACTCTTCTTGAAGCATTGAAAATTATTTGTATTCTAGAAAGAGACTAGAATTCCAAAATAGATTCCACCATTCTTGTTCAACATTAGTTATTATATGTCAACAATATGAACGCAGCCTAAATTTAAAATGTGCCAATTACAGTGCCAATGGAGACATAAAAGTTATAAACAACATTTGTTTCTTATATCTATAATTATAAACTGACCAGACCAACCTACAAAAGTACTTAAATCAATTTTTTCAACTCATACAAAGCGCCACGTGGTTGGGTAGCCACCACTCGCGACCCCTTTGCCCAGTACTTGTGTAATTATTTGAGATAATTTACAAAAAAAGAAAAACTCTGATGTTCGGACTAATTACAAAAAGAACCCAAAATATTTTGAAAACCATAAAAAATTCTGTGAGGTTCTACTTACGTTTCTTCCTCGATAAGCAAAACAGATTTCAATAATTCACCTAATAGTTTTCGAAATATTACAATTTATCTTCTTAAATTTAAAATATAATCAAACATCAAATTTTTGTAGTGGTAAATCTATAGGTCATTTTTTCAATTAGCCCAATCCTCAGGGGATGTTTTTGTAAATATTCCTAATTATTTCCTTATAAGTGACAAAGAAGTCAGGCAAATGAAAAAGAAGAAGGAACCCGTCAAATACGAATAAAGAAAAAAATGTATAGAAAGTTCCATCAAGAACCAAATAAAGTCAGAGTTGATAGTCCCATTTGTTATTTTTCCTTGAACATCACGACACTTTCCACCCTATTACCCTCCGCCCCCTCCCTATTTTTCCACTTCCTTTATTACGCCGTTCTCTACCTATAGAAAAAAAAAAAAAAAAACACAGAGTTAATTCACCGTAAAACTATATTTTGGCTGAAATTTTTTATGATAAATTTATCCGGCGAAATAGAATGAAAACTCTGACAGACCATCATGTTCGTAGGATCGTTTCTATTTCCTTCTTTTTCATGTTAATTGTTGTTGTGGGAGCTCAGCCGGGCCCACCCACGACCGAAAATGGCGAGCAGTATCCATACGCGAGGTTCAGTCCTTCTATGGCGATAATCATAGTTGTCCTCATAGCTGCGCTCTTCTTAATGGGTTTCTTCTCCATCTACATCCGCCACTGCTCCGATTCCTCAGGCGCCGCCGGCAGCGTCCGCCGTGCACTCTCGTTACGCGCCCGACGCGCCGCGGCAGCGCGTGGGCTTGACCCGTCGGTTATTGAAACCTTCCCAACTTTTACGTATTCTGAGGTGAAGGACCACAAGATCGGGAAGGGGACGTTGGAGTGCGCCGTGTGTTTGAACGAATTCGAAGAGGAAGAAACGCTGCGTTTGTTACCCAAGTGCGATCACGTGTTCCACCCCGAGTGCATCGACGCGTGGCTCGAGTCCCACGTCACTTGCCCGGTCTGCAGAGCTAATTTAGCTCCACAGCCTGGGGATGACGAACCGGCGGCTCAGGCTCCCACAGAGCCGACCGGTGATGATAATTTAGATCGAATCAATTCAAGAAACGGAAACGATGAAATTGTCATACAGGTAGATGAAAATCAGCCTCAAGGACAAGCGAGTACTGTGCCGCCGAGGTCTTGGTCTATACGAAGGCCAAAAGTGTTGGGTTTTGCGAAATTCAGATCTCACTCGACCGGGCACTCACTGGTCCAACCGGGGGAGAATCTCGAGCGGTTCACTTTGAGGTTACCTGAAGGAGTAAGGAAGGAGGTGATGGACCGGGCCAGTTTGAACCGTACAGGAAGCTGTGCGGCGACTACGTTGCCGAGGGAAGGAAGTACGAGAAGGGACGGGAGCAACCGGGGTGGAAGGTCCTATAGGAGGATTGAGAAGTCCGACCGGGCCGCAAAATCGGACCGGTGGGTTTTTTTCACGAGAGGGTTGTCGATGAGGTCGCCCAAGGTGGTGGCGGAAGCCGGCGAGAGTAGTGGTACCAGCCGGACACCGGTTAAAATGCCGTCTTTCAAGTGTTTGGAGCCTAAGGCTGCGGATGAAACCGGTCTATTTTCGGGTGAACCGGATAGGCATCCGGTTTAAACATATATGTAAATATTGGTTCAATATTGCCTGAAAAAGTTGACTTTGACTGGAGGGGTAAAGAAATGCGAAAGTGGGACCCATATTTGTCCGCGTAAATGGCAGCTTGGGCTGTTAATGGATAGCTGGAATTGGATTCCAAAGAGTGGGTGGGTGTTTTTTTCCCTTTAGGTTGAATTTAATCAAGACAATTCTATTTTTTCTATAACCCTGTTTCCAGGCTTGTGCGGTAACTAGCGGTAACTAGTTTACGGGGTGACAGTCAAGCATCCACCATCTCAAACAGTAGTTTATTACGATTATTTTGCTTGTTTTTTAATTTTTGATATTTATTTTGACTATACTTTGTAATAATAATGGTGCTATATCATTATCATCCTGGAATAGTTGAATAGTGGACGATGCCCTTTCTGTAGTGACACAGGGTTTTTGTTTATAAAATTCATGGTTTTTCCTTGTGGACTTTGTCTTGGAAAAGGCCGTTCTAAAATAATATTTCAAGTCTTTGTAACTTAGTTATTCTCAATTGTATTATTTATGGATAACATTTATCCACATCACTTTAGTTATTCTTTTGACCCATCTCATTATTCATATATATCACTTTAATTATTCCTTCAGTCAAGCCATTTTCTTGTCTCATATGTTTGGTTAAAAAAAACAGAAAGAGAAAACACACACACTCATATGTGTGTTTCAATTTTCATCAGTAAAAGTACGGGTGTGCACGGTACGGGACGGTTCGGAGATTTAGAAATATCCAGAACCATCCCGAGATTCGTTCCGAGAGATTCGAAAATAAATCTCCGAAATCGAATCAATCATAGAAAAAATCTCCGTCCCGAACGAAGATCTGTTCAATGAAAGTTTGGGACGGATTCGTTCTAATGGGAAGATTCGGAAATTTGCCACAAATAACGCATACAAATTTGGAAAAAAAAATAAAAAAGAAAATCAATATAAAAATCACCAAACGGATATACTTCTAGAGTTCTAGTATCTTTTTAGCGTAGTCTCAAAATAAAAATAAAACTATAATAGGTAACACAATCCAAAATTCTAAACTTAATAACCTCTATAATACAATAATATTATATTATTTGGGCAATTGTCCTTCTATTGACATGGAACAAATATAATTAACTAATAGTTTTTATAAATTAAAATGAAACAAAAAAATTGTATAACTTTATAATCTCAATGTCTCATGCTTAACAACTTAACGTAATCAATAAAATTATATTTATAATTTATGTGATGTGGTAAAAAAATTAAAATATAATTTTTTTATATCATTATAATATGATACTATTACTTGTTTTTCTTTTAAATGCAATTTACTAATCATTTAATTAATTTCAATTTCAAATTATTTACTCTATTATTAATCTCAGAGTTTTTTAAAATTCATAATAGTTGTAGTACTATGGTTTTTTCAGAAATATATTTTATATTCAATTTAATTTCAAATAATTTGTAGTTAATTCAATACCAAAATAAAAACAACATAGAAATAATGTATATGTATTTATATAAAATCTTTAAAATCGGTTCTAGCTTTGGGTCCTCGGTTCGGAGTGGTTTGGTACGGTTCTCGGTACGGGTATTTGAAAAATCTCCAGAACCGTACCATAAATATTTTCGGTACGGTACGGTTCGGGGAAAATAAAAAAGTCAACGAATATTTTTGGTTTGGAGATCTTTCGGTCCGGATATCGGTTCGGTTTCGATAATCTCCAAGTTCCGTGCACAACCCTAATTAAAAGTCAAGATGCAAGATATTAAATAATTTTCATTTCCTTCCCATTAATGTGGAAGACCTGGTATTTACGCAGGATTGACATAGTTTACTAATAACCCCATGTTAAATAAATTATTCTTTTACTTACATGAGAGTTTTTTCCTTGTCATTATTTCTTTTACTTGTGTTTTTTCTTTATTCAAATAATTATGTTGGTACTTTTATGCTCTTTCTAAAGTTCCAATCTTTGGGTTGATCTCAGGCTCTTACTAAATGTGGTCTACGCCTCAGGCAAGAACACAAATTTAGAACCTTAATTGCTGCCGATTATGCATTCTTTACAATTTCGAATTGTGTTTGGAGTACAAATGTTGGATAACATGGAAGTATGTTGGAAAAAGAAACCTTTTCTCTAAAAAAACAAGTGTTGAGAACCTTTTCAAAACAATGTACAAAAATAAGTAAAACTTGTTTTGAAATATCGAAACAACAAATAAACAACATATATAATATATAAAGCAATATACATGAAGAAAAAAACTAAAAAAGCGTAAAAATAGACAAAACTTGTTTTGAAACAAAGAAATAACAAAGAAACAATATCGAAACAACACATATAACATATAAAACAATACAAGAAGGAAAAAAAACGAAAAAAGCATAAAAATAATAATAAAAATATGTAAAGCATAAAAAAGGAAAAAAAATAGATACAAAAGTGATAAAAACGTATTTTATGGTATATTTACCAGAAGTATGATATTTTATGTAATTTCCCCTTGTTTTTTAGTACTAAGTCCCGGGAGGGATAGGATCGGCGGGATCTCGGCCTGGATTTGATCCCAAGTATTTGTATTTGTGGTTGTAAGTGACGAGGGTTATTGGAGTCCAACTTAGATAAATCCTATCACTTTCAAATGGATTGAATAATTTTGGCTACACTCAAAGTCTTCCAAAATAATTCGACCATAAAATCATATCTTTCAAAGATATGATTTTATCCTAACTCCATTACAAGACTTCAATTATTATTCAACTAGATTAATTAATGGGAACTCCTATAGAACTTATTAAATAGGAGTGAGATTTTTAAAGTAATTAAAAAGCCCATTCATTAATTTCCATTTAATTGACTTGGGCTAGAGTTGATCTCAGCAATTAACTCCATCAAACCTAATAAAATAATTCAATTATTTAATTAGCTAATATAATTTAAGAAGACTTTATAACTAATTAATTGATCTTATCAATTTATTATTTCATTACAATCTTTCGCTTCCTAATCTTATTAGGTTCAATTAAATAATCATATTATTTAACTGAATATTTAAGTCAATTATTGAACTACTAACGAAACGGCCTAGGATTTCTCCTGGTTGGGTCTCCCTTAGCGCTTTCCGTCTAATTCTTCCGAGAAACATTCCTTCATGGATTCTCAACCTTGATTGGCGTGTTTCTTTGAATTTTCTCTTCTGCTATCATTTGTCCTTCTCTTTATTTTCTTTACTCTATTCATTTTTTTATCTTTCATTTCCTTCTTTTATTTTTTTCTCACTAGGGTTTTATCTCTTTTTTTGTTTTGCAGATCTCATCGTCGGGGATCGACTGGTCGAGTGTCAGCCACCCGTGCTCTGTCTAGCCTGATTCTACACTTTGTTTGTTCTCTATCCGTTGGCCTGCAATGGCTAAAGACTTGGAAAAATTGTACGCTCTTCTTTCGCTGGGGTCAACAGAAAATAAATACATCTCTACGGAAACCCTAACAGTGGATTCTGAGAATTTTGATACCAGCCTCGTGGGACGTCTTCTGGCTCCCTGAACGATTCAATCCAATTAGGTTTTCTCATTGTTTAAATGACTATGGAATCTCAGGGGTGGTCTTCTTGCAAACAACTCCATAACACCACATTTCTCTTCTCTTTTGATAACATCTTGGACAAGAAGAAAGTTGAAATCGGAGCCCCATGACTATTTGATAAATATCTCATGATCCTTATTGATGTGATTCCCGATCTTCACCCCTCACAAATGGTATTCTCACGATGTGATTTTTGGATCCAACTCAATCAATTACCTCTTGGGCTTATGAACAAAAAATTTGTTGTTATGGCGGGTAATAACATTGGCCAATTTCGTGAAGTCGACTTTGATCCGTCTGGTTCAGTGGTGGGAAAATTTTTGCGTATCAAAGTTAATATTGATATCACAACCCCTCTTTTACGTGTAATTCATGCAGATTACACAGGACAAAAGCGAGTTATATTTTTGAAATACGAGCGGCTTCCAGACTTTTGTTTTTTCTGCGACATTATTAGCCACATGTGTTAAAGGACTGTGACGCGCGTATTTCACAGCACTCGTGTGATTCTGATAACTTGGAATTTGGGAATTGGCTCCACGCCCAATCGGGATCTCACCCATTTTCTATCCCCTATCGCCCCACAAACTCACATCCTTCTCCCTCTCCGCAGCCTTACCCACCCACCAGATACAAATATTCCCATCCCCCTCTGCTAATGATATAACCCCCATAACTACATCCCTTCACATCCACTCACCCCTCTCCACATGTTTTCATCCCTCCATCAACCAGGTTACAGAATACCGCCCTTTTACTTACTTATCCATCACCCTGCAATCAAAAATCTCCATCTAACCCACCTGCCACTTCTTTAGCACTATCACCTCGCACACAAAAATCCCCCACCTCAACATTACTTCCTCGTCACCTACACACTCCCCCCATCACACAAAATCATCCACTCCTAGTCCCTCCCTCGACCCCGATGTTCCCCCAAAGGCCACTCCACAACTTTTACTCTTATCTTCATCCACAACCCCCTGTCCCCCACCAATCTTGATACCACCATTTATCACGTCTCTATGTCTTCTAATTCACAGCCACCCCACCAGCCCTACCCCCCATCTCTCTCTCCCGCTTCTAAATCTCTCTCCATCCTTCCCTATAGCCCATTCCTTGTGCGAGTACCCATGGCATTGGATACCCCAGCAAGGAAGCTAACTCGCAAATTTGTTTGATTTTTTATTTTAAAGAATTTTTACACCAAAACAATGTTTAAAAATGTTGTCCAAATACTCCCGAGTGTTTTAAAATATTTTTACTAATTTTTCGGAGTATTTTTTGAAGTTTATTTTCGATTAAAATTGGACAACACTTCCATTTCGCGTTGGACCGGTCCCCCTATAGGGCAACCTGTGCCTGAAGTTGTTTTGAATTAGAAAAAAATGCAACGAAAACAAAAAAAAGAGGTCGACCTGACCGGTGGCGTCGGCCAAATGCCGCCTTTTGGTCGACCAGGTGTCCGGGAACATTTCTCTAAAACAACGCTCTGTACTTTGATTTGGCTTTGCTCGGCCAGGTTTGAGCACGGGGTCGACCCTCGGAACCCCGTCGATTGGGTCGCCCTATGTAAAAATGTATTTTTATTTTCAAATATCTATTTGTCGATCGGTCGCCCTAAGGTTTTGACAGCAATTCTGATCGTTGTGCAGTAGACCAACTTTTCTTAAATTGTTGGATTGATTTCTAACAGCTATATTCTTGATTTTAATTGTATTTTTCTGTAGATTTTCAATCCCCAAGAGGAGCCTATACATGATCAATCATCTCCTATAAATAGAGGAAGTTTTGGAGCAACCAATACAACAATTGAGATACAACACAACAAGATACATTCAAGAAAATACATTAGCTCTTCATTGTTATTATTCTTGTTGTAATTTGCCTACCTTATCACTTTCACATCTCGAGGTCTAGGCTTTATTTCTTGATTACACTTGCACCCAGTTTGTAATATTCATTATCGAGTTGTAATCTTTATTTTGGTCATCATTAAACACAAGACATCCTTGTGAGTATTCTTATGGAAAGAATACACTTGGGTGATCTAGGTGATAGGTGTTTCAAGAGTGTGGTGCTCTTGAGGTGTTGAAGAATTTGGTGTTCTTCAAGGTTGAAGATTGTGGTAATCTTCACAAGGTGCCATTGGAGATTGTGGTAATCTTCAAGAGAGATTGTGGTAATCTCAAAGGTGGTGTTGAAGAAAAGTGTGGTGCTCTTCAAGGTGATGTTGTAAGGTGCTGTATTAATTATGGTAATTAATAAAAAAAAATTTCCTTTTGAAATCCATCCCGGAGATACTGGGGTGGTAGAGGATTAGGGCCCTAGGTGGGTTGAACCTCTATAAACCGACGTGTGTTGTTTACTTCCCGCACCTTTATTATTGTCTTGGCTTGTTTGATTCGAAAAAGAGAGCGTAATCGAGAAAATGGAGATAATCTATTCACCCCCTCTAGATTATCGTAGCCACTTGGACTTACAAGTGGTATCAGAGCCAAACTCTTTGGCAAGCTCGTTCCACATCGCGAGTAAAGAGGAACGATCATCGGCTACGAATGAAGTCTACCTTACCGGCGCCTCCACCACCAAGCCACCACTATTTGATTCCAAAAAAATTACATTTTGGAAAGAAAGAATGGAATGCTATCTACAAGGTTGCGGGTTCGATATTTGGAACACGGTCGTCAATGGAGAATCTATTCCGATGAAAGACACACCTCACACCTCCAAAGTCCTCAAGGAGCTCAATGATGAAGAAAAGAAAATCATCTCCTTAAATGGTAAAGCTCTTAATATTTTGTATTGTTCACTTACCATTTTGGAATATGATCATATTGTAGGAATTAAATCGGCACATGAAGTATGGAGAAAATTAGAAGAAGTATATGCAAATGAAAGGAGCCACTCAAAAACATCTACTTCTCAATTGGATACAACATCAAATCCAACAACATGGGATGAGCTTCCTACAACCTCCAACAATGATGAATATGAACGATGTCTTATGGGCTTCGAAGAAGAAAACGAGGTAAGTTCTAAACCTTCTACTTCTTATGATAATGAATTACATAATGATTATAGTGATTTGCGAAATGATTTTGATGAGCTTCAAAATGAATTCCAAAGCTTACTTGTTAAATACAAAAATTTGAAAAAGGAATTCAGTGTTTTGAAAAATAATAAGGATAGTTTATTTACTTCCTATGAATTACTTTCATGTGCTCACACCACCACACTTGATAAGGAGAAAAACCTTGAAAAAGAAAATAGTACTCTTGTTGAGGATATTAATTGCATGAAAAAGGATTATCAAAATTTAACTCAAGTACCAATAAAATGACCAATATTGTTGATGTTCATAATTGTGATAAAGGACTTAATCATAAGCCTAATGTTGTCAATCATATGAAAAAGAATCAAGTCCCTATGCATGTTGGTCATTATGCTCCTAGAATTATTACTTGTTTTTATTGTGGTAAAAAGGGTCACAAGGTTAATACTTGTCGGGCTAGAAATAGCTCTAATCATTATTGGAGATCTAAAAGTCTCAAAGCTAATCCTAAATGACCCAAACTCTTGAGGGTACCACAAAAAAATGTCGTATTAGGTACCCGGAGGAATAATAATCAAGGAAAATTCATGACGCCAAGGAGACATCAAATGACCATCTCATTTGATCAAAGGAGAAGACAACATCATAGTGAACTTCCAAGAGAAAGATACTACCAACAATGGGAAGGACACAATCCTTGGAAATGGAGCAATTGGAAGAGCTATCATCAACAAGATGATTTTCAAAACGGAAGATATCATCAACAATGGGAAAGACACAACCCATGTAAATGGCGTAATTGGTAAACCGTATCTCCCTATTTAAATATGCATTTTATTTTGTCATTATGCATGTTTTTATTTGTGTTTTAATTGTAAAATGATTTTTCAAAATATTTTTGAAATGAGGTCTCATATACTTTTGTGTTCTTAAAATCTTTTGAAAAAGAGACCTTGAATGATATTTTTAAAACTCTTGTGCATTTACTTAGATTAAAGTGTTTTATAATCTCCTATGGATTTTTATGGCATAAGCATACTTGTGACATATATTGTTTTTACCCTACACTTGTATCATGGTGTTTTGTATTATATTTATTTAAGAATTGTGTAGGATATAATGTGTCAAGAGGATCTTAAACTATCGAGCTACGTTTACTCGTATTATTTCTAGAACTCGATGTTCTTCATGTCATAATCATGTGCTTATCCTTCAAACTATCTCATTGCATTTCTCTTAAGTGCCAATAAATGGATTTGCCGATTTTTTTTAAAAAAAGGGGCACCTTTCGAAATCATGTTTTAAATCGAGTCTCTTAAATTTTATTGACTCGTATATATTGGGTATATTCCATGTTTGCACATTTTCTCGGTTTTAAAACGGTTGGGGTTCGATTTAAATTTTTGGTCAAATTTTTTCGGATAAACGGTACCCGAGCAGTACCCGGTCGACCGAGAAGTGGCCGACGGCCGACCGACGATCAACCGTCGACACACTGTCGGCCAATCGGCCGATCGGGTGAAAACAGACGGGCAGACTATTTTTTAAAAACAGGGGTCTTTCATATCTTCATTCTGTTTCACAACAACTGCGAACCCTAGCACTCTCCTCTCAAAATTTTTCACAAAATCTCTCATTATCTCTCTAATTGTTCCATCTTTGAGTTTATTTCACTCAAATTCATCTTGTTTTCATGGACCCCGTCAATTCTAACCCCCAACAAGATGATGTTCCACAAAGAGATAATCGAAACTGGCTTACGGAGGAGGAGATTGTTGAATTGAGAGTCGGAATTTCAAAATTAAATATTCATTGGGACTCTAGTATGTTGTCACTTCTTTCCGAGCCTTCCTCTAGAGCCAATAGATTTCGATTTTTGAATAAACTTGCGGAGGAGCATTATGAAAATATTGAAATGGATGATAAGAAAATTGCTTGTACTCGTATGGTTCGATTTTTGGCATTTCATGATGAATATCCGGAAATAAGGGCTTACTTTGAAATTCAAGGTTGGGTATCATTATGGGATAACCCGTGTTTGCACTATGATGATGAGCTTATAAAACTATTTTATGCAAATATGTGGATTGTTGATGCTACGGAAGAAAATCCTTTAGAACTTCACACATTCGTTAATGGTAGGCATTTCTCTTGGACATTTGCCGACATTTGTGATCATTTCAATGTGCCTAATGATGGAGTTGTTAATGTGGATTGCACTAATTGGAATGATGATCTTTTTGGTGTTTCACTAGAAGAAGTGAAAACATTTTTGGGAGTGTTTCCGGAAGTAACTTTCTCGGCAATGCCGCCGAATTATTGAATTGTCTATTATATGCTCATATTGTGTATGTGGTAAAGAAGTGAAACTTCCGAGAAATCTCGAGCTTTTTCTCACCTATAAGATTATCCAGGCGAAAGGGTAAATTATGCGGCTATATTTGTGTATTGTTTAACCGAATCAAGAAGGCTTACTAAGAAGAAATACACATTGGGGAACTTGATTTGTCAACTTTTATACCTATCGGGCTACCCAGAAAATTAGATGAATACTGAAATTCGTCATAATGATTATGATAATGACAACATTCTACAAATGGTAAGAATGCGACGAACATTACCGCGGGTTCCCACTAAAGTCGCTAAGGGACATGATGGAAATCCGCGACAATCTCGGGATGACTTCTTTAATGACAATGAGGTTGAAAATATTGTTGGAAGGGGCAATGTCGGGGAACAAGAAGGGGAACAAGAAGATAGGGAAGAAGAGAATGTGGGGAATGAAGAAGAGGACCATAATGAAGGAGACAATGAAGAAGATGAAAATGAACCGGATTTTGAGGATTTGAGTCTCAAAGAAAGAATGGAAAAAGTGGAAAGAGAAACGTTTAGAGATGTTGCATCTCTTAGAAAAGAGCTCCGGGAAGTAAAGGAAGAAAACGCAAAATTGAAGAGCAAAATGGAAAAATTTAAGAAATTCTTCAAGGAGCTTCTCCCTGCGGCTTGCTTCTCTTCGGATGAGGATTGATGTCCCTACCCTGTGTTTATCATATTATCTTTGCATATTTTATCTTGTCTTTGATGTAGTGCATTTGTATGAACTATCTTGTATAACTCTTTTGTACTAATGATAATTGATTTGCTTGTTTTTCTTAAAGGGGATGAACTAGCAAGAATGCTAGTAGCTTATGATTATTGTGGTATTGGCCTTGATGGAGTATTTGATGGTAAAAATACTCTAATTTATGCATTGTTTGATATTTTGGATGCAAGGTATGAAATACTTGATGGTAAAAGTGCTTCTTTTAATTCTTGCTTGATGGCATTTGTAATGCCTTGATCATTTGCTTAGCTGGTTAGATTTATCTCAATTGGGTTGAACCCTTGAGAATATGTCTCTATATTGATGTTGTTGGATAATATTGGTTGAATGATGTGTTGTGCAAAATGGTGATGATATATTGGCTTGGCAAATTTTTTCAAAGGGCTACACATCTTTTTTTATACTTGATGCCCGCCAAGTGTTCGATAAAATATTTCTAAGGAAAGTTCATCACTTACATGACTCTCTCACTTTCAAATGTCTTATATATATATATATATATATATATAGAGAGAGAGAGAGAGAGAGATCATGTTTTGCAACTTAAATGAGCTTTCACAAGTTTTTACAAGTCTTTTGATCAACTCTTTCCTTTACTTTTGGAATTCTAAGCTTAATGATCAATAGCTCGATAAATTGCGCACTTTGATATGGGTATATGATGTTTCTATCGTGCTAATATTCTTTTTGATGATTCCAAAGGGGAGAAACAGGTTATAAGCTCATTAGCTCATAAAAGCTAATATAAGCTCGTGAAAGAAGCTATAAGCTTTGGCTTCTTAAAGCCAAAAGCTGTGAAGTTTACTTAGTCCATTTGTTGTATTATGGACTTATTTACTTGACTAATGTTGTTTTATTGACAGGGGAGCTTATAAGCACTTAATTCTTAAGCTCTATTTGTAAAAGCGGAGCTTTTAGCTTTTGGTTGATTGCATCTATCTTATTCTTGATGTGCTTGTTGATAGGGGGAGCTTGTGCTAATATTTGGAAAATATTTACTCCCTTATTTGGTGGTTACTTTATTTTGAAAATTTAGTCGCTTCTAAATGGTTAGATGTTTTACCGGAAAATTGTTTTTGTTTTTAAAATTCGACCTCTCAATATTTCTCAAAATTGTTTTGGTTTGTAATCATCAAAAGGGGGAGATTGTTTGATAAATATTTTTATCATGATTTTGATGATTTTTGTTTTAAAGAGTTTTTACACCAAAACAATGTTTAAAAATGTTGTCCAAATACTCCCGATTGTTTTAAAATATTTTTACTAATTTTTCGGAGTATTTCTTGAAGTTTATTTTCGATTAAAATTGGACAACACTTCCGTTTCGTTGGACCGGTCGCCCTATAGAGCAACCCGTGCCTGAAGTTGTTTTGAATTAGAAAAAAACGCAACGGAAACAAAAAAAGAGGTCGACCAGGGCGTCGACCGGTGGCGTCGACCGGTCGCCCCTTGGTCGACCGGTATCTGGGAACATTTCTCTGAAACAGAACGCTCTGTACTTTGATTTGGCTTTGCTCGACCGTCTGAGCACAGGGTCGACCGGTCGGAACCCTCGTCGACCGGTCGCCCTGTGTAAAGATGTGTTTTTATTTTCAAACGTCTATTTGTGCCCTACCGGTCGCCCTAAGGTTTTGACAGGAAATTCTGACCGTTGTGCAGCAGACCAACTTTCCTTAAATTATGGGATTGATTTCTAACAGCTATATTCTTTTTTAATTATATTTTCTGTAGATTTTCAATCCCCAAGAGGAGCCTATACATGATCAATCATCTCCTATAAATAGAGGAAGTTTTGGAGCAACCAATACAACAATTGAGATACAACACAACAAGATACATTCAAGAAAACACATTAGCTCTTCATTGTTATTATTCTTGTTGTAATTTGTCTAGCTTATCACTTTCACATCTTGAGGTCTATGCTTTATTTCTTGATTACACTTGCACTCAATTTGTAATATTCATTATCGAGTTGTAATCTTGATTTTGGTCATCATTCAACACAAGACATCCTTGTGAGTATTCTTGTGGAAAGAATACACATGGGTGATCTAGGTGATAGGTGTTTCAAGAGTGTGGTGCTCTTGAGGTGTTGAAGAATTTGGTGTTCTTCAAGGTTGAAGATTGTGGTAATCTTTACAAGGTGCCGTTGGAGATTGTGGTAATCTTCAAGAGAGATTGTGGTAATCTCAAAGGTGGTGTTGAAGAAGAGTGTGGTGCTCTTCAAGGTGATGTTGTAAGGTGTTGTATTAATTTTGGTAATTAATAAAATTCTTTTTTCTTTTTGAAATCCATCCCGGAGATCTGGGGTGGTAGAGGATTAGACCCTAGGTGGGTTGAACCTCTATAAATCAACGCGTGTTGTTTATTTCCCGCACCTTTATTATTGTCTTGGCTTGTTTGATTCGAAAAAGATGGCGTAATCAAGAAAATGGAGATAATCTATTCACACCCTCTAGATTATCGTAGCCGCTTGGACTTACAAAATTCACCACCCTCCGAAAAAATCCCTCACTAAAACACACTCTCCCTCTCCTAAAACCAATTGCAAATGGAAGTCGATAGCTTTATCGGATCCAAACTTGAGAGTATTCCAGTTTACACTGTATTACTAAGCGGCTAAAGTTTGATGGCTCTTTTTCTCGGACATGTTTTTAGATTCAATGGTGGAGTTTGGCACGAACCAACTCTGCCAATTGCCATGAATATCTTAAGTTGGAACTGTCGAGGGCTTGGGAACCCTTACACAGTTCAAGAGCTCTGTGATGTCATTCGCTCCAAGTCTCCTGATGTTATATTTCTATGTGAAACGAAATGTAACATCTCTGGAATGGAAACACTATAAAATTTATTGGGTTTTTTTGGAGTTTCAATTCCCCCAGCGGGTAACGTTGGGGGCCTAGCCTTTTTTTGGAAAAAAATCTCTCTCAGACAACTTCGTTCTTTTTGTGACCGTTACATTGATGTGGATATTGAATTTGCGGATTCTGTGGTTTGAGCTACTAGTATCTATGGACGGCCGAGTGTCTCTCTCCGTAGACAATTTTGGAATACTTTCAAAACGCTCAAGGGCCTTCAACCAATACCTTGGATATGTTTCAATGATTTTAATGGAGTACTTCTCCAAGATGAATTCACTGGTAGTGGGCGGCGTGCTCCTTGGAAAATCGAGGCTTTCCGCGAAGCACTCGATTTTTGTGATCTCCAAGATGTGGGCTTTCACGGTTATCGTTTTACTTGGCGGCGTCTAATCCAGCATCCATTTACCCAAAGGGGCTGCCTAGATTGGAGTGTGTGTAATGATCATTGTCGCTTTATTTTTCTGGCCTGGCGAGTGGATCACCACATAGCTTTCACCTCGGACCATTCCTTTCTCACCATTCAACTTCTTACCCGACCTTCCCGTTTCTCAAATTCCATTCGTCGTATCAAAAACCATTCCGCTTCGAAGCTATGTGGATTCGCTCAAAGGACTGTGACAAAATTATTTCAGAAAATTGGCATTCTGGGTTGGATGATGTTTATGATAAAATTGAGCACTGCAAAGTGGGACTTTTAAATTGGAGCAAAGCAAAATTTGGGAATATTGATAAGCAAATTCGGGAATTAAAAGCTCCCATTGCTAAAATTCAAGCGATGTTCATTATGGCAGAGGTTAACGACTCTCTCATTCTTAAGCATTCTCAACTTGAAACTCCTCGATTAATGAATGACTTAAGATGGAAACAGAAACAACACTGTTCTTACGGGGTGAAACAACACTCGTTTTCCACACTTTTCCATGATGCCAAAAGGAGGTAAATTCCATAATTTCCTTACAAGATGAACACGGTACCTTATGTTCGGAACCTACGGAGATGGAGAATATTATCGGGAAATATTTTGCGGATATCTTTTCCACTTCTTCACCATCCCAAGCGGATGTGTAGCATGTTTTGTGTAGAATCAGGCCGAAGATAACGACAGAGATGGCCTCCGTCTTGATTCAGCCATTCACTAAGCATGAGGTCTCCCGCGCCCTCAAGCTTATGCACCCCTTTAAGTCTCCTGGTCCCGATGGTATGAGTCCCGTTTTTTTTTCCAAAAATTTTGGCATGTAGTTAAAAAAGATATTTGTCATCTGGTCTTATATTTCCTCGACCATAATTCACTTGCACAAGCTTATAATTTCACACACATTGTTTTTATTCCTAAGAGTAAGCACCCTGAGTCGGTCTCACATTTCTGTCCGACTAGCCTCTGCAATGTCATATATAAAATCGCATATAAAGCTCTTGCGCTTTGCATTAGACCCATTCTCTCCGCCATTATCTCGGAATCACAATCCACATTCGTTCTGGGTCGCCTTATTATTGATAACATCCTTGTAGCCTATGAGATCCATCACACCATGAAAACTCGCACACACGGCCATACGGATCACATGTCTATTAAGTTCGATATGAGTAAAGCCTTCGACTGTGTCGAATGGCACTTCCTCCTTCAAATACTTGTTTTCCCCTCATTTCATTTCCCTCATTCAAACTCGCATCACCACGTCTTTCTTTTCTTTTCTTTTAAATGGTTCTCAGTTCGGGTCTCTGAGATTTTTTCTCTCATCTTGCAGGACCTTCAAGCAGCTGGCAAAATCCGTGGAATTGCCATAAATAAATTTGCGCCGTTTATTTCTCATCTCTTTTTTTGCAGATGACACCCTATTATTTGGGCAAGCTACACTTCAGGAGGCTCAATTTCTATTATTTGATATTCAATTGTATGCAAATATATCTGGGCAAAGGATTAATGTTGAGAAATCGGGAGTTCTTTTTAGCCCGAACATGCCGGCCGACTTACGTCAATCTATCATGTCACTCCTTAACATCCCGAAAGTAGAAAGTCATGGCAAATATCTGGGACTCCCAGCGGTTATTGGAAACATCAAGCATCAGATATTCACTTCCATTGTTGATCGAGTCTGGATTAGGCTTAAAGGTTGGAAAGAAAAGAAATTGTCACAAGTGGGTCGCATCATTCTCCTTCATTCTGTGATTCAGTATATTCCCTTATTTGCGATGTCGTGTTTCATGCTTCCGGACTCCATAATCTCTAAAATTCAGCCACTGTCCACTGCTTTCTTTTGGAATGGGAACCCGAACAAGCAATCTATCCATTGGAAGAGTTGGGCTAAACTTTGTCGGCGCAAGACGGATGGGGGTCTTAGCTTTCGAAATCTCAAATCTTTTAATATGGCACTATTGAGTAAACAGGCTTGGAAAATTTTGACTTGTCCCTCTTCCCTCATTGCTCGGATATTTAAATTGAAAAATTTTCCGCAAACTAGTTTATTTGAAGCTCGGCTTGGCTATCGCCCAACTTGGACTTGGAGGAGTATTTTCCATTGTATCCGAAATTTATCTTTGGGTTGCCGTAAGATTATCCGATCTGGCAAGTCCACCAAAATTTGGGGTGACCCGTGGTTGCCTTTCCATTTGGACTTCTTATGCCGTAGCCCTCGGCCTGTCAATGGTTCTTACCAATTTGTTGTTAGATAAATATTTTTATTGTAATTTTGATGATTTTATTTAACTGAATTTTTCACCAAATAATGTCCCTAAATATTCAAATACTCCTAATCAATTCAAAATATTTTTACTAATTTTTTGGAGTATTTCTTAAAGTTTATTTTTGATAAATATTGTACAACACTTCTGTTTCGTGGTCAACCGATCGCCCTAGAGGACAACCCGGCTTGAAAGTTTGATTTTTAAAATAGAAAAGAGACGAATTGAAAAAAACTTGAGGTCAACCGGTCGGCCAAGTGGTTGACCGATGCCTGAAGATAAAAATACAAAGACAAAACTCCCTATATTGAAAAACTTGGGTGTTGGACCGGTCCACCATGGGGCCGACCGGTCGAACCCTGGTCGACAGGTCGAGCACCCCTTGGACCAGTCCACCAGGGTTTTTTTTAAGTATTATTTCAAATTTCGTATTAGAGGTCGACCTAAGGTTTTATGAGCAAAGTATTCGTTGCGCAGCAAATAATTTTTCATGATTTTAAGGATTGATTTCTAACAGCTATAATCTCCATTTGATTTGCAATTTTTTGTATCCAACATATCCAATTCGCCTATGCCATAAACTAGTTAAATCATTATTGGCAACAAGACAAGAAACATTTTGACTAACCAAATCACTTGTACAAATTTTGTAAAGATTGTTTTTTCTATTTGTTTCATAAATAATTTTATCATTTTTAGAATAAGGCATTTTTCTTTATTGAAAATAACATTGTAATTTGAATCACAAAGTTGGCCCTTTAACTAAAAGAACATTACTAAGAGAGAAGAAAGAGTTACCAATTTCTCCATTTCCAAGAATTCTTCCCTTGTCATTCCCGAACATAACCATGCCTTCTTCTTGGAGCTTGATATTGGTAAAAAGTTCTCTCCTTCGGGTCATGTGGCATGAACACCTGCTGCCCACGAGCCATTTTGAATCCTCCGAAATTGTTATAGCCCCTAGCACCTACGAATGAATCATTTTTAGGTACCCTATAATTTTGGGGTCCATGGGGATTGTTAGTTTTGAGACCTTTGGGTCTCCAAAAATGACTAATAACTATTTTTCAATTTACAATCATTGGCATAGTGTCCATTTTTGGCACAAGAAAAGCAAGTAATAACATTAGGACTACTAGCTTGTATAAAAGTTGGACCTTGGTCATTTTTTTTAGAAACATTTTGAAAAGGTTTATAACCAAGTCCTAATTTTGAATGTTCACTTCTTTGTGCATCAAGAATTTTTATAACCTTATCCGTGATTAAATTAAAACGATGTACATCTTTTTTCAAATTTTCAATATCTTTTGTGAGCATTTGTTTTTCGGAATCAAGAGCATGCATTTTAGTAAGAGTAATAGCATGAGCACGGTCAAGTGATTCATAAGAAGTCAATAATTTTTCTTTTTCCAATTTGAGCTCTTTATACTCCTTTTTCAAAAGTTTGTATTTGCAAATCATGTCTCTAAATTGATCGTTTTGGTTCATCATAATTACATTGCAATTCATCAACTAAAGAAGAAGATGAAGAATTAGAGCGTACCTCATTGTTTTCATCGTCTATTACCATGAGACCATGTTCGGTTTCTTCTTCCTCATCGGATATGGCAAGTAGCTCATCCCATGTTTTTGCTTCAGATTTAGAGCTTTCTTCTTGGGAAAAGACTTTTTCTTCTTTTGCTCCTCCTCCGCTAATGTTGGGCAATCGACTATGTAGTGCCCGGGTTTCCCGCATTTGAAGTACGAGTTGTCTCTTAACTTTCTTGCCTTATTTTTATTCACAAACTTGGCAATTTTTCTGACAGAATTGGCCATCTCCTCATCATCTTCATCACTAGTATAATATGAATTATTTAAAGAAGATGCTAAGACATTAGGAATAATTTGCATACCCAATTGAGAGGTAGATGGTTTGGAATTTTTCCTCTCTTTGAGATATACTTCATAGATTAGGAGATTTCCAATGAGCTCATCAAACTTGAGAGTTTCGAGATTTTGAGCTTCCGTGATTGCCGTCACCTTTTTCGACCATGAACCGGGAAGAGCATTTAAAACCTTGGTGATCTTGTCTTCTTCGGATATGACTTTCTCAAGTGCCACAAGAGGATTGACTATGTTGTCAAGCCTTTCCACTATCTTTGAAATATTTTCTTCATCAAGCATAATGAAGTTTTCAAAGTCTTTAACAAGCATGGTTTTTCTTGCTTGTTTAACTTTCTTTGTACCCTCATAGATGGCTTCCAATTTTTCCCAAACTTCATGCGCGGACCTTATGCCTCTAATGCGATTATACTCGGTGGCGGTAAGAGAGCAATGCAAAATATTTAAAGACTTACCGTTTAGGGAAAATGACTTCTTGTTGTTATCGTCAAATTCCTTGAGACTCTTGAGAACCGAGGTGCCATCCTCCAATTTCTTGGTTGGTTGATCTATCCCTTCAATAACCGCATTCTATATATCGAACCCTCACCTTTGTATAAAGCACTCGATTCGGTCTTTCCAAAAAGCATAATTGTTGGCGTCGAATAGTGGTGGCTTGCTGGTGGAGGTGCCGGTGGTGAGGTAGCTTCGTTCGTAGCCATGGATCTTTCTTCTTTACTCGCAATGAAGAACGAGTTTGCCAAAGAGTTTGGCTTTGATACTACTTGTTAGTTCAAGTGGCTACAATAATTGGCTCTGATACCACTTGTTAGTCAATAATCTAGAGGGGGGTGAATAGATTATCTCCATTTTCTGATTTTTGCCCTCTTTTTCGAATGTAGAAATAATAGCAAGAATGTAAGTGCGGGAAAGTAAACAACACGCGTTGATTTATAGAGGTTCAACCCACCTAGGGCCTAATCTTCTACCACCCGGGATATCCGAAGTGGATTTCGGAAAAGAAAAAGATTTTATTAATAGATACCAAACTATTACATATTCACCTTGAAGAGCACCTCACTCTTCTTACAACATCACCTTATTAAGATTACCACAATCTTCTTACATCTATGAAGAGTACTACACTCTTCATCACCTAAAATCACGCAAGTGTGCTCTTACCACAAGAACACTAACAAGGATGTCTTATTTTGGATGATTGAAACGAATTCAAGATTACAACTCGATAATAGTATACAACTTTGAAGTGCAAGTGTAATCAAGAATGAAGCCTAGTACTCAAATTGTGCAAGTGAAAGACTTAAGCTAAACACAACAAGAATATGAAAGTGAAGAACAAAGTTTGCTTGTGTTTGTATTGCTTGTGTTGTTATCTCTTATTGCTTCAATCCTTCATCTATTTATAGGAGAGGTCTTGGATTTGATTTTCAGACACAGGCTCCTCCTTGGAGATTGAATTCTGTAAAAACATTGCAAATCAGATGGAGATTATAGCTGTTAGAAATCAATCCCTTAAAATCATGAAAAGTTGTCTGTTGCGCAACGGATACTTTGCTGATAAAACCTTAGGTCGATCGGTCGACCTCTAATATGAAATTTGAAATAAAACCTGAAAAATAACCTGGTGGACCGGTCCAAGGGGTGCTCGACCGGTCGACCAGGGGTTCGACCGGTCGGCCCCATGGTGGACTGGTCCAACACCCAAGTTTTTCAATACAGGGAGTTCTGTCTTTGTATTTTTATCTTCAGGCACCGGTCGACCTCAACCTCAACCTCAACTGGTCCAACTGAGATATCCTATTACGACTCCAACTGAGATAATTTTTTCTATATCTCTCTAGCCAATTCCATTTTTTTAGCTAGCTCTTACACTCTCAGCTGCTGCTTTTATTATGCTATTTGACAACTGAACAATATAATGGTTTAATTAGTATCTTATCTTCCCAATTAAGAAGTCTAATTTCTTTCTTTTGAAGCAGTTAAAGAAACAATACCTATAAGAGGCTCGTTGTGCTATAATCCCAGAAAAGATCCCAAAAGAATAAACTAAATTAAATGGGTCCAATCTGTGCTATAATCCCGGAAATGGTCCTAAAAGAAGCTCATTTAGAAGGTTATTTTGATGCAGATTATGCAGGTTGAAAGATTAATGACAGGAAAAGCACCGCATCGATCGACAAGTCTATTGTTAAAGCTGAATATATGGCTGCAATAAGTTGTTGTGCTCGGATCCTCTGGATGAAACAACTTAAAGACTATGACATTGATGCCACTAAAAGCCCTATCTTTCATGACAACATAAGTGCTATAGCTATCACTCAAAATCCAGTGTTGCATTTCAATGAATATCAGAATTGAATATGTCAACACTGAGAAGCAGCTTGCAGATATTCTCACCAAACCACTCAGTGAAGCAATGTTCATTCAATTGAAATAAAATTTTCAAAATACGATCATGCATTTTGTAAAGCTTAAAAATATCATACAAGATGCAGAAATTGAATGTTTTATTATTGTTAAAGTACAATCAGAAAAAAACAACTTCAAGTATACATATATGCTCCATCATTCAGGTCGGTTTATTTTCCTATTTTCTATCTCCATAGCTAGCATCCAAGTGCTCTGGTTGTCTCAGTATAACATAATTTGTGCATTGAAGTTCTTGCTGAGCATCTGTTAGGACAAAACCTCGACTGTCTGTCGTTTCGATTGGATTTCTTCAGTTTGTTGCAAATCCGACTTTTGTTTGTTGTTCAGCGTTGAACAGTTTTAGGACCTGGGGCTTGCAGTACGACTAAATCTGAGTAAATCGGATGAGCAAGGCACGGTGTGGTTCTTGACCAAGGGCATCAAGGATTGGACAACGTCGGTAATTAAAGGTCTATAGTCTGCTTCGGTCTGTACACACATAGCTGCTATTGCAGCCACCTACATTGTGCAAAACAAATGATATTGAGTGGATCACCAACCAAAAAACTACTGATTTTGAAACCTTAATTAGTACCAATTTTACCTGAATAAGATCCTTTTTGGAGTACTGGCCCTCTAGTGCTGGATCAATCATTTCCATTACTTTATCTCTGTTTGTTAACCGTGGAAGGGCCTGAATGACAAAAGACAAAATGGAAACATTTCATTCATGTCACTGACTATATCATTGGTTATATTAACAAATTTTCTTCTGATCAGAGATGACATATATATAGGCTTAATTGAAAATTTTGGTCCCATAATTACATAAGGCTAGCAATTTTGGTCTTGTAAAATCAAAGTTAGCAATTTTGGTCACGAAAGTTTCGAATTTTTGGCAATTTTGGTCCCATAAGTTTTATTTATGTGCAACTTCGGCGTAGATGTTGCCTTTATGATCCTAGGGGTTTTTTCAATGTTTCTTTTATTCCCAAAATATTTCAATGTTGGTTTAAATATCAATTTCATATAAATACTGACCCAAGAAACAAGGACATGCTCCCCAGGAGGGCGGGTGGTATCAATAGGTACACGGCCCGTCAAAAGCTCCAAAAGAATCACACCATAACTGTACACATCTGATTTTGTTGTAAGCTTTCCTGTCGATGCATATCTGCATGTATTCCAATTTCCAAAGTACATTTATTTGAACATCATGTCAGATAATTATGAAAATTGATAATTATATTACAAAACTACTCCTCATGTTTGGGTTAATTAAAAAAAAACAGAGATGTTCGAATTTTTTTGAAAAGAAAAACCCTTGAGGTTTGTATATGTGTTAAATGTAAGGGGATAATTACAATAATTTTACAATGGAAAGGGGGTGTTTCAATTGTGTTTTCTTATGAAGGGTAAAATATAATACATAATCAAACCTTACATTTTCTTTTTTGTAATTAACCCAAACCTCAAGGGTAGTTTTTATAATTATCCCTTATGAAAACATAATAGATTGATTCTCCAATTTTAAGATGCAACGTAGAAGGCATAATTGAGTGAACAGATTGCAGTATGAATTAGGGATAATTACAAAAGTCCCCTTAAAGTTTAGGCTAATTATAAAATAACCAAGATATTTTTCAAAATTGCAAAAAGCCTTTCAGGTAGCAAAATACATCTCAAAATCTCCCCCTTACCGCCTTGAATTTAAGATATAATCAAATTCGAGGACTCTTTTTGTAACTTTGTAACTCTTTAGATTTTTTTTGTAACTAGCCCACACCTTAGGGGGTCTTTTGTAATTATCCATAATAATTAAGGGTATTACAAGGTAAAACGGAGATGATGATGATAAGTACTCACTCAGGGGCCAAATAACCAGTTGTCCCTAAAACCCGTGTGGAGATGAGCCCATTGAGCTTGTCCGACCCGATTTTGGCCAACCCAAAACCAGACAGTTTGGGCCTGAAGTTGTGGTCTAATAAAATGTTGCTGGATTTGAAATTACGGTGGATGATGGACGGTGTGATGTGCTCGTGCAGGTATTCCAATGCTCTGGCAGAATCGAGGGCTATCCTTAATCGAGTACCCCAACTCAAGGTGTTGATCGTGTGGCGAGGATGGAGATGGTTTTCAAGAGAACCATTAGGCATGTAGTGGAATACAAGTAATCTGTGATGTTGATCTGCGCAGTAGCCCAACAGTTGAGATATGTAGGGAGACCGTAACCGGCTCAATAGATCTACCTGTTGAAGTTGATATGAATCCAAATTATCATAATTGATAAAAGTAGTTTGTAATGATATTTATTTGGTGTCAGGTTTCTGGATCCGTATTTCAAAAGTGTATTTTATTCATATACGACCGCACAGATAATTGTCATGTGTATAAGAATTACCATTTTGAAAACCTACAATTTAATCTTGATTTAAGCTTCAAAATTAATATATAACTTTTATACGTATTATAAATGTGGAATAGGGTACACTTTTGGAACATAAGTTCCCATCCGATAGGTTTGTTTCCTACATACCACACAAATTGCCTTTCGCGATGCAAGCTAAAGAAAGATCAGCGAATTGGAGAAGAAAGCATAAGAAAGAAGACATCAAAAGTAAAGAAATTGAAAAGAGAAATCAATTAAGGGATGAACAAGTAATTATTCCTCCGTCACACTAAGATAGACAAGTAGAGTACTTCATAAATATTTAAAAAACACAATAAATATAATTGGGCTCATAATCTTTTCCAACACTTTCCTACTTTGCCCTTTTAAATGGAGTATATCATTGTTGGTCTCGAAAAAATGAATTAAATAAGGGTAGTTTAGTCTATTGTTGTGTAATTAATATTTTCAATAAGAAAACAAGTCTATAATTTGAGACTGATAAAAAAAAAATGTGGTCTATTATCTAAGTGGGACGGAGAAAGTATTATTAAGCAAACGATTTACCTTGGAGTGAAAAGCACGTTCGGCATAGCGGCCATGTGTGCGCAACATCTTAATAGCCACCGCAGTGCCATCCCCGAGCGTCCCTCGGTACACTATACCCGACGCCCCATTTCCTATAATATTCCTTTCACTAAAATTGTTAGTGGCAATCTCAATCTCCTTCAAACCAAATACTTCAACTTGGACTTCAACTTGGATCCCTCTCAGTTTAGGCTGCGGTGTGCCCGCAAAACTACTTCCGTACAGGCAACCACCATCTGCGCCCACATACATACATACATAACCCCTCTTATTAATATTCAAGTATATATGTATCAATCGCGATGGTCTAAAAACACGCGTGCAATTAAGGGAGTGTTTGTAAAAACTTAAAAAAAAGGGTGATTCTCAATGTTTGTAAAAAAAGAAAATTAAAAAAATGGTAGCTCCTGCATCGTGATTCTCAATGTTTATATAAAATTAAAATTAGAGCTGTCAATGGAAAAAGAAAATTACATTTTTAGTATTTGCAAATGGTAGCTCCTGCCCATCGATTTTGCTTCAAAATTAATCATAATTGAACCTCTAATTGAAATTGAGTATGTAGTGGGTGTGGTAGATGTGTTTTTTGAAAATTGAGTATACAATCGTGAATTTAGAATCAAAATATAAAATGAAATTTTCATTCTAACCAGAAAAGTCTTTTCCATTCCATTGAGATAAATTCTCAACTTTTTATTGAAAATTATGCAAAAATGAAAATATATTTAATTATAAAAATTTAAATGTAGAATTTGTAGGGTAAAAATTTAGTAATATATTTGATTTAGAATATTATTTTAAATTTTGTTATTGAAAAATGTGATAGCCCAAACATAAGGGTAGGTTTTAATGTTTTATAGTTATCCCTCTATTTTAAGTTGGGTTGGAATAATTACAAGTTTTTAAGTATCACTTAATTACGAGTAGTTTTTGGAATTTAATAGTGACACATTATTACTAATTAATATAAGCCAAAATACAGGGTAACATTGGGAAAAGAATTTTCATTTTACGAAATCCAAATATTATTTAAAAAGATTAATTTCTACAAGTCATATAAATTTGGGAACGAGGTGAACAATAATCAATATAATTACCTGAAGCATTAGAATTGAAGTTTATGGTGCTATGAGCAACGAACATGCAATTGTTGTTGTTGCTGATACTTTTCCTCGTGGCAACATTATTACTAGACGACGTCGTAGTGGCGATAATGTTATTGCCTCTGGAAAATTGCAGGCGACGGAGCATCATTACCAATAAGATTATTGCAAATAGCAAAATTACAATGATAATGGGAATAACTATCATAAGAAGGGAAGAAGATGGGATAATTTCATGGTGATGTCCATGTGACTCATGAGGTATGTGATGTTCTAACTGATGCTTGCTATAATATTTATGAGGAGAAGCAGTTTTAATGGTGTGGTTTCCCATCACAAACAGAACACAAAAAATTGAGAAAGAGAAAGAATTAATGGTAGTATATATGTGATTGCAGTCTTGTTTTTTCATGTAGGGATAATTACAAAAACACCTCTGAGGTTTGGGCTAATTACAAAAAAAAAATTAGAGATGTTTCAAAATTACAAAAAAAAAAAAAAAAACTTCAGATTTGATTTTGTTCTAAATTTAGGGGTAATTGTAATATTTTTATAAATGTTGGGTTTTTTCAAATTTTTTTCCGGGAGAAATTGTAAGAACGATCAAACCTCAAGGAGTTTTTTGTAATTAGACCGAACCTGAAGGGTGTTTTTGGAATTATTCCTTTCATATATATGTAAGCTAGAGGATGTATGGCTTTGGGAATGGGGACCTAATTATGAGATGATTTGTGCTGTCTTTTTTGCCTTTGTGGGAGTGAAGGCCACATGATGACTCTCGCCCACTCTATTCGTTCTGGATATATATCTCGTGAACAATTAAAAGTTATTGTACTTGTTTCTGTCTCAACTTTTGTATCATGCAAGGTCTAGTCTTTGTCTTCTCATTGGAAGATTTTGGAAGTTATTGACATACGTTTCTTGTCTGCATTTCTAATAATTGGTTCCTACCATTCTTCTCAATCTCACATAAATTTTATCACCTATGATTTTTTTTAAATTTTTTTAGGTCTTATTAAGCTGGCATGGTGTTTGTGACAAAACTCCATGAAAGATGTCCACATAACTGGAATTGACTTCCACATCAGCAGATTTAGCGAAATGCGGACAAACAGATTTTTCCTAACAATTTTTAATCCCACAAATCAAAAGACTAAAATCGAGAGTTTTTTTTTTTTTTGAGAAATTATGAGATAATTTTGCAAATCATGATCTTTGCAAGAATATATTGCAAACCCTATATAGTTTACATGACTAGCTAAAATTTCAACAAGTAGGATAGATAAAGATAAACCATTATCTCAAACATGGAAACAATTTTAATGCATCGATATCTCTCACTCATACATATTTGACCGAACTCATTTGAAATACATTCTCATAATTTCAGCTTGCATTCCTTCTTTTGTACAAGAATACGGAGTGCGGCCAATCCATGAGAAAGAAAAAGTGAGAAAATCTACAATAAATCTTCATCGAACGAACTTAGCACTACAACCAAAATCAATATCTACCTCAAATTATACGAACGCACTGTACGAGCCATCTCTAATTCTTCAGTGTATAACAAGTAGAGATATAGGAAAATATTGTCTTAATTAGCCAACTTAGGAGCATAGAACATAAATGTATTACATACTTAATTTCTTCGTGCCTTGCACTTCAAGTAACTTGGCCTTGACATATTTCATAGTTATGCTCCTGCAAACCATATTAGTAGTGGGAATTAGATATGAGTTGGATTACACTTTCAAACTTACACTTCATAACATGGATCTATTTAGTTGTTCTGCCTGTAATTTCATCTCCATGTTGGGTTTACATGGTACTGAGATAAAAAATGTTGGTCTTAATAGCAGTCCAGAAGGGAGGTGAATATACATTTTGCAAAACATGCACAAAAAATCATATTTAATAAACTCGGCTAAAAGATGTTCTGTTGTCTACTTGACGTATCAAGAGTCAACAGTCGTTAACTGATTTGAGTTTATACACGCATGAGAAAATATAATGTTATATGATTATTTGAGTGTGCATGAATGTTGATGCTAAAATAAATTGCAAGAAGATACAAGACAAAATGTGAATCAAGGCAGTAAAAGATTTTTAGAGGTGCAATGGTGACGTCTTCTCTTCTCCTAACCCAGGAAGAATGTAACTCCACTAATAATAGCAATGTTCTAAAAAGCGCTAGGCGCTAGTCGGGCGGCAGACTGGAGCCTAGCATCTAGGCGGAGTCTGGGTGGAGTTAGGCGGGACCTGGGCAAGGTTAGGCGGAGCCTAATCGGAAGAATAACGTAGGCGGACAAGGTGTGCCTAGTGCCTAGGCGGAGACTAATTGGGGCTAGACGGAGATTTTTAGAACAGTGAATAATAGTCAATGCAGTGACCCTAAACTGAGATATATATATATATATATATATATATATATTAGACTAAATTTTAAGAGTAGTTTTTGTAATTTAACCAACCTTTTAAGCTCATAACCAACAGAACAAGACAAATGATCTCTTAATACAATACCCTAAATTTGTAATTGATACAATGGTATGGGGCCAAACGGGCCCTTTGAATGTGCTAACATATATCATATATGCATGCACTGTTCCATTGCGAACACAACATCAATATCATCCAGTGTCTGATAGCAACTTAATACATCAACTTAATACATGAAACCGTCCCGATAATTCTCAGTTCTTTCCCACACAATCAGTTAGTATTCTAATATAATAATGCAAGATGATCACTTAACGTGTAAAGAAATAAAGAATTATAATCTGTAACCTCCAAAAATTTTAGCATTGTAAACCCTCACCATCTTCGCAGTTGGAGTCTGCAAACTGGTCAAAGAATGTGTCAAGATACCATGGACATTTTTCGTTTGAGTCAACCTTGGTAGAATGAGCTCGCCATCGTTGGTCTGCTATCATCTCAGGGGATAGTCCCCATTCTAGCATTTCTTCATCACTATGATGTACTGCTAGACTGTATTCTCCTCATTACCTAGCTGCATCACCCGAAACTCACAATTCCCGAGGTTATTCAGGTACTCAAATTGCTCGACGGTCCATTTAAACCACTTCATGAGAAAAACACGAATCGCAAGTCCATGTGATACGATTATAAGATTAAGGTCATTGGAGAGATCATGGTGAAGCCTGTTCATATCTATGTCCCTCCATAAAGATTCGAGAAAACCTGCACATCATTAAGTCATTCTTGAATATTCACATATTACTTCTCAATTGCTGACAATATTTAATTGAAATATATCATTTCAGCATATTATCGATATCTTGAACTGACAGCAAAACAGAATTGTCAGAAGCACAGTAAGGGTCAGAGACACTTAAGACAAACAGAATTGTTGCCATGCCTGCATTTTGGTTAAACTTTCACTTTCTGATCAAGCACTCTTACGATAGAATTATGTCATCATAATTTGGATATCCATATGGGAAAACGATTTCCAATATATAGACAAAATTTCATAAGGTATCATAATCAGGGAACCATGATTTCAGTAAAAAAAAAAAATAATGTAATTTCCTAAGTCTTAATTTTCAAGAAATTTTTGAAGTATAGAAGCTATTCTCTGTTTGCTCCAGATCTAATAACCGTCACAGCATCACGAATAAAAAACTAGGTTTATAATGAAGATCTGTTTCTAGGTCCAGCGGCTTTTGAACAAGTGATAGGTTGATTTATTGCTTGATTGACTTCACAAGTGACATAGAGGGCTATATAAATCAGAAGTGTGATATACTACATCCTCAACCATTTTTCTTTTCCCAGTTTTCCCAGTCTTTTCTTCTTTCAATTATTCTTCATACTTCTATGCAGCCACAACCAGCTGAAGCTTCTACCTCTTCTCCTCCTCTTTCCCACTTACTTGCCGCATGCTGGCTGGCCGCCACCCATTGAACCCTGTTGAGAGGAGAGATGGAGGAAGATTATGACGAAAGACTCTTACAAATCCAAATTTGGGATATGAAAGCCTGGCTACTGTAAACATGTCAATGAGAAGACTAGTTGTGGTAATGTAGCTAAACTGAGGAGATTTCTACGCACTTGATATCTCCTCAGCAAGAGCTGGAACAGTCGCAGAATATGTTAAGACAGTCACAAATTACTCAGGCTATTGTTATTGCCTCGGTATCAATAGACCATAAAGGCAAATTCTTTGGGTTTCTTCAATGCAAACATGTCAATTGTTCACTCTGGATCCAATAACATAACTGAAGACATTAAGCAGTCGACAAATCTTGTTACGAGGAATTGACTGTCAAAATTGCCAATGGTTCTCTACCAAGGCTGGCACTCTCCGTTCACTTGTTCCTAGCTTGGTAGTTGGTACCAAAATTGTGTTGCTAAGTTCTCAAAAAACTTTAAGTGAACTTTAGCACTTGAATTTTGGGAGCACAATTGTCAGTACTGAGGTGCCCTTGGGACTACACCGCCCTCTGGAGTCTGGACTATACATCCACAAGAGTGATGACCTCCAGAGCAGAATTAAGTCTAGTTTATTATTTTGTTTACTGATTATGATTATGCTATCATGTTATGGAACTATAGATTAGGTCATCCAATTTGTTTATCTTGAAAAGTTGCTTCCTTCATTGTCAAGAGTAAAGACCCAGGTTCGAATCGATGTGAAATTTGACAATATTTAAACATATTCGATATAGTTATCCATTTCAATCATACAAAGCATCTCATCACTTTTCTGAGATTCATTACAATGCAGGGACCTTATAAAGTCAAAAATGTCACTGATTCTCATAGGCTCATATCCTACATTGATGATCATACAAGACTCAAGTCTTTCTCATTAAACAAAATTCAGATGCAAGTCAATCTCCCAAAACTTGAAGGGAGCATTTTAATCGATTTTTCATGCCTATCTATTGAGTTAGGGCATTATTTATCGAAGTTCATAGGTTGGTACACCCCAACAACACAGGGCTTTGGATGTAAACCAAACATCCTTTGGAAGTTCCTGGTCAGTAGATCACTCATGGCTATCACAAATGTTCACAAACACTTCTGGGAGTAAGCAACACAGCAACCTACTTAATCAATAGAACGCTTTCTCAAACATGAAACACCAAGGCAGATTCTTCTTTAAAAACACTTTAAAACATTTCTCTACACATTAGCTCTTGCCCATGTTCAAATGTGATCCTAAATCATTTTTCTTGGATATTCCCCTCATCAAAAGGGTTAGAAGATCTATTCGTTAATTCTATGGATGTAACCTTTGAAAATCAGCCATATTATTGTAAAATGGATAATCAGAGGTAGAAACTTCTGGACATATGAGAATATCAATTTTGGGACATTACAAGTTCACCACAATCTGAGTCTCTGAATCTCCACAACAATTCAAATGTCTCTAGTCTGAATAGAGTCCATCCGCTTCTCAATTTGTAGTTTCAAACGACAAACCCGAGGTCCAGACAAAACCCTTCCTGCCCTTCCACAAGCTAACCAGTAACAAACATCAGTCTACTCTCATAGAAGTTTTAGTAAAGAGATAGACTGACAAACACATCTTGAATCTGATCATCAATCTAAACCAAATCTGTGGACAGGGTACGGTAATTTCAAACTCAATCCTCTTGATCATGATCTCAACTGGCCTATAGCCTTGAGAAAAGGTGTTAGATCATGCACATAACTCTTTTTAAGAATTATGTCCTGTTTCGTGCTTTGTCACAAAGTTCGAGATGTGTGTTCCTCATAACATACAGGAAGCTAATAAACAACTAGAGTAGGAGAAAACAGATCTTGAAGAAATCCAAGACCTGGAGAGGTATAGGAAACGGAATTACCATCAGGACAGAACCCCATGGGCTCAAATTCACAGTGCAATATAGATAAGATGGGTAAAATACAAAGATACAAGGCCCGTCATACTGCAAAGGGCTCCACTAAATCATATGATAGCAATTTGAAAAAGACGTTTGTCCCAGTTGCTAAATTAAACACGATCTTGGTACAAGTCTTCAAAATCATACAAGAACTATATACCTCCAAGCTGTAATATGTTTCTTATCAAATTTCAACCAGCTTGGTTACTAGTATTAAGACATAGGTGGGAAGCTTCAGGAATCATTAGATGCAAGCATATACAATAAGTAAATAAGAAATAGAAAAACAAGATTGACTGTACTAAAATTGGCAGGCGTATGGGGGAGAAAACATACTCGAAACGCGATCATAAACATCAGCAGCAGACTCCCCTTCGGGAAAGCGATAAAAGAACCTGCCGAACTTCTCTCTGGTCTCCTTGATGGCTTTCATCCGTTCGGCGATTTGAAAATTACCGAAATCCTGTTCTCTGATCCGACATTCCTCCCTAGCACCAATGACTCTGTTTCTAGGGAAGGCCCGGCCAATTTCACGGAGTGTGGAACGAGTCCTAAGGTAAGGGGATACATAGAAGTAAACTTTCCAGTTGGAAGAAGCACCGGCGTCGGACACAACGTGGCAGATCCGTGAGCCAGCCTGCTTGGCTTGGTCGATGCCTTGGGGAGTTAGGGGTATTTTGTTGTCCGGGGTGGTGGTGTAGGCTGTTCCGTCGATATTGCCCGCACTCTCGCCGTGCCGGACAAGAATTATGCGCTTGGGGAGGGCCCTCTGCCTTGGGCTCGCGCAGTCTAACATTTTTCTGATATGTTTGTCGTCTTTGTTTTTCTTTTTCCCCTTTCTATTTGTGTTTGGTGTGATTGACTGGGGATCCACTTATTTGATTTTGTTCATCCACTGTAGGGTTGACGCGTCTGCCGTCGGTGAGAGCGGAGGCTGAGCTGGCGTGGGCGGCGGCGGGTCACAGTGGAAGTGGATGGAAACAAGGTGGGATCCGCAAAGTTGTTGAGCTACTACTGTAATCATAGTTTGAATGGAAAAATCACTTTTCGTCGTGCCGAATTTATTAAATAAGTTGCCGTATGTGTCATTTTTTATCTATTTATTAGACGATTTAGTTATTATGTGTTGAATAAAGTCTACTATTTTTAAATCAATCTCACGATAAATATATGCGCGAGATATCTTTGAGTTAAAAAAACAGTAGCTTCACTTTCTCTCAACTTTATTTTTCTTTTGTTTCTTTTCTTGATTATAAGGCGTAATTTTTGAGCTTTTTTTTTTCTTCCTGAAATCATTCATCTTTTTTTTTATTAATTTATTTTATAAATAAGTGGATTTTCCCACGTATGTCTAGGTCATTTTGTTTGTTTTCTTGTTTGTAATTTCACTATCATGGCACGACGCTTGGTATGTCACCGTCTTAGTGCGGTATTTTTTCTTGTGCAAGACATTAGACATGCAAGTTTTCAATTCGACAGAGATTGGTCTTCAGTATGTTTCATAATTGAAATCATGAATATTCTAGTCATTATAGATTTTCCAAATTCTTAAACTAAATGCTATGAATCTTTTCATTGTTATGTTCTATGGTTTTTTAAAGATTTCTTCTTTATGTCTATCGATGTATTGCTAGTTTGGATTGATAATTTCAATGTTAGTAAATAAACTACACCATGTTTTCACTTGTAGTAATAGAACCACACTTTTTGGCCATATCAATATTGGTACTCCATGTTTTACTTTTTAATCACATTCACCACATTTCATCAAATGTTCGGCAATTTTGATACCTCATGTTTTAATTTTTATTCAATCCATATGAACAAAAGGTTAATAAAAAAGTAAAACAAGAGGTACCAAACCTTACATTTGTTCGATAGAATATGGCGAAAGTGATTAAAAAATAAAACACATGTATAACTATTGACATGGCCTACAAAATGAAGTACTATAAGTGAAAACATCTTAGAAGATTTAAAAAATATAAGATCTTTTAAAGAAACTTAGACAGACACCCTCTTAATCATATACCCTTTGGCCTTTACCCTCTTAATCAAACACACTGTGTGGCTCAATCATTTAATGAATGATTAAGAAAATATATGAATCAAGACTTATTGAGTTCACAAATCTACATGAGCCTCAAGTACGGATGAGATGTCCTATTCCACTTTCCATGTTCACTCCTTATTTCCATATATTGGATGAAAGACATGTGTATAATTGTGACATCATTTTATACACATGTCATCATCCAATACAATCTGATGGAATAGGGAACAGAATCTCAATCCCTCAAGTACTATCGGCTAAAATAAGAGTCTGGATTCTCTACTCTAAAGTGTATTACATCTCGTATTCCAAAGTATCTTAAATACTCGTGCAAGTTAATGACATCTTTAGTACACTTGGCGTAAAGGATGATATTTGAAACACGAGATGATATATAGTTAATAATTTGAAATAGAAAATCATGTGCCAATAGATAAACAGCTGTATGTTTTTCAATTCATTGCACTTGTTACCTGCCGGATTAAGTTATCCATGGTTGCAGTTGCGAACACAAAAAAGTGTCCTACGGTAGAACTTCTGTGTTCGAAAATCATCTTACTTAATCCACATCAAACAGAAGGGATCAAATTGAATAAAAGGATGACTTATCCAGGAGTGTCTGAGATTGGGGTTACATAAAACCTGTTTTACGCTCATGGTAAAAAAGCTAATAAGGTGGTAGTTCCACGACTCACAAATAAAACTGCACGCTATGAAAATTTAACAAATCCCAATATCATAAAGCTTAATGTTTGAACAAATTCCAAGAGAAACAATTGATTAGTCATCAGGTTAATGTGGAAAGCTACTGAACAAATGGTTGGGAACGGTTTTAACAATTCCATGGTAAGGGAAGAATATTAATCAATACAGTTGAAATTTGGCCTTTGTTTTCTCGAATACCTGCTCTGCAATAATTGCCTCTTTACCATCGGCTCTTTTGATTTCCAAATGAGCCTTCTGATAAAACCCAGTTCCTCTTAATGCATCCGAAAATGAAGTCATCAAAACCAATGGCAATAGCAGCTTGGCTTTAAATCCATAAACTTATTTGAAGGAAAAAAATTGGGATTAAAAAATCAATATTATTTTTAAGCATAAAAAGCAAAAACTTCTGATAAATTAAAAATCTTAAGAGAAAAATGAATTGAACTAAACCTTGATTCTGGAAAGATGGATTGCAAATTAACACAAAAAATAGGACATGGCTTTTAAAGCATATATCTCACAGTCTGAAAACTCAATCCTGTTGAGCTTCTTGCAAAATTATTTAAAATGCATGGCAAGCATGAGAAGCCTAAATAACTGTGGTAATTAAAGTAAACCCCAACTAACATACTAAAAAAACATTAAAGGGCAGGAACAAAAAATCATGCATTTGTTTTATGCAGAAGCTGAGTTTTGGGCAGTAAAACGAGGAAATTAAAAACTCTTGTAAATAAAACAGGTTACAAAGCAGAATTCTTTTCTCAATTTATATCAATGAATTTAAAATAATTAAAAAATTTAAAGCAAATGCACAAACTGAAAGCAATGATGAAAATAATGAGCGAAAATTTCTAAAAGAATTTTTAACATAGAGATTTTAAAATACATGATGGGATGCATCAGCACTTAAGATACTGTACTGAGAGAAAATGGAAAATTCAAAAGAGATTCTGCCTCTGCAGTTTTAGATTTTCCTTTTTTATAACTTTTAAACTAAAACAGAAATAAAGCCAATGCAACAGCCTTTCAAACATGTCCGAAAATACATTATTTTGCCAAATTTCAATACATGTCTATTGAATTTTGAAATAAGTTTGGTCACCGAATAGTTACTCACAGCAAGCATTTTCTAGGTGTGGCTAAAGTTCTAACCTCTTTACTGCTGTAACCTCTGCATGAGCAAAAAAAGGGTCTGTCTGCTTGAGGACCATATTATGACAGCTTACAACAACTTCATTATTGTGTACTACAACAGCACCAAAAGGACCTCCATCTCCACATTCCACACCTCTGTAAGCTATCCAGAGTGTCTGAGATTGGGGTTACATAAAACCTGTTTTACGCTCATGGTAAAAAAGCTTCAACTGCTCTTGTCAAGAATTTGTGATCTCTATCCTGAACAGCTGTGGCAATTAGAAAATAATATAGTTACTATTTCTTGATTTGCATGATCTTGCTTAGTCATCAAACCATCTTACAAAGTAGGCCAAACAAATGATTGATCAGCATAAGCAATCATAATGGCATGAAAAAAATCAATACAGTCCGTTTGTTTTATATCTTATGACTCCAAACAAGTTAGTCCTGTTTACCATCGGCTGAACCAAAATTATTTGATATACAATCATCCATTACAAAGGAATAAAACCAATAGCTTTGATGTTCCTGACAAAGGAGGGACCAAACAAAGGTTGTCCACAAAGAAAGCAAATGAAAGTTAGTTTTCTGAAGGAAAATAGGCCTTGTTTGTTTGGCTTAAGTTTCAGAAGAAAGCAAAATTTCCAACTATTCAAGAAATGAAATCATGTTTGTTTCTAAATTTTCTGGAAATCATCATTTTCATTTTCCAATTTTCACATAAAACAACATCTCAAACCTATATTTTTAATTTCCAACCCTATACTCTGACCCTATATCACTCATCAATCACTTTCTCACCTTTTCATCCAATTATACAAATAACTGGGGCCCTCCATTACCAACTCTATCTAACTTAAAATATTAAAGGGCATTTTTTAATATATATTTAATGGGACCACCAACCTGAATCTTCCAACTATAATAAATATATACAATTAAAAAAACAGGTTCAACCACTATCAACTTTTCAAATTTTTATATACATAAAAAGCTATTTCAAAAAATAATCAACCAAACATAATCTCATTTTCAAACCTATATAAAACAAAAATCATTTTCATTCTCTCATCAAACATAATTCCGGATTTCTGTACTGAAAAAATAAATTCTCAAAATTCTTTCCACAGAAACTGAAATGGTTCATGGAAACATAACCAAACAAAATAAAGCCATAATTTTTTTCATTTTGGAATGTAAAAATGGTTCTTCCAATATCTCATCCATAAGCTCTGTTGTAATTATTTCAATCCCTGTAATTCATAGAAGATCGAGCATATTTGGATTATAGACAGAGATGGAGGCGCATGAGTAGAGGACATTTAGAGGAAACTAAAAGGAAAACACTGGTTAAAAACGAAGAACTGAGATTACCTTCTTGATGACCAGCAAATGCAGAAGCAACAGAGATAGTTCCATCGTTGGCTTCAACTACTATTAAACAGAAGGAAGAGGTCAGCAAGTTAAACAGGGAAGCAAACTCATAAGGCTCATGGTACTACTTATAAATGGCATAATTAAACCAGCATCCAACCATCACTACAATATGGCAACCAAAGAAAGTGCAACCATGCAAGAGACAACACCCAACTTGTCCAGGCAATAGTTAGTCATACAGATGGCAATTGGCTCACACGTCAAACCAAACAAGTCGATTTCGGTGTTTTGGACACTCCCCATTCCATTTTAACACTATACATAAGTACATATATTAATAGAATGTTTATGTGATATATGTAGAAAATGTGTGTATTAGATATACATACTCAAATATTAAACATAAATATAATATCTTTATAATTTAATGTACGATTAATAAATAGTTTATACATTTCGCATACATAAAACTTAAAAAAATGTTTAAACTATAATCAGGCACAAATAAACAGGAACATAAAATTTTGCAAATAAGCAGTTCTTTGTTAATAAAATTTTCTCACAATTTAACAGCTATATATATATATATATATATATATATATATATATTTTAGGAAAATATATATTCTTTAAATTATAAATATGAGTCTAGTGGGTCTTGGGTCCCAGGTTGAGGACAGGGCAGGACTCTAATTTAGCAAACCCATCCCAACACACATTACAATCATAAAACTTAGAAGGAAGAGGTCAAAATTAATTAGGGGTGGCAAATGGAAAGGCTCAAACCGGTTCCAAAATGGCAAATTAAACCAGCATTCCAAACCATCACTACAATATGGCAACCAAAAAAGTGAACCATGCAAGAGACAACACCCAACTTGTCCAGGCAATAGTTAGTCTCAAAAACCGTGTAACAGATGGCAATTTTTAACACACGTTAAACCACGTAGGTGGAACCGGTGATGGAACTCCCCATTATTTTAAGGTTAAAACCAATAATCTTGTTTTGGTAAATACATGTTAGAAGAAATGTTAAATGTTTATTATGATGTTTTATTTTCAAATATTAAACATAAATATAATATCTTTAGACCAAATGTTGTAATCCGAAATAGTTTAACTTTGATTCTTCTATAACTTAATAGTATATATAATAGTTTAATATTATTATTAATATTAACATAAAACTTTATTGAATATTAAGTCCAAGTTTTTCTTTATTTTAATCAAATTGATAAACTATTTAAAGAAATCAAAAATTATCAAAAATAAACAATATTCTTAAAATTAAAATATGAGTCTACCGGGTCTTGGGTTCCAGGTTTTGAAACCAGAACCGGCAGGACAATGGTTCGCAAACCCTCCAAAACGACATTAACAACCGCTCATTGGAAAACTTAGTTCAACCAGGCAAAATCGCCAATAACGTACTATACAAAAGGTAAACCTCTTATAGCTCATTGCCATAACTAATGCATCAAAAATTGTCACTCTGCTAGTAGCAGATACAGAGACACAAGTATCAAGCAGAAAATATAGATGCCAAATTTTAAAGGGAGGAATATTATGAAAAGGAAAATTCAATAACATTTCGTTAAAACTTTATCTCAGGCTAGTTACACAAAATGTGTTCCATATTCTACCCGATTGAGTACCAACTTATTATGTAATGGCTAGTTGCTAATTCTGTTTCAACTGTTCAATCAATATCTCATTATTTTTCATTCCTTTATTATCAGTACATAATATATCATCTCTGCTTATGGGTACTTTATTAGGTCTACATCTTTGGTCTCAGTGACCAGATGCATACATACAGAAACATATATATAACTTGACAAACCATAAACTATTAAATTAGCATCACATTTTCGATCGAATGGAAAATTATGCTCAAAGTCTCAAATTATAGAAATGAGGAATTGAAATACCTTCTTGATGACCAGAAAATGCAGAAGCAACCGAGATATTTCCATCTTTAGCTTCAACAACTATAAACAGATGAACGCAGTCAGCAAATGGCACCCAAAAGACAAGTAAATTAAAAGCTCATACTGCTACTTTTAATAAATGGCAAAGTCCAATGAGTATACTACCACAGCTATTATATGGCAGCGATAGAAAATTGACCCATGCAAGGGATACATTCAAATCCTCTACGCAATTGTAAGTCATGCAGTTTGTGCATTTAATTTTGACAACTAAAACAATGGTGAAACAAAATGCACATGATATGCTGAAGAAAAGGTAAACCTCTTATGGATTATGGGCATGGTCAATTTAGCTACAATTGGCGCTCAGGAGTAGCCAACAGAAGAGTTTATTAGCAAATAGAAAATATAAAATGAAATACTTACAAGGCAAGACAGTAACTAGATTAGTTAAACAAATGCATTTCCCAATTCTAAAGGGAAAATGCTGGTTAAGAATGAGAAATTGAGATCACCAATGAGTGCGGAAGTAACTGAGATACTTCCATCTTATATAGAGGACACTACACAGTCAAGTAAAGTAAATGGCATTTTACTCCCTAATGTATTTAAAAGTGTAACTAAAACCTATCTTTTGAGATCTTACATGCCTCTTTCAAAACCATGGGGTAATACGCCCCTTTTCTAAAATAAGGGGTAAAAGGCTACTTATCCCAAGTAATGTAAAGCTCATAAACATTTAGATGGCAATGTTAAAGTAGCACCTGATCACCTCTAGTATGCACAGCCACAGAATATAAAACAGTGCACGGGGTAACTTTCTAATTACCTAAGCAAGAGTTAGTCATGCAGTTGGCAATACTTTTGGCAACTAAGTCCTTACAAAGCACGACGCCTTTGGTATACTACATAGCGTCTTACAACTCATTGGCATGGTTAATGCACCAACAGTTGGCAATCAGATAACTTCTGATGCCAAATTATCCAACTCTGCCAATACCCATCGGGTCAGTGACAGCACATGGTCCTGGGCGAGTAATCAAGAAAATTTGGTGGATTCAAACCATTAACAAATACTTCTCACGTTAAGCATCAACCACAAGATTCAATTATATTGATCCCAGAAGCCACTGGCATGCTCGTGCTAATTTCATGACACACTTAGTTGAGTTTTACTTGTGTAAAATCATCAGGATGATGAAATCTACTAGTAATTGACTCAAACCTTTATACAAGTTGTTCATACAGACATTTCAACTGTTGCACTGCGAGTTACAACTAATAGTCTAAAGCTGTCAAACGTCAAAAGATATGGGGCCGATATTTAAATTTGGATTCAATAGTGCATGATTCTCCATGGACTTGATTCATCATGTACCAACACCAGAAACTTAGTGATGGCACTAAAGTAGACAGGACCGACCACCGAGTTTTGCAGAAAATTTAATCCTTTTAAATAAAAAACACCCAGTCAAGCGGAATCGAATTCGATAACAACTAGATTGTCATTATAAGAAAAAAGATCCATGAATGTTGCTTAGCACCGTCGCCCGCAATCATTCAAGATACAGGTAATTGATCAAACCAGCAAAACAAATTGAAATAATAATTAACAAAAAGCAAATAAGCAATTCAAAACAAAATGGAGAGAAGTATCAAGGAAGAGAGTAGCCATAATCATTGTGGTTCACCTTTACCGTCTTCCATGGTTGAGAAGAAATGGATTTTCTGTAAAAGAATGGGTTAGTGAGAACAAATGGATCTGATGAGACGAGACCAATTTTAATCCTGCTCGAGGCAAGCAAAACCAAAATTGGAGACCTGGTTCACGTTTTAGTTTTGACTCTGTCGATTCGATTCCCCAGCCACTTTCTGTATTTTGTACAGCTGTGGATGTACTATAATATATGCACTACACAATAGACACAGATCCTGTGGCTGAAAATTACGGAAGATAAATTAAGGTAAAAGTCGTCGGTTAATTAGCTTAAATCTTACGCAATCTTTGACTTTAATCCTAATTTCTATTTTATTAATTTTTACTCTTCAAAGTTCAAACCAAATTTGGCAACTTTTTAGCCTTATTTAATTAGGATAAATGTTTTTCCATTTGGTCAAAAAAAAAAACATAAAAAAATGTTAAATTGGTCCACTAATTTGGCAACTTAGGAGTTTTAGCCCGTTAAAATTGTCAAACTTTGGTTTATATCCGGTAAGATTTTTTTGTTTTTTTTTTTTTAACATTTGGTCAGAGTTTTTAGCCAAAGAATTTTTATTTTTAGAACATAAAAAAAAAAAAATTAGTTGGACAGGATGCATGCTTCATTTTAGTCTCTTGAATGATTCATTAATATTTTTAAATTTATTTTCATGGTTCATCTAAAGGAACCTTCACGGGATCCGTGATCCTCAACCAAAAATTTAATATAATTTAATAGTTTAGAATTTAATATTTTTTCTCTCTCGAAACATTTTAGGGGTGTCCCTAACTATATAATTTAATGTAATTTAATAAAATTTAGAATTCCATAACATTTTAGGGGTCCTCATTTTGGATTCTTATGGAATTCATTAAATCTTGAGGTCCTCAACTTGGATTTTAATGGATTCCACGAAAATATAGTATACTCAAACATTCAAGGAATTCTATGGAATTCTTTTATAAATGGATTTTGTGGGTTTTGGTGGAATTACAAGTTAGATTTATGAAGGATAAATTCTCACATTCTTCCCTTGGAATTCAAATTCCATTTTCCAATAATAAAATAATAATAAATTTTTTTGGCTATGGTATAAAAAGAAAAAAATAACATATTTTCTCTCATATACATCTCCCTATGCATCGTCTTATAATCTCAACAATTCAACACGTTCTACCTCAATTTTGTGAATAAACATTGTAGAGTAACTAGAGTTGATTTATCGTCTTATTTCAATTGCTAATATTTTTAATTTTATAGATAAATTAATAAGAAAACTATTGTTATAATAATACTTTACTGGGAGTCATTGTTGATAAATTTTCATTCATCATCTTGATAGACACATTGTTTTTGTGTTAGAAAATGTGGTTTTAAAATTATCTGGTAAGATTTTGATCATCAGCGTTGTTGTTTGTTGAATAAATATTTTAAAAATAGTTGTTTATTGAACTATTCAAAATTATGACAATTTTAAATAATATTTGTGCAAAGTTTATGATTTTTTTATTTTTTTTTGCTAATGACTTTCTTTCAATATTTACATTTTCATATTTTTAATGATTGTGATGTTATGCTACTAGTTTTATTATAAAAAACATTGATTATACTTTTTATAACATCCAACAAATTTCACTAAAATCCACAAAATTCCATAGTATAAAATTCCATTAGAATCTACTAGAATTCATATGGAATCCATAGAATTCTCTTAAAATCTATAAAATTTCATAATTTAAAAAATCATTGAAAATCCAAGTTGGGGACACCCTCCTTATTTCTTGCTTTTTCCTTTCTTTTCTATCGCACCATATCTTTTTTTTTGTACCTTCCCTTTTGGTCCTTATTGCGAATTCCATGTCCGAAATTATAGTACTCAAGTGCACATCCACCATATTTAGTATTTTTAGTTTGGATATCATTTAAGTTCATTTATCATAGGTTTGTTATAAGTGGTAATTATATTTCTTTCTTTCATTTTGGTCTTCACAAGTGGTCCTATTTTAATATATTTGTCAACAATCAATCATCATTACCAACTCCATCCATACCCCATTGGCAGATAATGACGGATCGAGACATTATAGTTAAAATGAAATCTTTATCTCTTTCACTGGAGGAAAAAGATGAAATTGTTCTAGAAGAAGACATTGCAGTGTGCAAAGCCGAATGTGAGTGGAGTTTGATCGGAAGAATCAATGGTAAATTGAAAGTTAATTTTACGGGAATAAAAAATACCACAACAAGTATTTGGCAAACAAATGAGAACTTTTCACTGCAGGAAATTGGGGTAAACCTCTTTCAATTTGTTTTTTCCTCGCAGGAAGATAAACAAAAGGTTTCGAAGGGAAAAACTTGGTCTTTTGATAATCAATACCTCATTCTTAGGGAGTGGACTGAGAATATCATGGATTCGATTGATAGTCTAAATAAGGTGGAATTATGGGTGCAACTGTGGAATTTACCATACCACTTAGGTGGCAACGACGCGACACGAAAACACGACGAACCTAACACGAATTTTAGGGTTGACATTTATTATTCCATAATCGTGTCGACCCATTTAACCCAAATAATAAATGGGTCGGTTTTTTCGGGTTGAAAATGACATTAAACCCGTTTAACCCGAAATAAGAAAATTGGGAAAATATTTTTAAATATTCTATGATGATTTATTCAAGTGTTAAAAATATGATGTCATTTCGGTCGTGTTCGGGTTACGTGTAATAAATAGGTCGTTAGTTGAAATCCGGAAATTAAACGGTTTCATTAAGATAATTTGTGTAATTATCATGTCTCAACACGACCCGTCAATCTTAATAAACCTCTGGAGAAAAATTGGGAAAATTTTTGATGGGTGTATTGATGTCATTGTCCGTGAGAGATTTGTAGTTGTAAAGGAATGTTCATTAAGATATTGGCTAACTTAATAAACCTCTTATGTGAGGTAATCTAACATTAGTCGAGTTAGTTTAGGTTGATTTTCGCTATGAAAATTTACAGAGTTTCTGCTTCTACTATGGAATTGTGGGATATACATAACGAGGATGTTAAACTAGGAGAGAAGCTTTGAAAAAGGATAAACTCATTGAAGGTCAATTTGGAGAATGGTTGAGAGCCACTGAATTATATTCTAATAAGTTATATCCTAATAATTGGAAATCTCAATGTGCAAACAACACTACGTCTCAACAGACAAAAGTTGATAAGCAAGGAGAGGTACTACCCCAGAATGCGAGTCTGAACAAGGGGAGAAACGTGTCAGCGTACTTTATCGAGGATGGAGTGAACCAAGACATGATAGGGAGCCAGCTATTATGGTTGAACCCTGATAAGCTTGGGGGAGAAATGATAGCAACAAATTTTGAGAAGCCTAGAAAAGAAATTGAATTCCCCATTTAAAATATGACTGGGAGTTTAACAAAAAAAGCCCAAACTATTGAGGGGATAAGGAAAAGGTTATGCAATCTGAATCCTTGGACATGGTTGATGTACTAGTTCAATTGGAGGGAAAAAAAGCACCCCTTAGGGAGATTCACAACTTTATTAATGGTAGATGAGGTAAGATTAAAAAGAAGAGCAATTCAAATAGAAGATGAGATAGAGCTAAGGGTGGTATTCAGATGGGTGTTACTCTAATGGATGCTAGTTTTACTCAAGAGGGAAATACAAGTGGTCCCAAAAGACAGTTGGAACTCATTGATAAAGATTGTGAGAACATGCAGGGTGAGAATAAGAAAATGAAACTTTCTGAAGTGATTGAGGATTTGTTTTCTAGAGGTGACGAGGTGGAGGTGCCCTGCCTTAATTGGGATCGCCCCCATTAATGATTATTTGTATGTGGAATTGTAGATGAATGGAAGAACTCTCTATAATTCCTCAGCTTAAGGAGGCTTTGAAACTCCACCTTCTGGATGTTCTTTCTTATGTGAAACAAAAAGGGGAAAAAAATTATTCAAGTTGTTTGTAGAAGATTTTAATTGGGAGAGAGATGTCAATGCATGGATCCTGTGGCTTAAATTTGGATTTTTCGGATGTACTGAATCTCAATGGGCCATCTTTTTTTATGGTCAAGCGGGTGTGAATCATACTCCTACAACAATTGTATCAATGGTCAGTGTTAGAGTCGTTTTGAATAATGTGGTGTCTATATGATGTTGAATCTGTGATGATAAAGGCATGATGATCTGAGCGTGGGCAGTTTCTAGGGATTTCTTTCAAGATACAGTGGAAATTTCCCTAAGTGGGATCCAATATGCTTTGTGCGCTACACACAGACAAGATCCCAAATACATTTGCATAAAAGTGGATGATGAGGACAATATCCTAAGGATAAACTCAAAAACTCATTTTGAGATTGGTGGAGAGAAAATAGCCAACAACATCTATTTTTATCATTGACTTGGTTCTTGTTTGAGAATTGTGTGTTTTTTTTTTTTTTGTCATTGGCTTGAAGAGTTGTTCTATGTGTAATAAATTAGCTCATTATCCCCGCTTGGCTCACTATTAAGCCTTGACGACCCCTAGCCTGTTGGTTACGATTATTGATTGTACCTGCACTCTTTGAGTTTATTTTATGAAAAGTCTATCGTTTGAAAAAATACATGATGTTTGCTGAAATTGTTGCACAATTGGGGATTTTTAAGATTCTGGAGGGAAATTGACAAAAAAAAAAGAAGTAAAAATACAATTGGCATGTAGGATTTGGAATAAATCAAAAAATAATGAGAACAACAGAAAAAAAGACTTATTAAGAGAATCTATAATAAAAAAATCAAACCCCCAAAAAGCTAGAATCATGACTTTTTCGGGAGCTAGAATTTCACCTCAGTCGGTACCTTATATTCCTCCTAGCATCCATGTCAACTCAACCTCAGTAATTTTGCTTCGCATTTCTAAAGTTGGCTACCTAAAATTAAAGCATCTACTCAGTGGACGACACTCCATCATCAATCGATGATCCACCAGATTCGATTATCCTCTCCGACCTGCATCGCCCGCCATGCTAGGTGGAGAGAATGTTATACTAACAGGATTAGGGTTTATAACCATATCACCCTCATTCCCTTCGTCTTCTCCTAAATCTACATCGGAGTTACATATGCTAGTCGTTTTATCTACGATGGTGGCTATCACCCCCTCAAACATCTCGATTTACGAGAACTTCCGGTAACGTTCAACGAGTCCATGGTGAAAGAAAAGAACAGATGAAGAAAGAAGACAAGTTTAAGACTTTACCTACCCAAAAGAAACCATTGGAAAACAAAAAGAACTAGAAAAACATGACCAATGGTTTCTAAATATTTTAAGAAGAAACAATTTACTAAGTAAGATTGTCGTACTATAATATTAAGTATTTTATTTTTAAAACTGAATTAAGTATTTTTATTTTGAACATGAAATTAATTATATTTTAGTTTATTTTAATATTTGTTGGTATGAGAATATATTAAATATACATTACCTTTTTCTTACCAATCAGTAATAATATACTATTTTATAAATGCAGTTAAAGTTTGAATTTATGTATTAATTTTTAATACTTTCGAATTTAAACTTTTTGAAAATTTAAGTATTTTATAATAATAATTTTTATTACAAGTTCTTTCAAAAAAAATTATAAAACTATATTTTTATATATGATTATCAAATCGTTTTAAAATATATATATGTGAAAAAATTAATTTATTTGACCAAAGGTGAATTTTTTTAAGTCATTCAAACGAATCCATATAGATCCCCAACTTAACAATTTTCCTCCAAATTTTTTTTTTTTCAAATTGAATGTCAACTCAGCCTAACAAGTAAATTTTACCAACTATAGCATGACATAAGATCAAATCAATGAATTTTTCTAACTTAAAGGATTTAACTGAAACTTGAAATAAAAAAATGACTATAAAAACTTATATTACTAAAAAAGTATTATTTTTTCCAAATCAAATTATGAAGTTCAATGAATTTTATCAAAAAACTTCGAAGGCCTCTCGACTCTATAAATTCCTAGATTATGATATATTAAAGTCATATATTTAATTTTCTCTCTCTCTCTCTCTAGTGTTGAATTTAATATACAAAAAAATCCAAATTATTGATGTAATTGAGATTCAATGAACTCAACTAGCATAAATAAACTAAAAAATTAGTAATTATTTAAATTAAAATATCAAAATATAGGATTCAACTTTGGCTATATCAACCCCAAGAAAATATAATTTAGTTTATGATGGATTTAAGAAAACACTAAGACAAGTTTTGAGATCTAGTAAGTCAAGAAAATAACAAGAATTGAAAAACAAAGAAAGTAAAAATCATCCTGTTCATTTTAGCTTCACCGAAGTTCAAGTTTAAGAATAACTAAATAAATAATAAAAATGCGCTAGTTGAACTAAGATAGCCTTATTTTTATTTATTAAAATTAAATTGTTGTGGAAGAAAAGACAAGAATAACAAAAAACAAAGATGAAAATAATAGTGGAATTATCAAGGGCTGAAATGGATTCAACCCCAATTAATATTCCTCTTGTTTTAAAATCAAAGCCAAAGTTATTAATTTAGTTTCCTCCATCTCGAGATGTATATAAAGTTTGAAATATCTATGCTAGTATCTCTACTCAACATAAGATACAAACTCCCAAATGCAAAAAGATCAAATATCCTCAAAATATTCACAAACCTCTCGATTATGCAAATATTCATGTTGAGACTCAAGATCTAATATTGAAACTCATCTCTCGAATTATGAATCAATATATCAAACATGTTAAATCATTGGTCAAATGATAAAACAAGAATAAGAACAAAGTACTAAAAATCATAACCATTAAGATTAAAACAATCAACAAGAGTTCAATTAATCTACTTCCAAAACCCGAAATCACAAGAAATTTAGCTACCCATTATAAATAAACAACTCATGACAAATTGTTCATCTTCATAAGAAACTAAAATGAAAGATTAAAGCACAAAGAATGAGAAAACTTAGGAAATGGATAATCTCTCGATTAATCTTCAATCCTCAAGCTCCGATTCGAGATTCTTCCTTGATTTGATGTGTTTCTTGTGTTCTTGGGTGTATTCCCTTTTTCCTCCATACCCTAGATCAAGCCTCCCATGTATGTATTTATAGCCCCTCAAAAGTTCAAGAAATAGGTGGAAGAACTTAGGAATTTCCGTCCGAGCTAAAGACGTGAATTTTGGAGTGTTTACTCCTAGAAGAATGAAGAACAACTTAAGATTTAACTTTAGTTTTTCACCCACCAAATGTTGGAATTTGCTTTTGAGCCCTTCTTCAAAGTTGTAGCCCTATCTCTTAGCTTTCCATAGCCACTTGAATCATCTCAATATCAATTTTGTAGAGAGAGTTATGGCCAAAATACGAAACACTTATGGAAATTTCACGCGTTTGGTTTCTTCAAATCAATCTCTCTTTGTTTGCTCGTTTGTACTTCATTTGATTGACTATAAACTCAATATAATTGGCTCTCAACATGGCTTGGCTACTCAAATGACTCAAAATACTCAAAAACAACACAAAACTCAAGTCTTGGAAGCCCAAATTAATGGTATAAAACCAAGTGAACACATCCATGTATACATGGTAGTTGTCTTAAAATAGACGGAGCAGAATTTGACAGGAAACTACTGCATACTGAAAGGAAAAGTACTGTAGAAGCTCATTTGAGAGGGATATAGGTAGTAGAAGAATGAAGAACAACTGAGTTGCTAAAGATTTAACTTTAGGATTCAACACTGACTACATTATTGTTGTGGAGTTACTGTGTCAATACACGAGTGGAGTTAAAGCAGAATCACTATGGAGTTGACTTACTAAAGAGCTGCAATTGACCATTGTTAAGTTGAGTTGACTTGGTCCCGCATAGAGTTCAGTCTAATGGACATGTATAAGAGATTAAGTTGGAACTTTGGCTGGAGCAGAAAGTGACCCGATGATTGACTAAAGTACGAGAAATTAGATTGGTGTCGAGAAAGTTGGTGGAAGGATGACATAACGGCTCCATTGTCAGAGATAGAGAAACTAGGCATTTGTCTCCTCTTCAAGGGGTATAATTCAAACTTTACCAACAAAAAAAACTGATGGACGATTGAGGAAAATGATGAATTATAAGCTAAACTTGAACAAAATTAAGCTTAAATCTTCCAAAGTTTTCTAAGTTCAAAATCCTTTTTCAACATCTATTGTTTTGCGAAACTACATTAAACAAATGTTGAATTATAAAGGGTTCTGCATCAGCATTGAAAAAACATTATCTAGAAAAAAAAAAGATACATAGGCTCTAATGCAAGTTCACGATAAACCTATCAATCAAAATGTTGTGTGCTGATGAATCGAGTGATCAAAGCCTCTACGAGTACAAAGTTGGTTGTTGTTGCAGACAAGATGTTTACCGAAGTGGGATACTTATCTATGGGCGGGCTTCGTGATCAGAGCCACATTTGAAAGGTTGGATTCAGTCTGTGGCTAGCTTCATGATCAATCTCACGACTGTATCACATGGAACATAGTAGGGTAGCTTTGTGATCAAGGTCACTGTGGAATAGTGTGATTGTTTCTTCATAAAATCATACTAGTGGATTCCTTCCGGAGATTGGAGAAGATATCAGTAGAGGGATTACTCTACCCTTGAAGCTATAAATTCCAATTTTCCAGCTTAAAACTACCTATTTTTTCTATCCTTGTGGCTCTCAACAAACTCAACTATTGAGCATGTGTTTGATGAAATGACCGACTGGCTAGAAATCTAGAATAGTTATACTAGTTTCATTCTTATTCAAGTATATGAATGGACGTGGGGCATTGCATCTTAGATGGAAGATATCGTGGAGTTTTGTCCCTATGATCCATTCTATAATGTTCACACTGCATACGCTTACGTGCTTCAAGAGGGGGGTCATCCAAGTCAACCAGGTTGCATAACACTCTTTGATGTTTGTTGCTGACGAAGACAAATGACTGCAAATATAGTAATTGCAATTTGTGTGATGACCCCTCTGAGTTAGTTTTCCAAAATACAAACATTCATAAATTGGGGATCTGATGTATCAAAAAAAGCCTTGCTAACCCCAATACTTTACTCATCAGTAGCCAAGATGAATGCTTAAGGATACAGAATGTCACTAAATGAATATTCAGTATACCTAGGTGGAGTTTGGAGAATTAAGCACCATCCATCTATATGACCACTAGTCTCGACGGCATGCATGCACAATCGATGTGCAATTCTCAAATTTGCAGGGTACTAGCCGAAGTGGTTGAAACAAACAAACGGTTCACTTGTATATGGAGTAGATTGGCAAAGAAAAGATTTGTTTTTTCTAACAATTGCTGCCTGCTCGTTTTACGATCCTCAACGCCTTGGTTTGTGGAAAACATAAGGTGATGCATTTATAAGATTTTATGCTCTTTCACAAAATGTTTCACAAAATGCTTAAGTTTCTTTATTTCTCTTATCCTTTTTCTTCTCATTCTCAATTCCAAACTACATTTCTCGAGCTGAAAAGCAAAAAGAGAATTCCTTGAAACTTAATCCTCAGCTTCGTGGTGATCAATATAACATGCTGGCTTTCAAACTGCTGATATTCTCAATCACTCATAGACCGAAACCAAGTGAAGGATGCTGTGCTAAATTTCTTGTCATGGACAATCATCTATATCGTATGAAGTGCATATACAATAATTGCCAATTTCCATCTATTCTCTGTTTTTGTATTACAAAGCTTTCTAATACACAAATGTTAGACTGATGGCAAAGTCACACCAACTGATCCAAGTAACAGTTTCCGCAGCAACACTTACTAACCCTTAAATGAATTGATACAACAAATACCTGAGAACCAGCAACCAGATATACATAGCAGACTTGGGCAATACTGTGAACTAGTTTCCGCCAAACTTTAGCTATATTTTTTTTTTTTTTGAAAAAAAAAAAAAAATATAGCTAAAGTTTGGCGGAAACTAGTTCACAGTATTGCCCAAGTCTGCTATGTATATTGCATAAGGATATTGGAGACTCCAAGAAACAAGCTCTCACAAAAAACCCCAATCCAATTGGCATTCAGAGAACAGGTACATACAGACTGGATTTTCATCTATCTGCAACTATACAGATGAAAGCTCTAAATGAAAATCTATAGTGAATTGAGACAAAGCACCATAAATATGCTGTGAACTCATTCAATTAGAAACTCCTATCTGGAACATTTACAAATGTACTAGGCAATAACCTCCAATAAAATAGCGGCCGTCTCTCTTTGTACTCTTGTACCTCCAAACATTCCCAAGTAAACATATGTGGCAGAAATATGCAGCAAAGAAATCTCTTTATGTTATTGCAGCCAATCCAATAGCATCACCTTCATCGCGGTTGGATTCTGGAGCAGTATCCAAATTGCGTGACCTCGCTGAAAAGTTAATGGTTACGTCAAACAGGAATACAGCAACAATCTTGGAAATGTTAAAACTTAAAACATGGTCCAGTTCTCAATCCCTCCCAATATTCGAGCTTTTTTAACCACTGAACTGTGATCAACATTGACCAAAAGTAGAGTTAACATGCCCACAGTTAAAATTCTCACCAGTTTATATACTGCATCATTATTTTCACATTGAATTACATGCACCAATCATACTCTGCAACCAAAATTCAGTACAAGCAAAATGCAAGTGCATTGCACATGTTGATTGAACGCAAATGACAATTTATTAGAAATGATGCAACACTTTGTCCTCTTCAAATTTAATAATAAATACTTTACCTCCTTTCCTTTAGTGGACTATTGGTAGTTTACTATGAGTATACTGATGTCATTTAATTTTTCTACCTAAACCATTCATTAACTAAAATAGCATAAAATGCAGTTTAGTGCCTTTTAAGAAAGCATTTTCATTTCTACCTTTTTATTTTATATTTCAGTACATTTCTCAACTTAAAAAGATTATGTTCATTTGAGTAAACGAACATCTTTTAATTTGTACTTCACTTACTTTCTCATTTTCAAGTGAACTGAATAGAATAATTGTTCAAAAATCTAGAGAAAAATTTAATTTTCTTTATTCGGTGGTATGGCTATACTCACTCCTTTTTTATTGGTAAAAAATGTTGCAGCACCGTCGCTTTTACACGAATGTGATAGTGAAATTTAATACTGAATCTTGTAAGTGTCTCACCAAAAGCATAGAACCAAAGTTCTAAGCACGGAGATCATAGATCCAACTGTCAACAAGCTACATTTACCAATATAAGATTTCCATATGAATATGCAAATACAACAGCAAGAAAAGACAAAACATAATAGTTTCTCTTTAGAATCATTTCAATTGAATTGTTATTGTTATTTATTATTTGAGGAAATTTTAATATACCCCCCAAAACATGCGCGGTTTTTGACATCATCTACTAAACTATTTTGTTTTTTACCTAATCCCTAAAGTACACGGAAATTTTGTATCTTAACAAAAACTGCCAATTTAACAGAAAATGTATTTGATGTATCATCATAAGCTGATTTAATTAAGAAATTATGCTAGAGTATTAGGTTAAACTAAATTATGCCAGTCTAAGCTTATCCTCGTGCACATTTTGGTATAAATTTGAATAGATCTATTGTCGCTCGACTAATCAACACCCGAGGAATCAGAAATTACACGTAACATAAAGAATATGAGAAAATAATTAAGTAAAAACACAATTTGTGTGAAGCAAAAATGTCATTACTAGGATTATGATTTATTGACATAACATAATTTTAGCCATCAATATATTAGGACATTACAGTCACTAGCATTTTGTACTTATGTACCAAAGACTAACATCAGCTAGAACTTAATTGGTAATAGTCACAATCTTCATTAAGTATTGTAATGAGAGTAGTAATATGTTTATTCCTTGAACCATTGCTAACAAATGAAATTGATTTTAGTTCCTTCATAATATTAAAATATTGAAGGCAAAACTTTTTTATTAGGTTAGTTTTAGTATTCTACCATGCAATCATGTTTTATAGTTATTTTTATTTTACTTGTCAAGATAGTCTAATAATTTGCTAATTTGCTTGCTTTTGGAATATAGTACTGGAAGTCTATCACCAAGCCACCCGCAAGACGTCCTCTTATATTCCATACTCAAGGATGTTTATCACAACCAAAAAAAATGATAATCACTTCTTTTTGTTTTTATGTTTTCACTCACTACCTCTAAATTGATTTCATATTCTAAAATATGGTTACTTTAGTTTTCACCAAATAAAGATTTAAGAAACTTAAAACACTAAATTGTACATCCTTGACACCTTGTACATAAACAAAAAGTTAGGATGCAATAAACATTGGTAAAATGATACTAATCATGCACAATTTTGGTGGTTGATAGTTCACATTGAAATTCTATCAGCAATAAGACAAAAAATGAAAAGCATAAATTCTGTAAAAACTGAAATTCAAAGAATCATATTATTTTATACCATAATTATACATATACACACACTTTAGTGCTGAAACCATTTGACTATCTATCAAATATCATCGAATTTATTCAGCACTCTTACAGGTTTTCCTGCAAATGCCTACAGCATACTGACGTTCATGAAAAAGCTCAATTCATGTGCACTTATAGTAACTTTTTGTCTTAAAGAATAGAGCTCGATGAACACAAATAACTTATAAACTTTATATCAGTCTGAATAAGGCATGCCCCAAAGCTCCTAATTGGGGAACCGCTACTCATGAGTTCAAGTTTGGATTATGATGTAGTCTGGCCTAATAATCAGTTATTAACCCCACCTCAGTGGTACAAACCTATCACTGAGATAATTGGAAAATATAATTATATAACAACTTCAAAATTCTCATTGACAGCTTGCTGTCCATCACCACCGGAGAACTAGTACCACGCCTTATGGAGTCCAAACTCAAGGTTGTTTACCACAAAGAAATAGGACACCATTCTATTTTTATTTCTTTTCTGTTTTACTTATCTACCCTCTAAATTAATTTCATGTCACAACTAAAACGCAGTTATTCTAGACCATAGAAAAAGTTAAGAAACTTAAGGGGATGTATGGATGTGTTTCCAAGTCCAATTTCCAGCTTCCAATGTTGAAAAATGAATTTTCGAACTTTATTGGTTTTCGTGTGAGAATTGAGAATATATTTGATTTGTTGTCTGAATTTCTGTTTAGAAATGAATATATGTTTGGTTATAGTTTTTTAATGTATTTTTGACATAGATTTGCGTGATTGTAGTGTATTTTCACATAGATTTGCGTGATTATGGTGAAAATGTTTGGTTGTGTTTTCAAAAAGAATATTTCCATAAAAAAATGAAAACTGAAAATGACTTTATTTCTACTCTGAGAATTTCCTAAACAAACAAACTCATTTTTTGGAATAGTTGGAAAGTGGAAAATTGCATTTGAAAACACATCCACACATACCTAAAACTTTCTGAGCTATTTGTACTCTATAGTCTATAGTAATATAGATCATGTCTTTCTGAGAGGAATTGCATCATGAAGTTTTTCCCACCTAAATGTTAGTAATGAAACAAGTGTAGCGTAGTTTGCTTTTGAGATGATTAAAACTACTTTGCTTACCATTTTTTCTTTGTTATACGGTTCTGCCCTCTTATTACAGGCAGGTATATATTTGTCAGTACGTAGATCACTTACTTGTGACATTTGTAATGACATTTACACCCTTCTGTGTTGCAAGTGCCTTTAACTTGTTTCCTGTTGCCATTATTAAAAGACTTTTCATGTGTTGCTTTTGCTCCTTAGGGCTGCCTGTCTTCGACAAAGCTTCTTCAAAAGTAAGTAGATCTTGGAGTGTAATGCATGGGAGTGAAAGCAGAATCTGCAACGATAAATGAGAAGGATTGTATTTTCAGTGTGAAAATATTATATCAGCAGCCAATGATAGTTTACGCACATCTAAGCATATACTGCACAGTAATGGAGGGGTTCACCAACCTGCTTGGGAGATGAATCTCGATCGGACAGGTATATGAAGATTTCACGACAGAGACCAACTAAATCAGCACTTATAAAAGCATTTGACTCGAGGGTCAAACCTTGGATGATAGCAGAAAATAAATCTTTGCATACAAATTCTCTGAGCTCCATATTATTTGTTGAAATTGCAAGGAGAACTACTTGTCCACAGAGAGAAGAAACTTTAGACATAGCTTCACTATCAGTCCAACGAAATGCTTCAATGCATATTTTTAAGACTGGAACTGCAAGACTTTTCTTATTCAATACAAATCTGCGGAAAAAAGTACCACTGACATGAAGCATCTAAAACACTAACTATTAACCATACATAAGAAGTTAATTAATCATCGAAAATATTAATCTCAAAGAACATACCCAACCATAGAACTGCAAGCAAAGGCATTTAAGTCTGTCTTGGAAGAATCATCCATGTGACTCGTTTGACCAGCATGTTCTAACGAAGGAAGCCCAGCATTAAGTCCAGGGGAAGCAAGAACCGAGAAAAGAAAACAGATCTCACGCGTTAGATCCCTAAGAAGCTTTTCCTCCATAACTTCCACCTTTAAGTCCGATCCGCAAGTATCCCATGCAAGTCAGGAACTTTAGCCTTTCCATCTTGTAAAAGACTAGACCATGAACAGCTAAGAGCCTCCCAAACATGGATAAGTAATGGATGCAGGAGTTTTTCCAGCCATACCTCCCACAGATCTGAGGGACAGTATTTAATCAATGGAACTAAAGCCAAGTGTACCAGCTGCTTTATATGCCTGAACTCCATGTACTGTATGTTTTCCATCAATGCTAAAATAACAAAATGAGGGTCCACAGATCTGAAAAAGGAATCCCCAAGTGTTGCAGATAAACCTAATATGCTATACCTGAAGCAAGAAAATTTTAATTAGAGAAATTTCTGAACGTTCACATGATCATTGCGATTGAACTCCATTATGAGGCTATTTGGAACAAAAACATATAATAGCTAATAAAGTTTTGTGGATAAGAACATTTTATTGCTTATAAGCTCATAAGACTTATTTCAGAAACTGAGTCCTTAAAGCTGGGGGACAAGACCATGTCTTTCCTATTTTGTAATATTAACAACTTACAAAGCAACAAAAATAGTAAATATTATCCCTGAAAGTTGGGCAAGCAACAACGAAAGAAGCCATGACGGGGGAATGACATAAGAGAGAACTGTTTTCCACAAAAATGACTCCTTTCTACCCATTTGTTTTACATTTTCAAATCATTCACTTTTTTCAAACAAATCATAACATATGTGTAACAATATTACAATTCAACAGAACATATTTCATTTGAAAGTCTGTAAATGTCATACCCTACCAACCCACCATTTTCAATATTCAAACCCCCTTCCTCCTTTGTCGAGCACACATGTAACTAAGGAACCTGTTGAGATATTGTAAAATAAAGACATAGTGGTAGCATAGTGGCAACTTAGTGCCTTAATATAGGTAGTGCTGTCTTTCTTCTTTTCCTTGAAACCTGACTTATGTTGGGATACTCTTGCCTATATATTGTATACCTTCAAGTTTGAATAACACACAGAAAATACAATCAGTTTTCCTCTCTTTATGGTATCAAAGAGCAGGTACGAAAACCTGAAGTATCTTGCTTCCACTTCAAAACCCTAGTTTTTTTTTTTCCCCTGTTATCTCAACTGACAGGGCATTTCACCACTGCCGGAGCCTCTGCCGGAAACACGCGCCTCACCATCGCCCTCGCCAGGTGCTGACCGGCCTGACCTCCGAACCCCGTCGACGGCAGCCACCTCACGCGCCCTCACGCGCACCCATTGCTTCGGCGCGTGAGCTACACGCGCCGTCGCCGTCCGTTCATCGTCGCCCCGTGCGGGTGCGCCTCCTTCCCTTCTTTCCGACTGTACCACTTTCAGTCCGTGGGCCCTCCGTTTCAGACGTCTTAAGTCCTTTTTTTCTTCTTTTCAGTTTCATTTACTCTCTCTGCCCTAATATTTCAATATATTTCTGATTGTCTAAGAGTCTATTTTTCAGCTACAATGGCTGACAATACTGACACTTCTTCACAAAAAAAAAGTTTGGTCTCGTTTGCTTTTCACGGTTCGCCTACCATTACCACTGAAAAGTTAAATGGTAAGAATTATTTGAACTGGCAATCTTCTGTTGAGTTATGGTTTTTGGGTCAGTGTCTTTCAGACCATCTTACTAGAAAATCTTCTGAGATTGATGCTAAATTGAAAACTGATTGGGAACAAGCTGATTATCAATTAGTTTCTTTGTTATGAACTCTATTGAGCCAAAACTTATGGCCCATTTTCGTCCGTATAGAACTTGCTATGATATCTGGACAAAGGCTAAAAATCTTTATGCTAATGATATTCAGCGACTTTATGAATCTGTTCGGAGTTTAGCTACTCTTCAGATGAGTGACCAAGATTTGTCCGAATATTTAATTCGGGCTCAATCCACTATCGATGAGCTCAAATTAATGCTTGTCAGTACTGATCCTCAACAAATGTTGACCAAACTTGATAACATGTTCATGGTATTTATACTTCATGGTCTTCCAAAGGAGTATGGTTCTGTTCGTGATCAGACTCTAACAAATGCTACTGTTCCTACGGTGGAAGAACTTATTAATCGCCTTATCCGAGTTTCTTTTTCCGGACATAGTACACAACCCACCCCTGAATCCACTGCTTTTATTTTTCATCCGACTGACCGTGGCGGTGGAGGCCGGGGTCGTGGCCGCGGTCGAGGTCGTGGTCGAGGGGGCCGAAGAAATCTTTATTATACTCATTGTGGACGAGATAATCATACTCAGGATAGGTGTTATAGTTTACATGGTTTCCCCACCAAAACTGCAAATATTGCGCAATCTTCACCTACTTTTGATTCTGAAATTACTCTCTCCTAATGACTATAAAGAGTATCTACAGTTGAAGGCAGCCCAACAAGCCACTTCCTTAGCTACTATTGCCCAAAATGGTAATTCTACGGTTTGTCTTTCTCAATCTCCATCTCTGGGATGGGTTTTGGATTCCGGTGCTTCCGATCACGTGATTGGTAATTCCTCAATTTTCTCTGAAATATCACAAACGACATTTCCACATTATATTACTGTTGCAGATGGATCTAAAATTCAAGCCCACCGAATAGGGCGATCTCACCTACTTCTTCAATATCTTTAAGTTCTGTCTTATTGGTTCCCAATTGTCCCTTTAATTTAATTTCCATCGAAGAAATTAACTCGCTCTTTAAATTGTGCCATAACCTTCACTTCGATTTTTTTCAATTCGGGATCGGAGTACGGGAAGACGATTGGAGCGGAGATCTCAATCTCGAGGCCTCCACTACCTTCAATCCACCAACTTTACTATATGTGCTTTGCCATCTTTGAATCTCCGATCTTCTTCATCGCCGCTCTTGCCACCCGAGTCTACCAAAATTACAAACAATGGTATCGGTCTTTCGCATTTGAAGTCTTTAAATTGTGAGTCTTGTCAATTAGGAAAACATGTCCGTCTCTTTTCCTAATCGTATTAATAAGAGAAAGTCTCCTTTGATGTTGTTCACTCGATGTTTGGGGTCCCACGTGTTAAAATCTGTCTTAGGTTATCGATATTATGTCACCTTTATTGATGATTTCTCTAGATGTACTTGGATATTTCTAATGAAAGATTGAATTGTTCGCTATTTTTCAAACTTTTTGTTCGGAAATTATGAATCAATTTGAAAAAAACATTCGTGTGTTGCGCAGTGATAATGCAAAAGAATATTTCTATGATCGATTTAATTCATTTATCCACTCTAGAGGTATTATACATCAATCCAGTTGTCCTCATACACCTCAACAAAATGGTGTAGCGAGAATGGAAACATGACATATTGTTGATACCGCCGCACTCTTTTGATATATCTTTAATGCACCTTTAAAGTTTTGGGGTGATCTTTGTCACGAATGCTTATTTAATAAATCGAATGCCATCTTTTGTATTGAATGGTCGGTCCCCTACTCTATTTTGTACCTACTACAAATTTACATGATGTTTCCCTCGTGTCTTTGGTTGTACTTGCTTTGTTCATGATCTCTCTCCAGGTCGCGATAAACTATCCGCTTCGGTCTATCATCAGTGTATTTTTCTAGGCTACTCCCGTGTTCAAAAGGGTTATCGATGCTACTCTCCTCCTTCAAATCGTTTCTATATTTCAAAATAGATGTTACCTTCTTTGAAGACATCATATTTTGTTTGCAACACCCATTCCTTCGATAATTTGGATCGGGTTTTGCCTATACCATATTTTTCCACCGCTATTGCGCCTCCTGTTTCTCCGAAATGTCCACTGCTCCATCATCTTCGCCACCATCTTCCCCACCTATAAATCGGTGCGGCATTACCTATGAACGAGAGAGACTCACGTGCTTCACTCTGTTCCGATATCTCTTCCCCGCTCCGTTTCACCTAATTCACCCGATTTGCTGTCGCTCTCACGAAAAGGTATACGTTCCCACCCGTAACCCGTATCCTATCTATAATTTTCTCTCATACCATCATTTGTCGCCTACATATTGTGCTCTTGATACGCACTTTCTTCTTTCTATTCCTAAGACAGTTTAAAGACTGTCCCATCCTGGATGGATGGACAAGCAATGATTGATGAAATGACAAACTTTAGAGTCCAACCGCAATTTTTCGACGCTTGTTCCTCTTCCATCCGGAAAAAGCTCATTGTTGGGTGCCGGGGGTTTTTAATGTTAAGGTAGGTCCAAATGGCCAAGTTGATTGCTTAAAAGCTCGATTAGTGGCAAAGGGATATACACAAGTCTATGGTCAAGATTACGGTGATACTTTTTCTCCCGTCCGCAAAAATATCCTCTCGTTCGTTTATTTTTGGCCATGGGCCGAATGAAACGTTGGCCACTCTTTCGTTAAATAACAAGAATGCATTTTCTCAACTCTCCTTGTGATAGTTATTGGAATGCCGTTATTCGTATTGTAAAATACATTAAAGGGTCACCTGGAAAGGACTTATTTCCACCGATAAGGGGGCACACTAATATCATTGGGTATTCGAATCTTGATTAGGCGGGAGATGAGAATGATCGAAGATCTACTTCTCAGATATTCAGGAGGGAACTATTTCATGGAAGAAGCAAATTGTTGCTCGATCAATCTTTGATCGAGCTATGGCTCATGCAACATGTGAACTCTTGTGGCTAAAACACTTATGCAAGAATTACACTTCGTGACATTGTTTGAAGCTCGTGTGTGATAATCGATCGACTCTACACCTCTCTTCCAATCCAGTTTTTCACGAGAGGATGAAGCATATAGAAGTCGATTGCCATTTCCTTAGAAAAAGATTCTCTCCGAATCATCAACCTCATTTGTCAACTCTAGAGATCAACTCGCCGATATCTTCACTAAATCTTTACGAGGCCCTGGATAACTTATATATGTAACAAGATGGATACATATGATGTATGTGCTCCACCTCGAGGGAGTGTTGAGATATTGTAAAATAAAGACATAGTGGTAGCATAGTGGCAACTTAACTTAATATAGGTAGTGTTGTCTTTCTTTCTTTTCCTTGAAACCCGACTTATGTTGGGATACTCTTTTATATATTGTATACCTTCAAGTTTGAATAACACACACGAAAATACAATCGCTTTTCCTCTCTTTAGAACCATAACGAGCCCTTTCTTCGTAATATCCCCCGTCCAAACAAAATTCCGAATACACCTACCAACGAAACCGCCACCGATAAATAAACATGGAACGTGTCGCGAGCCCAAAATAATCCGAATTAACCAAGCAAATACGACCCGACCATAGAAAGCGAGTTGAACTTGCAATAATCCTATCCACAACGGGTCAGAAATGTAAACTCTTTGGACCACCAATAAAAAAGCGGAACCCCCAAGTATGAGAGCGGAAGACTGCCCTCACGCATTCCAATGGCCTCCAACAAAATCGTATAGCTGAGAGAAAACAGACACTTGCTTGAGGTTGCACGATGATGCCCCAAATGGTGTAATGCTATCTTGAACCTCAAACCACAAACAGAATGCCTTCCTTGTGCCTTAAATTAGATTTTCCTCCAAATACTCCAAAAATTCTTTCCACAATCAAAAGCCTTCTCTCGAATTCTCTCGAGGTTTGGATGCACATCTTTCATTCACAAAAATTCTCCAAATAGGTCCAAATTAGACACTACGACAATCAATGTATTTCCCTATGATATTTTTCAACAAAAAAGTACTATTGCTATTCTCCAGAACATATTTTTTATAGGGATGCCATATTTTTCCAAAATTAGCCTCTTTTTTTTTTTTTTTAATCCAAAATCATCTTTCACGGAAGGAATAAGAGAGGAGTGAAGACAATTTCGATAAATCTCTTTCCTACACTTCCTATTCCAAACGTGTCCAATCTTAGTAGTCTTTTCTAATCATTCTCCGAATCTCACCTACCAACTCTTCTAAATCTTTAGGAGACTCTCATTCAGGGAGAAATGATAAAGTTACTACTAGAACTTGTATAGTCAAAAACGATGAAACTCAAATGATAGAAGATGCGCCCGTATCTTTTTGGTTAAATAATCGAATGGATGTCTCCTTATCGCTCGAATGACGCAAGAGTCAACATGTTCGAAAATTACGGACTCTAAGTAGGGTTAAGATTTTAAAGCGGATAAAGGGCCACATCCTAATCCCGGACAAAGATCCGGACCCACTTAATAAATTGAAGACATCGACTCACACATTGCATTAAGGAAGGAAGTTAGATCACGTACATAACATCCGATCACCAACTTTGTTTCCTAAATGTACTTGTACTCTCATTTCAAGTTTTCATTGCCAACCTGGAAAAGTTTGAGGATATTTAAGAATATTGATGAAACTTTTGAAATCCATGGTCGGAGGAAACTTATGGAGGATGAAATGCATCTTGGGAGAAAATGAATACGGAAGATGGCGGAGAGGCCTCACAATAAAACACCAAGGTTGAAACGAGTTTTCACGCGTCTTTGTCCATTGAGAGTTATAAAGCTTGTTTGATAACAAAAGGTTATACACAGTCCCTTGTAGTTAACTACCAATAGACATTTGCGCCTCTTGGAAAATTAAATACGATTGATTCTCCTCAACTTGACCACATGCATAGATTGGCCCCTATTGCGGCTTGATGTCATGTATGCCTTTGTAATGGAAAATCTGGAAGAAGTACACATGAACATGCCACTGGGCTTTGAGGATATATCTACTAGAAATGTCTGCTGATTGACAGGTTTCCTCACCAAGTTGAAATAATCTCCTCGTGCCTGGTTTGACAGATTTACTAGGGAGGCTCAAACATACCAAATTCATTCTTTAAAGAGCAAACAATAACTATGTCGACAATATTATCTTGATCGGGGGATGTGACCTCGCCAAGATGACCAAGTTGAATAAGGCTCAAGCAACAAAGTTCGAGTCAACCTTAATGTATTTCCTCGGCATGGAAGTTCTCGAAAATAGGCCAGAATTTCATGACAGAAATACATTCTTGCTTGTTTGAGGAAACAAGAATTTTGATATAAACTAGTTGAAACACCTATGGATCTCAATAACAAGTTAAGAAAACCAAAAAAGGGCAAGTCTTGTAGACAAGGGAAGGTATATAAGCATCTAGTAGGGAGCTAATCTATTTGCCTCACACTCACCTAGATATTTTTCACAATTAGTGTGATAAGTCGATTTATGCACTCACCATTTGACGAAGATATCGAAGTTGTCTATTGTACACTCAAGTATCTGAGTGGCACTCAGGTAAATTACTTAAAGTCACATGGTTTCGTGCACTACAATGTTTCATGATGAATTTCAAGTTAGCAAATGAATGCATGAAGGTGTTTTTGGGCAACAGGCAACAGTCAGCATATCTCGTTACCCGTGGCAAAACTAACATGTAAGTTGATCGGCATTTCATCTAAAGAATATTAGAGAAACGGATCATCAATATGACCTATGTCCCTTCCTCAAGATAATCAAATGAACTTTGAATATTCCTTTTCTTGTTAACATGACGTGTTCACATTTACTCTAGCTTGAAAGAGAAGAGACTAATTGAAACTTATACATAAAGAAATAAGAAAGAAACATTTATCGTGCCAACTAAACAATGAATCGCCTTGAAATCCCACTCAAAGACACTATAACCCATCATATTTATGGTTGGGATTTGTTGAGATATTGTAAAGTATATTTTTAGTGGAAGTTTAGTGGCGACTTAGTGCCAAATTAGGTAGTGTTGTTTCTTCTTTTCCTTAATTTATGAGAAGTGTTAAAGCTAAGTCTTTTTATATAATGTACAAGTTCAATCATAGTTAAATACACAAACATATTCGAGTTTTTCTCTCTTTATGGTATCGGAGCGAGGTTCAAACAATATTATCTTCCTTTCTTCTTTTTTTTTTTGACAAAACCCTAGCCATTCAAATCGGCCGGACCGTTCACCACCGCCGGAGCCTCCACCGGCAACACGCGCGTCGGATCGTCGAGTTCGCCAGTGCCCGGCCTCGGACCTCAAAACCCCGTCGCCGAAACACTCGAACGCGCCCCACGCGCGGTAACCTCTTCGCGCGTGGCGGCCGCGCCACCGCCGTCAACCACCGTCGCATGGTGTAACCCGGTGCGCCGCTAACTCTTCTCGACTTCAAACCACTTTCGATCGTTGGGTTCTCCGTTTCGGGCGTCTTACGGTCCTCTTTTTTTTTTTCTTCTTTCAAAAGTCGATTTTTTTCTTTTATCTTGATCTGCCTTCTTTTTTATATTTTCTTTCCAACTTGCTTAGCTTATTTATTAATTCAACCTTTTTCTTATCTATTTATAATCCCACCATTTGTCGACCAAAAAAAAAAATTGTTCGTGTGTTGATGACGAAGGCTCCATCTTTCATCTCCTCACAAAAAAGGGTTTGGTTTCATTTGCCTTTCAAATGTCTCCTACCATTACCACCGAAAAGTTGAATGGTAAAAACTATTTGAACCGTACTCTTGATTGAATTATGGTTTTTAGGTCGATGTCTTTTCAACCATCTCACTAAAAAATCTTCCGAGATTGATCTTTAAATTGAAAAATGATTGGGAACAAGTGATTATCAATTAGTATCCTTGTTATGGAACTCTATAGAGCCAAACTAATGGCACATTTCCGTCCCATATAGACTTGTTGTGACGTCTGGACAAAGGCTTAAAACCCTTTATGCTAATGATATTCGGCGACTTTATGAATATGTTTGTAATCTAGCTACTCTTGGATGAATGACCAAGATTTGTCCGAGTATTTAATTCGAGCTCAATCTACTATTGATGAGCTTAAATTAATCTTTGTTAATCTTGATCTTCAACACTGATAACTAAACTTGATAATTTGTTCATGGTCTTTATTCTTCATGGTTTATCGAAGGAGTATGGATCTGTTCGTGACCAATCTCTAACAAATGCTACTATTCCTACGGTGGAGGAACTTATTAGCCGCTTGATCGTCAGTTTCATTTTTCCTGGACATGCCACCGTACCAATCCCAGTCCTTCGCTCTTGTGTCTCATACGACTCGTGGAGGTGGAGGCCGAGGTCGTGGTCATGGTCGATGGTCGAGGGGGCCGAGGAAATCTCTATTGTACTCATTGTGGACGTGATAATCATACTCAAGATCGGTGTTATAGTTTACATGGTTTCCCAACAAAAGCAAATATTGCGCAATCTCACCTACTTACGATCTCAATTTACTCTCTCTCTAATGACTATAAAGAGTATCTACAAACTGAAAAGCGACCCGTGTCTCTTCACTCTCTCCTAATTCTACGGTTTGTCTTTCTCAATCTACACCTGAGGATGGGTTTTGGATTCGTGTGCTTCGATCACGTGATACATCAATTTTCTCGAATTATCACAACCCACATTTCCACATTATATTATTATTTAAGATGGGTTAAAATCGAAGCGGCTGGAATAGGGCCACATCTCACCTACTTCCTCAATATCTTTAAGTTTTGTATTATTGGTTCCCATTGTCCCTTTAATTTAATCTCCATCAAAGAAATTAACTCGCTCTTTAAATTGCGCCATAACCTTCACTTCGACTCTTTTTCAATTCGGGATCGGAGGAAGGGGAAGACGATTGGAACAGGATCTCGAATCTCGAGGCCTCTACTACCTTAAATCCACAAACTCTACTATATGTGCCGCTCATTGAATCTCCGATCTTCTTCATCGACGTCTTGCCACCCGAGTTTACCAAAATTACAAACAATGGTATCGGTCTTTCGCATTTAAAGTCTTTCAATTGTGAGTCTTGTCAATTAAGAAACATGTCCGTGTCTCTTTTCCTACTCGTATTAATAGTAGAGCTTGTCTCCCTTTGATATTGTTCACTCGATGTTTGGGGTCCAAGTCGTGTTTCGTCTGAGGATCGATATTATGTCACTTTTATTGATGATTTCTCCGGATGTACTTGGATATTTTTAATGAAAGATCGTTACGAGTTATTCGCTATTTTTCAAACTTTTTGTTCGGAAATTCACTCAATTTGGAAAAACAATTCGTGTTTTTGTGATGATAATGCAAAAGAATATTTCTCTGACCGATTTATTTCATTTATTCGTTCTAAAGGTATTATACATCAATCCAGCTTGTCCTCATACACCTCAACAAAATGGTGTAGCGAAAAAACATAGACACATTGTTGATACCGCTCGCACTCTCTTGATCTATCTTTAATGCACCACTTAAAGTTTTGGGCGACGCACTGACCAATTATTTGATAAACCGAATGCCATCTTCTCGTGTTAAATGGACGGGTTCCCTAAACACCCTACGGCTCCCCATATGATGTTTCCCCTCGTGTCTTTGGTTGTACTTGCTTTGTTCATGATCTCTCTATATCGCGATAAACTATTCGGCCCAAGTGTATTTTTCAGCTACTCACGTGTTCAAAAGGGTTATCGATGCTACTCTCCTCCTTCAAACCGCTTCATATTTGGATGTTACCTTTTTTGAAGACATATATCATATTTTGCTACCACAAACATTCCTTCACTTGGATCGGGTTTTGCCTATACCCTATTTTTCAACTCTCCCGAGCCTTCTAGTTCCCAAAATGTCCATTGCTCCATCATCTTCGCCACAATCTTCCCCACCTATAAACCGTGCGGCATCACTTATGAATGGCGAGGAGAGTCACGTCTTCACTCTGTTCCATATCTCTCCCTGCCTTGATTCACCCACTTCACCCGATTTGCACAGTCGCTCTCCGCACTAAAGGTATACGTTCCACTCGTAACCATATCCTATTTATAATTTTCTCTCATACCATCGTTTGTCACCCACATATTGTGCTCTTGATTCAATTTCTTCTCGCTTTCTATTCCAAAGACACAATATCCCATCCCGGATGGACCAAGCAATGATTGATGAAATGACGCTCCTTAGAATCCAACCACACTTGACGCTTGTTCCTTTCCATCCGGAAAATCGGTTGTTGGGTGCCGCTGGGTTTTTAATGTTAAAGTGGGTCCGATGGCCAAGTTGATCGCTTAAAAGCTCGATTAGTGGCAAAGGGATATACACAAGTCTATGGTCAAGAAGTTACTTTTTCTCCGTTGCAAAAATGTCCTCTGCCGTTTATTTTTAGCCAGTCTTATGAAACGTTGCCACTCTTTCCTTAGATATCAAAAATGCATTTTTGCATGGTGAACTAGAGGAGGAGATTTACATGGAGCAACCTCTCGGGTTTGTTGCTCGGGGGAGTGTGAATTAGTATGTAAATTACAAAAATCTTTGTATGGCCTAAAACAATCACCTCGGGCATGGTTTGACGATTCACCTTCAACAATTTGGGATGATTCGTTGCGAATGAGACCATTTTGTCTTCTTTAGATGCTCATCATCAAATATTTATATCTATCTTGTGGGTTTATGTTGATGACATTGTAATTAAGGGAATTGATTGAAGGTATCATAAGCACTAAAACATCATCTTTTTTCTTAAATTTTGCCTAAAGATTTGGGCCCTCTTCACCTAGATTTCTTGGGATTGAAGTAGCCCATCAAAGTCGGAGTGTTGCTATTTCTCAAAGAAAATATGCTCTTGATATTTTAGAAGAAACCGTCTTCCATTGTAAACCGATTACTACTCTATGGATCCTAATGTAAAGCTCCTTCCTAATCGGGGGAGCCTTATCCTTATCCAGGAAGATACCGGGCTTGTTTTGGGAAACCGAAAATCTCATGACCGGACACGATATATCTTTCCTACTAAGTATAGTAAGTCAATTTCTCAATTCTCCTTGTGATAGTCATTGAATGCCCTTATTCGTATTGTAAAGTACATTAAAGGGTCACCTGAAAAGGACTTGTTTTCACCGATAAGGCACACTAATATCATTGGGTATTCGGGGCCGATTAGGCGGGAGATGAGAATGATCGAAGATCTAGTTAATTCTTGTATATTCATAAAAACTATTTCATGGAAGAGCAATCGGCATTTGTTGCTCATCTAAAGAATATTATGAGAACATGTGAACTCTTGGATCATCAATATGACATACATTGGTCCGTGTGTGATAATCGATCAAGAATAATTTTCAAATGAACTATTGAATATCATTTCTTGATTCTATCCGGAATCATCGTGGACTTCATTTGTCAACTCTTGAGATCAACTCGCTGATATCTTCACCAAATCATTACGAGGCCCTCGGATAACTTATATATGTGACAAGATGGATGCATATGATGTATATGCTCCACGCTTGAGGAGTGTTGAGATATTGTAAAGTATATTTTTAGTGGAAGTTTAGTGGCAGCTTAAACCCTAAATTAGGTAGTCTGTTTCTTCTTTTCCTTAATTTATGAGAAGTGTTAGGCTAAGTCTTTTTATATAATGTACAAGTTCAATCATAGTTAAATACCAAAACATATTCAGTTTTTCTCTCTTTAGGATTGTTATTCTTTTAGAAGGGTTATTTTCTTAGATCACCTGGTGCCGAAACAAGGACAAGAAATAGACATCTGAAAGAACTGTAAATTTGGAACGGGGTAGCATTGCAACTTTTACATAATTGACAGATATTTGGCATGTTATGCTGTCATCAAAAGCAAAATCACGTACCCACTATCTCGTATTCCTCTTAACCAGTTCCGTATATCAGTTTCACTAGCCTCTGAATAAGCTTCCTTGCTGACTTCTAACTGAGAACCATCATTAAAAGCTAATGCACCCTTAGAGAATTTATGCTTCCCTTCTCCAAGAAGACTGGTTGATTCAGCATCACTCATAATCATTGCTGCCCTCATTTCTCCAGGCAGCGCTTGAGCAACAGATGGGGACCAAAGAGAATGTAATGCACGAAGCAGCTGAGAATTAAAACACGCCATATCAGTACTATGTTCAGATAGATAATGAATGGTCAAATCCAAAAGGTTTGCATCACCAGAAATCTATAGGAAAGTCGACACAGATTTGTCGAGCATAACATACTTACTTTGAGAAGAGGTGGCAGCATCCACAACAGATGGGAAACCATCGGGTGCCCAGCAGGAGAATTCGTTTTTGAACTGTTTTCAGAACTCAAACTACCTTTTCTAAAACCACTCCTCTTGAGTGCCTTCTCGAAGAATGTTACTGTGTGAAATATTGACCACATAAACCGTGTCTCAGCACAAAGGCGGACTAAGCTGGCTGGGTCAGCCAAGTATGCTTCTTGCCACTCTGGCTGAGTCCATTGTTTGCTCAAAGGCTCAAGCAACCAGAGCAAAACTTCATGTTGCTGTTGAACCCTGAACAAGTTAAGCAATTCACAAAATGAATTTGGATTACCAAAACTAGCATGAAGAACAGACAAATGCGCTTTTTTGATCAAGTGATTACCCTGCAGAAGAAGCCATAATAAGAAATGCTTCACCTAGAAGATTTTGCTCAGCACGTAGTAAAACACCCTCGGTTTGCAAATGTGACATAGTGCTAGCAATTCCCTGTAAATAAGGATATTGCTTTGTCATACCAAATTTAACTATCCAAATCCACATGACATGGGTGAATTGTATCTAGTTTTACCAACAGTTCAATTAAATCTCAAAATATACCTAACTAGTAAGAACCTGAGATTCCCAAATTGAAAATGAAGTGCATAAATTAGCTAAGATGGCAAACAGGACAAACCAATCAAAACAATGTCCCCTATTTGTGCAATCAGCAAAATTGAATGTTTCCTAGAAAATGTTTTACAGAAATCCCTCAGAAGCTGAGTTGGCCGATAGACATAACAGCAACAAAAATTGATTGACAAAGCTCTTATGAAACTAGTCCTTGTTTCCTTGGTCAACAGAACCATCTGCATCCACCATTTCCAAGCTAGTATTGAAGTTGATTCGAACCTCGAAAGGAATCAGAGCAAACAGATTTCTTGGTACAGTAAGCCCAACAGACTGTAGATTCAGCAGGACGCCATGAGGCCCATGACCTATTTCCTGCCCTACAATTGATACTACTGAGAAGTGCCAAAACACCAGTAACTCCCACATTAAAAAATATCCCCACTCATTCGAATGATGAAAATTAACAAACTGCCACAATTGTCCTACTAGTATGCACAGCTTTTCTCTAAATACCTTGTGACATTAGATGATGATACTGAACATTAGAGTGTGCATTAGCATAGCCATCAATGGCTAGCCAAGTCTTATAAGCATGCGCCCTAAAACAGCAGGACGTGCAGAATTTAGAGCAAGGAAGATCAAGCACATGTAAAATACAAATTTTTTCAACTATAATTTATAAAGGGTTTTAAGTGATCAATTTGGTGTCAATGTCATAGAGCTGAAAATCTGTGATTTACAAAATAAATGTCGTACAATTTCGTAAAATTTTAATGCAAGTTTCCATGTCTGGTTCAGTCTAATTAATGCCAAAGTTCTAGATCAGATAAATAAAATAGTAACTGGGAAAATGCAAACAGAGAAATAGAGAACGCATAGCTGTAAAATGCACGCCATGGCTCAAGGCATAAGAGGCACAGCCCCTGTACCTTTTTTGTGAAGGCACAAGTCTTCGCATAACGCACCAAAATCCTTAAGTAAAACATGAAAACTCCAGCAATAAATGTAATTTTAGAAGTATAACTTCTGCTTTCTCTTTACTCATCATTTTTAAATTCTGGATATAACTTGGAATGTGGCCTAGCTCATGATACCATAGCTACTACAGATTCCTCCATCACTGCCTTAGAATGCAGTTTTCTTCATCATTTTACATCAGTTGTAAATGAAGCAGCTCTAACTTTAGTATTGTCTGCGGTTTTCTTCTAGTGACCAAATTTCTAATAGACAAACAAAAAGAAGTAGCAGAAGTGTGTTTGTGTGTTGCAAACGAATCCACTAATCATGGCACAGTGATATGTATGCCGTTTCTTCTATGTTTCAGACTAGGTTGAGATAAGTATAGTATTGTAAGTCATGATTCACTCAATAACAATATAAAGAAAGAAATAGAAATTGAAGTGACAGATTAAAACATCATTTTAATTAATCAAAACTCAATAGGATCAAATTTTTCAATCTTTTTTTCCAACTAACCATAAGTGAACACATTACCTTCATGTGAGGCAAAAGGCTTTCATTAGCAGCCTTAGCAATTCGAATGAAGGATGTACATATCTGCAGTCTTGCACGCCGAGCTGTGCTTGTTGAAGGATCCTACAGAAATTGATTGGGCTTTTAGCAAGTGTAAGGAGTATATTGCAAATTTTATTTAAAACTCAAAGAAGACAAAACGACAACCTTAACCATGAAAGGCAGGGATGTTAGTAGTTCGAACAGTTTATTGATTACACTGCCAACAGCATCTGGGCAGTACCTCAGGAAAGGACCCATTGCATCTAAGTAGTGACCGAGAACTTCCACCAATGTAGGTTCAGTCCATTTCAATGAAATAAGCTGTTGAAGCAGACCTTCAGGTGACAATAACCAGATCAGCAGAAGGTAGAGACCTAAAAAGAAGCTTCATATATATGGACGAGGCGGTAATCAAACCTTCCAGTGTTCGATGTAATGAAAGCTGAACTTCAGTGTTTTTCTTGCTATAATCATTTGATCCATCAAAAATAGAGCCGACGATATTCTCTAAAGCCAAATGCATGCTTTCTATTATGGCCAAATCCTGGATTCCAAATTCAAGAAGCATCCAGATAATTGCAACAGGAAAAGGTTAGCATCTGAGCAAACAAATATATAGCTGCCCCTAAATCAAAGATATGACATAGGAAAAGAAGTGAATCAGGGTCCCAAAGACTTACTTTAGTAGGTACATGCACAAGCATAAGGCTCTTTATTACTTCGGTAATTTTCTCAGAAACTTTAGCAGCAGCTAGAAGGGGCTTGTCAGATGCTATAAAACGGATCAATTCCAACTGCATGGCCAAACAGAGCCCTTCAATATATGTATTATACAGACATCTTGCATATAATACAACTTTTCACTAATTTACTTTAATTTCCCTCACAATCCCCTCATCAAACTTCCTCATTACAATCAGTAGATAATTACAGACACCCCTGACCTTTGGACACCCTTTGTCAGTGCTTTGCCAAAAAAGTGGCTGGAAAGAATGAAAGAAACATTTACCCTTCCATTAAAAATAAAATATAGATAAAAATCACGGATATCTTCACCTGTGAAAATTTTCAAATGCATATAGAACTGGGAGCCTTTCATCTCTCTCTAAGTCTCTCTGTTCTCTTCCTCTATATTTATCCGCAAACACATGTAGACACATACATATTTACGAATACAAGCACATAAAGGTATATGCATATATTTGGGTTAAGTTTCCAAGGGTTTGGGGTATGCAGGTGGCTGCTGGGGATTGAAGTCTGCTGGTGGAGGTACTTGGGGTGGGAGGGGGGGCAAGTGGGTGGGTGGATTAGGGTTTCCAGGTTTAGGGGGAAAGGTAGAGGAAGGTGGTGGAGGATGGGAGGTGGTGTGGGTGGGCAGGATGGCGGTGGGTGTAAAATATTATAATACAATTAGGCCCAATTGTGCAAAACATAAACCCCTTGCTAGGAGCTTTCTCTGCTTGCCTGACTTAAGAACTTAAAGTCTACACATCCATTGTAACAATCAAACTACCTTCATCAGAAGGTTACTCTGCAGACCATTGTTGACCCTTTGGGGAAATAATCACCTAGTTACAGTCATAAGCTAGCAATGTCACACGTAAGTAGATGCCTGTTTGAAAAATGATAGTTAAATTAAGGTTACTGGCATAAATGGCCACCAATAAAGAATAGTAAAACTTGACTTATCAAAAGCATCCATAATTGTATTTCTTCTCTTCATTTTCATGAGTTGTGAGATTAGTGAAACGGGGAGAAAACCGATTATAGATGTGGCAGACAGAGATGCTCAATTAACATAACACAGCACTTCCATACTACAATAAACAAGCCATCCATGAGCTTATTCATCGAAATTCAAATGCTTGCCAACAAAAATGAAGGGGCAAAAAGAGAAGCATTCTCATTCTGCATTCTTGAATTCTTCATCTCTTTAAGGCTCAAAGTTTTTCTCTCTCCAAAGAACCCACAGTGTGCAAATGTTTATTTACCAGAACAGTCTCAGTAGAGCTAAACAACTAAAGATGCTGGCTGATATTATCCAAATTACCCAATTCCAGATAAACCATATATTCATATAACCTGTTTTGAGATTCAGCTGCCATATCACAAAGGAACAGAAAGTAATAGGCTTCTTCACATTACTTTCACCAGAAATTCACCAGCTGATCGTGCTTCCCTTCTTATAATTTTAAGCAAGATGACCACGATAGTCAGCTGCAGAGCACAGAAGATAGCCACCTATGTAGGAGCGTTACACCTACTTTCACAAGATAAAAAATATTCTAACACTGTCGCTGAAAGAGTTGTATGCAGGCTCACAGTTGCAACCACCTACACTTTTTAAGAAATTTCTTTAAACTTTATTTTTAAGCATTCAATTTCTTTCTTAAAAAATTAAAAAACCATTTATCGAGTTGAAAACACAAACCTACTCAGCATATTACCCATCTGATATCTTTATTAATCCGTCCTATCGGGATATCAACTTGAAATTTCCACATTACCTCTGTCGAATTCAACCAATACATTATAAGGACAGAGATTAATCTTTGGCACACCCAGAATACACTCTTCACCCAGAGTCTGAAATGATATTTTCTTAATCTTCTCTTTCTTTATCTTAGTCCCCTCGCAATTTTTTTTTTTTTTTTTTTTTTTGATAAGAAACAAATGATTTTATTAAAGAGGGAAAAAGTACAAAATACAGGGGGACGAGAGGTCCCAAAAACACAAAACTTGAAATCTACAAGACGCCACCAATCACTTACAATATCAGACACAAAAAAGTCTTTAAAATCCTTGTGAATGGAAACCCACCAAGCGACCCTAACCTTAACCCTAACTCACATCTCATCTAAATCCTCCTCTGTCTTCGAAAATTCTTCTATTTCTTTCTAACCATAAAGACCAAAACATGACATGTACAATGATATGGGATCACATTAATATATTATGGATAGCTAGCATAGATACATAAAAGAAGATAAATATATAAAACCTAGAAAACCAATGATTTGAGATCACATTAATATGTACTTGTTTCTTCCATAAAATCGAACAAGACACTCCCCGTTGATCTTCAAAACAAAAACCTAGTATTTTATGTCCCTACGAACTCAATATACAACCATCACACACTAACATGTATTCGTTTGTATTTGGATGTGTATCTCCTTCACCATCACTACAAAATAAAACAACATAGTTCAGCATTATGTGATAGAAGAACAGAACATAGTAGTCTAGTCTATTTCTTTTCAATTATATATCACGTCATCAGGATTCATCCTGGATGGTAGGAGAACCGTTGAACTTGGGCCACAAAAGCCAAGACATACCAAAATCAGGCAATACTCATTGAAACATATTTGAAGTGCCCTTTCGTGTTGCAAAACTAGTAAAATCATGTCAGGAGCAACTAATGGAAAGTAGTTCAGTAAACATGGCCATGTTATGTACCAGTCGTGAGCGGTATTGACTGAAATCAACTTTGCTGTCAAAATCATCACTCCACAACTCCAAAGTTCCAACAGTTGGTGCCATCCCAGAATGAACTTTTTCTTTCTTTAGCATGCGCTGGAAGGATGTGTCCAATAGAGCACTGCAAATATCATCAGTTATTAAAGCTAGTATCTTTCTCTTCTCAGTGTCAGCCTGTCCCGTGCCCATGTTTGAGTCATCAGCCAAAGCAGTCTTAGATTTGGACATTAGGTCACGCATCAATGACTGCCACAGCAAGAAAGTCAATATCAGCAACCATAAGGCTAAAAACTTAATTATTCATCACCAAGACAAGTCATACCAGCCAAAAGAGTAGAGATTGGTAATGAAGTGCCAGCTTCGAGTTTTGGAAAAACCCAGCATCTGGAAATTTGAGAAATGAACTAAAGGAATCAAACAAAGACTTCCACATAAGTTCCACGGGGAAATCAAATTTCAGTGATGCAAAATAACAACCACATGGACTGTTGTATCATTTCAAGGGAAAAATTCAAATTTTTAGGGATTAAATGAATGTAATTTAGCAATTAGCATACCAATTTTTTTGCGCAGGTAAACACAACCGGTATCTTAAAACTTAGACAAATCCTCCATGCTTAAGCAGGCAATAATACATCAGCATCCTTAAATTTTATGCATCAGCAACGCAGATATAGTATAAGAAAGAAAGAAAAAATAACCTGTTGAAGGTAAAATGAAAAAACTGTGCTATCAAAGGCGATGCATTGCAAGTTTGTAGAACCCAATGAAACCAAACTTTCACATATATATTCTGCAAACTCGAATTCACTTTCACTGCTGCCAGCACCAGATGTAGATTTGTAGAAAAAATCTCTGGTTACATTCATTAAGATCTCAATGACATTCCTCATCGCAGAATCAAATTCAGAAGCATCATCTACAGGTCTTCTCCTACATAAAATAATACACAGCGATAACAATCACGAACCAAGTTCTTTCAAGAGTTGTTAATCTTCCAGCAAATTACAGATAATAATTCACTAAATGAAGCAACTTACTACCTACCTTTGTGAGACAATTTTGAAAAACTCGCATGCATGAAGTCGAAAATCAGGAGAAGTGAGTAAGAATCCACAGCTGTTCATCATAGAGACACGACAGATAAAATTAACACCGAGTCAAGATTAAAATGAATTGTAGCAAAATAAGCAATCCTACCCATATATGATTCCATATTTCGCAAGCTCAGGTAATGGAGCCCACTCCGCATATGCATTAACGGCATTAACAGCAGCTGTTACTGCCGCTGCGTGCTGTTTTGCAATGTCCATTTGCTGTCTACCAGCTTCCATGATTGCAGCTCCATAGTTCCTCTCTAGCAACTAAGCAAGAAAATCACGTAAAGAATAGCGCTCGAATAGATACATAGCGAACATGGTGGCAGCCAAAACTTACAGTGTACAACAGAGGAAAAATTTCTGACAAAGACTGACTTAATCCACGTAATAAAATCCTGCGCCTATCACCTAATCATAAACATCTCAGTGAAGGTTAGCAAGGAAAATAGAACTTGCAATGGAAAGAAAAATTAATATCACTAATGACCCTTTATTCTTCAAACAAAAAATTGTCAATGGTGTATAAAACATTTGGTCTCAAAATCAAATTGCAATTCTAAATCATATAATGGAACAGATCTGAGAGCTATAGGAGAAGGTAGAAAGACAAAAAAAAAGAACAAACAGAGCTGCTTAGAGTCTAGTTCCAAGGATGAAAAATTAGGCATGCCATCACAAACCTTCTAAATCCTCATTATGAACAGTAATATCTTCTGGAAGCCACCGTAGCATCATTGATACCAGCTCTGCCTGCCGGATTGAAGATTTTAATCAACCATATAGGTTATAAGAAACAATCATTTCCGCATTTGGAAAATCAATTAAGTATTATTTTTGTTACAAATTACTTAGTATGTACAAGTTCATATGTGTTTACATATATATATATATATAGAGAGAGAGAGAGAGACAGAGAGAGAGAGAGATTATGTAAATACATATACACCTTTATGTGTCTGCACGTAGGCACATGCGTGTTTGTTTGTGTATAATGTGCAAGTTCAACAAACCATACATGCATCACAGGTTTCAAATAACTCTAAACAATTGAAAAACAACAGAACCACACCAGAAATGATGCAGTGCACCTGTATAGGACCCATGTTGGAGAGAGTGATTATAGATGGAAGAAGTTCCTGCCAAAGACTTAGACCTTCTCTCCTAAGTATCTGCAAAAAATGTCCAATTGATATTAAGCACTGAAATGAACACTTTTTCCTCAAAAAAGTTGTAGTGAAAATAGTAAAGAACCTCAGCAACAAGAGCAGCTGTTTGACTTTTCAAAGCCCATTCTTCACAAGGGTTTGCAATTTCAGACATCAAATCAACAGCTACATTTGCAAAGTTTCTTCTCTCCACAGGGTTTAATTGGTCCCAACGCAACCGCACCAGATGCTGGAAAAGACATGAGGAATAAGTTGAAGCTCAACGAAATGCCATTATCTCTCTATAAATCATTACTATGGCTCCATATCGACTGCATGCATTTTACCTTAGCAAACATATCTTGTGCTGCAATACAAGAGGTAAACAGACAAAAGTTGGAATATAAAATTAAAGCAACTATAACACGAACAGATATTTTTACTTGCCACAGGTCTTTATAGGTGTTACCTAAGCTATCTCACGGTTCTATTGTGCAAGTTAGTTTAGCCATCGGAAGGGCTGTGGACCACAAATTGGTTTGCACCAAGAAGTGTATGTGAGAGTGGGAGGAGTAACTCCCTGCCCAAAATATATTATCAAAGAACTTTGTGGTTGGTTTATCAACAACTAGGTAGCTCCAACTTCTTATTTTGGACATAAGCGTTTCAATAGTGACTAACTACTTTCACAAGGTTGATAAATTGACTGAGGCCCTTACACTCAGTGCTCCCATTTCATCACGCTTTTTCCCAATAAAATGCCTATTTTTACGGGCAATAGTGGACCATCATTGCGATTATCAGGTGAATCAAGTGTAGCACAACAAAAGATGTAAGCTATCATAATTGTTCCTTCTTTCCATAACCACCACACGCTGAGACAAAAGGCACTGGATAAGCATGACAAAGTAAGGTTTCATAAGTGACATGAATATTTGATGAATGGAGCTCCCATGACAAGTAGCTTTTCTAAGAAAGTTATGAAATCCATAGTTGCTCTCAGGGTGTTTCTTATCTTAAACTGAATCACGACTCAACTATGAGTCAAATATTTGGATTAATAGGGAGAGCTATCTGAAGTTATGGAAATTAGGAAGGAACAAAAGTTGAAGAGTGAGACAGGTAGGATAGGTTTAGCTCATGAAATAGTTTGAGGTAAAGTCTCAAGTCATATGGCTTATGGGGAGATTATAATACCACTACCAAGGTTCATAGACCTTCAAGTAAATATGAGAATCCTAGTGAGACTCATAAACGAGCTTGATTCAAAATACATGGATCAATCATTTCCCTGCATACTGGTATAAATATCCTCTCCTGTTGTGATTTTCCAACAAAATAAGAGGAACATATTTATGTCTTAAGATAATCTTTCACTTTATATCAAATAATTATTGTTGTTTTGGGAATGATTTATTTTGTGATTGTCTAACGCCAATATAGTTTGAATAAATGGAGGAGTGCATCTTCTATCCTTTGTGACCGTAAAATACCATTAAAATTGAAAGTAAAATTTTATAAAACGGCCATAAGGCCTGCAATGCTTTATGGAGCAGAATGTTGGGCGACTAAATATGAACACGAACAAAAAATGAGGGTAGCAGAGATGAGAATGCTAAGATGGATGTGCGGACACACTAGATTAGATAGAATAAGAAATGAACACATTAGAAACAAAGTTGGAGTAGCACCAATAGATGAGAAAATTAGAGAAACACGATTAAGATGGTTTGGACATGTTTATAGGAGACCTTTAGATGCACCTGTGTGACGTTTAGAAGGTAGAGAATCACTCACACAAATTAAAAGAGGCAGAGGTAGGCCTAAAAAGACTTGGAAAGAAGCTATTAAACAAGACATGTTATACCTAGAAATAAATGAAAATATGACTTATGACCGTAAACGATGGCGCGATATGATCCGTATAGCCGACCCCACGTAGTGGGATTAAGGCTTAGTTTGTTGTTGTTGTTGTATTGTTGAATTATTTAAACTAGTGCCAATATTGCTCAAGTTTTTTAATTATTGTTGAAATTTTATGGGATTTTGCTGAAAATTTTATTCAAATTGCTAACATAAGTGCTGCAATTTATAAATTTTGTTGAATAGATTCTAACATTGTGCACATATGGTCAAAAAAAGGCCATTGTGCCACTCAATTAAATAAGATATCTGGTGCACGGTGCGTTAACAACACGCCAGGGAACTTTCCCTTGAGCCTTCAACAACTATGGTCTGCAGCATAAAGTTGACATTCATTAAGGACACTGGTACAGTAAGGATCAGCGACAATGGTAGTGGTGGACAAGAACTGCTGCATAAGTTGGAGGATGCTCAAACAGAGACTGCAGAGGAATAAGGCGGGGGATAAGAAAGTTGTTGCTGTTTGGTGGAGAGACTAATGGTAAATTCTGGTGATGGGTGGGCCCAAGTTAGTGAGGGTATTTGACTATTTGTTGATGGGTGTGGCAAGTTGGTGAGGGTATCTGGATACATCTTGCTTCTCTCCAATTTCGGCCTAGGAAAGCTAAATAGTCAATCTCTGTTCTAAAATTAATTTCAGATTCAGTTCAAACTGATCCACTGCAGTCTGCAGTGGCAAGTAAAGATAAATGGCAAACTAACAGGTCTCAGCTACGAAAGATTTAGAAACACATAATGAGTAGTTGATTGCTTGGCAAATTTGAAAGACCCGTATATTACGGTGGACGATTATTGAATTAAAAGTCAGTGAACAGAATTCCTAAAATCTTTCTAGACATTGCTTCAGAAAAGAATGGTAACAGCTTCCCCTGGTATATAGTTTTTTTATATCACAGCTCCATGAAAGATACTTTATAACAATTTCAGAAGGCATTGGAGTATCTGTGACAGCTCATGCTTAATGTGTAACGGACAGGGTTCCTTGCCACCTTATGCATCTTATGATTGCTCACAGAAGTATGGAGTGTTCTATTCACCACATTCCATCTTTGGTGGACAATCTCAGCTGACCTGATGCAGCTTGCTTGCATAAATAATGTTTTTGAAAAGTGATAAAACTAACCACTTGATTCTCTCAAGTAATTATAAAAGACGAAACAGGAAACTTTTAAGGAACAGAGAACCAATCTCTACAATTGAAGTCCATATTCCTTTGATCTTTTTATTGCAAAAAGAGCACCAAATATTTCCAACTTGGATACCTCATGGATGAAGCTTTCAGCAATAGAGATAAGCAAGGTGTCTCCTGTACTTTTGATAATTGAATCATCAAAAATGGAAACACGGTATACAAGTATACAGCGATAACTTCCTAAAAGTTTTTTTTTGTTATCAAACAAATTTTGAAATCCTTGATATACAAATGTGTGGATGATTCCATTTTCAACACTATGACTGGCATTGGAAATAAAATATTATATTTCTGAATTAAACCAAATTAAGATTTTCATGAATAGGCCCTATTGTATGTTGAGAATATTAACCCATCCTTAGGCAATTCCAAGTTTCAGACCAATTCAATCCTAGACTAAAAGACGCACCTTCAATTTCACATTAATTAACCAACTATTAAACTCCAAGAGTGATGCCTTCCAAGTGAACTCCAAAAGAATAAGAATGTTGATACATCTCACCACATTCAATACGTATCAGAGTTACCTAAAAACTAAAAAGAATTTCAATCAACATTTTTCTTCGAAGAAAACTAAAGTTGAATTACCCTTTAATGTACCTGGAGCATTTTAAAAGCATGTAACCGGATTTCAGGGGACCAATCTCTCTTGACCAAAAGAAATGAGGTGTTTGCCAATACACGCGTATCTCCAGCTTTTATCTGCAAAAGCCAAAAAGTGAAAAACAGAAAAGAATGTCTCAGAAAAACTACTTGGATATTGGTAGTAATGACAAAAGACATTACAATCTGAATATTCTTATTCCCAATTCATATGTGGCAGGACTTGGATGTTCAAATTATTGTATTAAGACTAGAACCCAAGAAGGAGTGGACAGTGCCATGTAAAGTTACAATGTAAGACCAAAAACAGGAGTTATAAGCCCTACAAGAAAAACCTTTGATGGAAATTCAATTCAAACTTGTTTCTGCATTCAATTCATATTTGTGCATGCATGAAAAGATCTTTTGTTAGAGTACCGCCCAACAAGTGAATTAGATTGGTCACTTACTATACTCTTGTAAAGTGATCGTTTTCAATCAATATAAATAAAATATGATATTATTTATCATTATTTACTTCATTTAGGTTAGATGAAGTCTCTAAGCCATAACAGGTCATAGCCGTGCAAATGATGGCGACCGTGGAATATATATAGTTCTAAAATGTTCTAGGTTGAGGATTATTGAGATGGGACATCAATGATTCCACGAGACTTGGACTTAAATACAGGATCGTAGTGAGGATCGTCGTTATATGGTCATTGATGTAGGGACATTCGTACATATATATAAGTACTTATTAGGAAACAAGTACACTAAACAGCCCCGTCCGGAATTCCTAATTAAAAACAAATGTTATCGAATATGGGTTCTTCTCATAAAGATATGAGGGAGTTAGTTCTTTGACTTGAAGTATCATTAGAATCTTGTACACAGTTATTTGTACTTCAAGTTATTCTCTAATTACCCGAAAATTGCAAGGGAAATATCTTCGATGCAATAATAAACATGTATGGATAAGCTGCAACAAAGAAACCATCACCCATCTAGATAAATAAATGAATATCAATATATTTCACGATACTTAACATAGAAATCATTGGAAAGTTCGATCAAAGTTAGAAAAGGGTTTTTCAATTTCATGTGAAGCCGAGCAACTAAGAACGGATTCATAACTATAGAGCTACTAAAGTTTAACTAAAAACTATACCTAATCTCCGATCCGAAGATTAATTGGCAGAATTACAATTCTTGCATGGTACTCGTAATTGAAAAGGTAAACTTCGCCAACATCTTCATGGTGTGTTGTTAAATCTTAACGATGATTGGGGGTTCTTATAAGTTATAATACACGACAAGTTCTATTCGTTGAAAAAGAAAAGGAGAAGACTTGACTGGGGATTCAATTGATGAAAATTTAGATTCCGGGGTCATAGATAGTGATTCGGTTGAAGATGAAGAGTTAGTTAATTGGAACAATTTAATTGTTAATTTAAGTTGCAAAGTTGTGAGCCCAGTAAATTCCCAATACTAGCTGACTGGTGAACCTAAAGGGTCATACACTAACGTAACTTGAACAAGTTCATTTCGTGTTAATGAAATTAACCAAATTATTCAATTAAGTAAATTAATTAATGTAATCAAGTCAAATTAGTTCGGTTATTTAGTTCAACTATTTGATTTGTTCAATTAAATGGGCCTAATAACTATAAGGAACATATTTGGAATAAATAAATTAATTATTGGCTTTTAATTAATTTAGAGGAATTTAATTAATAAAAAGAATCAAATTAGGCTTATTTAATAAAAAAATCCATTAGCTGTGAGCCGTGATCGAAATTAAAGCCAATTAAGCATGGTGGAAGGAAATAAAGACTTTACAAGATAAGGACATTACCCAAAAGGGGTTAAACGAGAAGACGAATAAGAGTCCATTTCGATATGACTAGGATACCAAATTAGAGGATGGTGCCACACGTTATTTAATGGTTGTTTTGTTCCCAATTCAACAAGTTTTATCTGCAGGAAAACATCAGTTTTCCTGGCAAATAAAATCTATCTTTTCACACGGTTTAGCAAGACAACTTTGATGGCTAATTTATGATATGTTTCTCCTGTCAATTGATCACATTTCTTTCAACAATAGTTTAGCAAATTTGCAGCATTGAACCTATAGAGTTTGCAACAAATTTCGACAAAATTATGTTAACAGAAAATCAGTTGTCAAGCTGTTCTTCCACCCGATTGAATTTAAGTTCCTATTCCAAGAGTTAAATCAGAAATTTAAAACAAAATTACCAAAACACAAATGTTAGCAATCTGTTCCAAACCCTAAAATTCCCTAAGTGATAATTAGTGTGAGCTACCTTGCGCATTTGAAAAAGTACAGAATCTAATATAGCCTAATTCGAATTGATATACTTGTAAGACATTATTTGAGGAATTTGATTTTTCTATCTTTCATAAAACAAAACTCTTGAGACATAGGTTATATAATGATTCTTGTGGCACAATTAGATAATGACAGTATTTCTAATTCTTCATCAATCATTTATTACTCTTTTATTATATCATAGCATGCGAGACTAGGATGATGACTATATTAGTCAAAGGAGATGTTATTGGTCCTTTGCTAAGGTCAATATTCCTCAACATAAACTTTTCTAACAAACAAAAGAGGACTATCATCCTTCAGATATAGTCCACTAAAACGAGGGTCAACTTGTGTGTGAGGTACTAAGCAGTGCATTCTATCATCCTTTTTTTAATTATTTACTCTATAAGTTAGTGCATTCTCAATCTCACCAATTAATACACTAAACTATTTTAAACAATTCTTGAGAGAGGCAGGAAACCACAAGGAAAATTCACATTGCATTTCTATGAACTAATAGCAAGCACGTTAAAATCACCAAATTTATTATTCTGCAAATTGATTTCATCCCACTTTAGAAGATGCAATCCTGAATGCAGCCTACATCATGAAAAATGTACCTTTAAGTGAATTTTCCAACCTTTCATTGTCAAGTGAAAAGCAAATAGATTAACGGTTCAAAAAAAAGCAAATAGATTAATTAACAAGTTAGTAGTAATCTAGTTATGTGAAAGGATAAGCATTATGGCTAAAAGCTTGTCAGGTAATATCATAGTTGTTAAAGGCGCGCCTCGCCCAAGCAAGGCCTTGCGCTTTTTCAAGACCGAGGCGGGTGATGTTGGCAGGGCGCAGCGCAGCCTCGACGAGGCGCGCCTCAGTGACAACTTCTTTAAAGAAGTTTTAAAAAAAATGCTTTTTGTTGGCAAGAAAAGCAATTTTCACTATTTTCTTTGGGTGGGGGATGCTGGGACAGAAAAATAACAAAAGAAAAAAAAAAGGAAGCACTGTAGTCTGGAGACAGAAACAAAAGAAAGGGGCAAAGGTTTTTATGGAAAATCTTCAATTACTCTCTCATACTTTGGACATCCTCTAACCGAACTAGAAGGGCAGTCAACCCATCAAACTTGACTTATGCTAATATGCTTGTTTTAAAAACTTTATTTGTTTTAGTTTGAGATTTGGTACTTAATTTGGTCACTTGAAGTGTGTTTTAATCATATTTATCGAGCATGTTGGTGCGCCTCGCGCCCTTAACAACTATGGGCAATATATGTAATTTAGAGTCGCTATAACTTGGATGCCAATATATATGTCCGAACAATGTAGTCTGCAGTAATAACTGGTGTTGGGCTGGAGATTTCAATGTAGTCCGAACATTCAGTGACAAATTTCCCAATCAGAACTTCAGTAGAACTGTATTCTCTCATTTTTAAACTTGAGTTATATGAACCTCCACTCCTCAACGCTAAATTCACATTCACATGGTCTAATATGAGAACAGATTGGTGAGTTGCAGGTTGGATCGATTCTTGTTTTCAACTGGTTGGATGGAACTCTTTATGTCCTTGAAGCATGAGATTTTAAGCAGGCTAACTTCAAACCATTTCCCAATTATTTTTTATATAAATGTGATTAAATGGGGTTCCTCACCTTTTAGATTTGAGAATGTGTGGTTACAACATAAAAGTTTTAAAGACATTTGCAAAATGATGGAATTCAGGGTTATATGATGGATGGGCAGGTTAAATTCATGAAAAAATTATCAATGATGAAAAACAAGCTCAAACTGTGGAACAAAGAGGTGTTTGGAAACATTGACACAAAAATGGCGGATCAAGTAAGACAAGTTCATCAACTTGATTTGAAAGAAGGTAGCAACCATTGGATATATGATTTATGTAAAGAAAGGAAAGAGTGCAAGATCCATTTGGAGGAGCTGATGCTTAAAAAGGAAATTATATTTTTTTTGTGATAAGAAACAAAAGATTTTATTAAAGAGGGAAAAGGTACAACATACACGGGGACGAGAGATCCCAAAAACACAAAACTTGAAATCTAAAAGGCACAACGCCAATGTCTTACAATATCAGACACAAAAAGAGTCTTTAAAATTCTTGTGAATGGAAACCTACCAAGCGACCTTAAACTTAACAAAATCCTCCTCTTTGTCTGGTCATGTTCCAAAACACTTGACCCCCTGGGATTAATGAGCGCATTACATGTTGATTTTACAATATCAATCATGTAATAATGGACAATGGAGAGCAACTATCTCAACTCAGTGATTTCTCTCATCATATTTTTCCATGCAAGTGGAAAACTTATCTTTGACCTATGATGATGATGGTTTTGGAATTTCATCTCATTTCTCCTTGAAAAAAGATGAAGGGATTTGCAAGAAAAACATCTTTGTCATCATCCAAAAAACTTTGCCACTTTGTTTTTGTGTGAATTTGTAGTGTTAAACTAATTTTAGACAATTAGTTGACACTTATAAACTTCACACCACCGACCCCACATAACACTTGATGATGATGGAAACCTACTGCGACCTTAAACTTAACCCTAGCCCACATCTCCTCTAAATCCTCCTCTTTGTCTTAAAAATTCTTTTATTTCTTTCTAACGATAAAGACCAAAATATGACATGAACAATCACGTTCCAAAACACTTGACCCACCTGGGATTAATGAGCCCTCCAAAGAAATTACCCAAAAATTAGTTTTTTTGAGAATCAAGTCGGCTGGGGTATTGAGGAGTGGAGTGGTTTGGCACAACCCAATGTAAATCTACTTCCCAAAAAACTCTATGCCATAAGCTAATGGAAAAGGGGCAATGGAGGAAGGCGTGATTCAAATCTTTTGAGTGATTTCTACAAAGAACACACCAATTTGAGGATAGAGAGGCGTATGAAGATCGTTTTTGTAGAACGTCACGAGTTAACAACTTATCTTTGACCAATAACCATGAAAAGAACTTAACCTTCTTAGGTACGGGGCCTTTCCAAATAGATTTAAAAAGGAGAATGGTGGAAAGTTTATATTATGAAAAAAAGATGTCAAGAAGGATTTGCAAGAAAAAACATTAGATGAGTCCAACTTCCATCATCTAACATCCTCCACTCCCTCCACCAACCTAACATCTTCCAATTGGTTCAACTTTCATTTTCGAAAGACCACAAACCTAACCTCGAATTTAGAGAATCTTTTAAATTATGATAAATGAAAAAGTTTCATGAAGTAGAAGGCTCCGAAGAATTATAGAGTTCACAAAAGAGATAACAGGTTTAGAATGCCATGAAGATATATAATGCTAGAAACGCTCTTTGAACGAATTATCTCCCACCCACACGTCCTCCCAGAATTTGATCTTATTTCCACCCCCAACGCGACCCTCAACTGGGTATACTCTAGATATGCACTTCAAATGGCTCCAAAATGTGGTTCAGCTAGACCCACATCCCAATTGTTGTCTTGTAGACCATATTAACTTTTCATAACCGAGCACCAAAGAGCTTCCCCCTCATCTTGGAATCTCCACCACCATTTCCCGAATAAAACGTTATTTCTGACGCAGATGTTACCAATACCCATCCCTCCTACTTCTTTAGGTTAACAACCACATCTCAAGCAAGTAGATGAGTATGATTATCCTCGTCCCCCATCCTAAGGGAGAAGGAATAGTGAAAAACAATCTCAAATAAAAAGAGATAATAAGTTAGTAAAGAGCTTAAGAATGGATTGAACTCAAAGTCAGGGTTCGTTTGATTTGTCCTCATCCTATGACAAAAAATGATTTCTTCCACTCTTCTTTAAGTTTTAGGAAGGGTAGAAATGCAATTACCAAAGTGGAAATTGATGGCGGAACAATTATCACAAACGAAAGATTGATTGAAGAAGCGTTGATCAGTTTTTTTGAGAATCTTTATAAGAAAGATGAAGAGACGGGATGGGGTATTGAGGGAGTGGAGTGGTCGGCTATTAGTCTAATGTCAAGTTTGACTCTGGAATCACCATTCTCCGAAGATGAATAAAGAGGGTTGTTTTTCAATGTGATGGAGGTAAGGCTCCGGGCCCACATGGTTTCTCCTTGGTAGTGTATCAAGAATGCTGGGAAATACAATGAAAGGAGATATTTTAAAAGTGTTTGAGGAATCCTTTGAGAATGGTGTGGAGAGGAATTACAAATGAAACATATGTTTGCCTAATTCCAAAAAAGGAAGATTCTTTTAAGGTGAAGGACTTTAGAACAATTAGTTTAATGACAAGTCTGTACAAGATTATAGCAAAGACTTTGTCATCAAGAATCAAGATTAGCGGGATGGAAAAAAGCATATCTATCTAGGGGAGGGAGGTTGACTTTAATTTCAGCAATACTTGATGCAATCCCCACATATTATATGTCACTTTTTAGGATTCCTAGAGGGGTTGCAAATATTATAGAGAAGTTTATGAGGAACTTTGTGGGATGGGGATGATGGAGATTCTCACTCTGTATTTGGAAGAATTACAAAAAGATTAAGAGGAATTCAAAATAGAAGCTTATCGGGGAATACAAGGGACAAGGAGGTGACCTGTCTTCCTAAAGGCCAAGTTATTTAGTTGCGTGGGAAATCGTTGTGAACCCAAGGAAGTTGGCGGTCTGCGGGTTAGAGAAATATAGCAGATTTGAATTCTCATATTATAGAGATTCTCACTCTCTAGGTATAGGAAATATTTGTTTGAGAAATAAAGCGTTGTTAGGAAAATGGTGGTGGAGATTCAATAATGAGAGGAACTCCTTGTGGGTTAGAGTTATTGTTAGCAAGTATGGCATGCGAGAACAATAAATAATCGGGTCAAGGGATTAGCTTGTAGGACTACATATAGGAGCCCATGGAAGTTCATTTCTAAGGTTTATCCAGATTTTCCTTCAATCAAGAAAAAATCTCGATCGAAAGGAGGTAATAAAGTGAGGTTTAGGGAGGATCGGTGGCATGGGAGATTCCTTTTTGAGCGTTCTGAAATTTTTCAATCTTTATATCAAATATCTCAACTTCATCAAAAACCTATTGCTTCATTTGCTCAATTCTCTTCTTCAAACGCTCATTCACCTTCCTTTAATGGCATAAATTCGTTATCGTGGAACTTTATTTTCGCCGTAATTTGAAGGAACCTGAAATCATAGACATGACTAACCTGTTGGGAATGTTAGAGAATGTGATTTTGGTGGAGGGAGTTGAGGATTCAAGGAGGTGGAATCGGGATCCTTCGGGTACTTTTTCATGTAAATCCTTTTATAATTCTTTTTTTCCACATTATGATTTCCCTTATTTCCCTCTCTATGAAACAATACGGAAAGTGTCGGTACCTACAAAGGTTCAACTATTTTCATGGTTGGTGATTTTGGGTGAGTTACCTACTTGTGATATAGTACAAAAAAGATATCCGCATATTCTTCTTTATCCAAATTGGTGTGTGTTGTGTAGGCAAGAGTTGGAAACTAAAGAACATATCTTTTTGCAGTGTTCATTTGTGAGGGAATTATGGTCCAAGGTTTTAACTGAGCTTGATCTTGTCTGGGTATCTTTTTGCAATGTCGGGTTGGGATCTCATTATGACGAATTTAGGATGGTATTTGGGAGGCAAAGGAAAGACGTTATGGAGAGCGATTGTCCCTATTGTATGTTGGTTTGTGTGGTTGGAAAGAAACAATAGAATTTTTAACGATATTAAAGAGTCAGTTTTAGAGTGATGGGATAGAATTAAGATCAGGGTAGCTTCTTGGATTATAGGGCACAAAGATTTTAATCACTTGTTCGTCTCAGATTTAACCGGAGACTGGAAGCCTAGCCTTATGAATTGTCGGTTCAGGACTCAAAAAATCTTGTGTGGATTCCTTATCCACCAATTGTAATTTTTCTATTCTGATCAAATAAACTCTACTTACTTTTATATTTAGAAATCTAGAGATGCTCAAATAGGTGCAGCCATATTGTTTATGGTTTACATAACAAGTTATTGAATTGTAGGGTTATGTTTATGCAGCCATATTTTCTGGCTTGATCGCACATTTTTTTCCTGTAGAAGAAGAATACAATTTGTGACTTTGATCTGAGATACGTGCATTGACATAATCCCGCAGGGCAATCCACTCTCTCCCTATTATATCAAGATGATATTAATTTTTCAAGAGACAAAAAGGTCAATAAAATCTCTCTCACCCACAAATTCTTTTCACAGACACCCATTGAAAAGCGTATCCCTCCATCATTCATACTTATCTGGGTTGAAAATGTAAACCAAAAAATTAAAACTGACACCTAAGGAAAAAATAAAAAGAAGCTGCGAAACTAGTCATGCTTTTTCAGTACGTGGAATGGGAAAGAATAAAAACTTACTGTCTCTAGGTAGGAGTAGGCAGCAGCACGAGTATCAGCAGAGGATGTCCAGTCCAGGGCAGTGGTAATGGCTCGCGCCACATTGGTTGCGATTCCACTCTCGTCCATACCTTTCTACTTCCACTTCCAATTTTTACAGCGACGGTAAGGGAGAAGGAATAGTGAAGACGACAGAGCAACAGGAACTTATTCTATTTTCTTTTTGATCTCAATTGGCGAGGAAGGGAAGCAGACGGAAGGGTTTTAAACTTGAGAGACTATAAACTATAAAGTAAGTAGTCTTCTGGGTTAGGGGAGAATGGTTTCTTTTCTTATTTTATGTCAAGACTCAAGAGACGAATAAATCAGGGTTCGTTTGATTTGATTGATGTCATCATAAAATATATAGACGAAAAAAACATTAATATGTTATAGAACAACAATTTAAGAACACAAGGAATTATTATAGAACTATCAAAATATTAAGAAATAAATATTAGAGAGAGATAATATTGTAGAGAGAAAATAATTCTTTCTATTTCTTTGATATTGTTGTGTATTATTATTCAACAAACTTCAACAATTTATAGGTAAAAATGTAAAACTATTTAAGCATATATATTTATGCTTCCTCCATTACATTTGCTAAAGTCTATTGATGCTTCTTCCACTAATTTTGATAAATATGCTAAAGTCCACATCAATTGACAAATTATCACAATACTCCCCCTATTGGGCGTAGCATTATAGGAAGTTGGATGAGTATGCGAACGGAATGATCCACTTAAAACCTTGCAATGCCAAACAAGACCCATCGTAAAATGTAAATTTTCATAATCCTTGAAATTGGGGTTTTTGAAAATAAAAAGTACTTAAATTTTGGAAGTAACAACTATAATTGCTACCTTTGAAAGATAAGGACCTATATCAGGGCCATAAGGGCAAAATTGTCCAGGGCATAAATTGCCACTTAAACAAAATATAGTTAAAAACCTCATCAAAATATTAAGAAATAAATATTAGACGATAAATATTAGAAAAAAACCCCGTGGGAAAAATCGGACATAAGGGAAAAATTCAGTACATTCTCAAATCCCGACTTGTGCATAAAGTTGCCTGCGTTAAAAACCTTAAAAACCCGAAAAAAAATCCAATGGGATAAAAACCGATAAAAGGAAAAAAGAGTACAAAGGGAAAAGCACATTATATTCGCTCCCCCTGAAATATAGGATATTAGCTGCATAACTTGATCCATTAATCTTGCTTCATATTGACTCGTCTCATTCCAATGCCGTAAACTAGTTTCTCGAATGTTGACGTCGGCAATGATTTTGTAAATAAATCAGCAAGATTATGGCAGGAGTGAATCTGCTTAATATCCATCTCTCCATTTTTCTGGAGTTCATGTGTATGGAAAAACTTTGGTGAAATATGCTTGGTCCTATCCCCTTTTATGTAACCTCCTCTTACTTGTGCTATACATGTTGCATTATCCTCATAAATAATCGTGGCGGTATTTGTAATCGGCTTCAATTGACAACTATTTCGAATATGAGATATAACAGATCTTAACCAAACGCATTCTTTGCCAGCTTCATGAAGAGCAATTATCTCAGAGTGATTAGAAGAAGTAGCTACTAATGTTTGTTTGGTAGATCGCCATGATATAGTTGTACCATTATAGTAAAATACATAACCAGATTGTGAACGAGCTTTGTGTGGATCTGATATATATCCCGCATCAGTATAACCAACTAATCATGAGTTAGTAGATTCCTTTGAGTAGAATAACCCCAAATCTATAGTACCACTGAGGTATCTGAAAATATGTTTAATACCATTCCAGTGTCTTCTAGTTGGTTCAGAACTGTATCGTGCAAGTAGATTGACAGCAAAAGCGATATCTGGTCTGGTGCAATGTGCTAAATACATTAATGCTCCAATAGCATTGAGGTAAGGTACTTCAGGACCTAAAATCTCTTCATCGGACTCCTTTGGTCGAAATGGATCTTTATTTGGATCTAAACTTCGCATTTACCATAGGGGTACACAAGGAATGAGTATTTTCCATATTAAACCATTTGAGCAATCTTTTTGTATAAGCATTGGTGGACAAGTATTCCATTATCTTTATGATCTAGCTCAAGACCAAGACAGAGTTTGGTTTTCCCAAGATCTTTAACCTCAAACTCTTTCTTTAGATATTCAAAGATCATTAGATAATTCTTCGGGAGTACCAATCAAATTCATGTCATCTACATATACAACTATGATAGCAAATCCGATATCGATCTTTTAATAAAAACGCATGGACAAATAGGATTATTTTTGTAACCTTCTATAGAAATGTATTCATTCACTGTGATACCACATGCGACTGCAGATTGCTTTAACCCATACAACGATCTTTGCGCTTTGATCGAGTATATCTCACGAGGAGTGTCGACTTTGGCATTTTATATCCATCGTGATTTTCATATAAATATCGTAATCCAATGAACCATATAGATATGTCGTTACTACGTCCATTAGACGCGATATCCAAACTTTCATGGACAACCATACCACCGAAAAACGCGGGCGTGATTGTATCCATCACATGTGAATATGTCTCATCATAATCTATCCCCAGGTCTCTCGAGAGAATCCTTGAGCTACGAGTCGGGCTTTATATCTCACGACCTCGTTTTTCTCATTTCTTTTTCGAACAAATACCCATTTGTATCCTATGGGCTTTACATTGTCTGGAGTTTGAATAATTTTCCCAAATACATTTCGTTTCTCCAAGGAAGCTAATTCAGATTTTATTGCTTCCTCCCACATAGACCAATCAGGCCTTTGACGGCATTCTATTATAGAATGTGGTTCACTATCATAATCATCATCAATGATTTCTTGAGCAACCGAAAATGCAAATTTAGCATCAATGATTATTTCATTTCGATCCCATACCTCATTACAATAGCTCAAGGTTCTCGGTCTTTATCGAGAATTTTTAATCAATATTTTCTGAGATATTAGGCTCTACAGATTCATCTGGAGCTTGCTCATTAGTATCAATTTTTCCTTTTCTTTTTCGAGGAACAATATCTTTTGAGCCAATAGGTCTACCACGTTTTTGACGTGGGATATAATCATTCATTTTCTTATGTTCTTCAGAACAATAATCCTGGCCGAACATTCACAAATTAATATGAGACCTCGTAACTTTACTAGCATCATTAAATGCATCAGGAAGTCTATGGGCAATATTCTATAAATGAATGATTCTACTCACCTCATTTTCACATTTAGGAGTACGCGGGTCCAAATAGGATAAACTTTGTTCATTCCAGGAGAGATTCTCAACTGGCTTTTGTTTATCATTTTGCAACACATCTTTATCATTTCCTATTGATGGAAATGTTGTTTCATCAAAATGACAATCCGCAAAACGAGCAAAGAAATAAATCTCCGTCATTGGTTCCAAATATCGAATAATTGATGGAGAATCAAATCCAACGTATATACCAAGTCTACATTGTGGACCCATTTTTGTCCTTTGAGGAGGTGGAATCGGCACCTGAACAGCACAACCGAATGTGCGTAGGTGTGAAATATTTGGCTCAAAACCAAGAGTTAATTGCATGGGAAATGCATATGATAAGCGAGAGGGCGTATTCGATAAGTCTTTGATGCATGTAATACTTGCATGACCCCATGCTATACTAGTGAGCTTTGATCTCATTAATAATGTACGAGCAATGACCAACTCGTTTAATCGAGGATTCACCATTCCATTCTCGAGTATGAACATGTGTTCTTGGATGTTCAACATTAATTCCCAGTCTTTGCGCAATATTCATCAAAACTTTTTGATGTAAATTCTCGGCATTATCCATTCTTATATTTTTAATAGGATAATCGGAAATGTGCTCGAGTTTAATAATTTGCGCTAATAATCGAGCAAATGCAATATTTCTAGTAGATAATAAGCATAAGTGTGACCATCTGCATGATGCATCTATTAAGACCATAAAATATCTAAATGGTCCACTTGCTGGATGTATTGGTCCACAAATATCACCATGAATACGCTGTAAAAATGATGGTGATTCATAACCAACCTTTTCCATTGAAGGTCTAGAAATGAGTTTTCCTTGTGAACACGATTCACAGAAATAATCTTTTGAAATCAACATTTTTGTACCTTTCAATGGATGTACATTGGTATGCTCAACAATCCTACGCATCATAGTAGTTCCTGGGTGTCCTAGGCGATCATGCCATAACCCAAATATATCAGGATTTACTAGCTTCCAAGGCATGGTGGCGTAGGATTCAAAGGCTTTAATTGAGATATAATACAATCCAGAAATTGTCGCATCAAATTTCTCATGGACATTCCTCTTGCCCATTTTATATGATGTGATACATAGACACTCTTTATCATGGTCATTTAGTGTCTCTAAATGATATCCATTATCACGCACATCTTTAAAACTTAGTAGATTTCTTTTTGATCTACTAGATAATAATGCATTTTCAATCTGCAGGATTGTACCATTAGGCAATATTAATGTTGCATTCCCGGATCCATCAATAATCTCAACGGGACCAGATATAGTTGTAACTTGCGCCTTGCACAGTTTTACACTCGAGAAATATGATTTACTTGTTAATATTGAGTGCGTTGTTGCACTGTCAAGTAGACAATAGTCTTTCTTCTCGGTGTTTCCCATATACACCTAATATAACATTATTGAATTAATATTATACAATTATCTTTATGATTTCATATATATAAAAAAATTCGATCATCATGAAACAGTTAAATAATAACATCGAGGCATAATAAAAATTTAAATATAAAAGATTTTATTCGAAATCATAAATGAGATAGACATACATAATCATCTAACTATTACATGTTAAAAATAGTTGTCCATGCTAACAAAGGAAAAACCATGAATATGAAGATTAATCATAAGCCAAAAATGCTCCGGAGGATATTCCCAAACAAAAAGTAGGACAATGTTCAAGAAGACCAATGTAATGAGATACACTACAATTAAGTTAACCATTTTCTTGAAATGGAAGAAATGTGAAATTTTTAGAGAGATGAGATAATATGTATGAATTTGTTGAATAAAATGTTGGTATATTTATGGATAAAAACTACTGTTCATAGCCGTTACATTACCGTTGGGGGAGAAATTTTGAATGTGAAATTTGTGAATGATTTAGTGGAATTATAATGATATTTTTTTGTGATTGAAATAATAAACACAAATATTGTGATAAAATATCATTCATATAAAAAGTTCAACCCGGAAATATATCTTTCCGGGAAATACATATAAACACAATCAAAACATTCTTACTTTTACAATACCAACAGAATTACTTGAAATATTTCAGAAACTAATTTAAAGCATACATATCATTGATTAAACATTTCCATCACCAATTAAGTGATCAATCCTCCCTTCTGGATGCTCAAAGAAATCAGCCACATCCAGATGTGTAATATCCACATTCAAGTCATCAAAATTATCATCTTCAGGATGATCAGAAGTGAAATTTGTTTCGGCATTTTTATCTTTATTGCGAATTGATGCTTGATAAAGCTCCACCAAATGTTTGGTCGTACGTGACCAATGGTACGTGACCAATGACCTTTTATTCCGCATCGGTAACACTTCTCTCCACTATTATCTGGATTTATCACTTTCTCTTTTCCTTTCTTATCATTTCTGTTCCACTTCAGATGTTTACTTGTATTTTCTTGATTTGAATTATTCTGATTGTCACGATTATATGGAGTAAATCTTCCACGACCACGACCACGACCCACGACCTCTAAAAATTATTAAAATTTTGAGCTCTAGTCGCATTCACTTCGAGGAATGGAGTAGAACCAAAGAGTCGGATTCGTGATTTTTATTAATAATTCATTATTTTGTTCCGCCACAAGAAGGCACGAAATCAAGTCGAATACTTTGTGAAACCTTTTTCTCAGATTCTTCTTTGCAGCAAACCCGAAGCATGAAAAGTAGAAAGTGTGTTTTCAATCATATCTCCATCCGTAATACTTTCTCCACATAATTTCAATTTTGAAGAAATTTTAAATAACATGGAATTATAGTCACTTATGGATTTGAAATCTTGAAACCGCAATATTCAATCATATCGGGCCTTTGGAAGTATAACCAACTTCAGGTGGTCATACCTTTCCTTCATATTTTTCCAAAGAATAGATGGATCTTTTACCGTAAGGTATTCTATTTTCAAATTTTCATCCAGATGATGACGGAGAAAAATCATTGTCTTAGCTTTATCTTGTGCAGATGCACTATTTCCTTCTTTTATAGTATCACCCAAACCTTTAGCGTCTAAATGAATTTCAACATCTAAAGCCCATGACATATAATTTTTTCCAGCAATATCAAGAGCAATGAAATCGAGTTTTGCAAGGTTAGCCATATAATATTTTAAATTAAGAAATGAATAAAACTTACCGTACTCACCAAAAACTTTAACGATCGGGTAGAGACTCATGCTGATAACGTGTTATAGAACAACAATTTAAGAACACAAGAGAATTATTATAGAACTATCAAAATATTAAGAAATAATCATTAGAGAGAGATAATATTGTAGAGAGAAAGTAATTCTTTCTATTTCTTTGATATTGTTGTGTATTATTATTCAACAAACTTCAACAATTTATAGGTAAAAATGTAAAACTATTCAAGCATATATATTTATGCTTCCTCCATTACATTTGCTAAAGTCTATTGATGCTTCTTCCACTAATTTTGATAAATATGCTAAAGTCCACATCAATTGACAAATTATCACAATATAATCCATTGTTTTGCACTTTGCAATTAATATTTTTTACACTTTATCATACATCTTACATTAGTTTTGCATTTTTTCACACAATGGCAATCATCGTTGGAATATATTCTCGAAATATTTCGGCATGTATCTTCCACGTGAAGGTAAAATCGTCTTTGTCTAAAATCTAACCAAAAATTGTTACACTTTACTATCTAAATTTTGCGCAATTTCACTTTACCATATCAATTATTAAGAAAGATAGTGTGATCTTTTTCAATAGATAAAAAGGATAAAAAAATATATTTAAACCACGTTATATTAAGTTTAAACCATATGTTTGCAAATCTTATACAATAATTTAAATGTAAAAATAATCAAATTCATTACAATTGTAATACTGTTATCTTTTCTGCTATTTTGCTTTAATTTTATATTAATTTTTTAAAATGCATCCAGTTATTATGAACTGAACCGAAACTGAAAATCCAGTATGTACTGAATTTATTTTTATTATCATGTAAATATTTTTGTGTATTATTTATTTATATTGTTATGTATTATTTACCTTCTAAAATAAACATATAATAATTATAATATTTATTTTTCTATTATTTTTATCTTTGTAAAATTTGTATTTACAAAAATACCAAAACGAAATACTGAATAAAAAAAGTTCAGAAAAATGAACCAAATCAATTGTTTTGGCACAATTCCAAATAGTTAAATTAAACCCTAATATGCTCCAACCTCTCTCCTCCTTCTTGATCGCCGTCGGCCACTTCCTTGGTTGAAGTTCGCCGGATTGTTATCCTTGCCATGGAGAAACCGAACCCTTTTCATGGTCTTACCTCGAACTTTGCTCATCCACAACAACAACAGACACAACATATGAATCTTCACTCACAAGCAACCGACTCTACACGCACGTCGATCACACAACCATGTTCCGCCATGGCTTCTCCGTTCGCTCTATATGGTTTTCAACCGTCGAGTTTTGTGCCTCATCGTCAGCAACAGCCCAAGGACTCCTTATCGTGCATCAAATTGGGATTAATCCCCGCCTCTAAATATCTGGGAAAACATGATGCTGCTCCTTCTAAGTCGCACGCATTCCACAACTGCACACCGATGGCCATGTGCTGGGACTTACGGTCCCTCCCCTATAGTGCACGCTGAACATGGGGGGCCATATCCCCCTCCTTATACTTCAAGGGGGGATGGCTTCCACTATCTCCCACATGGCCGCCCCCTCCCAGGGGAGTGATGGCCCCTGGGCTCCTCATCCAGGCATCCCTCAACATGTGATCTCCAATCAGGTTGGCATCAACTTTCCTGGACATGCAGACTTTCCTCCTCCTCCACCAAGTGATCCCACCAATGTTTTCCCATTGTTTAATCATGTTTCCAAATATGGTTCTGGGGATTCTTAGTTTTTGGCCTCTACGTCCAGCTTCAACCCAAATTTGGCAAATTCTTATGCCTCACTAAGAAATGGTAATGGCCCTACTCCAAATTCTTTCCATACAAACCCTACAGGTCACCTTTGGGGATGGATGGCTGAGGCTTTTGCTGTCACTATTCATCCGGCGCATAGCTTTAATGAATTTCTAGTTCATGTCATGGTCTTTTAGTTCAGTGATCAGGTGTCCTTTCTTTAGAAGGTGGCTTTTATATCCGACATATGGCTCATTTGGCATATTCGGAATGACATTATTTTCAATAATAATACATGGTCCCCGGATGCTGCACTTGTTCAATTGTGGGCAATGATTCTGGAATCTGCTGTACTGGATAAGGGTTGTATGAATAACACTCAGGATGATCTTCTATGTCTACATCGTCTCAAGGTCCAGGGCCGTGCACCTAGAGCTCCCCGTATCATTCTGGTTAATTGGCACCTTCCTTTCCCAAAGTGGATTAAGGTTAACACTAATGGCAGTGCTGGCTCTCCGGGTTGACTTGTTGCATCCGGGGTTTTTCGTACAGCCAAGGGTTTCTTTAGAGGTTGTTGCTGATCAGTGCGGTTTTGGGTTGCTTTTGAGGCTGAGCTTATTGTTGTTTTCAAGGCGATCTCCATAAGGGTTGGACGCACCTTTGGGTGGAATCTGACTCATCTTTTGTTGTCGATTTATTTCGCAATCGCGATGGCTCCATTCCATGGCATCCCCTGGGGCACTGAAACTACTCGTTGCACTTGATCTCACAGATGAACTTTGTTATTTCTCACATATTTCGGGAGGGAAATCGTGTAGCTGATCGACTTAGTAAATCCTTGGAATCCAAGTGGTGGGATGCGCCTCATGCGAATATTGTTTCTTTACTTAATTATGATTATGTTGGTCGCAATCAGTATAGATTTGTTAGATAGTTTGTGTTTCTGTGTTTTTTTCTGGCTCTTTTGGGACTATTCTGGCAGGGGTACTCTTTTCCTATTGGAGTTTTCCCACAAGGGTGGGTTTTACTACGATAGGTTTTTAACGAGGCCCCAAATATTACGCTACCTGATCGGCTTGTGATCAGGATTTTTCTTCTCTTCTATATTATTTTCACCTTTATTAAAAAAATGTTTTGGCACAATATTTATTATACCAATGTGTACCAAAATTTTGATGCAATCATGGTTTTGTTCTCTCACCAAACACCTATTGAATGGGTTTTGTACGAGATACGAGTAGGGATAGAAATAGGACTAGTCGGGTCGGGTATATAAAGACCCGTCTTGTCCCTAAAACGTAAATAAATTAAATACAAAAAATTAACAAAAAAGAAAAAGAATATATATTTATAATATATTTATAAATTATTTTTACAAAAGTTGTTATTATCAATTCTAGATATAATATTAATAGATAAAAATTATATTATAATATATATTATATATGAAAAATATATATTAAATATATTAAAAAGAATAAATATGCTACGTGCGGCGGGACCGGTAACCACGGCAAAATGATACTCAAACCACCCATGTCCTGCCACGGGTCATGGGGCGAGCGACTCAAATGGGTCAGGCCAGGTGGGTACCCATGAGTAGGAGCAAATTTGCCATCCTTATATATGAGTAGCGCTTAAAGGGCAGAGGGGTCAATTGGAGTGAGGGGTCTATGATGGAGAGAAAGAAGGAGAACAAAGAGAGAGATGAGAAAAAGAAATAAAGGATTATATAATTTTGAGGTTAGAGCTTTTAATTTGGGTTTAATTTCAATTAAGGTTGACCCAATTGGAGATATTAAGCAACTCCTTTGACCAGTCAATTCACCAACTTTTCAAGACAAACTGAGTATTTCTTATTCAATTTCAGTATTCAAATTCCTTTATAGTTACCCTATGTCACTATATTATTTATTAATTATATTTTATATGTATTTGTCACAAGAAATATGATTTCTTGGTTTTTGCATACTTTGCACATATATCTATATTTTTATTTAAGGTGGTAATATTTTTTATTCAAGTATGATTTATCATTATTAAATGCCTCATACATGTGTTTTCGTTTATGTGCAATGTGTTAGTGAATAAAGGAAACTATGTTTGTCAGAGGGCGTAAATAGATCTGAAATAAAAAGGATCATGGGGATAGCCCCCAGTGTTATAATCATGCCATTATGTTAATCAGGGTTTAAAAAGGTCCGAGATCATAAGTATCATCGGGGTGTACCCATAGTTCTATAAAGTAACTCGTCAGTCAGAGGAAAATTACGTGTTGAAGACTTACAATTATGTCCATTAATATATTTGTAAGTCCAAGTGGCTACGATAATCTAGGGGGGTGAATAGATTATCTCCATCTTTTCGATTATGCCCTCTTTTTTGAATCAAATACGCCAAGACAAGAATAAAGGTGTGGAAAATAAACAACACACGTCGATTTATAAAGCTTCACCCCACCTAGGGACTACGTGCTCTACCGCCCCAGTATATTCGGGATGGGTTTCAAAAAAGAAAAATAATTTTATTAATTACCACAATTAATACAAATTCAACTAACAACAACACCTTGAAGAGCACCACACTCTTCTTCAACACCACCTTTGAGATTACCACAATCTCACTTGAAGATCACCACAATCTCCAAAGGCACCTTGTGAAGATTACCACAATCTTCAACCTTGAAGAACACCAAATTCTTCAATTATCTCAAGAGCACCACACTCTTGAATAAGAAAATCACCACAATCTTCTTGCATCTATCACCTAGATCATCCAAGTGTGTTCTTACCACAAGAACACTCACAAGGATATCTTGTGTTGAATGATAACCCAAAAATTCAAGATTACAACTCGATAATGAAAGATACAAATTTGAGTGCAAGTGTAATCAAGAAATAAGCCTAGACCTCAAGATGTGAAAGTGAAAGTACTTAGGCTAATACAACAAGATATGAAAGTGTTTGTTTGTATGCTCTTTGCTTGTATGTTGTGTTGTATCTTGTTGCTTGAATGAAGCCTCTATTTATAAGAGAGGTCTTGGCTTGATTTCCAGACATATGCTCCTCCTTGGGGAGTGATTTTCTGCAAAAGAAACCATTTAAAATCAAGATTATAGATGTTAGAAATCAATCCCACAAATTAGGGAAAAACTGTCTGAAAATGCAACGGATAGTTTGCTGATACAAGAGGGGTGCACCGGTCACGTAGAGATAAGTTTGAAATGGGTTCTCTGCGAATTTTACACAGGGGGACCGGTCGACGGGGGGTCCGACCGGTCGCCCCTATGTTTGACCGGTTGGAGGTGTCAAAAACTCAAAACAGAGAAGTCTGTTTCCAAAACTCCATTCCAGGACCACCACCCCTCTCCCTCGCTCCCCTCCCTTTTCCCTTCCGTCCCGTTTTCTGTTTCAAAACTCAACTCAGGTACAGTTGCCCTATAGGGCGATCGGTCGAGCCTGAAACATAAGTGTTGTCCAATATTTTATCGAAAATAAACTTCAAGAAATACTCCGAAAAATAGTAAAAATATTTTAAATCGATTGGAAGTATTTGGACAACATTTAGGGACATTGTTTTGGTATAAAAACTCATTTTAACAAAATCATCAAAATCATGATAAAAACATTTATCTAACAAACTCACCCTTTTTGATGATTACAAACCAAAACAATTTTCAAGAGGACGATTTCGAAAACAAAATAATTTTACAGGTTAAAAAAGATCTATCCGTTCAGAGCGACAACATTCCACGCAACATAACACAAGGAAGGAGTATAGATTTTCAAAAACATTTATGCAAAAGCTCCTCCTATCAACATGCACAACAAGAGTATTATAGAAGCAATCAACCAAAATCTAGAAGCTCAGCTTTTACAACTTGAGCTTAAGTATCAAGAGCTTATAAGCTCCCCCTGTCAACAAAACATCATAAATCATGAAATAAGTCCATAATACAACAATTGGACTAATTATAATCCACAACTTATGGCTTTAATAGCCACAACTTATAGCTTCTTTCTCGAGCTTATCTTAGCTTCTTTGAGCTAATAAGCTTATAACCTGTTTCTCCCCCTTTGGAATCATCAAAAAGAATGTTAGCACGATAAAAACATCATAATATCATATCAAAGTACACAACTTATCCGATGTATCGAGCTATTTGAACATTGAAGCTTATAAACCAAATAGGAGGGAAAAGTCGATCATATGACTTATAGAAGCTTATGAAAACTCATTTGATTTGCAAAAACATGATCTCTATAAATATATAAAACTTTTGAAATCGAGAGAATCATGTAGGTGATGAATTTTTCATTGAAACGTTTTATCGAACACTTGGCGGGCGTCAAAAATTGAAGAAGATATATATATATATATATCCTTGTAAATGTAATCAAGCCAAGTTTTTCATCACCAAAATCAATTTTACAAATATAATCCAACAACAATCATCATTCACAACACAATTATGCAAGAATTCCAACAAAAGTCCATAAGCATTTTCTCAAGGGTTCCACCCAATTGAGATAAGGGAGTAGAATTCTTACCATTTAATCGGTGAGGATGAGTAACAATGATGATAAACGAGCAATATAATCCCCAAAATATGTAATTTATGCAACAAAACTCATTTGAAGTGAATTGTGCGTGAAATTTGCAAAGTGGATGAAAATAGAGTTGAAAGGGCCAAAATGGCTAAGTATAAAACAAAACTGTTTTTAACCACAAAATAGCAGTGGGCGACCGGTCGGGGGGTGGGCGACCGGTCGAGGTGATGGCCGACCGGTTGGCCTCCCCCCAGACAGTCCACTGGTTCTTTTTGTTTTCCAAAATTCGAAGTTTGAACCAAAAATCCGATTTTCCGCCCCCAAGTTTTAAAAACCTGCAAAATGCAAACGTAGACCTCATTCAATATGCATTATGTCTAAATAAGCTCGAAATGAGGTAAAAATACTCGGCGGTAAATGGTTGAAAACAAATGTCCGCGAGTTATCCTTGAGACGGAATTAAACACATCTCAAATTTACGTTTAAGAAACGCAATCCCTTAGAAAAATATCGAATCTCAATATGTTTAGTTCGATTATGACGAACCATATTTTGAGAAATTATAATCATTGGACTTGTTATCCCGAAAAAAATATGAACGTTTTAGAGCCTTGGATAAACAAGCTATAAGAAGAAGTGCCTTTCAATTATTTGAAAATTTCTTTTAACGACACTTTAATGAAATTCGTTGGGATAGTTTTTGAAGTCGAGCATACAGACATAAGGCATAGAAAATGTCGAGTCTAAAGGAGTAATGAACGTAGATAAACATACCTCGAATTTGTTTGTCGATCAATATGTCTTCCTCAACCTTTGTCAATTTTTACATTGGTAGCCATAGAGGTTGAGAAGATTCTTCCTTCTTCAATGCTTAACTATTTCAAAGATACTTATGTATACTTTGATTGTGAAATATAATCACTTTCTTGGCATTGTTTAACTAGAAGTCCAAAGAAGAAATTGAGCTCCCCCATCATGATCATCTTAAGTACACCTAGCAAAACAACTTAGAACAATATCTTGCACAAAAACTCATTAGTGGCACCAAATCAACTCACATATGTACTAATAAGCAATCTTGCCCTTTTTCAAAAAACAAAGAGAGTAGTATCAACTTTACCTCTTATAAAATCATTTTGCAGAAGAGTTTATCATTCCATACACGGGGTGCTTGTTTTAAACCATACAAGGCCTTTTATAAGAATAATTTGGCCTAGAGAAATTTTCAAACCCCGGTTGTTTTACATAGACTTCTACTTGAATAAAACCATTTAGAAAAGTGGATTTAACATCCATTTGGTAAAGCTTGAAATTTTCTTAAAACAAGAATAGGCAAGCAAAATGCGAATTGCTTCATAATGTGCTACGGGTACAAATATTTCATCAAAATCAATACATTCTTCTTGACAATACCCTTGAGCTACTAACCTTGCCTTGATCACCATGCTTGTTCGAAATACCATATATTTCTGCAAAATCTTAACAAGATATTTTGCACAAGAGCATAGTAATATCGAATAATATAGAAACTATAACAAGTAACACATACTATGCTTTCAAACAACTCATCAAGAGTTTCATAGAAAATGTAAGTTCAAACAAGCTTATAGAAAGCTATATAAGGTCTCTTTTGGAATTTTGAAAATCCGAGAGCATATAGTTGAGACCTCATTTAAAAGAAGCATTTGAACAATAGTTTTGACAAGAATGAATATGAGCAATCAAATGCATAATTCTAATATAAGGATGAAAATCAAATGTTTTTATCAAAACAAATTATAATCCTTTATAAAACTCGGATAAGACAAGCTTTATAGAATATTGCCTTTCAAAAATCGAAAATCCTCTTAATGGCACGTATGTGAAATACTTTGAAAAAACTTGAAAAACAAGCACATAGGCATATGACAAAAATATATAGAGTCTATAAGATGAATACCAATGATGAGCGTACCTCGATAGTTTATGGTCCTCTCTTGAGAAAATAACCATTGATGAAAATATATATCCTACACAATTCTTAAGCACGTCTTGCACAAAAATAATGATACAAGTGTAGGCTAAGCAATAAGAGATATCATAAGTGTGTGTAAGTCCAAGCGGCTACGATAATCTAGAGGGGGGGTGAATAGATTATCTTCATCTTTTCAATTATGCCCTCCTTTTCAAATCAAACAAACCAAGACAATAGTAAAGGTGCGGGAAGTAAACAACACGCGTTGATTTATAGAGGTTCAACCCACCTAGGGCTTAATCCTCTACCACCCAAGTATCTCCAGGATGGATTTCAAAAAGAAAAAAAGATTTTATTAATTACCAAAATTAATACAACACCTTACAACATCATTTTGAAGAGCATTACACTCTTCTACAACACCACCTTTGAGATTACCACAATCTCTCTTGAAGATTACCGCAATCTCCAACGGCACCTTGTGAAGATTACCACAATCTTCAACCTTGAAGAATACCAAATTCTTCAACACCTCAATAAGAAGATCACCACAATCTTCTTGCACCTATCACCTAGATCATCCAAGTGTGTTCTTACCACAAAAACACTCACAAGGATATCTTGTGTTGAATGATAACCCAAAAACAAGTTACAACTCGATAATGCATATTACAATTATGAGTGCAAGTGTAATCAAGAAATAAGCCTAGACCTCAAGATGTGAAAGTGAAAGACCTTAGGCTATTACAACAAGAATAATAACAATGAACAACAAATATATTTGCTTGAGTGTATCTTGTTGTGTTGTAGTATTCTCTCTTGTTGTGTTGCTTCAATTCTTCATCTATTTATAGAAGATGTCTTGAACATGATAGGCTCCTCATAGGAGATTGAAATCTGTAAAAAATTGCAAGACAAATGAAGAATATAGCTGTTAGAAATCAATCCCACAAATTAAGGAAAAGATGTCTGCTGCACAACGGTTATAATTTGCTGTCAAAACCTTAGGGCAACCGGTCGCGCACAAATAGACGTTAGAAAGTAAGAACACAATTTTACACAGGGCGACCGGTCGACGGGGGGTCCGACCGGTCGACCCTGTGCCCATTCGGTCGAGCTATTCCAAAAACGAGTCCAGGGAGTTATGTTTCAGAAATAGGCTCCCAGACAACGGTCGACGGCACAGGTCGACCCCCTGGTCGACCGGTCGACCACACTGGTCAACCACATGGTTGACCGGTCAACCAACCTTTTTTCAGCAAATAGCTTATTCCCTGTTTTACACCACTTTCAGGTACGGGTTGCCCTATAGGGCGACCGATTGACCTCAAAACAAAAGTGTTGTCCAATTTTATATCGAAAATAAACTTTCAGAAATACTCCGAAAAATAGTAAAAATATTTTAGACCGATCGGGAGTATTAGGACAACATTTAGAAACATTGTTTTGGTGTAAAAATACATTAACACAAAATCATCAAAAGTGTTGTCCAATTTTTGTCGAAAATAAACTTGAAGAAATACTCCAAAAAAATAGTAAAAACATTTTAAATCATTTAGGAGTATTTGGACAACATTTAAAAACATTGTTTTGGTGTAAAAACAAAATCATCAAAATCATGATAAAACCATTTATCAAACAATCTCCCCTTTTTTTATGATTACAAACCAAAACAATTTAACGAGGTCGATTTTGAAAACAAAACAATTTTACCGGTTAAAAAATAAACTATCCGTTGTGAGCGACAACATTCCACGCAACATAATCATAAGGATGGGAATATAGATTTTCAAAAACATTTTTGCAAAAGCTCCCCCTATCAACATGCACAACAAGAGTAATAGAGAAGGAATCAACCAAAAGCTAAAGGCTCAGCTTTTACATATTGAGCTTAAGTATCAAGAGCTTAAGAGCTCCCCCTGTCAACAAAACATCATTAGACAAAAATATGAGTCCATAATACATCAATGGACTAAGTGTAATCACTTTTAATAGCCACAACTTATAGCTTCTTTCTCGAGTTTATTTTAGCTTCTTTGAGCTAATGAGCTTATAACCTGTTTCTCCCCCTTTGGAATCATAAAAAAGAATGTTAGCACGATAAAAACATCATAATATCATATCAAAGTACGCAACTTATCCGATGTATCGAGCTATTTGAACATTGAAGCTTATAAACCAAATAGGAGGGAAAAATCGATCATATGACTTGTAGAAGCTTATGAAAACTCATTTGGTTTGCAAAATATGATCTCTATAAATATATAAGACTTTTGAAATCGAGAGAATCATGTCGGTGATGAATTTTTCCTTGTAAATGTAATCAAGCCAAATTTTTCATCACCAAAATCAATTTTACAAATATAATCCAACAACAATCATCATTCACAACACAATTATACAAGAGTTCCAACAACAATCAATACATAGGCATTTTCTCAAGGGTTCCACCCAATTGAGATAAGGGAGTAGAATTCTTACCATTTAATCGGTGATGATGAGTAATAATGATGATAAACGAGCAATATTATCCCCAAAATATGTAATTTATGCAACAATACACATTTGAAGTGAAATGTGCGTGAAATTTGCAAAAGGGATGAAAATAGAGTTGAAAGGGCCAAAATGGCTAAGTATAAGAACATAACCATTTTTAACCACAAAATAGCAGTGGGCGACCGGTCGACGGTGTGGGCGACCGGTCGAGGTGAAGTCCGACCGGTTGCCCTCACCCCAGTCAGCCCACTGTCTCATTCTGTTTTTCAAAATCCGAAATTTTAACCAAAAATCTGATTTTTCGCCCCTAAGTTTTAAAAAACATGCAAAATGCAAACATAGACCTCATTCAATATACATTATGTCATAATGAAGCTCGAAATGAGGTAAAAGACTCGGCGGTAAATGAACAAATGTCCGCGAGTTATCTTTGAGACGGAATTAAATACATCTCAATTTTTCATTTTTAGAAACGCAATCCCTAAAAAAAATATCGAATCTCAATATGTTTAGTTTGATTATGACGAACCATATTTTGAGAAATTATAATCACCGAACTTGTTATCTCGAAAAATATAAACGTTTTAAATTTTTGGATATACAAGCCATAAGAAGAAGTGTCTTTCAAATATTTGAAAATTTCTTTTAACGGCACTTTAATAAGATTCGTTGGGATAGTTTTGAAGTCGAGCATATAAACATAATGCATAGAAAATATCGAGTCTATGGGAATAAGAAAAGTTAATGAACATACCTCGAATATGTTTGTCAATATGCCTTCCTCAACCTTTGTCAATTTTACACTGGTAGCCATAGTGGTTGTTGGGAAATTATTTTGTAGATTTTGATGAATGCCATGTAAAACTTAGAATAGGAAGTTGGCACCCCATTTTTGTTGTAAACCGCATTGTAATAGATAGGGCTGGTCGAGTGAGTTAAGTCGGCCTATGCCTAAACATGCAAGAAGACAACCGGAGACTAGAAGGAAAACTCATTGCAAAGCGGTGAGTATAACAAAGAAGAGAAGACGGAACTCGACTAAAGGTGCAACCGAGATGCGGATGAGTAAAGTATCGATCAAGTCAACTCAAGACACCAAGTCTCAAGGTTGAAATGACAAGAGTCATCAAATGATTGGAAGGCGACTCAAAGTCACCTGGGGATGTTAAGAAAATGCGATCAAGTCAAGACAATCGAAAGAGATCCGTTGCAAAAATCAAGAGAATTACTTAAACAAGTAATACCTCCATACTACTTTTCTTGAAGTGCTCGGTCCCAAAAGCGTGCAAGAGGAATAAACCAATGGGAACACCGCACCGGTCGAAACACGAAAAAGCGAAAAATCAAAATACGAGGAAATGGCAATTCCAAGAACTGCAACAAGACAAGCCAACGACCACAAGTGACTTTCAAAAATAAGCCTATCTCTTCAACGGGCAGATTTTTGAAAGATCACTATAAAAGGCTGAGGAATTTATTTGAGAAGGTTACCTTGATTACCTGAACCACGAACATTCAAGCAAACATTTGAACTGTAACCTAAAATATTCTCAAGTCATTCAAGATTAATCCTTAAGCCTACATTACGAAGGAAATCAATCCAACACTCACATGAGAAGGAAAGATAACTTCAATCAGTTGAAGAGAAAGTTTTTTGAAGAATCAAGGGGTCTACATTCCACGACGGATTGTAGGAAGGTTCAATGTCGAACCAGTCTCAAGTTATTGGAGGGCTTCGTGATCAAATCCAAGAAGCTTGAGCAAGTGGATCAGTAGTAGCAAAACTTGAAGAAAGGCTTCGTTTGAGAAGCCTTCCCCGGCATCTCCGAAGAAAGGATCAAGTCGTATGTGATCAAGACAACCGAACCACTCGATATTGCATCTCGTGGATTCCGTTGGAAAGAGAGAGAGTAGAAGAATTACCCCATCTTCGAACCTCTATAAAAACTTATTGTGTCATTTACATTTCAACACTTTAATTTATGTATCTTATTTTTATATCTGTTGATAAATTTGCTATCCAATTGATAATCAACTGAGTGCTAAAACCGAGTATTAAAACAAACTTAACCAAATTCAAGGGTGTTAAGTCTTCCAAAAAACAAATCATAGTCGAGTTAAGTCTTTAGTCAAAACAAATTGAGTTATTCTATCAACAACTCGGTTGAGTCTGTTGAGTGACTAACTCTACTGATTAACTAACTTAGCTGTCCATCAAGGACACAACTGTGAAGTATTAACTCTGAATATTTTAAAAGGACTAAATCGAAAAGTTGGTAAGGTTTATTCAACCCCCCTTTCTAAACCTTACACTCACACCCCTTGGGACCTACAAGTGGTATCGGAGCGGTTGGTTCATTGAGCCTTCCGCACTAGTTATTCTTGAACTAGATCTCCAAATTTTTCAAAGTCTGTTTTAGTACTTGATCTTTCAAAACTCCTTTTACCAGCAAAAGTTATTATCATGGAAGCAAATTTGACACGCATCCCCATGTTCACAATTGAAGAATTTGATGATTGGAAAATCCGTATGCGAGCTCATCTATCGGCATTACATGATGAGATGTGGATAGTGATAGAGGATGGGCTCTTCGCAAATCTTGAAGGTGAACACAAATTTGTGAAGGTGAAGGTGAATGGATGTTGCTCCCGGACACGGCTATGGTTGAAAAACCAAGAGTGAATGGACAAATGATGACGAAAAATATATAACTTGGACAATGTGGCCAAGGACATTCTTTACAAAACCTTGGAAAAACGATGTTCAACAAAGTCAAATTATGCAAAACGGCTAAAGAAATGCAGGACAAGCTAACATTGATTTGTGAAGGATCGAGCAAATCAAGGAAAATAAACTATCTGTTCTTTGCTACAAAAATTTGAAAATTTTAAAATGCTTTGCAGGAGAGACCTTGGATCACCGGATGCTCGGTTCACGAAATTACCAACGAGCTATCTCGCACTTGGAAAAGAATATACACGAAGGAAATATGTATGAAAATTCTAAGAAGTCTCCCAATTGAGTGGGAAATGAAGGTCATGGCACCGAGACATTCTATGGACCTATCCAAGACATCCAACCATGAGCTATTCTCGGATCTCAAAGCCTACGAATTTGAGCCGAGAAGAAAAGACCCGAGGAAGAGACAAATGTGCCCAAAACAGTTGCTTTAATTGTTAAGGATGGAAAAAGAGTTGAGGTTAAAGTCATTGACCAAGAGGAAATAGCCACGATGGTTAAAAGGTTTAACAAGTTCTTCAATAAGAACTACAAGAGAGGCAAGGGCGAATCCTCCGAAAGATACTCGGCTCCCTCCAAGTCAAGGAAGATAGGCCAACCAAGAGAGCGAGCATCAAAAAGTGGAATATCAAAGGGCCGACAATCCAAGAATGGAAAGAGTCGATCAAAAGGTTGAAAATCTATCTTTGAACCGCAGACAACCAGGTCACTATGCCATTGATTGCCCATATCTTGTAGTCAACAAATACATGAATGAAGAAGAAAGAAAGGTCTTGAGAGAAAGAAGACAAGAAAAGAAAAAAGCAATGTTGGTGCAGAAAGATCTGCCGAGACAAAGAAAAGTCAAGAGACACAATTGATTGATTGAGTAGTGAAGTGACTACTCAAGTGAATCTGAAGAAGCCTTGATCCGTTTAATGGCCAAGGAACAAGACCAACCTGACCAAGAAGATGAGGTACACTCTAATTCATCACTCTCGATTCTAGTGATAGTGATCGTGACACACACACTTCATCACCCACTGATCTTTATGATTTATTAGGCAAAATGATGAAATATTTTGAACACATTAAATCCTCACACACACTACTAAATGAGGAAAACAACCTACTCAAATGCCAAACTCACGGTGACTAAGGAGCCGAGTACCTAAGTCAAATAGGCGATGAGAATGAAAGTCTAAAGGCCGAAAATGCTAAGCTAATAAAGCAGAGATAATCGCTATAGAAAAGAGGAGAATGACCTCAAAAATGTGATTGCCTCATTCACTAAGGCATCTAAATCATTGATGATCTTATCATAAGCCAAAGAGAATGTGGAGACAAGACATGCTTAGGATTTAATTCCTCTGTGCTATGTCAAGCTCCAAAAGTGATTTTGGAAAAAGGATCTTCAAGCAATGAAGTATCTCTAAAATCCAAAACTCCAAATGGTGCACACACATTTATTCCAAAGCACAATCACAAGCAAACGGCCTTGGCTATAAAGGAAAAGAAAAACAACCCGATTGAGTGTCTTTGAGAGGACAAGCGAGAAGAAATCCAGAGTTCTTGAAAGAAACTCCAAACATGAGATACTCAGTAAAGAAGAAACAGAGCTACCAAAAACCCCAGAAGTTCTATAAAAGAAACACATATGAAGGAATGGTAGAAAGTACCCAAACCAAGCCGATTGGAATAATGTGAACTATCGGCAAAAAGACCTATGGAATATAAGCCCAAATGGCAAAGACCTAGAACTCAAAGAAAGGCCATTCCAAAGGTATAAGATCTTTCATCAACACACATATGCACCTAGGCACTACACTCGGAAATATCACAAATACCCAAAGAAGGCAATTGCTAAAACACCTACACAGCATACATACAAAAGAGACAAATTGTATGAACCTAGAACCCCAAGCAATTTGCCAAAGTTAATTATGATTATGGCACTGATAGATGGCAACCTCTTAGAGTCAAAATCATTTGGCTATAGGCTGGTTGGATCATCTTATAATACTAACCCCTCGGGACCCAGGCAAGTATGGGTACCTAAAACTTAATTTCCTTGATTGCGGTTCAAGGAACATCCGAGTGCCAAGGAACCTGGTACATGGATAGTGGTTGTTCCAGGCACATGACAGAAACAAGAAAAATCTATCAAAATTCAAGGAAGTCGAGAGGTGCAAAAGTCATATTTGGAGGAAATGAAGCTCCGGGAGAAATAAAGGCATTGGATCCATCAAGAAAAATGGATTAGAAATCACGGATGTTGCATATGTTGAAGGACTCAAATTCAATCTGCTAAGTATTAGCCAACTCGTGACAAAGGCTACAATGTTGGATTCAACATGGGTATATGCCAAATCAAGGACACTCAATCCAATGAGGTGGTGTTGCAAGGATGCGGATACAAAAGAACATGTATGTGGTAGATTGGTCAATCGCAACACCAAGCACTTGTCTACTAGCAAAGAGCACAAATTGAATCAAGTTGGTTGTGGCACAAAAACTGAGTCACCTAAATTTTAAACAATTAAAAGCTTGCTAGAAGCGATCTTGTAGAAGGACTTCCGGACTCAGTATACAAGAAGGAAAGTGTATGTGATGCATGCCAGATGGGAAAGCAAATCAAATCATCATTCAAAGAAAAGACATGTCCATCTTCAACAAGAATATTGCACCTGCTACATATGGATCTATTTGGTCCAGTTGAACCAGCTAGCATAAGTGGAAAAAAATACACCCTGGTGGTAGTAGATGACTACTCAAGATATACATGGACTATATTCATGTGTAAAAAGAAAGAAACTCTGCAGAAACTACCATAACTGATGAAAAGAATCCAAAATGAGAAGAGTCAAACCATTATCAAAATAAGATCTGTCAGAGGAACTGAGTTTGTCAATAATATAATCACTCAGTACTGTATTGAAAATGGTATTGGTCATGAATTATCTACAGCAAGAACTCCACAACAAAATGGAGTTGCAGAAAGAAGGAACAGAACCCTTAAAGAAGCAACAAGGACCATGTTAGCTGAAACAGGGCTACCTAAAAGATTTTGGGCTGAAGCAATAAACACAGCATGCTACACTCAAAATAGATGCATGATAAACAGACAGCTGACAAAGACTCCCTATGAGATTTGGACAGGGAGAAAGCCAAATGTTGCATATTTTAGAATATTTGGATGCAAATGCTTCATCCATAACAATGGCAAGGATAATTTGAAGGCCTTTGATGCTAATGCTGATGAAGGTATCTTCTTGGGATACTCAGCTGAAAGCAAAGCCTCTGAGTACTCAACAAGAGGACTATGGTTACGAGAGGAATCCATTCATGTGGTGTTTGATGAGCCAAATGTAAATGGAGATGACATTGAAGAGTCACCGATAAGTTTGAATCAACCAACCATGCGAAAGAGTCCCTATCTCAAGTCAAGCCGGAATTATAAACCCGGATGAAGATGAGATAGCCGAGTCTCAAAAATAGTTGGAAAATCTGCGGCTATGTGATGATGAGAGAGCTGATCAAAGCAACACAACCGCAAGACGATCGAACCGGCTAACTTACTCCAACCCGATGTAAGATGGGTGAGAGACCATCCACGAGAACTAGTCATTGGAGATGTAAGAGAAGGTGTCAAAACGAGATCCGAGCTCAACAAGAAGCAATGTTCACATGCTTCATCTCACAAATAGAGCCAAAAGATGTGTCACAAGCATTGGATGACACACATTGGATTCAAGCCATGCAAGAAGAGTGAATCGGTTTGAAAGAAATAAAGTGTGGGAACTGTTCAAAGACCTACCCATCAAAATATTATTGGCACTAAATGGGTATTCGAAACAAGATGAATGAGGAAGGTTACGTGGTGAGAAACAAAGCAAGATTGGTAGCCAAAGGATATTGCCAAGAAGAAGGGATAGATTTTGATGAAACATTTGCTCATGTGGCAAGATTGGAAGCCATAAGGATGTTTCTTGCCTATGCAGCTCACAAGAACTTTATTGTGTATCAAATGGATGTAAAGAGTGCATTTCTTAATGGTTTACTGGAAGAAGAAATGTATGTTGAACAACCTCCAAGATTTGAGTAGAAGACTCTTGGAGATAAAGCATACAAACTCAAGAAAGCTCTATATGGGTTGAAACAAGCACCTAGAGCATAGTATGATACATTGTCACAATTCTTAACTGGGAACGGATTCACAAAAGGCAAAGTGGACAGAACACTCTTCAGAATTCAAGATAGGAAGAGTATACTGCTTGTTCAAATATATGTGGATGATATCGTCTTTGGATCCAAAACAAAGAGTCAGTGATAAATTTTCAAATCTTATGCAAAGAAAATTCGAAATAAGCATGATGGGAGAGTGATATTCTTCCTTGGACTCCAAGTGAAACAACCAAGGATGGAACCTTCATAAGTCGACAAAATACACCAGAGATTTAATGAAGAAATTTGGTATGGAAGAGAAGTTTTACGTGAAAATACCAATGAATACATCGATCAAAATGGATATGGATGCGGATGGCAAGCACATAGATCAAACAAGATACATAACACTTATTGGATCATTGCTCTATCTCACAAAAAGCGGGCGGACATCACACTTTGTTGTAGATTTATGTGCAAGATTTCAATCGCTCCAAAAGAAAGCCACATGATTTGTAGCCAAGAGGATCTTGAGATATTTGAAAGGAAGCCAAGAAGTTGGCTTATGGTATCAAAGGAAGGTGGATTCAAGCTAATTGGTTATTCGAGACTCGACTACGCTTTGGATGTAGAGTTGACAGAAAAACACCTCCGGCACATGTCAAATGCTTGGAAATAGGCTAATTTCTGGTTTAGCAAAAAGCAAAATTCAATAGCCACCTCTACAATTTGAAACGAGAATACATAGTTGCGGGCAAACACGTGCCCAAGTCTTATGGAAGAGACGAAATTGAGAGACTATGAAGTTGAAGAAAAGGAAATACCAATCATGTGTGATAACACAAGTGCAATTGCAATCTCACTCAAAATCCTGTTGCACTCAAGAACAAAGCATATCGATGTCGGATATCACTTCATAAGAGATCATGTTGAAAAGAAAGACATCACCTTGGAATATATTTCAACCGATAAGCGGTTGGTGACATATTCACAAAACCATTATGTGAGTCAAGATTTGAAGAACTCAAGCATGAGTTAGGGTTAATTGAGTTGAGTTGACATTAAGAAGACTCAAAAAAAGAGATAAAACATGAAAAGAGGAAAAAGAGATGAATTTGTAATTCACTAAGTGAATCACCGCATCGGAAAATCACCAGTATCAAGTTAGGCGGTACCGAGTCACTAGGAGAAAAAGTGAGAAGAAGAGTTAAATCAGCTAAGGGACAAGCTGAGTCATTTATGAGCAAAGTGACAAAAACGCAGTCGTTTTTACTAAGTGGGAATGTTTTTAAGAATGACATCAAAGATAATTATGATGTCTGAGCAAAAACGCACATCAAGCTTATGATTGGATATAAATGCTACCGCATTAAATACGAGACATTAAATGCAAATCGGTGTGCAAGATCTAAGCCGTTGATTTTGATCACATTTTAAAAACCACCCGCACGCCCTCTCATGAACCATACTTAAACCATTTCGTCCGTTTCTCTCTCACTTTACCAAAAACTATTCATCTCTCTCTCGAAAGCAAAAGCAAAATTTTCTCTCAAAACCCTTTCAATCCTCAGATCATTTTCTAAGTTTCGTTCGGTAAAATACTGAGAAATGGCATCCACTCATGATTTTGTCAAGCTAGGAAAGCAAATCCACACCGGGTCTACTGTGGATTTCGATGGTATGGTGAAACAGGGGTCCGACGATACCCTAGTGAAGAAGATTCTGAGAAATTGGAAACGTCTGGGCTGAAACCATTTCTAACGTTGGAGTTTCCGATGACCTATGTGGAAGAGGTCGCACAGTTCTACGTGAATGCTGAAGTTCACGATGAGGGCATCAAGTCCTCTGTTCATGGAAAGGAGTTCATCATTACTGCCAAGGATTTGGCAGAACACTGCTTGTTACCGGCGGAAGGAGTGTCGGAAATTAATGAAGCTGATGTTGACCTGACTGCTGCTTGGAAGGAAGTAGCCAAGTCCGACTATGCTGAGAAAGTAGTCTATTTAGCTAATAAGAGGCTGCTGAAGGAGGACTACCACAAATTGCTGGACATCGTTGCCAAATGCATAGATATCAAATTTGGCAGCTTTGACCACCGGTATCAAAGCAAAGTTGATCATAATGGCTGCTTGACGATCATTGAAAAATAGAAAGTGAACTGGGCTGAGTTTGTCTACAGCAAACTCTGCCAGAATGTAGGGAACAAATCCTTCAAGGAGGATGGAACGTTTGGAGGTTCCCTGGGATACGGCCTGGTGATTGGTCGTATAATGGAAGCAAAGAAAGCCCCTCTTCGACATGGAAAGGCGTTCCATGTAAACAAGAGGATGTTCCGATCAAACCTCTCGGCACACGTGAGAAGAGCCTATGCTAAGAGAGCGTCGAGTGAGGGGAAATCACCTTCTCCCCACTGAAGATACAAATGTCTCCTCTCCACCAAAGAAGAAGGCTGCCCTGCTCCAAAATCATGCTAAGAAGAAGACTGCCCCCTGCAAAGAAAGAAAAAGAAATCGCTCTTGCCCCGACCACCGCCCCGGGCGAGCAAGGAATGCAGTGTGTCTCCACCTTACCCCTGCGGCCGCGCTACCACCGAATGAGAAGGAATCTCAAATACCTTCTCCTTGTCAAGAAAAGGAGAACCGATAAGCCAAGACAACCAACTCCTCGAAGAAGACAACAATTGTATCACGCCACCGCCGCCTTAAGGGACTCGGAAGAAACCTTATCCGAACAGAAATCCTCTAGTACAAACAAAAACAAGAAAAGAATTTTCAAGCGTTAGAGCTTGAGAAAAGGAAAGTCGACCACTCAATGGAGAAGATACCCAGATCGCCGGAGAAGTAGAGTCTCCGGCGTGATTGATGAAACGACCAAGTCTGCTAGCGGTGTGAGGCCGAGAAAACCCTCACGTATCCAATCAGAGGCAACTCGAAGACCAGCCAAATGAAGAAGCCGAGAACAAGCGAGGAACAAGGAATGGTTGAGACAACCGAATCACCTATTGACAGGGGGTTGTTTCTCTCACCGTAACAGAGGGGAATGAGGATGTTGAGCAAAAAGTTTGCTACCCTTAATCCCCGGAAACGAGGGCCGGCAAGAGAATGATGAAGATGATGTAATCATGTACTCTCCATTGTATCCGGACATCCAAAATCATCTGCGAGAGTGGAAAAATGGAAGGCGAGCCTATCCAGTGCGGTTTGAAAGACCAGAGTTCATTCTTTGAAGAAGAAGAACTCTTGAGTTTCTTGAGGTTGACGACACAAAGCCGCAAGCCCTTGACGAGGATAATTGTATCAATATCTGCAGATTCGAAAAGAAAACGAATGGGATAAAGCAATCGAGGATGCGAGGCATGTGAGAAGGCCAACATCTATCCTCTCACCGGCACCACCGATCATACACACCCTCACCTTGACGCCCTATCGAAAAAGTGATGAGGATCGGGACCACTGTTCTTTGCCACGTAAGAGTTGCAAATGCAAAATCGCAAGCAATGCAAGAGTCGAGAATCCTACATGAGCAAAGAATGATGGAGGGACCAGGAGAGTCCTCCAAATCACGAAGGAAAGATGGGATCGGTAATAAGATAGACCCTATGGGAGTGGTGCGGCGTAGATATTGCCACTGATGATTTAAAACCCCAACAAGGTCCACCACTTCCACCACTTCCCTCACTCATTCGGAGGAAGGTGTTAAGGAAATGGCGATGAAACCGGATAATGGGGACCCCGGTCGAGCCAACCCCTAATGAAGGTGTCTTACCACCGCCCCAACGGTGAATACTCGGTGGAAACAAATGAGTCCGGAGATGAATGACCCCATTCCAAGTCACTCACCGGGTGTGTGCCGAGTGGGAAACTCCTCCACTGCAGAAGGTCGAAGGATGTTGCGGTGACTCCACAATGAATTTAGGAGGCGAAGAAGTGGAGAAGGAACAATCACAGAATACACAAAGACAAGTTGTCAGACGAGGCTCGTTAAGATGAATTGAAGAAGAAAATAAAGAGACAAACTGATTGCAGATTGCTCAAAAAGCGTTCTCTGAAGTGCCAATCGCTTCTGCTGCTAAATGATGTTCTTGTCTGATCGAGGCACGACGGACGGAACTCGCCCTTTAAGCCGAGGAGTTAACACTGGCGATGAAAGTGCAATCCATGGAGTTGAAACTCCAATGGATGCCACCTCGAAAGACCCCAAGACAGTGACACTATCGAAAGGGATGTCCAGGCCTCGCTTTTTGCAAAGTTGAGACTGCGGAGGAGGTAATGAAGGCCAACGAGAGGTTGAGACTTCCCGAGGGGTAGAGAAACCGGGAGGAAGCACAAACATCCCTCCTGCTATCATTGATCCATCGATTGAAAAGGAGATAAGTGCTCTTCACGATTCCCGGGATAATCCGATGTAACCTTTCTAGGATCGGAAGGAGAGACGATGAAGCTAAGTCATCCCCCTGTGATCGATCCCAAAGACTCGGTGAGGATGTTCCAACCTCGAGTAAGTCGACCTCAAGACTACTCGCCAATCATTCACCTTTGATGATGAGCCACCCATGGAAATCTCATCATCGTCCGATGATGATGCTTCGATAAGGCCGAGGACCACCAACTCATTTGGAAAAACCAGTGAGACCAACGAAGATGTTGAGACAATCGAGGCTCAAAACGGCAAAAGGTTCAAGGTCGACTTCTGAACACCCACGAGTTGAAACAGAGTCCAACTGCGCAGCTCCCAAAGGCTGCGCAAATTTGAGTGGTTACAGTTCGACTCCACAAGGACTTCACGAGGACCAATTATCATTGAAGCAATTCGATTGCCCGTGATAATCCTTTCGTAGAATCATTTCCTTCTCTCTATAAGGTACAACCGACCTCCCGAAGAATCAACTAAAGATCGTGAGCGCTTCCACATACATGATCTTTTTAAAAGGACTATTCCATCGTACACCATTGTTCCAATTGACTATGACTTTGACATTTTTACTTTTATCATTTCTTACTGCAAAACTGAATCAAGTAATCTATTCTTGGCGTCACCAAAACAAAGGCAACAAATATTTTTGTGAAGTTAGGGGCGTGTTGAAATCCTTATTTGCCGAGATTGAACGGATGGAGAGGCACCATGCCTCACTGGACATGAGGCTAGATAACAAGGACGCCAACCTTTCTATCAACCCCAAGGCGATTTGAGAGGGATCATAGTTAGGATCCGGAGTGGTGGCAACAAAGCGACAAACAATGCGTGTGGAACAAGCTCGATATTTCAGGACATTGTTCAACAAGTTGTTAGTACAACACTCAAAGGGTGTTTTTCATATATCTTGATGTTTTGCTTATGATGCAAAGACAAAATTGCAAGAGCACATTGAAAAAATGCATGAATCTCATACTACGAGATAAAAGCTGAAGGTGTTTGAAGTGAACATAATAAGAACGAGCTCATGCGTGTGGAAAAGAATATGGATCGAAAATTCGATCTCCTCATTTGCCGAGATGAAATTGGTAGCAAATGAATCCAACGCTACCCGCTCTCGAGTTCCGTGCGGATACTCCGCAAAGGTTGATTGGGCGAAACTTCATTTATCGGTCGGATCACTACTAGACTTCTTGCTTGCTAGCTTGTTTCGAGGGGTTCCTCTCTCCTTTGATGATGCCAAAAAGGGGAAGAAGGGAATACCTAAAAAGGATTCCGCATTTACAAGAAGGGATCTAAGGAAAAGGAAGGAAGCAAGCGATATGAAGGGAAAGACAAACTGAGGAAGTAATAAGAGAGAAAAATGGAAGTCTTAACGTTGAGGGGAAGGTTCGAAAGATGTGACCTTGATGATTGCTAAAACCCCCAACAAGTCTTGTCACGCTCTTGATATTATCAAAGAAACTCCCAAACCTGACTACTCGCCACTTCAACACTCAAAAAACTTTGTACCAATGGGTGAAAAGAGAAAGACAAAGGTCTTGAAGTAGGGATGAGGGAAGTGGAAGGAAGGATGAATGCCCGAGTTATGGATATTCTCGAACAACATGGAGGCATTCCAATAGACAGAGACACCTATGCCATTTCGTATGCTGGGCCGAGCAAGACCATGCTTGCAACTGGTGAAAACTTTGATTAAAATTTAAAAATTGATCATCTTTACAAAGTTTCTAAGGTCAATGCCATCAATCAAACTGGTTGATGAATTCAAGACGCTCACATCCGAAGGTTATTTCGCAAACATGTCCATGGCTCAAGCACGGACTTGTCTTGGGAAAAAGGTCTCACACTATGTGAAGAAGGCGATGGTCTTAAATGGCGACAAAACCACCTCCTCCAATCTCTGCTGGTCACTCACTGGGAAAAAAGAAAAGCCCCAAGATAATACACGCCCAAACTCTTTGAAACCGAAACAAATGCTCACTAATGGAGGAAGAAGCGATGGTGGAGGAAGAGGTTTCAAACCTAGAACTCGCCCATTTCAAACATTGAGTACATAGATCCTTGTCAAAAGGCAAGAAAGGAGGGATCTACTTGGGCAATGGATTTGAAAAATAGCCAACCCGCAAGTGGCAAAGAACAATCTTTGAGTATGTTAAGAGAATTGAAGAAGAAAATAAAAGACAAACTCGGTTGTGGGAGGAAAGACAAGAAAAACTAAGAAGAGATGAAGCCGCGGAAGGGCGTATGAAAAGAAGAAGAAGGCTGAAGATTACAACAACCAAGATAAATGGCTCGACAGCGGATGAAACCGGAAGAGAGAACTTTTACCAACATCAAGTGAAGAGGGTATGGTCAAAAAAAAGAGGAAAAGGTCGAGAAGATGACAGAGTCAAGAAGATGAAAGAAAGAGAAGCGGCGAAGGAGATGAAGTGTTGTTGTCCACCCCTTCATGTATTTTACTATGTAAATACACACTTTTGTATATGTAAGTCTTCTCAGTACATTGAATAAAATTATGCAATTTGATGAGTTTGTTAATTGTTGACGTGAGTAGATATAGAACAACATGGTTAGTCTAAGCCTCGTTTAAGCCCGATACATTTTTTGGGCTTAAGCTCGATACACTCTAAACAAACTATGTAAAGAACAAGAATGTTATGATCAATAAAAGATCGATTCTAAACATACATTATGTGGTTCTACATTTGTCTGTATGTATCTTTCTTTGCTAAATAATTGTATGAATGTTTTAAGTTTTGGCATCATCAAAAAGGGAGAAATTGTTGGGAAATTATTTTGTAGATTTTGATGAATGCCATGTAAAACTTAGAATAGGAAGTTGGCACCCCATTTTTGTTGTAAAATCGCATTGTAATAGATAGGGCTGGTCGAGTCGAGTTAAGTCGGCTTTGCCTAAACATGCAAGAAGACAACTAGAGACTAGAAGAAAACTCATTTGACTTCAAAAATGATGCCGCAAGGCATCTCAAACAATTATTGGTATGGCAAAGAAGAGAAGATGGGAACTCGATCAAGGTGCAAACCGAGATGCGGTGAGTAAAGTATCGATCAAGTCAACTCAAGACAAATGTCTCCAAGTCTCAAGGTTGAAGTGACAAGAGTCATCAAATGATTGGAAGTCGACTCAAAGTCACCTGGGGATGTTAAGAAAATGCGGTCAAGTCAAGACAAAATGGTTTTACAATCGAAGAGATCCGTTGCCGTAAATCAAGAGAATTACTTAAACAAGTAATACCTCCATACTACCTTTCTTGAAGTGCTCATCCCGGACTTCAAATCAAAAAATTGCGTGCAAGAGGAATAAACCAATGGGAAGCAAGTTCCTTAGGCATTGCAAGAGGAATCGCACCGGGTGTTTCGAAAAAGGTTTTAAAAAATCAAAACATACGAGGAAATGGCAATTCCAAGAACTTCGCAACAAGACAAGCCAACGACCACAAGTGACTTTCAAAAATAAGCTATCTATTCAACGGATTTTTGAAAGATCACTATAAAAGGCCGAGGAATTTATTTGAGAAGGTTACCTTGATTAAAAAAAACGAACCACGAACATTCAAGCAAACATTTGAATCAGAACCTAAAATATTCTCAAGTCATTCAAGATTAATCCTCAAAGCCTACATTACGAAGAAATCAATCCAACACTCACCTGTGAAGGAAAAATAACTTCAATCGAGTTGAAGATGAAGTTTTTGAAGAATCAAGGGGTCTACATTCCACGACGGATTGTAGGAAGGTTCAAGGTCGAACCGTCTCAAGTTATTGGAGGGCTTCATGATCAAATCTAAGAAGCTTGAGCAAGTGGGCTGTAGTAGCAAAGCCCAGATGCAATTTTTTTGGATTTTGTAAAGGTGCTTCTAGCTTATGCAATATTTATTATTTTTGAAACAGAAATGGAGCCTGCCAATGTTGTATGAAGAAGTTTTTTTATATACAACTCTGATATGTTTACGAGTCGTCAAATCGAGAAGCCATACCGAGTGACCAAGGCATCTCCAGATTTCGAGTCCCAAAGGATCAAGTCACCGTGTGATCAAGACTTTTTTTATTCGGGTATTTCAAACCACTCGTATATTGATCAATACTTAGTGGATTCCTCCAGGAGTTGGAGAAGAGAGGAGTAGAAGAATTACCCCATCTTCGAACCTCTATAAAAACTTATTGTGTCATTTACATTTCAAAGACTTTAATTTCTCGCATCTTATTTTTATATCTCAAAAAGGGGAGTTTGATAAATTTGCTATCCAATTGATAATCAAAACAATGAGTGCTAAACCGACTATTTTCCTATTAAAACAAACTTAACCAAATTCAAGGTGTTAAGTGTTCCAAATGAAAACAAATCACAATGAAGTTAAGTCTTTAGTCAAAACAACTGAGTTATTCTATCAACACTCGAGTCGAGTGCTTGAGTGACTAACTTTTTGATTAACTAACTTAGTTTTAAATGTCTATCAAGACACAACGCTGAAGTATTAACTCGAATATTTTAAAAGGACTAAATCGAAAATTTGGTAAGGTTTATTCAACCCCCCCTTCTAAACCTTACACTCACACCACTTGGGACCTACAGTGGTTGAGATGGTTCTTCTTTCTTCAATGCCTAACTTCTTCAAAGGTTCTATTGTATACTTTGATTGTGGAATATAACCATCTTCTTGGCATTGTTCAACTTGAAGTTCCAAGGAAGAAATTGAACTCCCCCATCATGATCATCTTAAATACACCTTGCATCAACTTATAAAATATCTTGCATAAAGATTCATTAGTAGCACAAAAATGATATCATCAATATAAATTTGCACAAGTAAGCATTCTTTCCCCTTTTCAAAAACAGAGAGAGTAATATCAACTATACCTCTTGTAAAACCATTTAGAAAGGTGGATTTAACATCCATTTGGTAAAGCTTTAAATTTTCTTAAAACAAGAATAGGCAAGTAAAATGCGAGTAGCTTCAAAACGTGTTATGGGTACAAATGTTTCATAAAAAACAATACATTCTTCTAGACAATACCCTTAAGCTACTAACCTTGTCTTGATCATCATGCTTGTTCCGAAATACCATAAATTTCTGCAAAATCTTACCAAGATAACTTGCACGAGAGCATAGTAATATCGAATAATATAGATACTATAACATATAACACATATTATGCCAAAAGTAAAATCATCAAGAGTTAAATAAAGCATGTAAGTTCAAATATGCTAATGGGAAGATATATAAGGTCTCTTTTGAAATTTGAAAAACCGAGATCATATAGTTGAGACCTCATTTAAAAGAAGCATTTGAACAAGAGTTTTGACAAGAATTAACATGAGCAATCAAATGCATAATTTTTAGAGAAGGATGAAAATCAATTGTTTTATCAAAACAAAATATGATCCTTTACAAGTCTCGGATAAAACAAGCTTTATTGAATAGTGCCTTTCAAAAATCGAAAAATCCTCTTAATGGCACTTATGTGAGATACTTTGAAATATCTAGAAAATCAAGCACATAGGCAAATGGCAAAAATATATCTTGTCTATGAGATGAATAACAATGGTGTGCGTACCTCGATATTTTATGTCTCTCTTGTCAAATAATGAGAAGATAACCATATATATAAAACCTGCACAATTCTTAAAACAAATCTTGCATAAAAGCATATGGTACAAGTGTAGGCTAAGCAATTAGAAATGTCACAAAATATTTATAGGCATCATCAAGGTCTCCTTTTCAAAATATTTTAAAACCACACATATATATTGAAGACCTTAATTTTAAAATAAATATTTGAAAACTCATTTTGAAAAATTAGGCACAATTAAAAACATGCATAATAACAATAAAATGCATATTTAAATGAGGAGATACGGTTTACCAATTACACCATTTCCATGGGTAGTGTATTTTCCGTTGTTGATGGTATCTTCCCCTTTGAAAATCATCTTGTAGATGATAGCTTCTCCAATTGCTAAATTTTCAAGGATTATGTTCTTCCCATTGTTGATAATGTCTTTCTCTTGGAAATTCATTGTGGTGATGTCTTCTCCTTTCATTGAATGAGACGGTCATTTGATGTCTCATTGGCGTCATGAATTTTTTTTGAATATTATTCCGCCGGGTACCTAATATGACATCGTTTTGTGGTACCCTCAAGTGTTTGAGTCCTTTGGGATTAGCTTTGAGACTTTTAGGTCTCCAACAATAATTAGAGCTATTTCTAGCCCGACAAGTATTTATCGTATGACCCTTTTTACCACAATACAAGCAAGTAATAATTTTTGGAGCATAATGACCAACATGCATAGGGACTTGATTTCTTTTCACATAATTAACAACACTAGGCTTATGATCAAGTCCTTGTTTCAATTTATCACAACTATGAACATCAACAATATCGGTCATTTTATCGGTACTCAAGTTGGATTTTGATAAATCCTTTTTCATGCAATTAATATCCTCAACAAGAGTACTATTTTCTATTTCAAGGTTTCTAACCTTATCAAGTGTGGTGGTGTGAGCACATGATAGTGATTCATAGGAAGTAAATAAACTATCCTTATCAATTTTCAAAATATTGAATTCCTTTTTCAAATTTTTGTATTTTACAAGTAAGCTTTGGAATTCATTTTGAAGCTCATCAAAATCATTTTGCAAATCACTATAATCATCAAAGGAAGTAAAAGGTTTAGAACTTACCTCATTTTCTTCGAAGCCCATAAGACAACGTTCGTTTTCATCATCGTCGGAAGTTGTAGGAGGCTCGTCCCATGTTGTTGGGTTTGAAGTTGTACCCATTTGAGAAGTAGATGCTTTTGTGTGACTCCTTTTATTTGCAAATACTTCTTCTAATTTTCTCCATACTTCATATGCCGATTTAATTCCTACAATATAATCATATTCCAAATTGGTAAGTGAACAATACAAAATATTAAGAGCTTTACCATTTAAGGAGATGATTTTCTTCTCTCCATCATTGAGCTCTTTAAAGCCTTTGGAGGTGTATGGTGTATCCATCATCGGAATAGATTCTCCATTGACGACCGTGTTCCAAATGTCGAACCCGCAATCTTGTATATAACATTAAATTCTTTCTTTCCAAAATGTATAATTTTTGGAATCAAATAGTGGTGGCTTGGTGGTGGAGGCGCCGGTAAGGTAGACTTCATTCGTAGCCGGTGATCGTTCCTCTTTACTCGCGATGTGGAACGAGCTTGCCAAAGAGTTTGGCTCTCATACCACTTGTAAGTCTAAGCGGCTACGATAATCTAGAGGGGAGTGAATAGAATATCTTCATCTTTTCGATTATGCCCTCTTTTTCGAATCAAACAAGCCAAGACAATAGTAAAGGTGCGGGAAGTAAACAATTCGTGTCGATTTATAGAGGTTCAACCCACCTAGAGCCTAATCATCTACCACTCCAGTATCTCCGGGATGGATTTCAAGAAGAAAATAAGATTTTAGTAATTACCAAAATTAATACAACACTTTACAACATCACTTTGAAGAGCACTACACTCTTCTTCAACACCACCTTTAAGATTACCACAATCTCTCTTGAAGATTACCACAATCTCCAAAGGCACCTTGTGAAGATTACCACAATCTTCAACCTTGAAGAATACCAAATTCTTCAACACCTCAATAAGAAGATCACCACAATCTTCTTGCACCTATCACCTAGATCATCCAAGTGTGTTCTTACCACAAGAACACTCACAAGGATATCTTGTGTTGAATGATAACCCAAAAACAAGATTTCAACTCGATAATGAATATTACAATTATGAGTGCAAGTGTAATCAAGAAATAAGCCTAGACCTCAAGATGTGAAATGAAAGACCTTAGGCTATTACAACAAGAATAATAACAATGAAGAACATATATGTTTGCTTGAGTGTATCTTGTTGTATTGTAGTATTCTCTCTTGTTGTGTTGCTTCAATTCTTCATCTATTTATAGAAGATGTCTTGAACATGATAGGCTCCTCCTAGGAGATTGAAATCTGTAAAAAATTGCAAGACAAATGAAGAATATAGCTGTTAGAAATCAATCCCACAAATTAAGAAAAAGATGTCTGCTGCACAATGGTCAGAATTTGCTGTCAAAACCTTAGGGCGACCGGTCGCGCACAAATAGACGTTAGATAAGAACACAATTTTACACAGGGCGACCGGTCGATGGGAGGTCCGACCGGTCGACCCTATGCCCAGTCGGTCGAGCTATGCGCCAAAAATGAGTCCAGGGAGTTCTGTTTCAGAAATAGACTCCCAGACACCGGTCGACCGGTCGACGGCACAGGTCGACCCCCTGGTCGACCGATCGACCACACCGGTCAACCACCTGGTTGACCGGTCAACCAGCTTTTTTCAGCAAATAGCTTATTCTCTGTTTTACACCACTTTCAGGTACGGGTTTCCCTATGGGGCGACCGATTGACCTCAAAACAAAAGTGTTGTCCAATTTTATATCGAAAATAAACTTCAAGAAATACTTCGAAAAATAGTAAAAATATTTTAGACCGATCGAGAGTATTAGGACAACATTAAGAAACATTGTTTTGGTGTAAAAACACATTAACACAAAATCATCAAAAGTGTTGTCCAATTTTTGTTGAAAATAAACTTGAAGAAATATTCCGAAAAATTAGTAAAAATATTTTAAATCATTTAGGAGTATTTGGACAACATTTAAAAACATTGTTTTGGTGTAAAAACAAAATCATCAAAATCATTATAAAACCATTTATCAAACAGTGTGCTTATGCTATATAAAACCATAAGAGATAATAAAAGCACATTAGTCTATGTAAATGCACAAGAGTTGAAAGCAACATTATACAAGGTCTCCTTTTCAAAATATTTAAAAACACAAATATATATTGAAGACCTTAATTTTAAGAAATATTTGAAAACTCATTTTACGATTAAGGCACAAATAAAAACATGCATAATAACAAAATAAAATGCATATTTAAATGGGGAGATACGGTTTACCAATTACGTCATTTCCATGGGTTGTGTCGTTCCCATTTTTGATGATATCTTCCCGTTTGAAAATCGTCTTGTTGATGATGGCTTCTCCGATTGTTCCATTTCCAAGGATTATGTCCTTCCCATTATTGATAATGTATTTTTCTTCGAAATTCATTGTGGTGATGTTTTCTCCTTTGATTAAATGAGACGGTCATTTGATGTCTTCTAGGCGGTATGAATTTTTCTTCATTTTTATTCCGACGGGTACCTAATATGACATCGTTTTGTGGTACCCTCAAGTGTTTGGGTCTTTTGAGATTACCTTTGAGACTTTTAGGTCTCCAACAATAATTAGAGTTATTTCTAGCCCAACAAGTATTAACCGTATGACCCTTTTTACCACAATAGAAGCATGTAATAATTTTTGGAGCATAATAACCAACATGCATAGGGACTTGATTTCTTTTAACAACACTATGCTTATGATCAAGTCATTGTTTCAATTTATAACAACTATGAACATCAACAATATCGGTCATTTTATCGGTACTCAAGTTGGATTTTGATAAATCATTTTTCATGCAATTATTATTCTCAACAAGAGTACTATTTTTTTTTCAAGGTTTCTAACCTTATCAAGTGTGGTGGTGTGAGCACTGTAAGTCCAAGCGGCTACGATAATCTAGAGGGAGTGAATAGATTATCTCCATCTTTTCGATTTTACCCTCCTTTTCAAACCGAAAGCTCAAAGACAATAATTAAGGTGCAGAATGTAAACACCACACGTCGATTTATAGAGGTTCAACCCACCTAGGGCCTAATCCTCTACCACCCCAGTATATCCGGGATGGATTTCAAAAAGAAAAAAAGATTTTATTAATTACCAAAATTAATACAACACCAACTTACAACACCACCTTGAAGAGCACCACACTCTTTTTCAACACCACCTTTGAGATTACCACAATCTCTCTTGAAGATTACCACAATCTTCAACGACACCTTGTGAAGATTACCACAATCTTCAACCTTGAAATATACCAAATTCTTCAACACCTCAACAAGAAGATTACCATAATCTTCTTACACCTAACGCCTAGATCACCCAAGTGTGTTCTTACCACAAGAACACTCACAAGGATATCTTGTGTTGAATGATAACCCAAAAATTCAAGATTACAACTCGATAATGAATTATACAATTGAGTGCAAGTGTAATCAAGAATAGCCTAGACCTCAAGGATGTGAAAGTGATAAGCTAGGCAAATTACAACAAGAATAATGACAATAGAAGACCAAGTGTTTGCTTGAGAATATCTTGTTGTGTTGTGTTGTTCTCTCTTATATGTTGTGCTTCAAATCTTCCTCTATTTATAGGAGATGTCTTGTACATGATAGGCTCCTCTTGGGGACATGAATTCTGTAAAAAAATTGCAAGACAATTGAAGAAAAGAGCTATTAGAAATCAACTCCATGATTTAAGGAAATGTTGTCTGCTGTCAAACGGTCAGAAATTTGCTGTCAAAACATAGGGCGACCGGTCGCGCACAAATAGACGTTTGAAGAACACATTCAAAAACAATACAGGGCGACCGGTCAAGGGGTTCTTTGACCGGTCTACCTCTACCTTGACCGGTCCCCCTCAATGCAAATACAAGATGTAAAAGTTCTGTTTCAAAAATCAATCCCAGTCACAAGTTATCGCCCCATAAAGCCGGTCATCATGGGTACCGGTCGCCCTATACGACCGGTCACCCTCACCATTTTCTTCAAACATGAAATTTTTCTGTTTTGCACAACTTTCAGGTACGGGTTGCCCTATAGGGCGACCGGTTGACCTCCAAACAGAGGAGTTGTCCAATTTGTGTCGAAAATGAACTTCAAGAAATACTCCGAAAAAATAGTAAAAATATTTTAGACCGATCGGGAGTATTAGGACAACATTTAGAAACATTGTTTTGGTGTAAAAATACACTAACAAAAAATCATTAAAAGTGTTGTCCAATTTTGTCGAAAATAAAACTTGAAGAAATACTCCGGAAAATATTAAAACCATTTTAAATCATTTAGGAGTATTTGGACAACCTTTAAAACCATTGTTTTGGTATAAAAACAAAATCATCAAAATCATGATAAAACCATTTATCAAACAATCTCCCCCTTTTTGATGATTACAAACCAAAACAATTTTAACGAGGTCGATTTTGAAAACAAAACAATTTTACAGGTTAAAAAATAAACTATCCGTTGTGAACGACAACATTCCACGCAATATAAACACAAGGATGGGAGTAGAGATATTCAAACATATATAGCAAAAGCTCCCCTATCAATATGCACAACAAGAGTAATGTAAAAGCAATCAACCACGAGCTAAAAGCTTAGCTTTTACATATTGATCTTAGGTTCAAGAGCTTATAAGCTCCCCTTGTCAACAAAACATCATTAGACAAGTATATAAGTCCATCATACAACAATTGGACTAAGTATAATGCCAAACTTATGGCTTTAGGAAGCCATAGCTTATAGCTTCTTTTGTTTAGCTTAACTTAGCTTCTATGAGCTAATAAGCTTATAACCTGTTTCTCCCCTTTTGGAATCATCAAAAAGAATGTTAGCACGATAAAAACATCATATAATCATATCAAAGTGCGTAACTAAACCGATGTATCGAGTTATTTGAACATTGAAGCTTATAGACCAATTAGGAGGAAAGAGTCGATCATACGACTTGTAGAAGCTTATAAAAACCCATTTGATTTGCAAAACATGATCTCTATAAATATACAAGGCTTTTGAAATCGAGATAATTATGTAGGTGATGAATTTTTCATTGAGACATTTTATCGAACACTTGGCGGGCGTAAAAAATTGAAGAAGATATATATAGCCCTTATAAATGTAATCAAGCCAAGTTTTTCATCACCAAAAGCAATTTTACAAATATCATCCATCAACAATCAATAAGCTCATCACAAATATATACACATTTCATCAAGAAAATACATATAGGCCAAGTTCTCAACGGTCCAACCCAATTGAGATAAGGAAGTAGAATTCTTACCATTTAATCGGTAAAGGCGAGCAACGATGATGATAATCAAGCCTAAATACATCCAAGGTATGAAATGTATGCAATAAAACACATTTGAAGTGAAATGTGTGTGCAAATGACAAAGGGGTCGAAATAAAGTGGAAAAACCTTAAACTCGCCAAAATACAAGAAGCAGAGACGGTTTTAACCAAATTTAAGTTGTGTGGCGGCCGGTCGGGCATAGGGCGACCGGTCAAGCTAGTGGGCGGCCGGTCGGCCCTCGCCCGGCACCACCATTGGTTCTGTTCGCTTTTGAAATTCGAATTTGATCCAAAAATCCGATTTTTCGCCCCTAAGTTTTGAAAACGTGCAAAATGCAAATGTTGACCTCATTCAATATACATTATGTCATAATCAAGCTCGAAATGAGGTAAAATACTCGGCGGTGGGCGATTAAAAAGTCCGCGAGTTATCCTTGAGACGGAATTAAACGCATCTCAAGTTTTTTGTTAAACATGCAATCCCCCAAAAAAATATCGAATCTCAAGATGTTTAGTTCGATTATGACGAACCATATTTTGAAAAATAAAATTTACACCGGACTTGTTATCCCGAAAAATAGTAACATTTTAAAACTTTGGATGAACAAGTCATAAGAAGAGGTGTCTTACAAATATTTGAAAATTTCTTTTAACGGCAGTTTAATGAGATTCATTGGGATTGTTTTAAGTCGAGCATATAGACATAAGACATATAAAATGTCGAGTCTAAGAAGTAATAAACGAAGATGAACATACCTCGAATTTGTTTGTCAATCAACATGCCTACTTCAACCTTTTGTCAATTTTCGCATTTGTAGCCATATAGGTTGAAATAGTTCTTTCTTCTTCAATGTCTCGCTTCTTCTTTTGCGTGTGGAATATAATCACCTTCTTGGCATTGTTGTACTTGAATTCCAATGATCAAATTTGAGCTCCCCTCATCATAATCATCTTAGGTTCTCCTTGCATTTACTTAGAGAAATATCTTGCACAAATATTCATTAGTAGCACCAAAAATATTATCAAAATAAATTTGCACAAGTAAACAATCTTGCCATTTTTCAAAAAACAAGGAGTGTAGTATCAACTTTACCTCTTGTAAAATCATTTTGCAAAAATAGCTAAGTCTATCAAACCATATATGGGGTACTAGTATCAACCGTACAAGGCCTTTTATAAAAATCATTTGGCCAAAAAAAAATTTAAACTCTGATAGACTTTTATTTGAATAAAACCATTTAGAAAATTGGATTTAACATCCATTTGGTAAAGCTTGAAATTTTCTCAAAACAAGAATGGGCAAGTAAAGTGCAAATAACTTCTAAATGTGCTATGAGTGCAAATGTTTCATCAAAATCAATATCTTATTCTTGTCAATACCTTTGAACTACTAACCTTACCTTGTTCATTATCCTTGTTCCAAAATACCAAAAATTTCTGAAAAATCTCAACAAAGAATCTTGCACAAGAGCATAGTAATATTGAATGATAGAGACACTATAACAAGTAACACATACTATGCTTAAGGAAAATCATCAAGAATATAATTCATAACTTAGTGAATCAATTGTTTTATCAAAACAAAATATAATCCTTTACGAATCTTGGATAAAACAAGTTATGTCAAATCATGTCTTAAAACACCCTCTTAATGGCACTTGTATAAAATAAACACATAGACATATGGCACAACATGTATCGAGTCTATGAGATGAATAACAATAATGAGCGTACCTCGACAGTTCATGTTTCTCTTGATATATTACGAGTAGATAACCAATGAAAGAGATAAGTAAATCCTACACAATTTTTAAACCAAATATTGCACAAACATAATAGTACATGTGTAGGCTAAGCAATAAGAAATATTACAACAAAAATGCTTATGCTATAGAAATCCATACGATATGATAACTCATTAGTCTAAGAAGGTCCACAAGAGTTTAAAATCAACATGTAAGGTCTCATTTTTCAAGGATTTTAAAAACACAAAAATATATATAGAAGACCTTAAAAAAAATTTGAAAACTTATTTTTCAATTAAGGCACAAATAAAAACATGCATACTAAATTAAAATGCATATATAAGTAGGAAGATACGGTTTACCAATTTTGCCATTTCCATGGGTTGTGCTGTTCCCATTATTGATGATATCTTCCCTTTTGAAAATCTTCATGTTGATGATGGTTTCTCCAATTGCTCCATTTCCAAGCATTGTGGCCTTCCCATTTTTGAAAGTGTCTTTCTCTTGAAAAATCATCTTGGTGATGATGTCTTTGCCATTTCCAAGGATTTTGTTCATCCCATTTTTGATTATTTCCTCTTCTTGGAAAATGACTTTGTTGAAAATATTTTCTCCTTTGATCAAATGAAATGGTCATTTGATGTTTTCTTGGCGGTATGAATTTTCTTCAATTATTATTTCGCCGGGTACCTAATATAACATTGTTTTGTGGTACCCTCAAGTGCTTGGGTCCTTTGGGATTAGTCTTGAGACTTTTAGGTCTCCAAAGATAATTAGATCTATTTCTAGCCCGACAAGTATTTACCGTATGACCCTTTTTACCGCAATAAAAGCAAGTAATATTACTAACATGCATAGGAACTCGATTATTTTTCATATGCTTGACAATATTAGGCTCATGATGAAGTTCACTATTCAAATTATCACAACCATTATCACTCACAACATTGGGCAATTTATTGGTACTCAAGTTGGATTTTGATAAATCATTTTTCATGCAATTCATATTCTCAACAAGAGTACTATTTTGTTTTTCAAGGTTTCTAACCTTGTCAAGTGTGGTGGTGTGAGCACATGATAGTGATTCATTGGAAGTAAATAAACTATCCTTTTCATTTTTCAAAACATTGAATTCTTTTTTCAAATTTTTGTACTTAACTAGTAAATTTTGGAATTCATTTTGAAGATCATCAAAATCATTTTGCAAATCACTATAATAATTTTGAATGACAATATCATAGGAAGTAGAGGGTTTAAGACATACCTCGTTTTCTTCTTCGATGCCCATAAAACATTGTTCGACTACTTCATAGTTTGAAGTTGTAAAAGGCTTGTTCCTTAGATATGACTTTGTATCCCTTTGAGAAGTAGATGCTTTTGTTTGACTCCTTTCATTTTCATATACTCCATAGATGGCTTCTAATTTTTGCCATACTTCATGTGCCGATCGAATTCCTACAATATGTTCATATTCCAAATTAGTGAGTGAACAATACAATATATTTAGAGCTTTACCATTTAAGGAGATGATTTTCTTTTCTTCATCATTGAGCTCCTTGAGAGCTTTGGAGGTGTATGGTGTGTCTATCATCGGAATGTATTCTCCATTGATGACGATGTTCCAAATATCGAACCCGCAACCTTGTAAGTAACATTCCATTCTTTCTTTCCAAAATGTAAAATTTTTGGAATCAAATCATGGTGGCTTGGTGGTGGAGGTGTCGGAATGATGAGCTTCGTTCGTAGCCCACGATCGTTCTTCTTCACTCACGATAGGAAACGAGCTTGCCAAAGAGTTTGGCTCTGATACCACTTGTAAGTCCAAGCGGCTACGATAATCTAGAGGGGAGGTGAATAGATTATCTCCATCTTTTCGATTTTTCCCTTTTTTTCAAACCGAAAGCTCAAAGACAATAATTAAGGTGTGGAATGTAAACAACACACGTCGATTTATAGAGGTTCAACCCACCTAGGGCCTAATCCTCTACCACCCCAGTATATCCGGGATGGATTTCAAAAAGAAAAAAGATTTTATTAATTACCAAAATTAATACAACACCAACTTACAACAACACCTTGAAGAGCACCACACTCTTCTTCAACACCACCTTTGAGATTACCACAATCTCTCTTGAAGATTACCACAATCTTCAACGGCACCTTGTGAAGATTACCACAATCTTCAACCTTGAAATATACCAAATTCTTCAACACCTCAACAAGAAGATTACCACAATCTTCTTACACCTAACGCCTAGATCACCCAAGTGTGTTCTTACCACAAGAACACTCACAAGGATATCTTGTGTTGAATGATAACCCAAAAATTCAAGATTACAACTCGATAATGAATTATACAATTGAGTGCAAGTGTAATCAAGAATAGCCTAGACCTCAAGGATGTGAAAGTGATAAGCTAGGCAAATTACAACAAGAATAATGACAATAGAAGACCAAGTGTTTGCTTGAGAATATCTTGTTGTGTTGTGTTGTTCTCTCTTATATGTTGTACTTCAAATCTTCCTCTATTTATAGGAGATGTCTTGTACATGATAGGCTCCTCTTGGGGACTTGAATTCTGTAAAAAAATTGCAAGACAATTGAAGAAAAGAGCTATTAGAAATCAACTCCATGATTTAAGGAAATGTTGTCTCATTGTCAAACGGTCGAAATTTGTCATTGTCAAAACATAGAGCGGCACTCGTCGCGACAAATAGACGTTTGAAGAACACATTCAAAAACAATACAGGGCGACCGGTCAAGGGGTTCTTCGACCGGTCTACCTCTACCTTGACCGGTCCCCCTCAATGTAAATACAAGATGTAAAAGTTCTGTTTCAAAAATCAATCCCAGGTACCGATCGCCCTATAGGCCGACCGGTCATGGGTACCGGTCGCCCTATACGGTGACCGGTCACCCTCACCATTTTCTTCAAACATGAAGTTTTTCTGTTTTGCACAACTTTCAGGTACGGGTTGCCCTATAGGGCGACCGGTTGACCTCCAAACAGAGGAGTTGTCCAATTTGTGTCGAAAATGAACTTCAAGAAATACTCCGAAAAAATAGTAAAAATATTTTAGACCGATCGGGAGTATTAGGATAATATTTAGAAACATTGTTTTGGTGTAAAAATACACTAACAAAAAATCATTAAAAGTGTTGTCCAATTTTGTCGAAAATAAAACTTGAAGAAATACTACGGAAAATATTAAAACCATTTTAAATCATTTAGGAGTATTTGGACAACCTTTAAAACCATTGTTTTGGTATAAAAACAAAATCATCAAAATCATGATAAAACCATTTATCAAACAATATCCCCATTTTTGATGATTACAAACCAAAACAATTTTAACGAGGTCGATTTTGAAAACAAAACAATTTTACCGGTTAAAAAGAGCTATCCGTTGTGAGCGACAACATTCTACGCAATATAAACACAAGGATGGGAGTAGAGATATTCAAACATATATAGCAAAAGCTCCCCTATCAATATGAACAACAAGAATAATGTAAAAACAATCAACCACAAGCTAAAAGCTTAGCTTTTACATATTGATCTTAGGTTCAAGAGCTTATAAGCTCCCCCTGTCAACAAAACATCATTAGACAAGTATATAAGTCCATCATACAACAATTGGACTAAGTATAATGCACAACTTATGGCTTTAGGAAGCCATAGCTTATAGCTTCTTTTGTTTAGCTTAACTTAGCTACTATGAGCTAATAAGCTTATAACATGTTTCTCCCCCTTTGGAATCATCAAAAAGAATGTTAGCACGATAAAAACATCATATAATCATATCAAAGTGCGTAACTAAACCGATGTATCGAGCTATTTGAACATTGAAGCTTATAGACCAATTAGGAGGAAATAGTCGATCATACGACTTGTAGAAGCTTATGAAAACCCATTTGATTTGCAAAACATGATCTCTATAAATATACAAGGCTTTTGAAATCGAGAGAATCATGTAGGTGATGAATTTTTCATTGAGACATTTTATCGAACACTTGGCGGGCGTAAAAAATTGAAGAAGATATATATAGCCCTTGTAAATGTAATCAAGCCAAGCTTTTCATCACCAAAAGCAATTTTACAAATATCATCCATCAACAATCAATAAGCTCATCACAAATATATACACATTTCATCAAGAAAATACATATAGGCCAAGTTCTCAAGGGTGCAACCCAATTGAGATAAGGAAGTAGAATTCTTACCATTTAATCAGTAAAGACGAGCAATGATGATGATAATCGAGCCTAAATACATCCAAGATATGAAATGTATGCAATAAAATACATTTGAAGTGAAATGTGTGTGCAAATGACAAAGGGGTCGAAATAAAGTGGAAAAACCTTAAACCGCAAAATACAAGAACAGAGAGACTGCGGTTTTAACCAAATTTAAGGCGTGGGCGACCGGTCGGGGCATGGGCGACCAAGTCGAGCTAGTGGGCGACCGGTCGGCCCCTCCCCTGGCAGCCCACTGGTTCTGTTCTGTTTTGAAATTCCGAATTTGATCCAAAAATCTGATTTTTCGCCCCTAAGTTTTGAAAACGTGCAAAATGCAAACGTAGACCTCATTCAACACCACCTTTGAGATTACCACAATCTCACTTGAAGATCACCACAATCTCCAACGGCACCTTGTGAAGATTACCACATTCTTCAACCTTGAAGAACACAAAATTCTTCAATCATCTCAAGAGCACCACACTCTTGAATAAGAAGATCACCACAATCTTCTTGCATCTATCACCTAGATCATCCAAGTGTGTTCTTACCACAAGAACACTCACAAGGATATCTTGTGTTGAATGATAATCCAAAAATTCAAGATTACAACTCGATAATGAATGATACAAATTTGAGTGCAAGTGTAATCAAGAAATAAACCCAGACCTCAAGATGTGAAAGTGAAAGTACTTAGGCTAATACAACAAGATATGAAATTGTTTGCTTGTATGCTCTTTGCTTGTATGTTGTGTTGTATCTTGTTACTTGAATGAAGCCTCTATTTATAGGAGAGGTCTTGGCTTAATTTCCAGACATAGGCTCCTCCTTGGGGAGTGATTTTCTGCAAAAGAAACCATTTAAATCAAGATTATAGCTGTTAGAAATCAATCCCACAAATTAGGGAAAAGCTGTCTGAAAATGCAACGGATAGTTTGTTGATACAAGAGGGGTGCGACCGGTCGCGTAGAGATAAGTTTGAAATGGGTTCTCTGCGAATTTTACACAGGGGGACCGGTCGACGGGGGGTCCCACCAGTCGCCCCTATGTCTGACCGGTTGGAGGTGTCAAAAACTCAAAACAGAGAAGTTTGTTTCCAAAACTCCATTCCAGGCACCGGTCGCCCATGGGGTCGACTGGTTGCCCTCCCCCTTTTCCCTCCCGTCCCGTTTTCTGTTTCAAAACTCAACTCAGGTACAGGTTGCCCTATAGGGCGACCGGTCGAGCCTGAAACATAAGTGTTGTCCAATATTTTATTGAAAATAAACTTCAAGAAATACTCCGAAAAATAGTAAAAATATTTTAAATCGATCGGAAGTATTTGGACAACATTCAGGGACATTGTTTTGGTATAAAAACTCATTTGAACAAAATCATCAAAATCATGATAAAAATATTTATCTAACAATATTTAGTTTTGATAAACATGTCCTCACAGAGCGAGTTGAAAACTCACCCATAGTTATTATATCTTTTCAGGTCGAGGAGTCGATTGAATATTGAAGGTGGTGGACTCAAAGTCGGAGAATTTTATTTTAAAATTGAATTTTTTGGAAAATCTTAGGGGTTGTATGGTTTCCAACTCATTGGAAATTTTCCGACTTTTTACTATTTGATATATGTATATTATGTTTGTTTTACTCAGTCTCATTAGAAATATTCCATTGCAACTTTTCATTTACAATCTCAACTCTATATTCTAAATTCTCACACTTATATACCCAATTTTCAGCTTATACTCTACATCAGTGGGTCCCACTACACCATTACATACCAATTTTAATCGTATATTATGTAAGTAGTGTAAGTCCAAGCGGCTACGATAATCTAGAGGGGTGGTGCATAGATTATCTCCATTTTCCCGATTACGCCCTCTTTTTCGAATCAAACAAGCCAAGACAATAGTAAAGATGCGGGAAGTAAACAACACGCGTCGATTTATAGAGGTTCAACCCACCTAGGGCCTAAACCTTTACCACCCCAATATATCCGGGATGGATTTCAAAAAGAAAAAAAAAAGATTTTATTAATTACCAAAATTAATACAACACCTTACAACATCACCTTAAAGAGCACCACACTCTTCTACAACACCATCTTTGGGATTACCACAATCTCTCTTGAAGATTACCACAATCTCCAACGGCACCTTGTGAAGATTACCACAATATTCAACCTTGAAGAACACCAAATTCTTCAACTCTTCAAAGAGCACCACACTCTTCAATAAGAAGATCACCACAATCTTCTTGCACTTATCACCCAGATCATCCAAGTGTGTTCCTACCACAAGAACACTCACAAGGATATCTTGTGTTGAATGATAACCCAAAAAATTCAAGATTACAACTCGATAATGAATGATACAAATTTGAGTGCAAGTGTAATCAAGAAATAAGCATAGACCTCAAGAATGAAGGTGATAAGCTAGGCAAATTACAATAAGAATAATAACAATGAAGAACAAATGTGTTTGCTTGAATGTATCTTGTTGTGTTGTAGTCTACTCTCTTATTGTGTTGCTTCAAATCTTCCTCTATTTATAGGAGATGATTGATCATTGATAGACTCCTCTTGGGAACTGATTTCTACAAAAAAATTGCAATTAAAATCAAGATTATAGCTGCTAGAAATCCGTCCCACAAATTAAGGAAAATCTGTCTGTTGCACAACGGTTAGAATTTTGTTGTCAAACCATAGGGCGACCGGTCGCGCACAAATAGACATTTGAATATAAGAACACATATTTACACAGGGCGACCGGTCGACGGGGGGTCCGACCAGTCGACGTGCACCTGGACCGGTTGGCCTTGTCCAAAAATCAATATAGAGAAGTTTGCAAAATTTCCCAAGCTTGACACGGCCGTAGATAGCCGACCGGCGACGTCACCGGTCAGCTTCTATAGGTGACCGGTCACCTCACTATTTTCAAAGAAACATGAAGTTCTCTGTTTTGCACAACTTTCAGGTACGGGTTGCCCTATAGGGCGACCGGTTGACCTCAAAATAAAATGTTGTCTAATTTTATATCGAAAATAAACTTCAAGAAATACTCCGAAAAATAGTAAAAATATTTTAGACCGATCGAGAGTATTTAAACAACTTTTACTCTTTTAGAAATATTGTTTTGGTGTAAAAACACATTAACACAAAATCATCAAAAGTGTTGTCCAATATTTGTCGAAAATAAACTTGAAGAAATATTCCGGAAAATTAGTAGAAACAATTTAAATCATTTAGGAGTATTTGGACAACACTTAAAAATATTGTTTTGATATAAAAACAAAATCATAAAAAAAATCATGATAAAACCATTTATCAAACAAGTAGGACCCACTACTACCACTCACATCCTCATAACTTATCATTTTCAAATTAAATATTCAGTGTGGGCCCCACCACTATTAATTTCATATAATTATTACTTTTCTACTAATATCACTCACACGGGTCCCAAAACTCATATATCATATATATAAATCATCATCTTATCACAATTTCCAATAAATAAATTCAAAACAACATTCTAAATCTAACATATTTTCAATTTTTCACCATATGAATTCTACATCAATATTTTTATAATCAAAACATATTTTCGCTTTTGCACAATTTTCAAAAAAAAAGTTGAGAATTTATCTCAATGAGATGGAAAATGACTTTTCTCTTTAGAATGAAAACCATACAACCCCTTAGTTTCTTAGTTGTGTTGAATTACTGTTGATAGTTAGTATTTCATTTTTTATAAGATGAAAGTTGTGTTTGGAATTAAAGTACCATTATTATTTGGATGAAATTTTAATTATGTCTTATAAAATGTATTCTTCTATCAAATTACTTGAATTAGAAAATACTTTTGTTTATTTGGGATGCAAAAATTTAATTATAGGCTATGTTTTTTTCCCGTTTTTTCCAAACGTGTTCTTTTGCTAAGTTATTTGCGCTGTTAGAAAATTTGGGTCGTTAGTATAAATGCATTCATGACATCTTGAAAGTCACCGATTGTGTTTCCTTCCATTTTATTTCACTAGTAAGAAACACGTGCGTCGCACGTGATCCACATGACTTTACTAAAATAAGCTTATTATTTAATAATTTTGTTTATTAATATTAAAATATTTAAAAGTGAAATTAATATTAATTAAATTTAAATATTACACATTTAATATATATTTTGCTTTACTTTAATTATAGATCGATATGAATTGTTAAATAATCATTTAAAGGAACTCAATCCCACAAAAATTTTATAATTAGTATAACAACGAAATAAGTTTTATATTAGCTTACAATCACATTAATCGGTCTTTTATTTCATTGTTATGGCTATAAAAGTTTTTCTCTTACATGATTTGAATTCTTTTAGCATTGGATGCATTTTACATAATCAGACAAATAATTTAGCTTATAAATCATAAGCTAATGATTAGTAAATCACATGCAAGTTATCGCATTAATAAAAAAATAATTAATTAAATATTATACCAAAATCCATCATAATATCATAATTTTATTTGTTATTGTTATTCAATTAAAATAAAATAAAATAAAGGTTAGTCAAATTTTTATACTTTATTTGCTTACTACTTTTATTCTATCTCAGTTGTTCAATTAAAGAAATGAAAATTACAATATAATATATATGTAAAACAAATCATATTATTGTAATTCTAGTAACAAAGTCAATATTTTATCATTAATACTTAAACTAAAGTTTGTAGCCTTCCTATTTCTAGTGTTTTAAAAATAATAAACATTAACCTAATATATAAAAAATTAATCCATTATTTTCATCGAGAGTCAGATATTAAATAAAACTATGAAAAAGTGATAAGTCGAAATCAGAGTTTTGAAACTCTATTCAATTGCACACAATATATCTTTATTTAATAAATAATAAAACCAAAGATAGTCTTATGAAAGAAAATATAAGTTAAACAATTTTCACGTGTCAATCTTCAAAATTAATATAATACTAATTAACTTCAATGTTTGAATTTCTTTTTACATTCGCTTATGTTTTTAAAAGTTATACATAATAAACTAAAAACTAATATAGTTTTGTATATTTCATAAAGTTTTGGAAAGATACGTTATACTATTAGAGTTTGTACTTGCAATTGAATTGGGCTATTTTGGTTATATTAATATTTACATAGTTGTAAATTTTGTGAGCCGTATAGTTATGGAAATTGTAATTATTCTTAATATATTGAAACTAATCTATATTTGTTTGAAGAGCCTGTAAATTTAAAATTGATCTCGTTTAATCTCATTTACAAAATTATATTATTTGTTGTAAAATATAATTATCAATCCATTTTTAGTGCCTATATTGAGAAAATGGTATACAATACTTTAATCTTTATTTGAAATTTTGATTGAATTTTTGATCAATTAAGAAAATATAGTTGCCAAAAATTTAGATATCAAGTGTTAACCCCCTCCCTAACTATTCTCTTCCGCCTCCTTATGTCCAGAATAATTCATATTACTTGCCACTAAATATGGTCACTTCACTCCAATTTATTATTATATATAGTTTAACACAATAAATTTGATACATAAATATTATTTTAAATATTTTGATTATTATATTGGTACCTAAATTGGCATGTAATTTAAGAAATGTTAATATTTGACATAAATATCAAACTATTTCATATTAAATAAATTTAGTTTATTTATTTATTTTTTTACAATTTCATATACATACAGTGACTTTCCATTTCTGATTCTTGTTTTCAAGTTTTTCATAATATTTGATTTTGTAAAAATTAGAATAACTTTGTACCCAATTTTATAATAATTGTCTTTGTGCTTGAATATTTATAAGTCATAAAGATGTGGTTTTAAAATGAACTGAGATTTTATCGAAAATATCAAATTATACATATTATATGAAAGCCATTTAAGTTTTCTTTAGGATTCCCAGCTATGACCCACATATTTTTTTTAACTATTTACTTTTATTCTTTCAAATCTTTATAATATGTTTCATTTGATTTAATCATAAACTATCTATGTATGTGAGATGAACCCCCAAAATTATTTAGATCAATCTCAACTCATTAATGTCAAATATAACCATTTATTTTTGAATATTTTTTATTCTTAGTTTTCACTCTTATTTGTTGTAATTATTTAATTTACTTAGTTTTTATGAATGTTATGTTAGTATTTGAACTAATATATAATTTGTAACATATAGTTACTTTCTCACTAGTCAAATTGTTACATATTAAATGAGTTTAATTTATTTTTTCTTTTGCATTGCATATATGATCTTTTAGACTAATCCTATTTTGACTCATGTTTCACTCTTTAACACCATTGTATTAAAATTTAATTATTCTGGTATACGTTTTTATTATAAATATGTATCATATTGATATTTTAAACTTATAATTTTTAAGGGTGTAATTTTCAAACGACATTCAAGTTTTATCACAAATGTCAATTTAATATATATGGATTTTTTTAAAATTAAGTTTGCCTTCTTTGTTTTTTTAACTTATACATACAACTTTCAACACTCTTTTGCATTTTTCTTAAAATTTATAGGATATAAAATAATTAAAAGATTGAAATCATAATATATATAGAAACTAAAACCTATAATGTTATATATAGAAAATTAATTAAAAGTCATATTAACACATATAGTTAAAATTTAAAAGGTAATATTTTTGTCGCGACAAACTTGTTTTGGTTCTTGTTCGTCTTTTTTTTCCATGTTAATCTTATTCCTTTTATTTTATACTTTTTATATTATGGCTAATTAAAATAAAATATACATGAAATTGCAATAAAAATAAAATATGAAACTCTCTTGTTTTCAATATTATTTCTTTAACAACCATCAATAAATTAATTTTTAAATTGCATATTACTAATTGAGGAAGAATTTCTCGACCATAAAGGAATTATATATTTTTTCTATTTTTTATTTAGCATCAAAACCAACTAAAATATTTTTTATTTATTCTTTTCTTATCGTGTATATTTGATTTGATCTTGTTCTTATAAATTATAATAGACATATTTAATTATTGAGAAAATTTAAAAAAATATAAGAAATATACAATTTTGCATTATACTAAAAGTTAAATAGTTAATTTTTTTTTCTATAACGACTTGTGTATATATTTAGAACATATAGTTGAAGATTTTAAAACCTAATTCAAATTTGAGATTGATTTTATGAGAAATTTAAAGTATTCTTAGTGTTATGATTAAAAAAAAAAATATTTTCAGATTCTGAAATCTTTTTTTGGCTATAATGAACATCTCTCATATAATTAAACAAAAAAGATTAAATAAATAACAAAACTATAGAAAAACATAACTTCTTAATTTTTACATAGTATTGAACTTTATAATGTTAAAATTTTCTCATGTGAAGTCCTTATATATGCTTATGACATATGATTAGAAAGCTCTCGAAATCAAGTTTAATATAAAGCTAATATTATTTGAAAATTCAAAATATTTTAAGAGTTATAGCTGAAAGAATAAATACTTTTAAAATGTAGAATATAAAAGGCCACATTGTCTTATAATTGAACAAATAAAAGCTAAATAAATATCAAATACTTAGTTGTCCTAAAATTTTACTATGTCTAAAGAATATTTTTGTCCAATCAAAAATTACAAGAAACATTCACAATTTTAAGATAGTATAGATAGATATAGATAGATATAGATATAAATATAGATAGATAGATATAGAAATAGATATAGATATAGATAGATATATATAGATATAGAGTATAGATATAGATTATAGACATACTAAACTCTAAGCCCTCCAAGCCTATAACAAAACTCATCACCTTTACCTTACCAGTATTTGCTCTGTAGGCTTCTACCTCAGAAACCTACTAACCTAGAGTCCTAAGGAGACCAGAAACGCAGATGAACCATACAACAGAACATCGATCGATTCTGGTCCTAAACCTCATTAGCAGTATATTACTCATAGGCTGGCTGGAAAAGTCTGACATAATTTAACCAATGAGAAAAAGAATAAAGTTTGTTTCTAGTTAACAAGCCTCTTAAAAATTGTTTTGTTATCAACTATTATATTAAGTTGTATGTGCAAGAAAATCATTCCACAGTGATATTCATGGAAATTGCTACAAATGACAAAACAGTAAATAACGTTTTTTTTTTCTTTTTTTGTGTGGTATACAACAGGAGGAAACAAAGTCGAATAAATATCATTCCTCTATTTCGTACATGTAAAAATCTGACGAGGAGGAAGAGAAAAGTTCCTCATCTATAACCTATCTAAAAGTCCAGAATGCATGACTCATATGAACAAATATGTAAGTTGGTGTGTGTCTACTGAGACCTCATTTAATCAGCACGCATGCACCTCACTGTTAGCTACTTAACTCAAGCTTTTGCAAACCCAATTCTGCGGCAGTAAGTCGAAGCAACACCTGTACAAGCTCTCTAACCCTCGAGTCCCTGTCAAAAAGAGGTCATGAGATCTTACAGAAAATACTATGTAGCGTTTGCAGACAAACAAATGAACTAACAAATTATCGCCACCAAAACAAGAATCAAATGACTTCCTTTCCGGACAGTTGCAATCCTTTTTAAGCTCAGCATGAATCTATTAAAATTCCCATATCTATACACCATTTGTCTCAGCTTTTCTCTTGCGTGCGAACACAGACAGGGAAAATGAACTGGCAAAACATGCACACGCCCCACCCATTACATTTCTCCAGTTTATTGTACTGACACAATTATATCAAACATAATATTAGATCATTCTTCTGATTATCTTTAATCTTAAATCTTCGCCACATGATTGATTACATTTATGTTCTGGCTCCACTTTTTAGCTTGCAAGATTTCTTCACAAAAACCAGGAGAAAAACACTAGCACATACAAGTTCGTTGCTCAACATTATATTTACCTGCAGAAGGCATAACATGCAATAATAGGCCTAAATTACGAAATGGTTGCTACTTCTCATTAGGGACTGTTAAGGAAACTGTTGTGTTCCCAAAATAATGGTCTTTTGATTGCATTCTTACCAAAATGCCCTTCACTAGAGAAACAAGTATGTATAAAGAACTATTTTCCAGCTCAAGTCCCATATCCTCCAATTATCTCATCAGCATGACAGGTTCATCTTCCATTTTTCTCTACCGAGGATGTCCTCAATGGTAAGCCAAGAGACAGAAGTAATTTTGAGTACTTCACACTATATCACCTCTCTCTCAAGGCTACCTTAACCAACTCATAAATTTTGATTTATTACACATTCTTCTTATGTCATTGCAAATCCACCTTTAACATTCTCAACTGCACTTAGTTAATGCCGACAGTCATATGGCAATGCTAGTCTCACAACTACAATGGAATCACGATGAAGTTGTTGATCAACATCTCTTCGCTGAATTGAACAAACTTTATTTCTTTGGGCAACACATCTCTAATATCCCCAGATAAAAAAATACGCCAACTCTCTTTTATTTTGTGAACCACACACACTGGAACTTTTTTCTTTTTTTTTTTTGAATTCGAAAGAGCGGGGTCTTACTTATTCAGGGGGAATGTAACCTGGTAAACTCTCCTGGATCAATAGCATTGGATCGGGAATGTGGCCATTTCACTATAGCCCATTGATCTACAGTGGATAAAGACTCTTCGACTAAGACATTGCCTTTCTATTTCATTTGTTGACTGTTCACATTTCACTGGCCAGGTTCGAGGGTACTGGTGGTTTCCCCCCTACCCACAGAGCACCTCTTATCTTATCTACCCTTTTTTCAATCAAAAAACCTCTTGTATCAAAGAAAGCATCATTTGAAAATGAATAAGGTAAAGGAGAAAACCTATGGGACCCCTGACCTCCTCATAAAGGAGGGAAGCGATACCACCAGCCCAAATGGCAGGCGGCAAAAAGAATATGTCAATTCTAAGTATCACATTGTGTTGGTGTCATAGCCTCCACTCTTACCTCTTGCCAAGTGCTTCTACAATGACCAATGTCACTAGGCATGTATTCTATTGTACACTGTCTTACTCTGAATCTTTTGTCTAAAGATACTATCATTCTCATCAATCAGCACAACATCATCCACATAACATGTCACAGGACTTGATTCTGGATGGAGATATATGAAGCTAGCGTCAGTAATAATGTCATTCACATGCTTTTGGGGACTACAATGAGGTGTTATACATAACTGCACATTTGGAGTTGATTCCAACCCTGCGCAGCAATTCACATCCTAAACGACGCCCGTCCTTATTCCCATGATAGCAATAGATGGCCAATAGAGTTGATTGCTGAATAGTGTTGGTGGGCTCTTGGTTTTGGTGTTGGTCAGTTGATATGATGTTAAGTTTGGGTGCAACAATTGAATGCTAATACGAAGTGAAATTTATTTTTCAGCTCCATGGAATAGTAATACTAGAACGGAGAAGAGAAGGTTGGTCCCAGGGTAAATCCAGAATACACCAGATCATAAGACCATACTAACAGAGCAAGTAACCAAAACGTGGAAAGCTTGAATAAGTGATTCTTGTGAGGTGGTGCATGGTTCTCTCAAGCAGCGAAAAATAAATGCTAGTAAAAACCTATATGAATCATTCTGGAAAATATCAGTATGTATAAAACACACAAATATCAATCTTCCTCAAATCACAACTTCATCAGAAAAGCAAAAGGCATTAAACGTCTAACAGCAGCAGCAATCGGGTTTGATGATGGGCTTGGGTAGAACTTATCTTCAAAAGCTAGCTCAAGGGGAGAGGGTGCCCAACCCACATTTATACACAATAACAGCCCAGTAAATTGGCGATGTGGGACACAAACACAAACTCTAACACCCGCCCTAACGCCGAGCGTGCCAATACAAATGGGCCGGGTCCAATTCCCAACATCGCCTCCAAACCAAACCTAGGTGCTCTGATACCATGTAAAGAATAAGACTCTGAATTTCTGTATTTTATTACTGAAGGAATTGTACAATAATATACACACAATACAATCACCCTAAACTAGGAAGGTAAGGTTTACAAAATCAAATCTCCTATATTTAAGCTATAAGGAAGTAAATATATTCATATATATATATATATATATATATATATATATATAACAAGGTTAAATAAAAACAAAATGTCCAACTGACAAATAACTAGTCATTTGGTTTAGTATTTTGTTAGCTTCAGCAAAGGTAAAAATATCCATAGAAAGTGCTCGGAAAGAAAATGTTATCATGTAGGGGAAGCTGCACAAATACAACACAAAACCATAAACGAATCACTTTCTTACCTTGATAGAACAAGTTCACAAAAAGAGGGAAATAGAACCAGCAAATGAGAACGTCTTCTCAGATTCTCCTTAGAAATACCCTCCTTTAAGTGAGGATGCAACGGAAGAGACGATGCTGTTTCGGGATGAATTACAAGTTGGGCAAGCTCTTGGAGTACAAATATAACTTCTTCCACCCTTGCTGGAGGCAAGGAACGTTCACCTGTTTAGGGAATGCAGTGATTCAAGCAACATACAAAATGGAGCAGAAAGAAATGGAAAGAGAAAGAAGTCCTTCAATCACAAACCCAAGTCATTCTCATCCGTCAAGAATTTTCTCAATATGAAGTCACATCTGGACATCAGTGTCATGATCGAGATTTTGCTAACTTCAGATCTAGGCAAACTCCAATCACTTATTTCAGAGCTGCAAGTAAGATCTTTAGGTGAGATATTGAACCCAAAAATCATCATCGATCTATATAGTAGTCTAATGATAAATATAGATTTCAAAGTACCTGCTCAAGGAAAATAGCTTCTGCAAGCATGTCAGAGAGAATCTGCTGCAGTGAGAAGGCATAAGCTCGACAGTTTCAAGAGGCAAACAACAAGTACGTGATGCGCAACGATCGAGGGTGGAAATCAATCGTTGTAGAATCTGTGAATGCAGCATCTTGTTAATTGAAATAGCAATTTCCTAGAAAATAGTGCATACACTTTACATAATTGAGATATACTTTACCGGAAGCAACAAAAAAATATGGATTCGTTTCATGGATGATAAATAAGTGCAATATCAAGTGGTGACATAGAAGGAGAAAAGAAATGGAAAACTGCAGATGCTAATGTAAATATATGAGGAAATTAATTAATTAGCATGTTTTGGCCCTTAAAAGACGGCTTCCGGACAGCATATTTGCCTCCCATGCCATAAACCACCCCTAAACTGAGAGATAATATTGAAGCGGACAACTACAGGGGATCCCATTTGCCGACCACACATAGAATATGTGTGAGAGAGTGCAATATCAGTGAACATTCTGTAACCAGATATGTCCAATACTCCGATTTTAATTTTGCTTTCTTGGTTCTATTCACATGTGCATTCCTATGAAAGGAACATGAGATCCATCAAAAGTTATTAAAAACTAACTTTGGATATATGTCCTAACAACTTTGGTGACGCTTGAAGCGCAGTAAGAAAGCACATTAGCAACTGTCAGGTAGTTGAAACTTACATCGAGAGGGACATCAGTATCTGATCTGAGAATCTTGTCTCCCAGAATGTCTAAGATGTTCATCTCAAGAGACTCATCGGTCTGACGAGCTGCTGCTGAGAGTGCATTGGAAGATAGGGCACGGCCACAGTGTCCCACTAAAAATAATTCATACACATCAGCCACTTCCTTCCAGACATGTATTCTTGATGATCTGGTAATAGGTAGATCTGTTCCAAATGCTGGTTTCAGTTTTTTAACATCATCAATCAGAATCCGGTGAAAGCCGTGGACAGCTAATCTCCAAAGTGAACCATCAGGATCATCCCTTCTTGTTGTCATACACCTACAAAGACCAACCAAAGAAAAAGTCCAATAGTAGAGCAAATCAGAATGAACATCTGCAATAGAATAAACATCTTCCATCAATGACCATTGCACCATATCCGCAAAAAGCCTGACTCCCATGGAATGTACCAAAACATAGGAATTTATTCAGAAGAGAAAACTCAAATGAAGTTCATGTGCCACATAATATTACAGACTACAAGGCAGAAAGTTTATTCCTTCTAACAGTTCTGATTAAAGGACCCAGAACTGAATGATGCGATGCTGAGTAGAAGTATGGGATTCATGAAAGGAATTACTCATTATTAAAAACGACTAATCGTAGTCCTCCCCCCAGCTCCCTCCTTCCTCTCTCTCCTTTAGCAAAAACTTGCATACTACATGGTACTCCCCCCCCTCCCCTGTATCAGGTTGTATGTTTTCTATTACTTGCAACATTTACTGCCTCGGTGGAATACATTAGCACTGTCAATTATATCACAAAAATAACAGTAGAGTGGAAACTGGTCGTCACATGCTTGGAAAAGATAAGAGCAAATCAAGAAAGAAGACTAAGGGAGGCTACCGCCAGACTGGAATCTATTATCAATTACCATCTCAAGCAACAATGGCCAACCTCTCAATCTTTGCCATTGATTTTCACTTTCAAAAATTGTTGATTTTAAAATTAAAGACAACACCAGAAAAAAAAAACAATTTCTGCACTATAGAATCATTCATTCAAAACCACTTCAGCAAACTTTAGAAGCATTCCTTCATTATAGGGGTGGCGATGGTTCCGAAACCACCGGTTCCGGTTCTTCCAAAATGAGGAACTGGAACCGGAGCCTTCCGGTTCCGGTACAAAAACTGGAACCAACGTTCCGATTCCAAACCGGAACCGTTTCCTTTACAGTTCTGGTTCCGGTTTAACCTGAACCTTTTTTTTTTTTTTTTTTTTGATAATTTTTTTTTTTTTTTTTTTAAAACGGTTTATCAATTTCAGTTAAAAAAAAGGAAAAAATGAAAAATAGAAAAGGAATTGAACTTGATATTCATAATAATATTACGTTTTGGATTTAATATTAATAATAATAATATTAAGTTGCCTACGCATCCTTTTAAGGTATAGAAGAATCAAAATTGGCGTGGCTCGCTTACAACATTTAGTTTAAGACATGTCTCATGCGGTTGTGAATATAAAACATCATAATAAACATTTAACATTTCTTCTAGCATATTTTTCCCTGAAAAAATAAAAATAGTTGGTTTTAGCCTAGAAACCGGCGGTTTTAACCGCTGGTTCCAACGACGGTTCGAACCGGCGGTTCCACGGTTTTTAAGACCAAGGAACCGTAACCGGAACTGGCCTACACGGTTCCGGTTCCGATTTTGGAACGGGGTTCCGGTCAACGGTTCCCGGAACCGTTGACCACGGTTTCGGTTCCATTTGGCCACCCCTACTTCATTGTTTAAATAAAATAAGTACCAAATTGACTGAAAAATTGCATAACTAGATGGATCTTTATGTTTTTGGAAATGGGAATTGAACTGAACTACTTGAAATACAGCAGCATGCAAACACTTGTGTAGCCAGCTGATACATAATTAATCTAGGCTGGTAGATCTTTAGCCGGAAGAAAAATGCCAAAAATAATAATCAAAGTGGTAAGAGGACATAAACTTTTACAGATTGGTAGGTTCCATTAGTTCATCTACTACAAAATCCACAAGCTTATATTCAGGGGAAGTAGGAACCTGTAGGGATAGGAGAAGCAGACCAGATAACGGGGGATTATGTTAAATTATCTGATACCTCCATTTGGAAAATGTTCTTAAGGATCTGAAATCTTCCTTCTTTTATATGTAACGCTTCAACCAAATCAATCAAACTTTATTTGGCTGCATTCGTTCATAGCAATGAGCAAGAGCGGTCGCCAGGCAAGTTTGGTGAAGTTCAAAGAATTTCAGTCTTTTTTCATCTTATTTTGATCGACTTCATTTCCTTATCACCATTATATGCCAAAGGAAAGTAGGCAGCTGTATTAGCATTAGAAATGGCAAAACCAGCCCAGCCTGATGATAAGGCCAGTCGGGCTGCAATTTCATAGGTCTGAAAGGAACTGGGCATATTTAGCCCGCCCAGTTGGCCCGATGCAATTTACTTGTATTTTTAAAGTATGGGCCAGGCTGGGCTCCATCGAAGAAATTTCAGACCAGACCGGCTGACCTGATTCTTCTCTTTGGCCCGGCGAGCCAGTACCAGCCCAGCCCATGTGACATCTCTAACTATCATATTTCATTAGATCCAAACAAAATCATTAGAGTTTCAGTTTGACCGAACACCAGAACAGAAAAGTTTGGTTTTGGGTGTATCATTGAAATAATAATAGTAAATTCTTTTCCAATATCAGCTCGCATTGTACATGAGACTAACAGATACAAAAGAAATGACCAAAACTTGTAAGCAGGGTTGATGGTTGATGTTACTAATTGGAGACTGTATCATGGAGGAACAAGCAAGCATGTGAGAAAGGGAACTCTATACCAATCATGGAGAAGCTGAAAAATTAACCCGGTCATGTATGCACTGTAAATAACAAATGGCTAGAATGCGAATAATAGGGGGCATGCATCCCTTCTCCTAAGTCAGTTGGTTCCACTAGTGCACATTTCAATCACTTTCATTGAAACTATAACTGTCAAGTTCAAGCAAGTGTTGGGACAGGTGAACAAAATGCAAATCATCTCATAGATGGTAAAGACATGGCAAAGTTCTCATAATTTTTTTTTTAAAAGGAATGTCACTGCACCAATTACATCACATTGATGTACACACAAGATCAAATCCAGCAGTTTCTTCATCAACTTTATCCACACTTAAATTTTGATTTCTTTTACTTTCAGAAACATTTCAATCTAACCAAGAAGAATCAAAATCCTGATTAAAATTCTTACAAACATCCAAGATACGAACCTTTATTGACAGAATTATTGGAAACTTGGGTATTTATCGCTTAAAATGAATCCTCACCTTCCCAGACTTCGAATTACATTTGGGAAAACGTTATATTTTTCGGTAACTGGAGCCTGCAAAAACAGATCAACTAGAACCGGTACAAGCTTCTCCGCAAATAAAGTATATGTGTTGTTCAGGATAAACCCTTCTCCTTTCTCTTGTGCCGTTGAAGAAGTCGCATGAGGCATATTAGCTATGACGTACAAATTGTATCAGATTTTAAACAATTTGACTAGATAATGATAGCAGGTCTTACCAGGAATATGATTACTCTTGCCAACTGGTTTGAGACAATCTTCATTGTCATCTAACAAGGGATCAGCTGTTGGAAGATAATGCATTAATTTCATGAGGAGCAAAATCCACATTGGACTAAGGTGCGCTGCCGGACGTAATAATGGTAAGATTTCGAGTATAGTCCGTTGTACAGGTGGTACATGACCCTATAGGACGAAACATATGTTATTTCATGGAACATTATAAGAAATTATGAGTTCTAGGCTTTAAAATGCTCCCCAGTGTTCTCAAATATTTTCATGTTCAGCACTCATTTGATCAAATTAACCAAGTTATATAACTTCACTATGTACATGCTTCATGAAATTGAGATTTGATCTTCCGGAAGAAGTCACAGATAGCAACATCTAAAAGGAATTCCCAAAGAAATGTCCAAAAACGACAAGAAATGCTTGTGATAGAATGGTAAATCAAGAGGTTAATTTTTGGAATTCGTGAAAATTAGAGTTTAGGGAGGGATAAGCAGCATGGAAAGATTATATTTACATAATCAGCTTCAAAATTATTGGTGGTCTTGGCTTCTCTAATTGTTGAATCTACGACCATTATCAACTGTTTATACATGTCATTATTGAACATCCCTTGAGCTTGAGAGTATAGTTCTCCTGCCAAAAATCAGGAGCATTGCAAAACATAAAATATTAGTACCACGGAAAAGATCACCCACTATTTTAGGGGAATTGACATGTAATATAACAATTGGAGATACAATATCAATCCTAGATGTTAAAGAAAATATGAACCAGATGAGAAATGATATAGTACCGAGACCAAGTAAAATCTCCTGCTTCACCTTGTCTGAGACATGATCACCACTGTTCGGTGATTTTTGAAGAACAGACTCATAAATATCAAGTACGGACCTAATGTAAGTTATAGGAAGATTTCCCTGCTTGAAAAGCATATAAAAGGAGATTAAAAGTGACCATATTTAAAAGTGTAGAAGCAATAAATTGCCCAACATAAGGCAGCACGGAGGTTATCTGCACAATCTAAGCAATAAAATGGCAGCACAAACAACAATGGATTAGGTGTTATTACCTTTGGTGAATGAGAAACTACGGTGGACTGTAAGCAATTTATTGCTGCAAGAGCAACTTCTTTACTACCGTTTAAAATGCTATTCTTGATGAAGACAAGCAAAGACTCCCATCCTGAAATGCAAAAGAAATACACTGTTGAATTCTAAACAATAAAGTTACAAAAAATGAAAAAAGAAACAAATTAATACGCACCAGACTGAAAGTCTTTTAAACTTCTAAGAAATGGGAAAAAGGATCGTAAAATGCGGGTAATTCCACCCAGCATCAGTGCAAGTGTCTCATCCCATTGCTTTTGAGCTGTATTTCGACTGCCAATTCATTCATCCATCAAGACAATGGATGGTATATAAAGTCATTTAAAAGATAAATGAACATTCTTGGATTTAGCAAGCAGAAACCGTAATACCTGTGATGTATAAGCATATGAACTGCTTTTCCTTTGCGAGTTCCAAGTTCTTTACCCTGCCATTCATCTTTTGACGATGTTGCAGTCTAGAAGCAGGAATCTTTCTCAGTCAAGAAACAAGAACAAAGAGAACAGGAAATTCTTATACTTTCAAGAGACTTTGAGCTAAAGAGCTTACCAAGTGAGATGCATGATCCAACATAGGAAAAACATAGTTCCAAAGGCAATCTTCCCACATGCTTTTCGAAAGCTTCTGCCCATGACTTCCAAGAGTTTGGAATAGCATTCTAATCGCTGAGTTCCTAACCTAAAGATAGAATTTTAGTCGCAGCTGAAAAACATAACCATCTAGTAGTCATAGGAGCAATCACATGTTATTTCTTGCCATGGGCATAAGGTAAAAAACAAATATAGATGAAGCAATCTACTCGTAAAGCTATTGCTGCCGGTCGAATGATATATCAACCAACAATAATGTAGGAAAGCTTTCACTAAGAATTGACATACACAAGTAGGCAACAAATGATCAAGTCAGAGGAAGATCCGAAATAGTCACAAACAAACCTTTCAGTTATATAATTTTTAATTAAAAATAAATGCATCTAATTATCAGGGATTGTCAAATGCTAGAGAAACTCATTGAAGTAATACACCACCCTGCACTATACTACCACAAGAGAGCTGGTCCCTCAATCTCAACTATAACTATACGTTCAGCAGATCTCACAAGCCTACATAAATACAAACAATTAGGATGACATGAAGCGTAGATGTTTTTTCATCTGATATAAGGATGTGCTGCCGAAAGAAAAATGATGACAATGTTAGAGGCAAGAAACATGTCCCAGCATTAAGAATTCATGTTATCTATAGTTGAGTAAGTAAACAAAATCCAAGCAATGAAAGAAAGCATATCAATCGGGGAAAGTTTACTTTTGATTTGTGGAAGATGGGTTCCTATTGTCTCTGTAAAAGGGTTGGAAATTTAAGGTTACTGCATTATTTGGCTTCTACCAAATATCTGAATTACCTCTGGTCTCTCATCAGCTCCCAGCTTATGAAGTAAAGAGAAAACAGAAAAAAGCAACTTGTCACGCTCAACAGCATTTGAAAAGTATGTGATATCAGTAACTTTCTCAAGAGAGTCAGGAGCTGGCTCTTCCTTCTTATCATAATTTCTTGGATCTGAAACCCAAAACAAACCACCTTATTTCCTGAAAAATTATGATATACAACTAAGATACTCCAACTCCTAATAGATCATGAACCTGTTCCAAATTCTTCCTCAGTCCAATGCATAAGCCCTTTCACGATGAAGTCAGTAGCAGTCCATAGCAGACCTATAGCTGTCAGACTTATATTCAACTCAGTCTTCTGAGCACTGTATGCCCCAGCTACATCAATACATCTGCAAAACAATATTGAATTAGGCATGTGTAAAACAAATACAGAGGTGATATTAAGTAACCAAGAAGTATGGTGAAGGAGGAGCATTTATTTAAAAAGCTCTTCTAAAGTTCAAATAGATCATATTTATCTGCTCCTAGGATGAGGAAAATGGATTTACATTACAGCATCAAAATTGTCTCAAGTTTCATCAAGTGCTTCTCAAATGCAGACAATGTAACAAAGGTTGTGATGAGAGTAGGACGACGATTGTATATAAGGGAAGGTTTTTGTAATTACAACTTGATAAACTAGGTTTTGGGATAAAAAACACTCCTCTCCAGGGGGCTCAGGAAAGTTGTTCAATTAATTAGGTTAAAAAAATACAATGTATGGAGACTTATTTCTTATCAAAAAAACAATCTCTTACTATGATGAAAAGCGAGATTTTGAGGATTAGAAGTCCTCATAAGACCAACTCCAACCCACTTCAAATCCCACACCAAAACACCAAATATCTAAAAAACTCCCTCTAACCCAACACTAAACATTACTTCAAATTTGGTGTAACACTCTTCCTTTACACCAAATTTGGTGTAATACAAATATTCCCTCTTTGCCCTCCAATTTCTTCTACTTCAAACTTTTAATTCCTATTGTATCCTATATTTGATATATAATTCATTTGTAACATGGTTTTAGTTATTTAAATTTTGTATATAGTTATTATTTTAGATGAACAATTATAATAACTAACAATAGTTAATATTTATCAATTAATTATTATAAACTAAACTTAAAATTTTCTATAAGCTACAATAATTAATAAACAAAATTACAATTTAACTAAAAAAGCATCAAAGTCTATCATAAAATATTTGTTTTGTCTATCATAAAATACGTGTGTGATGAATATACTAATTTTGAGAATTAGTAATGTATTAATCTTCTTTTGTCTTTAAACATTTGTTTTAGGTTTGTCGTTTTTATTGTCTAGTATGCAATTTAGTATTTTGATTTATTGTGATATTAGTTGTAATATTGATTTTGAAATATAATTAATTAATGTAATATTAGTTAAATATAAGTTTTATTTAGTTACATTAATATTTTATATATTAGTTAAATATAAGTTTTATTTAGTTACATTAATAGTAATAAAATATAAGTAAAAGAAGTAAATGCATAAACAAATAAATTTGTTATTCCAAAATGAAAAGAAAATATTAAAATACTCATTTGGTGTAAGATTTAGTGTAGTGGGTTGGAGATGGTTTTTGAAAAATTACACAAAACACCAAATTTGGTGTCATGGGTTGGAGATGCTCTAAGCACTAGAATGTTTCCCAAAAATTGATGCCAATCCCTATGGGGCCCCAAAAGTAGACCCTAAAAAATCCTAATGCCTCTCACCACATAGGGAAGTTGAGTGATTTTTAGTAAACAGGTAGTAACCCTGCAAAACATTTGCATCCCTTTCAACCTAAATACAACAAACCCGCAGCTGAAGCAACTTAACGTGATTGGACATCACGTTTTGGACATTATGGACGGAAAGAAATAAAAGAATTTTTGAAGAAAAAGAGGAATCTCTAGAGGAGATGTAGTACAAAATAAAAATTTCGGGTCGCTTGGTGGCTTCAAACCATAAGGACTTTAAGGCTTTTTTTGTATCTGATATTGCTAGAGATTGGAGTTGTGTCCTTTACTCTCAAGTTTTTTCCCATTTGGGACTTCTCGTCCCTCTGTAATTGTTTCTCTTTCTTTCATAACAAAATCTTTTGTTTCTTATCGGAAAAAAATTTATTTCCACAACAATTTATTAGGGTGTGATTGCTTGGACATTCATTTCCAAAAGTAGTTTTTGCTAGGAATAGTAACAAATTTATTTTGGTAAAAGAATGAGTTTAGAGAATGTAACTAGATATTAGGTAAAAGTGTAATAATTATAGTTGATAAGATGTGCTTGGATGTGAGACTTTTTGTGGAATGAAAACTAATGTGACACTTCTTTGCTAATTCTTATTGTTTGTAATCTCTAAGAAATATTGTTCTTACTTTAGTTTAGTATTGCATTATTATCAAGTACTCACATATATGTACAACTAAATTCATTTAAGTTTCCTATTCAGAAGAATCACTGTGATCTTTGGGGGCCAGCCCCTATTGCTTCAAATCAAGGCTTTCAGTATTATGAAATTTTCGTTAATGATTTTAGCAGATTTACATGACTATATTTTTCAAGTGAAAGTGATTTTCTTAATTGTTTCATCAAGTTTCAGAACCTTGTGGAAAACCAATTTGACATGTTTATATGTATGTACGCAAAACGAAAGTTCGTATTTACGTAAGCATTTTAAAGTCATCTTGTGCATGTAAAATATAAATTATTCCATAATATTTATATTAGATTTTTTTTATATTCTTATATGCATTCATAATTCAAAAAATGTTACGCCAATTACGGAAATTTATATTCCACTGCTAAAACTTTTTTGGGGATAATATATAATTATATAATATCCCTCAGGTTTGGGGTAGTTACAAAAAAAACCAGAGAAGTTTCAAAGTTACAGAAACCTGATTCCGTTTTACATTTTGCCCCAACCATTAGTTGACCTGACGGAATTTGCCGATGGCATCAAATATTTCACAATTACATCCCTCAAACTTTTCTAAATATTACAAATAACACCAACTTTTTTTTTTTACATTTTACAATTACATCCCTCAACTTTTTTATTTAAATATTAAAAAAGCCAAACAAAAAGTTGGGGCTAGCTATTTGTAATATTTCTAAAAATTGATGGATGTAATCATAAAATATTTGATGACGTCGTAAAATTTTATCGGGGTTTGAAGAGTTGTAGCATAAAAAATGTTGATTTTCAAATGGGAACTTAGTAAAGATCAACTAACTTGTAAAAGCCATTAGGGTAAAATGTAAGATGAAATCAAACATCAATGGTGTTCCTGTAATTTAAAAACTTCTCTGTTTTTTTTTTTGTAATCACCCCAAACCTCAGGGTTTTTTTCCGTAATTATCCCTCTTTTTGAAACAATACATAATATACACATACAAAATCCTAATATCAAATTTTAACTTACATAAATTAAAAATAACAATGCATATTTTCTCTCTTAACTGAAAAATAGAGAATTAATATATATTACAGCACTAACTATTCTTAAATTTATATCAATAATCAATATTTTTTTAACTATATAATTTTGTTTATTTATAAACATAGAAAGCATATATAATAACCACAGCTTTCTACTCTAGTTTAATGATAAATTTTCACTGTACAAAAAATAAAAATAAAAAATTCTACATATCTCTATTATATTAATTTATTTTTTATTTTAATAACTCAAATTTAATTATAATATTTTTGCCCATTTCCAATCTAGTTTTCAATTTCCTAATTTACTTTTTTTTTCCTCTTCCATCCACCCACCACCGCCACCGAGAGTCTTTGATTTCAACATCCAAAGTATATAATGGTTGACAACAACTCTGGCCTATAGCCCGAGGACACTTTTATCAAGGTTTGAAGAGTTGTAGCATGAAAAATGTTGATTTTCAAATGGGAACTTAGTAAGGCTGAAGCTGGAAATCTTGTAAAAGCCATCAAAGGCAAAGCTAAAGGAAAACTGTCTTTATCTCGAAATTTGTAATAAATAACCGACTAATAGGCAAAAGCTTCAAGTGACCTGAATAGTATATAACCAGTCTCATATACACAATCTTAAAGAATAACTGAATTTTTGATTCATCATCATTTAACGGATTGGCTTCCTGCAGTCTGAAAGCTTCATCAATTCTTCTCGCATGTTTTTATAAGATTGCAAGTATAATTATAGCCTTGAATGAATAACTGTCAAGCAAATGAAATCAGAAATCTCAATAACAGAGGAAGAAAAGCACTTACTCGTGGAGGCAATGAGAAGGTATAGTAGGCAGCCCATCATTCATTATCACACGAAGGCTCTACGCAGACAGAAGTTCATTAGTTTAAATCAAGACACGAATCAGGAATATAGCTTCAGCATCAAGATTTAACATCAAAAGTTAGAACTAAAAGAAACAAACTAAGCTCTAAAGAGAACGTGGTACATATAAAAACACATCATCATCACAAATGGATGGTCCACAAGAAGTAAGCATCACAAAATCTGCTATTCATCATGTCATGGTTCAATGTTATCCAATGATAGCGGCAAATACTAATCCAACCCAAGAAAATCAGATGATATCTATGCTTGTTCGAGTTACATGCATATGAAATCAGATTGCTAAACCAATTATCGATATGATCAGTCTTCTTATGGTATCATTGAGGCAATACCGGCACTCATCAATGGAAAACGAGAAACAAAATAGTTTGATTCATAAGAAGTGTATTGCTTTTTACTAGAAGGTGGTCTGTTCACTCGATTGTTGTGCTTATAAGCAAAATAAAAGCATATCCATAGTTATCCAATGCTCAAAAGAGGGAAAAATCCTGATACGTCCAGCTTTAGTTGAGGAATGATCCGATGCTTTCCTTCATTTACCAGTTACATAGCTATAAAATGCATCCTTTAAATCATTTTCTTTTACTAAAATTATTCAATACTACCCAATAGGAGAGAAAAAAGGGCTTCACATCAACCAAATTTGTATCCTATAGTGCCATGAATTTCCATGACCAACTATAGAGTTCCTTCAAACTCGTTCAGTACTTTCACTTTTATCTTTGATGTCTCTTTCTCCAGTACTACATTAGAGCATAATATCGGACATATGTGGTGACAAGGAGTTGATATACAAAAGTCATCTTCATGGAGAACAATTTAAGCGAAGTTATATTCGACAAAAGTTTTGGTTTTGTACAAATTAGTAATATGTGCCAATTATATTTTTCATTATTTTACTAATTTGTTCAGAATTCGTTTGAGAATTGTCATATATAAATCGTTGTTTTTGTATCACCAAATATTATGCAGATACAACATGCCCGACAGGGAACAATACCTACCGATATCTTGCAGATATTTCGACTTTGGACCATGCATCAAACATTAATAAGTTCAAAATGGATTCCAATAGCAACATAAAGACATTTTCCAAGTCGCAAGTCTATTACTGGAAGTATCATATTAGCTGGAGATTTTATGTGCCAAAAGTATCACATTTTCCATATAAAATTCTTATTAGTTGTTACCAAACTGACCCAATATATACAAGTGCACGAAAAATTTTAAAAAGGAAAAGGTGTGATAAAAAATAGCATCAATTCTATGATATTTGCTTCTCTCACCTGGAATCCAAGTGCAATGAGATCCTTCTCTGATGCATGAGCAACAGACCTGGAAATAGGATTGAACATTCTAGTAATTAGTTTAAATCATCAGAGAATGACATCAGTAACAAAAAGCAAAAAGAGCACCTTAACATTTCAAGAATATTTGACCAACTGTAGCGCAATTTCTCCCCATGCCTCTGACAAGTCGATCAATCAGACCAAGAAATGCATAGTGAACCATGAGGGAGGGGAAACATTATCATACGGATGACTGGCAATTACCTCTAAAACATGCAGAAGTATCTTCACAGATCCAACACGAACATCAAAACTTTGGGATAAAGAATAAAGATCATTTAATGGCGAGATGACAGCACATTCCAGTGATCTCAACTTTGATTGGTCAATTGGCTTCCAGAGAATTTCAATGACATTATACGTTAAGTACATAGAGCAAATAAGGAAAAAAAAAAGAAGGAAAAGAGTTATAGAGAGAATACAGAAAAAAGAGAGAAATTCTCACATCACGTGATTCATCAACTGAGTTTGATGAAGCATTCTCCTGAAACTGATCAGAACCTAAGACAGCACATATGGATTTATCTAATGCATCAAGGGCCATAGATTGTAGTTGTGGATTGGAACTATCAGCAAGCTGCAATCATGTTGCAGTTGTCACGAAGGATGCAGTGCACATTTGACCAAAAGACAAATAATAAGATTACCTCAAGGAAATGACCAACAACTTCATCCCATAATGGTTCCACCCCTGTCAAAAAGTACAGAATATACAATAATTCAGGAGGCCAACTACACATAATGCATCCAAATTGTAAGATTATCAACAAGCTCTACTCTAATGAGGGTTGACAAGGTGCCAAGCATATGCTACAAAAAATTTCAAGTTCAGTCCAAATTTAAGCTCAAGCACAAGTATTCGCCAATTCAGATTCATGAGCTCTATATTAAGATTTTGAGCAGAATATTCCCTTTCGTACTTCATTGCTTAAATTTCAAAGTAAGCAAGAAAAAATATTTTGTTAAATATTTATATAACTAGCTCACAACAATGTTATGAGCATTACATCAATCAGCTAAAGCTAGAAGATTAAGCTGATCCTTGTTATTGTTGCATCTCACAAGGTGGATCAGACTGCTTGCACACCTAATTCACTCTGATAGTTTTGGTGCGTAAAAGCAAACGCGATTTTTTTCATGATGGAAATAAAAACAATACGAATTAACTATACAAAATATGATACAAGTTCCGGTCACTAATTGTGTTACCACATCAGTTATAGTTTTCCTGGACACATTGCTAGTTGCCTTAGAATATCACTAGTTATTAACCAATTCACATAATCTCCACGGATATAAATACAGAACTCCAATGAATATAAGTACCAGAGAAAAGTATCACATATTTATACTCATTCAAGACCAGAGTTGTTTAATAACATTGAAGACACTTTTTTAGGTCTATCCAGTAAGATTTCTGCGAACATTTGGAAGATAGCTTTTATTTAACATTTTGTTTGTGGCTTTTTGTCTCTTCTTACAAATATATACAATATGTGGATGTAGAAAACACCCTCATCATGACCTATTTACTCAACATGCTTTTAGAAAGGAGGAGTGGAAGAAAGGTAAAAGATCACTAGAGAAAGGCACCTAGACATGAAGATCTCAATTAACTTCCAAGCCTTCAAGATTAGAAGGCAAACCAAATTTCACCATTGTATTTTGCGCAGAGAGTATTTCTATACCCCGAATGTTGGAATGTACAAAAGATAATTCAACCATTACTACTAGGTAAATAGCATGGAACAAAAGTAATTAGTGAAATAAATATGAATAGCAGTAGTAATTCAACCATCTTTTTGCAAGATTAGTGAAAGAAGAAGTACAACATCTGTGGAAATGTAGCTTAGTTTGTTAGCATTTCTATATAAGATCAATGAAAGATGAGGAAGGAACAACATTATATCCACAAACTGGTTGATGAACATACTGTGAAGATTATTGGTGAGGATAGATAGTATTCTGTCGACGGAAAAACTAATGCTTCCAATTTTTTGATTAGATGCCTGCCCAACATTACTCAAAGTTGCTGCTATACATTGACGTGACAGCTGACGCAGAGCAGAAAGAAGCGATTGAACAGCTGACACATGCATCAATGCCGAGCTCTCGAAAAGCTACATAAGGTGGGGGAGAGGTAAGGGAACCACAGATGTGCACAATCAATATAATGCCACACAGGAAATATATGAGGAATTAGAAGAAATAAAAACTTACCTGGGAATTCAGTGAAGACAGAATATTAAAATCACTATATTGCCCAGATGAGTCTCTAGTTAGCTTTGGGACAGCTGTGGAAACCTCCTACAAAGTTAACAGTCCCAAATTTGGACAATGATCATGCACCAGCAAACAGGAACGCTAAACAAATTGCTTAGACTATGATATATGCAGCATTTGAGTTGCGAGACTATGAAGCTTCATTGGTAAGGCAATTTCAATTACTTCATAAACACTCTTAATAGTTTTGATAAATGCAACAAGTTGATGCAGCTAAAATAATTTTACAGTATTTGAGATAGGACTATTTACATGTCCAAACAATATAATTGAAGATTATAAGCATGAGAAAGCAATAAAATCTCCAAAAGAAAGATGAGAAGAAGGCCAACATATGGCCAGCTCTTATTCAAATTAAATCTTATTTGGCCATTTCTAATTAGCATGATAGGCAATTTACTTAGTTTCCAAATTAGAATAGAAATCCCACAAGGTTTAGGGGGGTCATCCATTGAAGAGTGACATATTCAGAGGCATTTCGAAGCATCAAAAGAAAGCACATTTCTGTAAGAAGTTAAGCATAAAGGAAATCACAAACAAATGTCATCTTGACAATTTTAGCATAATATCGATTGAAAATATCAATAATAGGCTCTTGTTCAAAAAACAAAGGCCTATGATGAAATTGTATTCGTTTATTTGGAATAGGGTTAATTACAAGAAACACCCTTGAAGTTGAGTCTAATTAAAAACAACAGCTCTTTCAAAATTACAATCACCCTTTCACAATTGTTTCTATTTTACAAATTGCACACTTGCGAAGGGGGTATCTGTTAAGCCAATACAAACCACAAAGGGGTACTTATAACTTTGAAAGATAACTAAACTTTTTGAAGTTATGCTAAACATCAATGTAGTTTTCTATTAATGATCCAAAGATCAAAATCACGAAAATGACCAATTTCACCACAACACAAGTTAACATCAAATAGAACAAGGGAATTAGAGCCTCGTAATGTGCCGAAAGGTTTGGATTCGTTAATCAAACCCATGAAGAAAGGTGGAACAAAATTTGTTGTAATGTACCTATTTGTAGCCAGGGTTGAACCATTCAAGACTTAAATAGGAAGCAGAACTTGCTGGTTGAATCATTATAGTGGATTATCAGTAATGAAATTAATTGGCTTCCGAAGACGTAAATCAGTGATAACAAAAGAGAAATAATCAAAACAACAAAATGACAGCAAGGAAATTTAGAACCCACTTAACATTGTACTGCTGTTGAATCTTGACCTCAATATATACAATATAAGTTGCAAATATTACCTGTGTTGTAGCATGTGGAGAATGAATTGCTCGGTCCAGAGCAGATAGAGTTTCCAAAACCTCCAAAATTGCAAAAAACACAAATATTGGAATCTGAAATTTAATAATCTTTTACGTTTGTGAAAAAAAATTAACATACCAAAACCCATGATGGACCCAATACATTATGTAATCTGTGAGCAATGTTGAAGAGAGTCCTCAGAGCCTGTATATGCCAGTATTGACAACATAACAATTACTTGTTTAGCACAGAAGTATGGTTAAGTTTTTTATTTGTTATATTTGATAAGGAGAAGTATAGGACATGAATTTGAAACCACATTGTCCACAACAAATTAAAATTAGAAACGAAACAAACAAAAAGAACCTGCACGTTTTTTGGAGTAAGAACAATGCCTTCCCTCTGGTCAACTAACTGCTCAGCTCGTTTGGAACTTGGAGACAGCAATACACTACACATAAGACATCGATAAACTACTTTTTAAACTGTATATTTTGAAATCATTTTGATGAAGCTGGAGTACATAGAAACAAAACAAAAAAAATATATACATGACATAACATCAAGCACTTTCTTGGATATTTCATAAAGATTGTCGTAATTTAAAAGAATAATGTTCCAATTAATACATTAACACCGTTTCAAAGTTGGTGATGGAAATTGGCATTTGGGAATCAGTGAAGGGTAAACTTGACGTCTATATGAAATGTTGGTAGTGAGTTCATCGAGTGATTTTTCTTAGTTTCATCACCAGGCCGTAAATAATAAAACATTATATGGGGAAACAGTGCGGAATAAAGCACCTAGATTCTGAATAATGTAGAATCACTCAAACCTGACCCAGAGTGACCACAGTGATGGGTGAACATGAGTTCAACAGGAGAAAAAAGTACGCCTTATCAGACAAAGACTCGAAAAATGCGATGAAGTTCGTGTGAATCAACATATAAGCAGCTGGAACCAGATACCACGTTGAGTCAGTTATGCACCCAAAGTAAGAATTTGGCACCCTTGTGGTAAACGAAGTCACAGGAATTGTAGGCAACATAGAAAGAACATAGAATTGTAGGCAACATAGAAAGGACTTGACTTACGGCTTCAGAAAATTCTTCTTCCACTTCTGTGTATAGAACTAGTTTTCTAGGGGTACAATATGCATGGGATGGTTTACAGTTCTAGAACGCTGGTAATATCAAGCTATATAATATTATATCTAGAAAATAAAGGCCTATTACATTTCACAACCAAAAAGCAAAAGCAGTATCCACTAATGCACACTTTCTTTGGAAACCTTAGCTTAATTAACACAAGAAAAAGAAACATAGGTTTTCATTCTCCCTCCCTGAAACAATCTCGTCAGTTGCAGGGTACTAGAACTAGTAGCAAAGACATAATCAAACTCAGAATTAAGACGAAAGTTTCCTTCTTCTAGTTATGTTCAAGAACTTTCAAAAATGCTTTCAAGTTTCAAGATATTGAGGTTAAGCTGCTTCACTGGTGAAATGCTGGAAGGTGGTCTGGCATTAGATTTTATGTTTCTTCCTAAGTATTAGTAGAAATAAATTTAACGGCGCGGGGGGGGGGGGAGAGGAAATTAACTGAAGATATTTCACTGCTTTCTGGTAATTAAAATTGGTAGATAAGTAATCCCCAAGTCCAGGTCTATATCAATGTATTGACAATTAGGAGCATAGTGAATGTATGTGATCCTGGAACATCTCAGCGTAAGTTAATGCAAATTTGTTGCCATGAAAAATGAGGATTAAAATGTGGTGCAAGATGAAAGAACTACAAAGGATAAATCTAGGATGTTACATAAACTCAACAGAATATAGCACATAAATCTAGGATGTTACAGCAACAATATCAAAGTGGTAGACACATTTCTTATCCAGAAATCACAATGCTTTAAACAGGATATCTAGGATTAGAATAAAATACAACCAGCACAAAATTCGTCTAAGTCTCTCAGCAAACATACCTCTTCTTTTCAGCTTCGTTGGGAATATAAATTGTGAACTTGCAAAGGGACGCAAGAAAAGAATTTAAAGGTTCTACAGCGCGAAGAACTCCACATGCCTGTGAAAAATGAGTAACACTCACCATCACATCATATGATATTGCACAAAGTAGTTTAAGTAACGAGGTAACACCTACTGCTCAAAAAACCTTAGCCAGGATATGATTGGAGAATTAATACAGCATATAGAAGGCATTCCTATGTCTCAGAAATGGAAACTTAAAATTAAGAATCTGTATAAAAGATACAGATATTTACAAAAACTACCCCTTAGCTTTAGCCTAGTTATCTCTCAAAATTACAAATATCCCCTTAAAGTGTTACAAACACTCCCTTGAGGTATGTATTTAACTAATAAATATCCCCCTCTTGAGGGTACAATTTGTAAACGAGAAATAAAAGGCCAAGGGAGTATTTGTAATTTTGAAAGATAACTGGGTGTTTTTGTAATTAGGCTAAACTACAGAGGTAGTTTTTGTAATTAAGCCTAAAAGATATACCATCTTATGAAGGATATGATTACCTGGGTAAACGCTTGGTAACCTTTCAATATCTCCAATATAATAGCCTCACCCTGTGACCTATGACAAAGTACACATCAGAAGGCACAAATTCTAACTCGATAGTAATAATGGGACAGTAGAAAATACTTCCGGCATACTTCATCAAAATCAGGGACAAAGCATCTAGTATTGTTAACCACGTCGAATCAACCATCGACATACAAAGTGTTGCAGTTATCCCAGTACATTTGGTGGGTGGATCAGTATCAGATCTGGGGGACTCAAGCTGATTGCACCAAAATAAAATACAACATATCAAGCAACAGGTCAGAAAGACAATTCGCATGAGATACAAGGTATAGGAAGCGGGAGAACTGGATTGTGCATAGGCTTATATCCTACCTCACCATCATCCACTGCCTCATCAGTCAAAGTGGCAACAGCAAAAACAACTCCCAACAGACCCTCAATTGCCAAACTGATAGCATGTGCTTCACTTGCAACCAATACAGTAGCATTCGATGCATCAGTGTCTAAGCTCCACTCGATACCTGACACAATAAAAACTCCACTTATCATCTAAAACTGCCATTCACAATTACGTTAATTGATAACTAAAAACGATCAACCCAGAAAGTGAAGATGAACTAAAAGATAGATAGCATATCTGAAAATCTTAAGAGTAATACCACAGTCATCAGGGAAATATAACTAAAATGAATTACTAGAAGTACCTGACTCTAATTCTCTAAGCAATTCCTAATCAGAAACAGAAATTGAAGTTCATTACATTTTAAATGAAGGATCAATCCCATGCGCTGGCAACATCTACAAGCATGTTAACCAGCTTATTTACTCATCACGCCCAAAAGCTAAAGCAAAAGGCAGAGTTAGCAAGGAGATAGTTTTCTTACACCAGGCAGTGAAAGGAAATTAACCATAAGTTATCCGAAAAAGGTAAAATTGATAACAAATTAGTACTCATGTTGATATCTATTGTCAATCAAATGCCTGTAGCAGCACAAAAAAAACACAAATACCCAATACTCCGGTCACATTATCCGACTACAGATATTATATACTGAGTATCTAATACATATTCCAAGTGATGCTCCAACTGTCCACCCATTTCTGCTACTCTAGCCATCAACTTGTGATCTTCATGATGCAATTCATAGAAATGATAACTACAAAACAAGATGTGATTCACTAAAAATGTAATTTAAAGGAAGAAGCTGTAGTTATCTCGAGAACTCATGGATCAGGTGTAGACATCAATTTAGATGTAATAAAATCAGATAACAAAATTCAATGCTCAAAGTAAAAACACACAAAAGCTTGTGTACTTATTCATTTCAGATTCCTTTCTTCTAAGTGTGCGCATTACGATTCTCTTCTATTTCATGGGTCTAAAAGCATATATTACCTTTGGCTTTACTGCTAAACATTCCAGCAACAGCTGCAAGGCTCTCCTCGCCAGTTTCAAGGTACTATAACATTTAAAAAGATCATCAATATTATTTTGCTATATGATTTCATGGACATTGAAAGGGAACCATGAAAGCAGCATATAAGAGGATAAAAGAAAAGCTCAGAAATAAAAGAATAAAAAGAACAGAAGTCATCTTGGACAGGAGAGCGTTATCCTCCAAAAGGAAGAAGATCTATTTTGGCTGCAAGTAAAAGGAAGAAGATCGATTCCGAATTCTGTTACTTCAGTTGAGGCCTCCAACCCAAACACAATTCCACAGTAAAACTAAATTTAGTAATTGTGCACCAAATTAGCAACTCTCAAGCAGTTCGTTCCATTTGAATTGGATTAGTTTATTTACATAAACGACGAGAATGAAACAGAACTAAAAGAAGAATATTAGTTTCTACTCAATTTGGCCACATATGTCAGGGGAATGATGCTCAAATTTTGTCAGATTAAATTTGGGTTTCCAGGCGATCTAGTTTTTAATTAGGGAAGAAACAACCTCATTTCTTCAAGATTTGGATTGCTAATTACGCTTAACAGAGAGAAAAAATGGGCGTTTGGAATTGATATAAAAAACTACAATCATATGTGGCAAAAGACAAAAAATCAGCACCAAGTTCAGTGTGGAGGGTGGTGGCTGGTGATGCTTGGGCTGTTAGGGGAGAAAATGATGGGTTGTTGCTTTTGATTTCTTCCCTCTTTTTAAGTTTTGTTCTTCTTAAGTATTTTTTACTAAAGTTTGTTTAAGTCATTCAAATGTTCATTTTAGATTTGCATTTGAATTGCTAATAATTACATATTCAAGTGACAAATAACTAAAGCTAATTCAATAAGTCATAATAAAATTAATTTATCTTACTAGAGCATTAATTTTACGAATATTATTAATTAAGTTTCAAAAATGAAAAAATTAATAATGGCTAAAAATGGAAAAACAATGTTTGTAAATGTTGATAACTTAATGTGCGACTGATTCAATTCATGGAAATGATCTGTGATAATATAATTATGTTCCAGTATCTACTGAAAAAGATTTTTACTTCGATGAGATTGTTTTAAAATAAACTATTCAAAGATTATTAGGAAAGTTCATCTTGTAACCAAATATTTGCATTATCACAGCTAGGGATGCAAGATGAGTCAAGCCAGCTCGTGAGCCGTCACGAGCTCGCTTGCTAGATGTCAATTCAAGAACAAGAATTACATGAGTCGAGCTTGATTTAACATATTGATGTCTAGCAGCCTTTTTCTATTTTAAAAATATTAACAGCACTTTTATACTTATAATATATAGATAAATACTAATACACGAATACTCTTAAAACTCATTTTATAATTTGCTTTTCATCATTCCAAGTTCATCCAGAATTTCTTTATTTCCCTTCGCACAAAACCTAGCCCTCAAATTCCACATTGAATTTGTATTTTGGTTTGCAGTAGTAGATTCCTGTCTATGAATGTATTCTGCTAGGTCTTTGACAGAGTCAAGGGTGGATGCAACCAAAAGGAACAGAAATATCTCAAGAACGTAAAGGAGAAATCAGAAGCAAATCAATAACCAAAGTCAATACGGGAATCTCCAGTCCCAGTTTACAGCCGCTGTCCAATCTTTTCTTTTTTGCAAAAGTGTCCTACCAAAATTGTCCATTCACGTCGGCAACATCCAACTAAGTCGCTTCATCCCCCTCACGTTCCACTTAATCAACATCCGTGACACCCAATCACCACCTCGCCAAACTTCCCGATTATACGACAAAACTATACGACCTTTATAAAAAAGAACGCCATTGATTAACAAATACAGGCCTCGAGTCCCATTGCCGGCTTCTTAATCTCGGATAATTCTGCACCATTTACTGTAAGTGCGCACCTCCTTATGCAACTTCTGCCAAGGAAAATAGCGGACAACTTGTTGTCATCCTCCGATCGACTAGATAAGGCATCTGCCATGGATTTATCAGCTTTGAGTGTATGATAACAGTGTTGAGATATTGTAAAATAAAGACTTAGTGGTAGCATAGTGGCAACTTAGTGCCTTAATATAGGTAGTAGTGTTTTTCTTCTTTTCCTTAAATCCTGAATTATGTTGGGATACTCTTGCCTATATATTGTATATCTTCAAGTTTGAATAATACGTAAAAACATATTCAGTTTTTCCTCTCTTCATGGTATCAAAGAGCAAGGTACGACACCTTGGTTTTTTTTTTTTCTTCCCTCCAGCTTTTTCTGACCAAACCCTAGCCCAAGCTCTTTTTTTTTCCTCCCTGTCTTACCTCTGTCCCGCACTGTTCACTGCAGCCGGAGCCTTTTCCGGCGACACGCGCCAGTCCATCACCTTCGCCAGGTTCCGACCGGCCGGACTTCCCAGCCCCGGATTCCATCTCACGCGCGCCCACGCGCCCTCCACGCGCGGCGCGTGCCTCTCACGTGCCACCACCGTTCGCCGTCGCACCACCGCTGCCCGGAGCGCCACCTCACCGCCTCTCTGTCTGTACCACTTTCATTTAGTGGGTCTTTCATTTTAGGCTTCTTACAGCCATTTTTCTTCTTTCTGGCCTTCATTGGTTGTTCCTACCAACAATTCTCCCACTGTCCAGTTGCCTATTCTTGTTACAATGACTGACACTTCTTCAAAAAAGGGTTTGGTCTCGTTTGCCTTTCAAGGTTCCCCTACCATTACAATTGAAAAATTGAATGGTAAGAACTATTTGAATTGGTACTCTTCTGTTGAGTTATGGTTTTTGGGTCAGAATCTTTCGGACCATCTTACTAAAAAATCTTCCGACATTGATGCTAAATTGAAAACTGATTGGGAACAAGCTGATTATCAATTAGTTTCTTTGTTATGGAACTCTATTGAGCCAAAACTTATGGCCCATTTTCGTCCGTATAGAACTTGCTATGATATCTGGACAAAGGCTAAAAATCTTTATGCTAATGATATTCAGCGACTTAATGAATATGTTCGTAGTCTAGCTACTCTTCAGATGAGTGACCAAGATTTGTCCGAATATTTAATTCGGGCTCAATCTACTATTGATGAGCTCAAATTAATGCTTGTCAGTACAGATCTTCAACAAATGTTGACCAAACTTGATAACATGTTCATGGCATTTATTCTTCATGGTCTTCCGAAGGAGTATGGTTCTGTTCGTGATCAGGCTCTAACAAATGCTACTGTTCCTACGGTGGAAGAACTTATTAATCGCCTTATCCGAGTTTCTTTTTCCGGACATAGTACACAACCCACCCCTGAATCCACCGCTTTTATTTCTCATCCGATTGACCGTGGCGGTGGAGGTCGGGGCCGTGGCCGCGGTCGAGGTCGTGGTCGAGGGGGCCGAGGAAATCTTTATTGTACTCATTGTGGACGAGATAATCATACTCAGGATAGGTGTTATAGTTTACATGGTTTCCCCACCAAACCTGCAAATATTGCGCAATCCTCACCTACTTCTGATTCTGAAATTACTCTCTCTCCTAATGACTATAAAGAGTATCTACAGTTGAAGGCGCCCAAGCAAGCCACTTCCTCAGCTACTATTGCCCAAAATGGTAATTCTACGGTTTGTCTTTCTCAATCTCCATCTCTGGGATGGGTTTTGGATTCAGTGCTTAGATCACGTGACTGGTAATTCCTCAATTTTCTCTGAAATATCACAAACGACATTTCCACATTATATTACTGTTGCAGATGGATCTAAAATTCAAGCCACTGGAATAGGACGGATCTCACCTACTTCTTCAATATCTTTAAGTTTCTGTCTTATTGGTCCCCAATTGTCCCTTTAATTTAATTTCCATCAGCAAATTAACTCGCTCTTTAAATTGTGCCATAATCTTCACTGCTGATTCTTTTTCAATTCAGGATCGTGTACGGGGAAGACGATTGGAGCAGGATCTGAATCTCGAGGCCGCTACTACCTTCAATCCACCAACTCTACTATATGTGCTGCTACTGAATCTCCCGGATCTTTTCAATCGTCGTCTTGCCACCCGAGTCTACCAAAATTACAAACAATGGTATCTAGTCTTTCGCATTTGAAGTCTTTAAATTGTGAGTCTTGTCAATTAGGGAAACATGTCCGCGTCTCTTTTCCTAATTGTATTAATAATAGAGTTGTCTCCCTTTGATGTTGTTCACTCTGATGTTTGGGGTCCCAATCGTATTCCGTCTGTCTTAGGCTATCGATATTATGTCACCTTTATTGATGATTTCTCTAGATGTACTTGGATATTTCTAATGAAAGATCGTTAATTGTTCGCTATTTTTCAAACATTTTCTTCAGAAATTATGAATCAATTTGGAAAAACCATTCGTGTGTTGCGCAGTGATAATGCAAAAGAATATTTCTCTGATCGATTTAATTCATTTATCCACTCTAGAGGTATTATACATCAATCCAGTTGTCCTCATACACCTCAACAAAATGGTGTAGCAGAACGGAAACATAGACATATTGTTGATATCGCTCGCACTCTTTTGATATATGCTAATGCACCTTTAAAGTTTTGGGGTGATGCTGTCCTGACTGCTGCTTATTTGATAAATCGAATGCCATCTTCGTATTAAATGGTCGTCCCTACTCTATTTTGTACCTACAAATTACTACATGATGTTTCCCTTCGTGTCTTTGGTTGTACTTGCTTTGTTCATGATCTCTCTCCAGGTCGCGATAAACTATCTGCTCGGTCTATCAAGTGTATTTTTCTAGGCTACTCCCGTGTTCAAAAGGGTTATCGATGCTACTCTCCTCCTTCAAATCGTTTCTATATTTCAGCAGATGTTACATTCTTTGAAGACATATCATATTTTCCTGCAACACACATTCCTTTAGATGATTTGGATCAGGTTTTACCTATGCCCTATTTTTCCACTGCTATTGAGCCTCCTGTTTCTCCAGAAATGTCCACTGCTCCATCATCTTCGCCACCATCTTCCCCACCTATAAATCGGTACGGCATTACTTATGAACGGCGAGGAGACTCACGTGCTTCAGCTCCTGTTCCAGATATCTCTTCCCCTGCTCCAGATTCACCTAATTCACCTGATTTGCCTGTCGCTCTACGAAAAGGTATACGTTCCACCCGTAACCCGTATCCCATCTATAATTTTCTCTCATACCATCGTTTGTCGCCTACATATTACATATTGTGCTCTTGATATCACTTTTTCTTTTGTTTCTATTCTAAAGCGATTTTAAAGCATTGTCCCATCCTGGATGGACACAAGCAATGATTGATGAAATGACAGCTTTAGAGTCCAACCAGTCTTGGACGCTTGTTCCTCTTCCATTGGGTGCCGCTGGGTTTTTAATGTTAAGGTAGGTCCTAATGGCCAAGTTGATCGCTTAAAAGCTCGCTTAGTGGCAAAGGGATATACACAAGTCTATGGTCAAGATTACAGTGATACTTTTTCTCCCGTCGCAAAAATATCCTCCGCTCGTTTATTTTTGGCCATGGCTGCAATGAAACGTTGCCCAATCTTTCAGTTAGATATCAAGAATGCATTTTTGCATGGTGACTTAGAGGAGGAGATTTACATGGAGCAACCTCCCGGGTTTGTTGCTCAGGGGGAGTGTGGATTAGTATGCAAATTACAGAAATCTTTGTATGGCCTAAAACAATCACCTCGGGCATGGTTTGGACGATTCAGCAGAGTTCTTCAACAATTTGGGATGATTCGTTGCGAAGGAGATCATTCTGTCTTCTTTAGATGCTCCTCATCAAATATATTTATCTATCTTGTGGTTTATGTTGATGACATTGTAATCACTGGCGATGATTGTGAAGGTATCAAGGCACTAAAACATCATCTATTTCAGAATTTTCAGACTAAAGACTTAGGTCCTCTTCGTTACTTTCTTGGGATTGAAGTAGCCCAATCAAAGTCAGGGGTTGCTATCTCTCAAAGAAAATATGCTCTTGATATTTTGAAAGAAACGGGTCTTACAGATTGTAAACCAGTTGCTACTCCTATGGATCCTAATGTAAAGCTCATTCCTAATCAGGGGGAACCTTATTCTGATCCAAGAAGATATCGAAGGCTTGTTGGGAAACTGAATTATCTCACCATGACCAGACCTGATATATCTTTCCCAGTAAGTATAGTAAGTCATTTTCTCAACTCTCCTTGTGATAGTCATTGGAATGCCGTTATTCGTATTGTAAAATACATTAAAGGGTCACCTGGCAAAGGACTTATTTTCACTGATAAGGGGCACACTAATATCATTGGGTATTCAGATGCTGATTGGGCAGGAGATGAGAATGATCGAAGATCTACTTCTGGTTACTATATATTCATAGGAGGGAACCTGATTTCATGGAAGAGCAAGAAACAGACCGTTGTTGCTCGATCAAGTCAGAAGCTTGAATATCGAGCTATGGCTCATGCAACATGTGAACTCTTGTGGCTAAAACACTTACTGCAAGAATTACACTTCTGTGACATTGGCCCTATGAAGCTCGTGTGTGATAATCAGTCAGCTCTACACCTCTCTTCCAAACCAGTTTTTCACGAGAGGACGAAGCATATAGAAGTCGATTGTCATTTCCTTAGAGAAACGATTCTCTCTGGAATCATCAGAACCTCATTTGTCAACTCTAGAGATCAACTCGCTGATATCTTCACTAAATCTTTACGAGGCCCTCGGATAACTTATATATGTGACAAGATGGATGCATATGATGTATATGCTCCACCTTGAGGGGGAGTGTTGAGATATTGTAAAATAAAGACTTAGTGGTAGCATAGTGGCAACTTAGTGCCTTAATATAGGTAGTGGTGTTTTTCTTCTTTTCCTTAAATCCTGTTTATGTTGGGATACTCTTGCCTATATATTGTATATCTTCAAGTTTGAATTATTACACAGAAACATATTCAGTTTTTCCTCTCTTCAAACAGCAAGAGACATCACTATTAGTCAGGCCACAAAAAACGTGGCCCGGCCTGGCTGCGCAACCGATTGCGCATGGGTGGCCAAAGAAGAGGAAGCCGATTCATCGTCGCCGAGTTCCTGATTTTTTCCACGCAAAACCAGGTATTTGTGGAACGTGAGGACGCCGAATCCGCGCTGCCAACGCTAGACAGTCCTTTTTTGCACAACAAAGTCTCTCGTAATTCGTCAATTCGATCCAGTTTTGATAATCTCAAATAGATTTTGGCGATCTCCGCCAGCAACTCCTCAACACCCGATGGATTCCATCCGTCTAACGAGCATGAAGTGGTTCGAATATCGGGAAGAAAAATCCGACAAGTCAATTGATAGTGGTTGGATGCAAAAAGGAATAGAAATATCTCAAGAACGTAAGAAAAATGAACAAATCAATAACCAACAATACGGGAATCTCCCTTCCCAGCGTACATCCGTTGTCCAATCTTTTCCCAAAAGTGTCCTACCAAAATAACAATTCCCTACTTAAATAACAACATAATCCTAAGCATAACCCTATGTGCCTAAAGCCCACTATTCACTTAAATAAACATAAAATCTATTACATCACCGAATTATAATAAAATTGTGGAAATCGGCGGTGTAGTCAGCGGTAAAGGCGCACTCGGGAGAAAGGTCCTATATCGCCCGAGTCGCGAGGCGACAAAAAGCGCTACGCCTAATCGAGCAACCATATTAAAAAATTTAAACATTTTTTTGCATTTTAAACATTTCTTTTGCATTTCCAATTCTACTAAGACTTCCACTATCCCACTTCCACTATCCATATTATTAATTATATATTATATAGTATACATAAGATTATAATATTTTCAAATCACATACATAATCATTCAATACACACCAATTCGACATTTTAAACATTTTTTTTTATAATTTAAGATTCAAATTTCATTTTGACATTTTAAACATTTTTTTGCATTCCACCCATTATCACTTCCATTATCCATATTATATATTTATATACCATTGTCCTAACAAAAAAAAAGTCGGTTTGTATTTAGCCATAGAGAAAAGTAAAGCTCCCTAGAAAAACAAGGAAAATCCCACAGTAAGCGCATAACGCCTCTAACAAAGCGCAAGCGCCGCTTCGCTATTCCGCTTAAATAAACATAAAATCTATCGCACGCCTCGCCTCGTGCTAATTATAATAAAATTGTGCGAAATCGGCGCTCACTTGACTACACCGAAATCAATCTTAACAATCTTGAATCGAATAAAGTGAAGGTCCGCAACCACACAAGTAATGTATGTTCGGATTAACACAAGCAACAAAATTGTTTTTCCTTAAGGAAATAATATCCGGAAATAATATCCGGCACTTGACCAGAGCTTGACTCAGCCTCGATTTAAGATCCGATTGTTTTACATAAGAATTGAGTTCAGTTCAGTTCGAGTCTCTAAAAAGGCTCGCCAAGATCAAGCTCATAAGGTCCAAACTCGAGCTCGAGATCGAGCGTTCAAACTTAATCTAGCTCGACTCATTTGCACCCCTAATCATGGCTACTATAAAATAACTTGTAGCAAACATAATGGTCCACATGTCAAGTAAATTTCCTTACAAAAAAGCAAATATTGAGTATACTCAAACGGATGATGAGAGTCCAAAGAACTCAAATGCATCTATAGAAAATATACATCAAGAAAGAAGTGGATCTCTTACCTGCACGGTGGAAACAACCCGGGCAAGCGCTTTAACCATGCCCTCAACCACATTTGAGTTGTTGGGATGCCTGCAATACACAATTAGAAAGCTCACATATTTATATATATATATATATATAAGGAAATTAATATTAACAAATAAAAAAGAAAAGCTTTCATTTTTTTCATGTACGGAAAAAAAAGTGGGGGGTATTAAAACAAGAAAACCAACTACTTATCCCATTTGTCTCGAAAATTGTATGACTAAAGTTAACCCAAAACTTTATCTTTATTACTGTAATTCTTGGTGGGGAATATTACACTCACAAGAATTTATTTTGCGATCTTAGTGCAGCTCAAATATTTCCTAGAAAGTAGTGGGCTTGTAACATGAATACGAGGTTCTGTTGGGGTCTTATATGATAATAACATGAACACAACATGTATTGATATGATTTTAGACTCCTCCAAATAACAGGAATAGGCTTTCGAAACCCTAAACTTTTACATAGGGCACTTCTTCTAGATAAAGAAAAAGGGGTACCTAAAATGAGAATAAGGGGAGAAATCCAATAGCAAAAATCACCGAAGGTAAATTCTGTAACTTATGGACAAAATCAATATCATTCACGTCTTTTTGAGGGGGAGTTGTGAGATTACAGCATATAAAGGCAGTCAGTAGTAAAATTTTGGTTGCCATGATCTAACTAAAAAATGAAAGGAATACTGCAACAGTGTTGAGCTTAAACAAGCTGATACGGCTAGGTCAATATATGTAAATCTATTTAACAGTAACCCCCTTAACGTAGTTGTTAAGCCTAAACAAATTGATACAGCTTAAGTCAAGAAATGTTAATCTTCTACACACCATTTAAATGGTTTGTAGGCTCAGCAGCTTGGTTAAGGGGCGTTACAAATACCTTATTGGCAAGTTTTGCATGAATATATGGAACCATGTGTGATTCCATTCCATGGCATTCAGAATATGATTTAGATTATTTATATGTGGGAATAGATGGAGGGACAATAATTCAAACAGAGGCTTGATTTAGATTAGTAATAAATAAATAAACTAATACAAAGTATTGGTAATATGATTATTGATGGAATAGACATAGTTTAGGGTTTTAGTTAATAGAAAATTACAGTACATGATATTATCTTTATGCTCTTGATGATTAAAATATGATTGGTTAATTGCTTGGAATTATTTTAGATTAAATGAGAAGAAGTTTTAAGGAGTCATAGTTATGGAAGAGAGGTTGCGGCAAGTGACCTTCCTCTTTTCTAATTATATAAACTCGTATAGAAAAATGTTTTCTTGAGTTCTTGATTCAACTAGTTGAGCACGATTATTGGTGAGCAATCATGCTCTTAATCCTACTAACATTTTTAGATATCAAGCATATTTGCATGGAAAAGATTTTAGTAAACATGTAATTGCTGCATGGCATATTAGAAATGATCTAATAAGATGGATTTCCATATTGGGAGTTCATTTAATAGAATATTAGTTTTTTGCCACTTAGGAATTTAAATTGTATTTGTTTACCTTTAGTTTTACTTTAATAGCTTGATACTTCGCAATATCTTAATATGTTGCGTTTTAGTTCAAAATTGGTGATACAATTCTTGTTTGAAGTTTTTGATCCAATCATGAAATACGGGGTAGAGACGCTCTATACTAGAGAATAAGAATATGTTGGACTATATGGAAATATTGGTTTGGGGGATTTTAGTGATAGGTTCAATAGGTCATACCATGCAAAAGAAAATAAAGAAGTAAACAAACTAAAGGTCAAGAAGACTACGAAACCTTTTTATTACAAAATACATAAAAGCAAAGGAATCTATACACGCTCAGAAAATCAAAGATACTCCTGAAAGGGAAGTCGTAAGAAAGCTAGTTTACACTCAAACTCTATTAATGTGTACTAGTATATGCATTTTTTCGTAAGTAGCAATTTAAATGCTTTCAGACAACTAGAAAGATTAAAAGCAGTAACTAGGCAATTATGTTCTTACAGGTCAAAATTCTGAAAAAGAATGCGCAAGGTGCGTGCTTCCACACAGAAACCCTGCCAAATTGCAAAACTTCATATAGTTAGTTCAAACCACTTGTTCTAAGATGTAGACACTGTACGAGCAAGAAAAACCTTTTGCTTGGTAAGTAGTTGGAGTTGTTGTCATTACCCTTAAGATTTCAAGGACAAGAATGCGATGCCACAGTGGTAGATCAAGAGCTATAACTCGCACTAACATACTGAGAAACACCTAGTGTCAAGAAAAATGTACTTAATTAGCAGATAAATGCAGAAACATAAACAGGGATAAGTTTGCACAAATGAGCATATATTGTTAATATAATTTCTTTGTTGAGCTAGGATTTGATCTCCACGGAATCTTGATCAGCAAGTGAAGTTTTGCAGAACTTCAACTAATTTAGGAACAGAGAAATTGTTTTAGTTTTAGGCAGAATAATAATAGGATTAATTTATAATTTTCTTCTTCCTGATTGTGTTTTTGACCGGAAAGTATTCGCCTTAATTATAAGAAATATATGACTTAATCGTACGGATTAAGTTGGCAGGATTTTTGCCTTCCTTTCCTTATATAGCGTTTTATATTGGCTTTCACAATAATGAGGATGATTAGAATTTTCTCTCAAAGAATCAACACCTAAAATCAAGATGGTATTAGAGCCATCTCTCTAAAAATCCCTTCTTCTTTATATAGTGACTTAAGTATGGGTGGCAAGAGGCCCTTCATTGAAATCTCAACTCCTGATATTACCAATTTTCAGCAACCATGGTGGTCCTCAAAGCACACTTCTCCCGGAAAAGGTTCATAAGTTTAAAGGGCACACTTTAAGTCAGCCATATACTGTTATTGGAACAGGTTCACATGCTCAGAGAAGTAATTTCTTAGTGCCTACTTCTTATTCTTCTTTCCCTCGGTAATACACCAACTATATTCTTGCCCCATCCCTCTTTTGTTGTTAATTGTAACAGACTGGTGGTTCTGAGGGAACTTTAATTCTAAACTATATGTCTTGTGAGAAACAATGAAATCAAAAAACTGATAAGGAGAAGGAATATAATACCTCAGATTCAGTTGTAAGGGATGAACTATAAAGTCTGATAATATGCGCTACAGACCGCAAGACCAGGCGGCGAAAGTAAGGCTCTCCTACTTCTCCTTCAATCTAATAGCATAAAAAATTGGATGGGGGGGAGGGGGCGAAGGTATGTGAGAAAACATTTCGACATGAAGATTTTTCATAATTACATGAATTGCAAAAGCATTCTATAAAACACCACCTCGGAGTTGGTACGAAGTGACGTCATGAGAAGTGAGCATATTTGGTGACGCAGAACCTGTTATTTTAAACTATCTATTAGACAATGACAATTACGATTCAGAAATTCAAAATCTCAGCACACCATAGTTTCGTTAGTACCTGTTCAAAAGGAATCAAGGTCCTGAAGAGTACCACATAATTACACAATATGAACCTGAAAATTGCCAGAGTTTTAGAATTATTCAGACCTATCATGAATATATCTGAAGCATCCTATAAAAACGTCATCTCACCTAAGTGCTATTACATGCTGCATACATTTAATGATAATCAAAGCCAACAATTTATCCACTAGTGCTATGAATGATAATGTATACAGGAGCACTCAGCTATTTAAAGTCCCTTGTCAACAACAATATTTGTATGCCAAAACTAAAAGTCGCATGAGCTCAACTTGCAGCGTAAAGCTAACAATGGAAAAGATACTGTTAGTAAAACAGGTCATTCTACTTTTTGCCCTGTAATGACCTTACTACCTTAGTATCCCAATTATTTGATTCCCTTAGTTATAAAGAGTATTCTAGTATTATCAGTGCATCTTCTGTTGAACCTTTTCATTTTCCTTCGATCTTTTCTAATTGCTATTGTATCACTCCCATTGGTCCAAGACTATATCTGCTTTCTTCTCATATTCTCCCATATCGCCCCAAAATCGAATGTTTTCTTCTTCCAAGTGTTCAGTCCACGGTCTATCTCCTGGTTGCTTCTATCAATTGATTTCCGCAGCATCGAGTAGGAAGACAAGGTACCAATCATCCTTCCCTCTCTCTGAGATGCTGGCTTCTTCTGTATCCAAGGTGATAAGCTAAATGACAACATATATCACAATGGTATACATATTACCAATACAATGAATATAATGTCCATTCTTCTGTTATCTTATCCACATCTATTCCAATTGACCCAACTCCAACAACACCCATCCAAAAATGCAGAAAAAGGAATTGGGAAACAAGGGAAGGGAAGACGAAAGAAAAAGACCAGTCTCTAGAAGATATAGCCACCCCAGCATACATCCAGAAATTGCTTTGAAATTTATGTCTAATTATGTTCCTCAAATTAAAAACAACTAGTAACAAGAAAAAAGGTTATTCTCAGGTGCAGAACTACAACACAATTTGGTGCTTTAGGCAATCTTTTATAAAGCATCCTAATCCAGCTATCATGGGGGACTGATGCTGAATTACTCAATCAATACATTTGGGAAATGGGTTACGAATGACTAGACCTAGAAAGCATAATTTTTTACTGAGCATTGGATGCTATTTCATTTTCAAGTGAATTGGACCGAACAACTAGATGTTTGGGGAGCTCAATTCCAAATCAGATTGCATAGCTTCTTTATGATCTCAACAAGGATGGGATCTATGAAGTTTTAATTGTATGATTGCAAAGAACAACATATAATATAACTATATAAAGCCCATTACCTACACAAGGTTTATGCAAATTATAGGATTCAATTTAAGATTCATAAATAGTCATTCTACCAAAACATTGGATTATAGTATTATGAACTTAATGGACTGGACTTAAATGACCAACTCAAGACCAGAAAAGATCCTAGAAAAACTAATGGGACATAAGAAATGCCATATTCATTAATGACTAGAAAAATAGATCAAACAAGCCTAAAAATGGGTTCAATAATTTCAACAAAATCCTATATAAATCTGAAATCCGACATACTGAATGCCAGTTTTAGAGAAGAGATATAACTGAAAATCCCAATCAAACCCAATGATAGAACAGGATAAACTAGTAAAACTCATGACTCAGTCCACATCCAGGCACTGATTTTAACCCCAACCTCGAAAAACTGCTCATCATGGAAAATGGTTAACCCAATGATTAAATATTTAACCTACATGATTGAGCCTGTCAATTTGGTAAAAACTTCTAAAGCTCTGTATATAACTCACATCAGGTGAACTGCATCCGGTGTATGTAGGAGAAACTTATGTTTCAAAGTTTGTTCTGAATTTGCTAAAACACATCATGAAACCAAATTATGCCACGAGAACACAATCTCCTTACTTGGCAATTATCTCTCAGGAGCTTTTAATTTGTGGATTAAGCTAGCTCCTATGGAGAACAGGAAGCTGACATCATGTTATTGCCTCGTCTTCTTGCTAAAAAAGCAAACTAGTTCCAAGTCTGTACCAGGTCTAAGGCAGAATAAAAATCTCTGGCTCTTAGAGTTTATGAACACTAGTGCTGCAGATCTTTCTCAAAGATGATATGCCCTGATGGATGGATGATATCGCATTGTGATAATAATCTAATCCAGCTTGGCATTATAGAACTAAACACAGTAATGAATGGGCACTATCAAGGAAAATAATGAAGGACCTATGTTAGCACTTCAAACAACCTGGCGAAAGAGGTTTAACTGATATATTCACTAAGCACTTCTTAAAGTGCTGCATCTAAATAGTAAAGAAGTTTAGCATAGAAGATGCATAAGGTCCGACAGAGGTGAGTATCTAAAAATGTTTAAAATAAGGTTGTACTGTACATTTACAATTCTATAAACTATCAGGTTTAAAGTTTTGATCTCATATCACTAATTGCACATTTGCTTACACGTAAATGGCCTTCTTTTTTATTTTGATAATTCACTTGCCACACTTTAAATTCTGTCCAAAAGGGCCTTTAACCCACCTCAATTTGTTGAGATTCCACAATCCTTTTCCTTCGCTGGAACAGCTTATTACTTAAAACTATTTTACCCAGTTCATCCAACACAAAATTGAGCTTTACCAGGAGAGTTATAACCCTTTTTGGACCTTCATTGGAATACCAGACTGACGTTATTTTTGACACTCCTTGGATCATCTGGACAACCAATCTTGTGGGAAAACAAGATTCTTCACCCCTGACCCCCATCCGTTTAGACCAGGTAATTTATTTCAAGCCACCCACTTGATGTTAGTTCCTGGGATTTTGCTTAGTTCACAATTAATAATCCTGAAAGTTCCTTCTGGGCATATACAAAGCATCAAGTGTCCCACTGATAGTGCCTTTACAAAAGTGAGATCCATTATCCTCACAAATGTCACCCATGTAAGCCTTTTCCACAACACTTTCACACACCACTAAAATAACATATTTCTTTTACCTACCATTCTAAAGGAAAACCTCATTATAGAAATGACTCAAGTCCTCTGTATTTTCACCTTCAACTCCTATAAGAAATCTGACAGTCAAAATCCCTTTTCATAGTCATTGAATAGAGGGGGAAACCTTTTTATATTCCCAATGAACAAACTGCATCTGCACATAAATGTTTCATCTCCCATGAATTGCCATAATCAGTTGATTCTCGACCGATATGCAGACAAGTTAAAACCAAGAGATATCTAAGTTTTATTTTCTGTGAGGACCAGTCACCGATATCTTAATACATACGGCTCTTAATTAAACTGATTGACAACAATGAACAAGCTATGTTTCTTTTTGTTTCCCCAAAATAATCTCATTCATTAACATATCAGGTTTTCCAATACATTTTCCCCTAATTATATTTCCAATTAAATTCTTTTTCTATTCATTCTCCCGAAACACATCCCTAAATCACCCAAAACACATCCAAACATTCCCCAAATGATTAAATGTTCAACCAACCAAATATGTTGAAGTAACATTCCGCATTTGTCACGACTATCATTGGATATTTGTTAAACCAATAATAACAATAGCAGGGTAACAAATAGACATTAAATCTAGAAAGAGAAAGGAAGTGTCGCATCTCATATGATTTAAACCTTACTGTCAAACAAACAGAACACAAAGTTAGATTTATATATCCACTAAGTGTTATCAACAAGTCTCAGCATGAGGATATGCAATACATAAAAATCAGAAACATGTTGAGAAATTTTTCGAATAACTGTATCCTTATTCACAATAGGTTTAGTTTCTTTTCATAATATAAGTTTGGTTTATTTTATAATTGCTAACTCAAACTTTGAATTGCTGAGTGAACGGATAAAAAGTAGTGTCGTTCTTTCACCCTATGTATTTCTTTTAGAAACAGCTGGAGAGAGTCTCAGTTGCACCAAGTTTGTGCATATGATGTTGAGTATTTTATTGGAAAGAGATCTGCATTCCACCAACTTAACAGACAAGAAGATAAACAATAACAATAAACTCCTTACTCAAGTAAGTCAAGTGCAAATGACCGCTGAATAGAACCAGCACGTAACCAAATAGCCTGAAAATCATAGAAACAAACTTATAAAAAATTTATGTCTGGCAACAAGAGTTCTATGCGAAAAATCTAAGACATTTTGGATGAGTCCAATGGACATAAGTATTTAAAATTTATGAAAAAGGCTGTATACTGATTCAAATCTAGCACATACAGATCCACCTGCAGCAAGAGTTGTCAAGTCCTCAAGCAAGCAAAGCCCGAGTTTCCCAGTTTTTGTAAGAGTGTTCCTCATTAATGATGGCCCTCCTGAAATAACTTCCAACTCCAACAGCCTGGTTGTGCATGGATTATAAGAATATATGGAAAATTGACATTCTAATCAATATGTCTAGCAAAACCCAAATAATAAATTTTTATTAACACACAAAAAATGCGAAAAATATAACTCCAAGGCACTGATAAGCCGCCATAAAGTTTTTCATTGACAATATAGACATAATTTATCGTGATAACTAAAAACAAAATGAATGAATTCCTCATACTCAAGGCGCTTTATGTTGCGATTGACATCACTAGTAACAGAATTAGTTCGAGATGTGTATCCTCCAGAACCAAATCTGCCTGTGGGTAGTGATTCTGCGCATATCACGTGATCAAAGATCAATGCTACTGCTTGCCTGAACGTTGCTGCAGCCGTACTGGATAAGATCCCAAAACGGAATAATTTTAGACAATTCTTAGGGAGTCACATTATCAAGTTTGTAAGATAAGAAATTAAAGATGGAGGACAAGGAAAGAGAAATGGCTTCCCGTGTATAAACATGATTCAATAGTTACTTACTTCCTCACACTGTCAGATGACCTATTGTTTTCAAGGAGACGGAGACAGATACCAAGAGCATGAGCCATGTTTTCCTGCCAATAAAGGAAAGTCAACACATATTGTACTTCAAAAAATCAGGCACGTCCACAGAAACCATGCCAATTGCTTTCCTGTTAAAAAATGTGTTCATTTTAAAGAAACCAAATGAGCAATATTCATTCGCAACACGAACAGGCTCTTTACTAAAGTTCAAGCGAAACTACATCTTAAGCTCAAAATTAGAGATCACTGTAATCTACCACTCCATTTTTGGAATGAAGTCAACAAAAGTTAGCCAATACAACAAATTGGACTGGACATTAAAGACAAGATGCAATCGCATAGGTACCATGTCACATCAAGAGGCAGATGAAATAAATTATATTTCAATACCAGCCCCTTTTGTATAGTTCTGTGTTTGCCAGGGCATCTTAGCTGTTATGCTTTACCAAATAGAGCAAGAAACAACAAATTGTATTCTTAAAATTAATTAGGTCCACCAAGCACAAAAACTTGTATTGAAACAAAGTTCTTTGTCACTTTCTTCAACAATGTTGTTGTACTTTGTTTCCAGAGGAACCTCAGTCATTGTATACATATCAAGTTTACACCAAAAGAATATCTGATTTTGTATTTCCTACTCATGCCTTAGAATTACGGACTGTCAAACAACATAAGGTTCCATATAATCCACAGAGCACTCTGAATTGAAAACATGAAGCAGGAACAGGGTTTCCATGCAAAATAACCTCAAATTTTGAGTCTGAAAACATAGCACCAAACCACTATAAATGAATACCACATTTACTTTTCATTTAGCTTAACTGAATAAAAAGGTCTAACTGAAAAATACACATTAAAATTTGAAGTCCGAAAAAGCAAAATAAATCTAATAGAAATGTTTTTCAATATTTGCCTAATAACCTGATATTGTCTTACCATCCCATACTCCATTGATGAGAAAATAGAAATCATCACCAAAATATGTTTAATACCTCTTTCCATATAGACCAAGCGAGGTACAAAAAACTCCATATTTGGGATACGAAACTACAAGAGCAGGTGAATCCCGTCCCGTCTCAAAAGTCAAAAGAAAGATTTATGATGCCATATCCAAAAAATTGACAAGGAAAATTCAACAGTTGTCTCAACTCAAATTTCATCACAAACTTCAAGGTGAGACATTTAGTCACATACATCATCCTCAGTTCCTAATGTGCTATTCCACTTATACCATTCATAGGCACATGTGATGTAATTAAACCAACATGGAATACTTCAATAAACAATAAAGAATGATGAATTTAGTGTAACCTCATTATCAGGCTGTAGACGAGATTGAAATATTATGAGTATAGTTTGCAAGGTCTTAAGTTGAATGCTCTCATCTGCCATCTCGCCGTGCTGGAAAAGACAAAAAAGACGAATAAGTGAATGAAAGATCTGTATATAATTTAGGAGTATGCTATGCATTTAAACAAAACATAAAGCAGAAAAAAAAATGACTGCATAAACACATCCTCACAAACAACCAAAAATGCCATACAATACACCCTTTTTGAGAAAAATCTCATTATCCATAACTAAAACTAAGAGATTACCTCATAGAGAAGAAACCGGTGCAGAATGGGGGGTTTTCCCCCTTGGCCAAACAGTAATGATATTTTTTTTTGACAAGAAACAGAAGATTTTATTAAATAGAGAAACAGTACAAAGTCCAAAGGGACGAGAAGTCCCAAAAACCAAAAAACCTAAAACTACATGACACAACTCCAACCTCTGATAATATCAGAAACAAAAATTCCTTTAAAATCCTTATGAATGGAGGCCCACCAAGCGACCCTAAACTTAATCCTATACAGCTATACTGCACCTCCTCTAAAGACTCCTCTCTATCTTCAAAGATTCTTTTATTTCTTTCTAGCCAAAGAGACCAACACATTACATGGGACCCCTGGGACTAATAAGACCACCAGCATTGCACATAAACAAATCGGCAGCTGCAAATGGCATAGCCAACCAAATATCCATTTCCCACAAAACTCTGTACCATAGCTAATGGTAAAAGGGCAGTGAAGGAGGACATGATTCAAGTCTTCAGAGTGATTCCTACAAAGAACACACCAATTTGAGGATAGGGAGGCATATGAAAAAGTTTTTTGCAGAACGTCACAGGTTAACAACTTATCCTTGACCAAAAGCCATGAAAAGAATTGAACCTTCTTAGGTACGGGGGCTTTCCAAACAGAGTGAGAAAAGGAGAAGGGGGGAAGGTGTTGGGAAAAAAGGATGCGAAGAAGGATTTACAAGAGAAAACTCCAAATGAATCCCACTTCTATCTTCTAACGTTCTCCACTCCCTCCACCAACCTAACATCTTCCAACTGACTAACCAAAGAGCACAAACCTGGTAAGTTGATCATCAAAACTCTTAGGATTTCTTAGATATGCAAGTAATTTTTTATGGTTTAAATTTGGGATTAAATGTGGGAATTGTAGTAGTAAGCTATTGAGGTGGGAATTGACATCAGGCTTGGAGATTTTGATTTCTAGCAAAGGTGGGTAATTTATTTTTAAAAAAATCCTCGAATGGGTTTCCTTTTAATGGGTTGCAATTGTGTAAAATGGTGTTAGATTGTTGGTTTACACTATATGTTCATGCGTGAATTCTTAGTTGATGAACAAATAATTAATTTAATGGTAAAGTTGGAATTTAATTAGATAGGAGAAAATTGGAGATTATATATAAATTACAACCTTTATTATTTTTGTAGGGTAGAACTAAATCAATTTATTATGTTTTGGAAGAGTTTTTTAGCTTCTTTTGGGTTCTTTAGCGCATTCCCAGTTACTCCCTGGAGTTCTTGGTGCAAAATCGTTTTCTCCACTCTCTTTCATTCTTTCTTTCCTGCAATTTTCATACCTCAAATCCTTCTAATCACTCATAAGCACATAAATACAAAGTCCTACCTCTCATTAAAAACTGAACAGTCTTGGAAACATTCAGGTTACCGCTCAAAGGGTACTGCCTAGTGCCCACAGCTCGGAACAGCCTTATCAGCATTGTCCCACATCACTTGTTATATACCATAGAAACTAGACAAGTAGGAATACAATAAAAATGATTAAGTAGAGCGGGGCAAATGTATTCTTCAGCTGCATCTAACTACAAAATGGTGGTACTTTTGTTCTTTGGGCCGGGGAGGGGGGGAGTGGGGAGGAGAGGTTGATCAAGCCGTTAATTTACACCATAGTCCATTCAAATTGACCAAAACACATATGAAAATATCAATGAACTCTTATGAAATGGTTTTACGGGATGAAGGAATGTACATGGCAGTCAGATACTTCCTACAATATATGCCACTACTGTTAATCAAGTAAGTAACTTAATAGGCATTGAAGTCTAGAAACATGTTTGGTATTCAAATGTGCAGATCAAATATCTTACTTCCTTGAGAGTGGAAAGAATATCCTTCAGAGCAGAAGGGGCGATGGCATCATGTGAAATGAGTTTTTGCAGACACGACAGACCAATCACACTTAGCTTTACATTCTTAACTTCACATGCCATCACAAATATCCTGAAAATGTCCTCGTTGTGGGCAATCTCATTGGGGCTCGCCAGTGATCTAAGCTGAAATTTCAGATCACCTCAATTGTCAGTTACATTATGAAACCCCATTTTACCTAAAAACACTGAAATCCAAGTGTTCAGTTTTGGGGATACAAGTACATATTGAAGCTCTACGTGAAATCAAATTGTGATCCACTAAAAGTTTTAATAATTAAATGTGTTTTTTGGCAAGTTGAATAGGAAAACAATCCGCATGTCGAAAATGAAAACAAGAGAGACCTTCAAGATGGCATGTTCTGCGGCGTCTTTGACGGCGGGATAACGGCGGCGAGCCTCCGCTGAAAGAGCCCTTAGATCAGACTCTAAGACCGTCAGAAAAGCCGCCATCCTCGTTTACTAAAGCAGCAGCTTCCACTTGTTTTCTTTGTTTCCCTCTTTGTTGTACTTGAATCTATGTGATTCTCAAGCTTCTTTCGTTTCTGTTTCTACCGGAGAGTGGGAAGACAGATCTGCATCCGCTGTCGATTTGACAAAATGGAAAGCACCTGCGCATCACGTGAGCCATATATGTATTTACCACTTTCCTGAAAAAAAAAATTATTTACCCTAAATTGGTTAGTGTAAAATTTATCCCGTAAATAAGTTTGAGTTTAATGTTTGATCAAAGTTAGGGATAATTTCAGAATTGGTACCCAAGTTTACTTACTTTTTGCTTTTGGTATCCCATGTTCCCAACTAATCAAATTGGCCATCAGCGTTACGTTTTTTAATCGCTTTTGGTACTTGTCGTTAGTTGACCGTCAACTTTGACCAGATAACTTGTTACAACAGGTAAAGGTGGGTAAAAACCTTTTCCTTATTTTCACTTGTATTTTCATTTCTAAACCCACAAATCCTAAAATGTAAAAAACATTAAATTTATTATGAAAAAATATTATTTATAATTTAATTATTAATCAAAATTTTAAAATCAGAACCGTTGGTTCCGAATAATTCTAAACCAAAAACTAAAGCTTCTTTTACTTTTATTATTTTTAACAATATAATTAATCTTCAATTGAAGTGAAAATTCAACTTTACTTATCTTATAAAATTAAAAGAATAAAATAAGTTATAATTTCTTCTCAATGTAATCAATATTTCGAGGTAAAAAGTAATGATTTTGTTTACTCGTTTAGAATGCGTACGCATTGATGATGTAAACAGTTGTTTTAATTTCCCAAAATTTATAAAATTTCTCGTTTTCCCTCAAAAATAAAAAAACTAATTGTATCCAAATATTAGCTTAATCATAAAACCAAATACCGTAAATGATAATATTAATGAATCTCAACCCAAAAAACAATTTCAGTCAAAAAAACCCAAAAAAAAAGATAGAAAATTTTAATCTGCTCGCAACCTTAAAATCTCTGTAGGGCCAAATTTTCCAATAAATTCCAGCGTCAATGCACTTGGAACAGGCTAGGGAATCAAGATGAAGAGGTTGATTGGAGACTTGAAGTTTGAACGGAGATTTTGCATGAAAATTTAATACTTTTGGGCAATTGACGAACAAAAAATTTCGATTTCCATATTCTTGCACCTTGTTTGGATTTCAGTGTGTTTATTTTGGAATAAAGTCGGGGATAAAGAATTTGATTAGACTTGTGGGCAAGATTCAATTAGGATTTGAATTTGGGGGAGAAATTTGTTAACAAATGGAGAATAAACCAGTTGATTAGGGTTTGTCACCTCCAAACCCACAATAGCAGGTCAATCTGTTAATCTTTGACAGTCAACTAACGGCCAGTAGTAAAATTGATTAAAAAGTGTAATGTCGATGACCATTTTTGATGAGTTGAGAACATGGGGTACTAAAAGCGAAAAGTAGGTAAACTTGGGGTACTAGTTATGAAATTATCCCATCAAAGTTATGTTTCGGGGACCGATCAAACAAAAAATTATGTCTCGGGGAAAAAAAAAGGTTTTAGAATATAATTTTTATTATAGATTTTTTATTAGTTAAAATGTATTCTAAATATACTTTTTGAAAGTAATAAGTAGCTTAAGTAATTCAACTTTTAAAATAATAATTGTCGAACTAATTGAATGTGGTTTCAATTTGTTTATAAATAATATTGAGTATCTATTAAGATAGATGATTTACTTACACTATGTTTTGTACTTTGAATCGTGTCCAAGAAAATAAAATATGAAAGGAGAAGTATAATGTTATATATATATATATATATATAACTAAATTTTGTTTACAAAAATATATTGATTAATCTTTATTAAAATATTAGAATTTAATTAAATTAATAATTACATTTATTTGCATTTGAATTATCATTTTTCATGTTTAAACAAAATTATTACTATAGCTTTTAAAATTCCAATTACTTAAGTTACTAATTTCTTTTAACAAAAAACTATCATATTGAATATTTTTCAAAATTAAAGTATCAATATTCAAAGTATACTAAAAGTTATCTTCTAAGGTTGGTTTTTTTTTTTCTTTTAAAAATGGTATAAATTATATTTCAAAATCAACAATAACTTACATTACTAACTAACAGAAAGGTCACATTGAACAGACATATGTCAAGAGGATAGCTCCTCACGGGAGAAAAACAAACACTCTCGAGGGAGAAAAATATAGACTCCAAAAAAAAAAAATGAAAAAACAACACATCCCTACATAGGAGACTAAACTTAGGAATGACAATTGAGCGGGTTCAAACCCGAACCAGTAGTGAACTCGCCCCATTCGGGGCGGCTTGTTTTGGACCCGGCGATGCGAGGCCATTACCGCCACTGTTACCATAGATGATCATCATGTTCGACGACTGCATTTCCATACCCTTGTCAATCCAATCAAGTTTATCAACTCAATGTATTTGTGTGTAGTGCTTAGTTGTTGTGAACAAATACTATTTATGTGGGGAAGCGTGGATGACCCCGATCAAAAATAATAACTGCACACACAAATAATTATCTCAACTAAAATAAAAACCAAGAAAAAAAATGATAAGCCAATATACCAAATTTTAACATGGAAAACCCCAAGAGAAAAAGGGAAAGCCCATGGGGCAAATACCCACAAAGAATCCACTAACAAATAGTGATTACAAAATAGCACAATCTTTTTGCCCAAAGCTTGTGTTAATTACAATAATGGAAAAATACTTCTCTTTTGGTGTATCTCACAAATCTTTGTAAAATACCCCAAAGAAAAACCCACAAATTTTCCTAAAGCTCACACAAACATGTGGAGAAACTACCTCACTATTTATGATCACACAATCAAATATTTATAGTGATCTCTATATCACTATTTTTGGAGCAAATAATCCCCTTCAATTGGAGATAACTCTCCCACTCTAGAAAACTCACAACCAAATTCTCTTTTGTTGGCTTTCCTCTATTTTTCTCTCGGTGTTTTCTTTTATCCTTGGAATGGCCTTATAGGGGTAAAAGAATGCCCACATTTTCACCTCAACAAATTAGTTGATTGTCACCCCACCGTGTTTTATTTGTTTGGTATTTGATGAGACAACCAATTACCCTCAAATGTGACTTTGCAGAAATTGACAAACAAATTCTGCCAAATTTTTCTTTGTCCCTTTTTCAAAATTCTTGTGGTAGACCCCAACAATTTACAGATTGGTTAATGTAATAATTGGTCAGTTTATTTACAATTGCTTTTTGCCACTTTTCTATAATGTTTGGCAGAGATTGTATCTTTCTGTAACAAACATTCAAAAGTCATGGTGTCTTGTGGCTACTTTATATTTTTAAGTTGACAAGTCCAGCGGGTAAGACATGTCGAGTTTTGGGTCTTGAGCGGGGCAGAGCGGAGCGGGTCCGATCGGGATAGGGGCGGGTCCCGGGTTTAGCCAAATTCATCCCGATCCGCCCTTTGTCATCCCTAACTAAACTAACCCCAAAAAGAGGATTAGGCACTTCCCAAGGAGATCCAAAACGGCCGAAGACGAGCAATACCACGCACCGCAAGACAAAGAACCAAGTGACCCGCTTACGAGCTTCTCCCTCAACCGGAAAACAAAGACACCAACAAAATAGAAAGAAAAAAAACACCAAAAACCAAACCAACTACAAAAAAAAACAAGAATAAAAAATGGCCTCCCCTTTCAGATCCACTTCCGGAGCACATGATGATTCTCAGTAGAATATGTGCAAGACACAAGAACCGAAACTCCACTGAAACATGAAGTTGAAGTCTCGAGCTATCAAAGTTCAAATATTCTTAAAGAATATCCAACCACCTATCAACTAAGAGGTATTGAAGATTCAATTGAGAGGAATCGTTGGCTCAATCATCAACAAAAATGGTGTTGGATTGTCATTCTTGCAATAAGACATTTTAGTAAGACTTTGTTGTCTAGTTGCAAAACTAGGAGTTGAGCAGATTTTGAAGAATAAACCATTGTGCAACATTCAGGATCGAGAAGATTACCTTGGAGAAGCTCATTGAAGGTAGTACTCAGAGTTGAGAATATTTTGACGAAGAAGCCAGTCTTTGTTGTGGCAAGCAACTTTGTGATATCTACTAGAGTTGGTGTAACTTGGGAAGAGTTTGTAATTCCATAATCTATTGTATTTTCCATTATTGAGAAGGGAAGAGAAGATTAGTGGAAAATTACCCCACCTCCGATACCTCTATAATTGTCTTGTTTTATGTATTTTATTTACTATTTTTTGCAAATTACATTGCTACACAATATATTCATATGTGCATACGCGTAGTAATCACAACACATTCATTTAAGTTACTTTACAATAATCTGGAGTGATGTTTAATAAAAGAATTCTAAGTTTAAAAGCAACAAAAAAACTCAGTATAATATTCCGCTGCACAACAAAGTGATTTTCCTCTTAGATGTCAAAATCTGACTTAGCTATTAACAATTCATAACAATATTCATGCATAACTTTTAACAGATTCGTCCCCCCAGACTTTTACTCTAATTTTTTGGGACAAACAACTGATATCAGAGGGTGTGGTTTATATTATCATCTGAGTGGGTTGCTGAATTTGATTCAAGGTTTCAAAGAGTTCACTATTTTGTGAAAACTGTTGTTTAATACTTCAAAGACAAAAAATTAGCCAAAATCCATTGTCTTTCGTGTTTGTTGTTCAATATTTTTCTTGTAGTGTACGAATGTGACATGCCAGAAGAACCCCTATAGTCTGCGTGTATTATAACGTATAGTTTGGGGCATGGTGTTAATAAATTATAATCTTTCAAAAATTTGTCGTTTAATATTATGTTATGGACTTCCGTTAATATTATGTTGGCTTTTGTAGTTATTGACAATCATATATCAGGTTATACGTTGTAGCATACTGGAAATTTCTATATTATTAGAAAGTTCTTAATTGTTTATGATAATTTTCCTGTATAGGTAGAGAAATCTTAAACCACGATTCTTATTTAATGATGTGGACCTAAGTCGTAATAACCGTATTCTCTAATGAGATTCGTGTATAGGTAAAACGAATAAAAGAAGTTATGAAATGATGAGAAAAGATCTACTATAATTTAATTATATGGGGTATCATTATTAAGTTTTATAGCATGATAGACAACGGAAATCCACGTCGTGGATTTTATTACCTCGATTTATGAAAATAACCATGTTGGAAAATTTGGTTTTGTGTGAGAAAGAAATGAATTTTGATCCTATAAATAGCCCCTTGTATCCATGGATAAAGCCATAAGTTATTTTATATTGTTTCTTGTTGCTCTAATCTTTTATTCAATAATGAGTTCTTCAGGTCTGAACAACTCAACAAGGAAAGGAAAGGGTCGCCAAAAGGTGAACATGGTGAAGATAGAAAATGAGACCAATCGTCGATCACTTTTTCAAGTGTTGTCTTTGGCCTATTCAAGAAAGCTAGTGAGCTCAACACTCTCTGTGGTGCCGAAATTTTTGTGGTTGTTTTCTCCCTAGAAACAAAGCTCATTCCTTTGGCCACCCCAATGTTGAGATAATTTCAAGTAGATTTCTCAATGAAAATGGCCTATCGGGTGATGCTGACAAATTGCTTGAGGCTCATCATAAAGCAAACATAAGCCAACAAACTCTGGAACTCAACCAACTTGAGAGACAAATGTATCTTGAAAAAAAGCGTGCATGTGAACTAAAACAAGCCAGGAAGGTTGACATCAACAAGCTTGACTATGACCAACTTTGTCACTTGGAGGGGGCTATACGTAATTTCCAACAAGAATATGAAGCTAAAGTGCAAAATGCCACCATTTTTCAAATGCCAAGATCATCTATTGGTCCTAGTTTTGCTGCTCCGTTTAGTTGTGATCATGCGCAATATGGTAACAGAGGAACCATATCTCGTGGTAAAGGTAAATCAATTTGTGGTGGATCGTATGCTCCTATTCGATACGATCCAGGTGTTGGTAGCTCTAATGCTCAAGTTGGAAGCACGTGAATAGTTGATGACTCTTGCGCTCCAATCCCATATTCTTCTTGTGTCAATTGCGCTCCAATCCCATATTCTTCTTGTGTCAATTGCGCTCCAATCCCATATTCTTCTAGTGTCAATCCCAAGAGTCTTCCAGATCTGTTTGTTTCAATTTAATTAAATGTTCTTAAAATTGGTAACATCATGTTTTCTTCACTTATTTTCTTTAACAAATACAACAGATGTATGCATATTCATACAATTTAGAGATATTGACACTGGCCACTATTCCAGTCAGATTGTAGCCTAGAAAATTGGAAAATGGTTATGCATTCTTATTACTTAAATTGAGTTTCTTTCCTCTCCCAAAAGCGAGGTCTGGGCCAGACGGTGGCTTCACCTAGTTTGTGGCACGGGGGTGCACTGAGACTAGAAACCATGGCATGTGGCCTAGGCATGGCCTAGGCTGGGCTTTAATTGTTATGATTGGAAGACAGAGTTGAGCCACTGGACTCTTGTGCACTTACTTATTAGAGTTAATATTGTTCTTTTCTATTTAAGGCTTTGTGTTCTTATGTTGTTGGTGCAATCTCAATACTCCTTAACAAATAGTTATGGAATTGATATTTTATTATTTAAATATGTATTTGCTCAGATATTATTACAACAAGATTACGAAGCAGTGTAGTTGGGAGAAGCCTGTTGAGTTGATGACTCCTTTGGAGGTGAGTGATTTCATGATGTGCTGGTTTTCAATATATATCGAGTAACATCTATTTCTTTTGAAGGTGGTTTCACTTTCTCAAGGCAGGCAACAATTGCTATTTATATTTCACATGTAATGTTGGGATTTAAATATTTGTGGTAATAATCTCTGATCTTTATTGTTCCCAGCATTAATAGAACAATATGTGCTCAATTACTTGCTTGACTTGGGGAGGGTATATGCATGTTACGCAAAATTGTTGTTGCTATAATTAATAGAACAATACATGCTTATATTAATTATGTGAGTTAGGGAATGTTTATCTACATGTTTGGTTGAGTTACTTTTACCTTAAAGCATTCTTGTGTCTTTTTCATTGGAACAATTTTTCAATCAATGCTTTCAATTTATTTTGCGATAATTTTGATATAATGAGTGTTGTATCCAATGCTGGCTTCTTTTCTGCACCCAGCATTTAGAGTTTGATCCTGCCATGCTTATTTAAATTTCATACAATTTCTCGATTATTTCAAATCGCTTTTCTTCGACATTTTTTTTTCTAGATTTATTTTTTGTCCGTTTCGATATCAATATTAGTGATCTCCACAGTTATTTAAATATCTGTTCTTTTATTACTTGTTTGTATGAATTTATAAATGCTATCAATCTTCAATCGACGATGGTACATCGTCTAGCTCATGCTGCCTTTGTGGTTCTCAAAGATGTCTGCAGTACAAGTTCTTGAACTCTAGTTAAAGTATGAATTGAGCGTGGTAGATGACAAGTAATGATCGATATGAAAATTCATGTGCTCGACGCCAAGATGCGGTTATCTCATACAGATAATAATTGAAGTATGTTTCTTATCGATCGGGATAACAACAATGGATTGAAGTGATTAAGTGAAGGCAAAGATGACATCATATGTCTCGAGATAGTTTAGGCCACATCATTGCGGGGATCATCTTCCAAGCTCTCTCGAGGCTAGGATAAGGACTATTGAGTGCATGTCGATAAGTATTTGTGAAGCTTCGAAATCTTCTTCTTTTTGGTGAGCATTTTCTGGAGTACTCGATCGTGACGCTTGATCATGGTTCGGTTTGTCCATGAGTTGGTGATTCTCATTCTGAGCCACACAACATGTGACCAAAGCTCATCCAAGTGCTTTTGTTTGCACATGCGTGATCGTCGTGGGGACTCTCGGTTCGAAATCATTCTTCTTTGCTTTCTCTCATTTATTATGCTTAATTGTTGCTCATCCGCTTCATCGGTTGAATTCTTCGTTGAAACATTGATGATTTATTTCTTGAACTTGGGGCATGATATTGAGTTGATATAATGGGTTAGAAATCTTCTAAATTGATATCTTTGGTGTGGTGTTGTTACTAGTCAAGCCAAAATGAGAAGAGAATTGAGTTGGGTTTAAAGGGTATAGATAATGTAGCTCGATTGGTTGCATTGCTATGATATTATTGTGGAATGAGTTTGATGAGATGTACGGAGATATCGGGGAAGAAATTTGTTTTTTTTTTATCTCTTAGGCGAATGTCTTATTTGACCTATTTTGTTGAATCAGAACTTAATGTATTAGAAACAAAATACACCAAATTAGAGTATTAGAAACAAGACTAAATTGCATTAAAATGAAACACAAATTGCAAGTGAAGATGAAGCTAATTAAAAAGAAAAATAGGATTTACACTGTCGAGCCATTGAGTGATTAAGGCCTTGTAAAAACATAATGTATAATCATTAATCATAAATACTAAAAAGATACGATTCATATCTCATAAAGCTCCTTGCTGAGTCAAACTAAACCTTTGAAACCTTGATGGAGGAAGTATAATGTTTCTTTATTCTCTTATATGATTTTATTTTGGTTTAGCACCAAATTTCTAATTGTTTTCACATAATCGTTGTTTAACCTTTTTTTTTTTTTTGTCAAGAGTCCTGTTTTTTAGCACTCAAAAGAGTAGCCTATTAGTTTACAGTTCCTTAGACTGAGGATATTTTAGAAGGGTTTTAGGTCTTTGTCGTTTTTCATGAATATAACATTCATAAAACAAAAAAAGATTCATGTAGCATCCCCAATTGTACATGATGAAGCCTTTTTGGAGTTGAGTTATTATGAGGTTTTCATGAAATGCGATTAACAAGGTCCGGATATAATCACTCTTGATTTTAGAAAATTACATTGCTGGTTGAAAGTTATAAATGTTGTATTCATCTACAAAGCCAGTGAGATTGAGGTAAAATCCCATTTTTGTTTGGTCTGAAAATTAGACCTCTGTTTACATTAGTTTTTGTTCTTCTCTATTTTGTAATTTAGTCCAATTATAAAAGATCAAATAAAATTAAGGGATAATTACAAAAAAAAACCCGAGATTCGTGCTAATTACAAAAAACCCCGAGTTCTTTGAAAAGTGCAAAAACCCCCCATTGAGGTTTGATCCCTTCTTACTTTTCCCTTTAGCAAGATTAATATAGTTGGAATTTACTAATATAATTTGTGTTCATAGTTCAAAAAGATCAATACACTCCAAAGCACAAATTGATGAAGTGTGTTTAGAGTGGGCGCATTGCATATAAGACCACATGTTTGAGTAGAAACAGGTATTCAAGCTACCCGACTTGGCTAGAATTTTGTTTGTTTCAACTTTGTTACGTCTTAGGTGAATTAATTTTTTTAATGTTGTGTACGTGCAGAAATATTATTCATTCGTAGAATTTTTCATTGTTCTTGTTATATTGTGATTGTTAGGTGTAATAATGTATGAATTATTTGTGTATTGCATATTATTTTTAATGGTAGATATATTTTAGTTTTTATGTGTGTTAATTTTTGTTTTGTTATTTAATTAATTAAAAGCCATTATTCACGATTCAACTTTGAAGTTTGAACTCATTAGGTTTGAGGTTCGGGCGGTGTGATCGTAAGTTGGTCTCATTCTCAATTTTAGCCATGGCGATTTTTTTTTTGTCGGCCTTTTCCTTTTTCGGTTGGTTGTTTTGATCGAAGGATCGTTGTTTCGGGTAGGGGTTTTGAGATGATGAAGCCATTGGAGAATGAAAATTGATGCTTATATTGTCTCAACTCAACTCGAAAGGTTTTTTTTTTTGAAAGTGTGGTTTGTAGCCATGCCGGGATGAGCTATTTATAGGAGAAATTGCATGTCATGCTGATATTCAGTATCTATTTTCTTTAAATGCATTTTGTAGGGTTAGATTTTATTAATTATTAGGATATTAAAAATATATATGTGATTATTCAATACATTTGTGAACATTGAAAAAAATAAATATTCATATTATGGAATAATATAGGTCGACATGTGATTACTGATAATTTTAGATTGTTTTTGTAATTGTAATTGTTGCTTTTATCTCCATATTTTCGCCACATTTTAGGATCGAGGGTGAAGGATGTTTCATGAGTGCTAGTGAAAGTAGAACTAACACGTCCTGAAACATCCTTCGACCCCTCGATCTGGTAAAACAACCTGAAAAGGTGGAGATAAAAGAAACAATTATAATTACAAAAACAAGCTAAAATTATCAGTAATCACATGTAGACCTATATTATTCCATAACATGAATATTTATTTTTTTCAATGTTCACAAATGTATTGAATAATCACATATATATTTTTGATATCCTAACAATTAATAAAATCTAACCCTACAAAATACATTTAAAGAAAATAGATACTGAATATCAGCATGACATGCAATTTCCTCCTATAAATAGCTCATCCTCGGCATGGCTACAAACCACACTTTCAAAAAAAAAAACCTTTCTGAGTTGAGACAATATAAGCATCAATTTTCATTCTCCAATGGCTTCATCATCTCAAAACCCCCCACCCGGAAACAACAATCCTTCAGATCAAAACAACCAACCGAAAAAGGGAAAAGGCCGACAAAAAATCGCCATGGCTAAAATTGAGAATGAGACCAACTTACAGTCTCACACCGCCCCGAACCTCAAACCTAATGAGTTCAAACTTCAAAGTTGAATCCGTGAATAATGGCTTTTAATTAATTAAATAACAAAAAAAATTAACACACATAAAAACTAAAACATATATACCATTAAAAATAATATGCAATACACAAATAATTCATACATTATTACACCTAACAATCACAATATAACAAGAACAATGAAAAATTCTACGAATGAATAATATTTGCTGCACGTACACAACATTAAAAAAAATTAATTCACCTAGTACGTAACAAAGTTGAAACAAACAAAATTCTAGCCAAGTCAGGGTAGCTTGAATACCTGTTCTACTCAAACATGTGGTCTTATATGCAATGCGCCCACTCTAAACACACTTCATCAATTTGTGCTGGAGTGTATTGATCTTTTTTGAACTATGAACACAAATTATATTAGTAAAATCCAACTATATTAATCTTGCTAAAGGGGAAAAGTAAGAAGGGATCAAACCTCAATGGGGTTTTTGCACTTTTCAAAGAACTTGGGGTTTTTGTAATTAGCACGAATCTCGGGTTTTTTCTTTGTAATTATCCCTTAATTTTATTTGATCTTTTATAATTGGACTAACTTACAAAATAGAGAAGAACAAAAACGAATGTAAACAAATGTCTACTTTTCAGACCAAACACAAATGGGATTTTACCTCAATCTCACTGGCTTTGTAGATGAATACAACATTTATAATTTTCAACCAACAATGTAATTTTCTTAAATCAAGAGTGATTATATCCGGGACCTAGTTAATCTGCATTTCATGAAAACCCTCATAATAACTCAACTCCAAAAGGCTTCATCATGTACAATTGGGGATGCTACATGAATCTTCTTTCACCTGCTTCATTGAATGTTATATTCATGAAAAAGCGACAAAGACCTAAAACCCTTCTAAAATATCCTCACTCTAAGGAACTGTAAACTAATAGGCTACTCTTTTGAGTGCTCAAAAATAGGACTTTTGATAAAAAAAAAAAAAAGGTTAAACAAGAATTAGGTGAAAACAATTAGAAATTTGGTGCTAAACCAAAATAAAATCATATAAGAGAATAAAGAAACACTATACTTCCTCCATAAAGGTTTCAAAGGTTTAGTTTGACTCAACAAGGAGCTTTATGAGATATGAAGCGTATCTTTTTACTATTTATGATTAATGATTATACATTATGTTTTTACAAGGCCTTAATCACTCAATGGCTCGACAGTGTAAATCCTATTTTTCTTTTTAATTAGCTTCATCTTCATTTGCAATTTGTGTTTCATTTTAATGCAATTTAGTCTTGTTTCTAATACTCTAATTTGGTGTATTTTGTTTCTAATACATTAAGTTACAGTTCAACAAAATAGGTCAAACAAGACATTCGCCTAAGAGATAAAAAAACAAATTTCTTCCGATATCTCCGTACATCTCACTGAAACTCATTCCACAATAATATCATAGCAATGCAACCAACTGAGCTACATTATCTATACCCTTTAAACCCAACTCATTTCTCTTCTCATTTTGGCTTGACTAGTAACAACACCACACCAGCATATCAATTTAGAAGATTTCCTAACCCATTATATCAACTCAATATCATGCCCCAAATTCAAGAATTAAATCATCAATGTTTCAACATTAATTCAACTTCCGATGAAGCGGATGAGCAATAATTAAGCATAATAAATGAGAGAAAGCAAAGAAGAATGATTTCAAACCGAGAGTCCCCACGACGATCACGCATGTGCAAACAAAAGCACTTGGATGAGCTTTGGTCACATGTTGTGTGGCTCAGAATGAGAATCACCAACTCATGGACAAACTGAACCATGCATCGAAGCGTCACGATCGAGTACTCCAGAAAATGCTCACCAAAGAAGAAGATTCTGAGCTTCGTCAAATACTTACTGACATGCAACTCAATAGTCCTTATCCTAGCCTGAGAGAGCTTGAAGATGATCCCTGCAATGATGTGGCCTAAACTATCTGAGACATATGCTGTCATCTTTGCCTTCACTTAATCACTTCAATCCATTGTTGTTATCCCGATCGATAAGAAACATACTTCAATTATTATCTCGTATGAGATAACCGTCTCAAAGGCGATCGAGCACATGAATTTTCGATATCATTACTTGTCATCTACCACGCTCAATTCATACTTTAACTAGAGTTCAAGAACCTGTACCTGTAGACATCTTTGAGAACCACAAAGGCAGGCATGAGCTAGACGGTGTACCATCAGATCAGTTGAAGATTGATAGCATTTATAAATTCATACAAACAAGTAATAAAAGAACAAATATTTAAATAACTTTGGAGATCACTAATACTGATATCGAAATGGACAAAAAATAAATCTAGAAGAAACGATCGATAACAATTGAATAATCGAAATTGTATGAAATTTCAAATAAGCATGGCAGATCAAACTCTAAATGCTGGGTGCAAAAAAGAAGCCAGCATTGGATACAACACTCATTTTATCAAAATTATCGCAAAATAAATTGAAAGCATTGATTGAAGACACAAGAATGCTTTAAGGTAAAAGTAACTCAACCAAACATGTATATAAACATTCCCTAACTCGGACAATTAATACAACATGTATTCTAGGCAACAACAATTTAGCAGAACATGCATATACCCTCCCCAAGTCAAGCAAGTAATTGAGCACATATTATTCTATTAATGCTAGGGAACAACATCATCTAGAGATTATTACCACAAATACTTAAATCCCAACATTACATGTGAAATATAAATAGCAATTGTTGCCTGCCTTGAGAAAGTGAAACCACCTTCAAAAGAAATAGATGTTACTCGATATATATTGAAAACCAACACATCACGAAATCACTCACCTCAAAAGGAGTCATCAACTCAACAGGCTTCTCCCAACTACACTGCTTCGTAATCTTGTTTAAATAATAAAATATCAATTCCATAACTATTTGTTAAGGAGTATTGAGATCGCAACCAGCAACATAAGAACACAAAGCCTTAAATAGAAAAGAACCATATTGACTCTAATAAGTAAGTGCACAAGAGTCCAGTGGCTCAACTCTGTCTTCCAATCATAACAATTAAACCCCTGCCTAGGCCACATGCCATGGTTTCTAGTCTCAGTGCACCCCCGTGCCACAAACTAGGTGAAGCCACCGTCTGGCCCAGACCTCGCTTTTGGGAGAGGAAAGAAACTCAATCTAAGTAATAAGAATGTATAACCATTTTCCAATTTTCTAGGCTACAATCTGACTGGAATAGTGGCCAGTGTCAATATCTCTAAATTGTATGAATATATTTGTTAAAGAAAATAAGTGAAGAAAACATGATGTTACCAATTTTAAGAACATTTAATTAAATTGAAACAAACAGATCTGCAAAATAAATCAATGAATTAACCTCGTTATATGAAAACACAAGTTATTATCCACTATTTTCATAAGGTTATTAGCACTCTGCCATTTCCTTGAATATTTGACAGATTTAGAGCTACACTGAACTGGGAGCAAAAGATTTCCACAATATAATAGATATCCACATCATCTTTAGGCATATAAAACCAAGAAAAATGGTTAATCTAGAAATATAAATGAGAAACTTTCACAATGAATACACTCCCATTGAACCAAAGACTGATTTAAGGAACAAAGTCAAGAGACTCTGCTTTTCCTTTGTTATCCAGACTTAGAAAGAGATGGAGAATATTTCTTAATGTCCTATAATGAAATATTCTTCTAGGAAGCATCATCACAGACACAACATACATGCCTGACTATATTGATCTTGCAAAGACATGAATGCTACACAAACGTACATTCATCAAAAAAGCTTTAAGCATACATCTGCAAACACGGGAAAGTTAAACACAACTATTTGATTCCTGGCTGCTACAAGTGCATGAGATCCAGAGAAGTAAGTGTCTGCACATGCATGACAAATATATTCACAAAACCAAGCAACTCTACCCTTAATGTAGAGCGATGAATAAATTAAAAAATCATTTTGAGGGATAAATCATAAAAACACAGGTCACAAAGCACCATTGTTGTGCAGGTTCACCGAAACGAAGATTCATCCAAAACAAATTATTCACAACATACTAACTACGAAGAAGTTATAGCAAACAAATTTTACACTAAAGTACCAATCCATTGACCAAAACCTATTTGAAGACCCTATATCGGAGAGCACATTTTGAGAATAGCAGAAGTTCAACAAGGCTAACAACAAATATTCAAAAACCATCCATTCTAGACTTGAAAATCATTGTAATCCATCTAGGCATCATCCTAACCTCTACATTAACCACAAAAGTCGATTATATTGACTTACGTGTGTATAAATTACAAATAACAAACAACCCACATACATTTATGTTATATAAGAAAATTAACTTTTTCGATAATTCTCGAGAAGCTCTCATTATCCTCACTCGTGTACTTGCTAAAAAAGTCATCAAGTAACAACAAAACATCTACTTGCTCTTTTCTCCTCCATCACCATTGCCGTCTAGTTCATCACTTACAAGAATCTCTTTTTTCTCATTATATAAGGAAGTGTAATAGAAATATTCAGGAAAAAGGATGAACAGTCACAATGGTGGAATAGAGCGAAGCATCGGCGAGTCTCCACTTTTCCGCAGCGACAACATTCGATGATCTGAGTCAAGGCATCTCGGATGAGCACATGGTCGTGGGTTCGAATAGCCTACAAACCGGTCGAGGTGATCGCACACTTGGTGATGTCGGATAGAAGTCTCGCCGATAATCTTCTCGATGGTGGTGACGTAAGTGTCCTCGTCAAAACATTGGAGCTCCGACGACGCTACGGGTGCGAAATCGGGAGTGGACATAGAAATAAGAGCAACATTAAGGTTAGGGTTTGGATCAAACAGAAAAGGATGAGGCGGCGAGGGAGTAGAGAGATGGCGGGGAGTGGCACGGGGTTATACATGATTATTAATGTATCCTCGCTTCCGAGATGCTTTGAGAAGCAAAAGTGGGCGACACCGAGATTTGAGGTTAGGGTTTGGAATTTAGAGAAATCCTCAAGAGAAAAATTGGGTTAAAAAAGAGAAAACTTAATTTGTAACATTGAGGAAAACGTTTTATGGGAACTAGGGCAAAGAAAAACGTTATTTGATTTACTTTTTTTTGGTAAACGTTATTTCAGATTTTGTCAAATAACACTTTTCCCAACAATAAACATTGGTTGCATAACTATTGTCGACAGACCGATGTCAAAAACAAAATAGACATCACTTTATGGTAACAATCGACATCGGTAAAAGAAACTGATGTCTATTAGTGGGAAAATGCGCTCATAGATATCGTTTCCGTAAAACACCGATGTTGAAACCATAAGACAACAGAAAAGTGAACAAAATGATGTATTTTTGGTGATGTCTATTTGTATATTTCTTGTAGTGCGTTGACATGATAAAAGACAACCAAAAGAAAAGACCCAACAACTTAAGCATAATAAACTAAAAACTTCTTGAAAGCCATAAGGCCAAAGCCATGCAGAACGTAGAAATACACATTCTTAATATTTGGCAAGACTCTTGGGATTGACACTAGAAGAATATGGGATTGGAGCGCAATTGACGCTAGAAGAATATGGGATTGGAGCGCAAGAGTCATCAACTATTCGCGTGCTTCCAACTTGAGCATTAGAGCTACCAACACTGGATCGTATCGAATAGAGCTTACGATCCACCACAAACTGATTTACCTTTACCACGAGATATGGTTCCTCTGTTACCATATTTGCGCATGATCACAACTAAATGGAGCAAAAACTAGGACCAATTGATGATCTTGGCATTTGAAAATTAGGGGCATTTTGCACTTTAGCTTCATATTCTTGTTGGAAATTACGTATAGCCCCTCCAAGTGACAAAGTTGGTCGTAGTCAAGCTTGTTGATGTCAACCTTCCTGGCTTGTTTTAGTTCACATGCACGCTTTTTTTCAAGATACAATTGTCTCTCAAGTTGGTTGAGTTCCAGAGTTTGTTGGCTTATGTTTGCTTTATGATGAGTCAAGCAATTTGTCAGCATCACCCGATAGGCCATTTTCATTGAGAAATCTACTTGAAATTATCTCAACATTGGGGTGGCCAAAGGAATGAGCTTTGTTTCTAGGGGAGAAAACAACCACAACAATTTCGGCACCACAGAGAGTGCTGAGCTCACTAGCTTTCTTGAATAAGCCAGCACAACGCTTCGAAAAAGTGATCTGACGATTGGTCTCATTTTCTATCTTCACCATGTTCACCTTTTGGCGACCCTTTCCTTTCCTTGCTGAGTAGTTCAGGCCCTGAAGAACTCATTATTGAATAAAAGATTAGAGCAACAAGAAACAATATAAAATAACTTACAGTTTTATCCATGGATACAAGGGGCTATTTATAGGATCAAAATTCATTTCTTTCTCACACAAAACCAAATTTTCCAGTATGGTTATTTTCATAAATCGAGGTAATAAAATCCACGACGTGGATTTCCGTTGTCTATCACACTATAAAACTTAATAATGATACCCCATATAATTAAATTATAGTAGATATTTTCTCATCATTTCATAACTTCTTTTATTCGTTTTACCTATACACGAATCTCATTAGAGAATACGATTATTACGACTTAGGTCCACATCATTAAATAAGAATAGTGGTTTAAGATTTCTCTACCTATACAGGAAAATTATCATAAACAATTAAGAACTTTCTAATAATATAGAAATTTCCAATATGCTACAACGTATAACCTGATATATAATTGTCAATAACTACAAAAGCCAACATAATATTAACGAAAGTCCATAACATAATATTAAACAAACAAATTTTTGAAAGATTATAATTTATTAACACCATGCCCCAAACTATACGTTATAATACACGCAGACTATAGGGTTCTTTCTCGGCATGTCACATTCGTACACTACAAGAAAAATATTGAACAACAACACTTTCGAAAGACAACGGATTTTGTCTTTTTTGTCTTTGAAGTATTAAACAACAGTTTCCACAAAATAGTGAACTCTTTGAAACCTTGAATCAAATTCAGCAACCCACTCAGATCATAATATAAACCATCGTTATATTATTCAGCAACAAAAAAGTCCATCGTTATTTTCTATCGGTTACAAAACGTTGTTAAATAATTCCCATTTTAACATCAGGGGCTTTAACATCACTTATATTTCCTAATTAACATTGTTTTTAACCGATGTTGTTTCACTTATAGACATCGGTTAAAACCGATGTTGAAAACCACCCCTTTAAAAAAAAATGCAGTGCTTTCAACATCGGTTTTTTATCATTTGACATTGGTTTTAACCGATGTCTATTAGCTTTTTTCTTGTAGTTACCACGTTTGAATTTAGTTATTTCGAGTGTTTTAACTTGTGTTTTGTTTAACGTTGTCTTATTTTATTTGATCCATTGTCTTTTTATGAATAAATTGTGAACTATTGCTTATGATTATAAAAGCCCAACTTATAGAATTATCAATAGACAAATCAAACTAGCATATAGATAAATCAAACCAGTATATAAGAATCAATTAGCAATTGCATATTTAATTTATGTTAGTACCATTTATGATGCAATGTTTTAAATGCTAACATATATTTTCTTCTTCTTACAATGTAGTAAGTGACAAAAGCTTCTGCGAGTATTTAGTAATTATCTCCGAAGTCCAAACAACAATACGTAACTTAATAGAAACTCAACAGAGCAACATTAATAGTAACAAATCTAGCATTGACAACTCGTATTAGAACCATATATATATATATATATATACTATATTGATAATAAATGCTTTAATGACTATATATAATAAGCATGGAACAAACAAAAAAATAAATAAATTACAAACACATAATAATATAAATTGAGATAGATATAAAGAGAAATGATATTCCCACATCACACAAGCAAAAATTGAAATTCACAATCCATTTTTGATACAACTGAGGTAATCGTTTGCTGGAAAAAATGGGCAGAATAACTGGACAAGTTTGTAAAGTCAAGGCTAGTATTCATAATTCTCCACAAAATGAAATTGTCCTGTACTGAATTGTTAATGGTTCTGGAAATTGCCTTTAAGATACATGATTTTCAGGTTTATTCTAGCAACACTTGCAAATAATAATCCACATTGAAATTCAAAGTGTTTCAGCAATTTCGAGATTAAGGAGAGTAGACAACAAGATGTAGAATGCTTGTTGAATGGTATAATATTCATTCTGCAAGGGCACTCTATTTGTAGACAATGAAAGGTGGTACCGTACGTACACAACCCTCTGGAAAATGGTTGCCTAAACAGATACCTCAAGTTAAACCAACATTTGTCAGTCCAGAAAGTGTGATTTTAGCAGACACACCTATTTGACCAAAATCAATAACTGGATACTCTATCATTTGAAAAATACTTGCAAAACAATCAATAATGCTGACTCTATCATTTGAAAAACTGCATTTGTCAAATATGACCAAAATAACATAAATAAAAATAATTTCAAATGTAATTTGTCCAAAAGATAAGTTTTAGGAAGCCCAAATCAATAATGTGGGTCAAACCTACTACCTAGTCTAATCTTCCATTCTTTAAAAACTTTTGAAAATCTAATATTTCAACTTTGAGTTAAATAATGTGAGCTACTTTAGGATGGCAATGGGTAGGATTGTAGGATTCAAATCCTCCATCCCCATACCCAATTATATTCATACCCAATAAAAATTCAATTTCAACCCATCCCCATACCCATTTGTCCAAATACCCTACCCATACCCTCTTACCACTTACAATTGTATTTTTTTCAAATTTTAGTTATTTTTTTAAAGAGAAAATTGAGTTATTTAAATAAAAATATAGATATTTACTAAATTCTAAAGGAAACAATAAGAAAAAAAGAATACAGATAAGAATTAGCGAACTATATATTATAAAAATATAGCAAAATATTAAAAAGGATTAAACAAAAGTTTTAGTGGTTAGTATTTTTTGGTTGAGACTTGGGGAAAAATCATTTTCTTTAAATATAAATAAATAGAGTTTACAAATAAAAAAATATATGTAAAATATTATAAATAAATATATATGTAGATATATTATATATAATATTATTATTTAATCGGTCGGGTAGGGTATGGGTAGGATGTACCTAGACCCACCTCCATACCCATAAAAAATACCCATTCCAATTTATTTAAGTTCATTTTCCTCCTCCGTTAGGGTAAATTTCCGTCGCAGGAAATTGCCATCCCTCTACTTTTGGCTCACGAACTCAATGTGAGATGGTGTCTATTCCATCTCCCAAAATTTCCAATTTCTAAGTTCATTTTGTGGCTAAATTTGTGCATTTATTTCTCATTCACTAATTGATTTTCAGGAAAATCATCTAATCTCATCTACTCACAATATAAATTAAGATTATCTAATTTATTTCCATTTTGCGTTAATAAAACCTATTTAAATATGTGGTCAAATATGGGTCAAACTCATAACAACAAAACCAAATTCCAACAATTTTTAACTTCTTTTTTCTGATTAGTTGCCCAAAAGTGCCCATTACTTTAGAGTTTCGGTAGATCATATCTTTGCAATTTTTAAAAAAAATTTACAATGTGAAGTTACTTATTTTGTTCCGGCAAACTAGCACCAGAGAGAGAGAGAAAAAGAAAGAATAAACACCTACGAGATTTAATATCATAAATTCCATTGACTATCTCTATTCTCTATTCTCTATTTATTATTTTTATTTATATAATTTATTTTTATTTTTTACTATTTTTATTATTATATTATATTTTACTATATTATATTTATATAAAATATATAAACATATATTACATTTATATTTATATCTATTATATTTATATACGAATGTTTCTGCAAACTTTTGAGTAGACTAAAATACCCCAATCATATATTAATTTAAATGGCAGAAGAGTAATTTACAATTTAGACAGACTTTCGAATGAATACAACGAGAGATTATGAGAAGACACTAGGGAACCCGATGATAGAGAGACACGAGGGCAATGAGATTGAACAAGATGCAAAATTAAGTGGAGACTTAACAGAGGAAATGGAGAGGCAACAGATCTGCACGTACTTCAGGCAAGATAGACTTTAGAAGGATTACATTTCCATTGCATTTGGTATGAACTTTTTTAATCTGTTAATTTCTCTTCCGATTATTTTTCCCAATAAATTTGAAATAAATTGCACGAAAAAATGATTGACCAAATTCGGTACTTTGGTTTATTTTGTTTAACTTCAGATTTCAGATATGACAGACAACAAGGCATTGAAATATTGAGAGGATTGTTGCGTAATGCGTAAAAAGATTTAGAAGTTCCACGACTGAGCAATATGATGTTTGTTAAGAGGCTATCGCCTTCTTGTGGATATATTTTTCATTGATAAAACATTTTGGAGCGACATATCACATTTTTGTGATGTTTTCGTGTTATGATTAGGAAAATCTGATGTAACTTTGATCCTTCTAAAGTGAAGTATGTTAATATAGGCAGGGCCGCTCCTTATGTTAGTCGAGCGAGGCGGTCGACTCGGGCCCGGAAAAAATTACGAAATTTAGGGGCCCAATTTTTCGTATGCCTCTTACAATAGACATATATAAAATAAGTTCATAATTGAACAAATGATATGTGCAGCCCAGCGGTTGCAGCTTGTGATTGTACTTTGGAATTGCCTGGGTTCGAATCCAGGGAGCTGCAAAATGTCCTTATTTTTTGTTCTTTTTGTATTTTTCTGTTTTAGATTAAAAAAATAGAAGCTTCCCAAGGGCCCATTTTCCTTGGGCCTTGTAACCTTGTTGAGCCTAGATCTTAACAATTATCAAGTTTAATTTTCATTAATGGTCAAACATTAAATTTTCTCAATTTAGATTTTAAAAGGTAAAAGAGTTAAAAGAAAAGGACGCCTAAAATAATTGAAAACGTGGGAACAAAATAGAAAAAAAGTAGGTTGTTCGTCCGTGGAAAAGAAAAAAAGTTTCTACGATCACCCATGTCAAAAGAAAGATTGAATGAGTTAGCTATGTTATCGATTGAGAATTGAATTGTTGAACAACTTGATTTTGATTAATACTTTTGTGACCAAAACTATAAGGTGCGTTATATTTAAATAACTATTTGGATTTTTGAACATAGATGTCATATTTGTTTAACTATATTCAAATTGTTCTATATATTGCACAATATTCTTTCTTTTATTGTTTTATATTATTTTTAAGTTTGTAAAAAAGGGGGACCAATTTTAAAAGTTCGACTCAGGCCAAAGAATGATAGGATCCATCTTTCATTTACCTTTATAACCTTGCCTTCTATATTAATATTAAGGTTATTGATTTTTTAGTACCTTTATATGACACTTTCTTTGGTTTGGTACCCACATTTTCGAGACCAATTTAGTACCCATACTTCATATTTTTTGTAAATTGGTACCTATTTACTTTTAATGACGAAAATGCCCCCAAGAAACATAAGTTATACTACAAATAAATTTTTGAGTATAAGTATTTAAATTATAAAATCAATCAAAATTTTAATTAATTTAATTAATAAAAAATAAAAAGAAGTTTTTAAAAATAATAAAGAATTTTACAAAAATAAAATTAATTACATTAAATTAGTAAATTAATAAACATAAATTAAAATTTTAATTAATCAAAAAGAAAAAATAGTTTAGTTAACTAATTTTAATAATTAAAAGAAAATTAAATAATTTAAAAATTCAAATTCGGATAATAAATAAGGAAATTATAGCAATTTTTTTGTCAATATATTAATTTTTAATTAGTTTTTTAATCGAATTTAAAAAAATTATTTATTTTATTTATTTTTTACAATTAGGAATTTAATAATGTAATTTAAATAATAATAAGTTATTTCTTAATTAAATTTATTTTTTAAATTTAATAATTCTAATTAAAACATAACTTTTTAGCATAAATGAAAAAAATCTTGAGGGCATTTTCGTCTTTAAAAATTAGCAGGTACCAATTTATAAAAAATGTGAAATTTGGGTACTAAATTAGTAACTAAATGTCGGTACCAAACCAAAGAAAGTGCCTATAGTTAGTCCACTAAAAATCAATGACCCTTAATATTATGGATTTGGTCCATAATTATGTCAACTTTTGATTGAAACCTATTCTACATTTTATTCTCCTCTCCGATCCAAATTATTGATCAACCGGACATATAGTAAGGAAGGTAAAAAAAGAGGAATGATGGGTTTTGTGTTACTCTTCCTAGGTATTGTTTCGCTGATTGCAAATAAGTAATGTTTGTGGTTACTATCGATTCACTATTATGTACTTTGATTTGTTTAAAGACTATTATTATAGCATATTGTTTGTTGCCTTTCACACCTTTGAACTGTTTTAATTTATTTTTTCAGCATTCTCCAGGTGGTTTGTTTTCATTTCATGTTTCTTTTACGCTCTCCCCTCCTACCCGACTTCTATTATAATATGTCTGTTAGACTATGATGTTTTACATTGAAAATATGAATATCTATGCAAGCATATTTTGTTCATATCATTGTTTCGCCACAGTCACCTTTGAAAATACCACAACTACCATTAATCTGTAAAACCCAAATCTGAAAAAATTCGTGGCAAATAAAGGAGAAGAGAAGGAGTGAGGGAGGGAGATTTTTTTTTCTCTATGAAAGATTAGGGTGGCGGGATAGTGCTATAGCCCTGGTTGAGTTTTTGCTACTGTATCTTTCTTTTTTCAATGATGGTTTGACTATAAACCAAACTCAAATTTAGTTGAGGGGATAAGTGTTAAATTAACAAGTTATGGAGATAAATGCTACTTAAGGTCCGATATAGAGGGTGTTAATGTATTTTACTCTAAATAAAATTATATCAAAGTCCTTTATCAATTATGACGAAAACTCCATATGAGTAAATTACACAAAAAATAAAGGGAAGGAAAAAACAGTACTAGTAGTTTAGCTTGTGGGACCTATGTTGGTATCCAGTGGTAGTCTAGAAAAGGGCTAAATAAAACACTAACAGATTTAGAAAACTTTTTCATTAAATCCCATATTGAAATCATTCAGAACTTACAGTTGAGCTGCAGGGTTAGCTACTCAACAGTTTTGTCATCACAAACTATGAAGTGCATAACAGAATAAAATTATTTGCAATGAAAGTATAAATGTTTGCATGTGTGTGTGCTTATGCAGTTGCTCCATTCAAATGATAAGGATGTAAAACAATAAAACAAAATGTACATGGATTTTATAGAGCTTTAGGTGGAGCAATTTCTCTAATACTACTACGTTTTTCTTCTCAATCACCGAGAAAAGCATTTATCGTGTGTGCAAGTCTCCGAGCTTATCGATATCCCATCCGATTGAACCCTTAACTCGAACATAGGAACATAATCCCTATAATTAAGACATATGGCGATTGAATCGATTCGATCATTTGAAACACGAACTAGCCAAAATTGCTAATATATATAGGAATTGGTTCGAATGAGACCACATTCTTGGTGAGTTAGTGTCACCAATCTTAGTCATTTATTGTTTTTTTATGGTTTTAATTTTTCTAGGATTTTACACGATTTTTTATTTATTTTAATTCATTAAGGGTATAATGACACTTTTATTATCCAAGAATTTGTTGTTTGTTTTTGGTAACCTTTGAGATTTTATCTCTATGTCCTGCGATTTTTAAGAGATATGGCGAGATTTTCTATATTGTAATTTGACAGATTTTTTGGTATTGTTTAACTTTCTCAAACCTTTTTTTATGAGGGTGAGATTGTAACTACTTTATTTAATAGCGTGAATTTATGGGGCATTTTTTTAATTTTTTTGGAATCCAACATAGTTAGTATTCTTTTTCTTTTTTAGATAGCTATTAGATAATGCAATATTAGTTGTTTCTTGTTGCACTCGTTTATAACACACTTATGACATAGTTGGGTATAATGTCTTTGTATATTTAATTTTTACAAATTTCATAGATAGTTTCTAGACAATGCATAATTAGTTGATTTTTTGTTGCATAGTTTATGACACTTGCTTAGTTTGAGTATAATATACTCGCTTACACTTGCACATATAACTTCTAGATAATGCATAGTTAGTTGATTTTTCTTTGCATAGTTTATGACACTTTGCGTAGATTTTCGCCGCATTTATGACACATTTCATAGTTGGGCATAATGCAATCGCATATTTAGTTTGTTATATGCATTTTTTCATAAGTATCTACGCATCGTCTTCTTCGTGAAATTTATAATTTTTAAGAGTTTGTTGTTAATGACCAAGTTCGAGTTCTCCATGGATGTTTACTTCATCAACAATGTCCATGGGAGTTTCCTCTCGGTATTATCAACGATTCTTTATCTTAAATTATAATATTCATATTGTGCATTTTTTTATGTTGAGAATCGTGGAATTGCTCCACCGGCGTGAGAGAGATGCGAATTTGTGAGGAGATATGGCGTGAATTATAATATGTTCATTCTCTCTCTCTCTCTTTAACCGTTCTTGTTATAATTAGATTAATATCTAGTTACTGTTTTGACGTTATTATTGTTTAGGGGATTAAATTAAATATTTAATGTAATATTAATCCATTTAGTCATATCATTTGATTATTAAGAAGGATGGTTGAGATCACCCATACATCTCACAAAGAAATGGTGGATTCAACCCCTATATATTAGAGTCATCAATTTTGGCCCGGCCGTACCGCCTAGTAAAAGCACCTGGGTCGGGCTCTAATTTTAGAGGCCCAAAATGAGCCGGAATTTTTGGCCCCAGTTAGGCCCAAAAAATTGGGCCAGCCCGGTTGACCCGATTTTTTCAAGTATATTTTTGTGGGTGGGCCGGATCGGACTCCAAAAAATGGACCGAAAATCTTTTGGTCCATTATTTTTTAACCTCATCTTTTCAAATAATTGAAATATCACAAACCTCCTTATTTTTGTTTTTTTTTTAAATCTACTACATTCAAATATCACAAGTAAGTGCTAAGCAATAAGATTTAAGTCAACAATTATTTAGTGTGAATTTCTCCACAGATGCAGCTGAAATTTGGATATATCAAATGATAAACCATCCAAGATAATTATTAATCAAAGAGATCTTACCCTTCCAACTTCAAAAATTAATGTGCAGAAAGATGGAACTAGGATCTTAACACCATTAATATAATATGAAGCAAATAAAGTTAAAATAAAGGTAAGAATGGTGAAAAGATTTGTTGGGAAAAGTTGGCTAAATTACAGTTTTTGGCAGCTTAGAGTCTCATGGAGGTAAAACTGATTTAAAAAGCTAACAACTTTTCTGCTTAAGCCTAATGATCACGTTAATAAGTTTAACTGCTAATACCTTGTGACTGAATTTTATTTTCCCGACATCATCGCCAGTAACTTCATATTTCAAAAAATATATCACTTAACTCTTTTTTTCTTCAAAAATATGCCACTTACCTTTTTTGTTTAAAGTTATTCACATCATGCTCATTATATCATAAACACCATCAACAAAAGATATTCACATCATGCTCATTATTTCTCTTGCTATCATATATAAATTATTGCGGGCGTAGCTGCGACCGTACCGCTACCCTAGCCCAAATCTTTTTCCCCTCATTTTCCCCATAGCTCAATTATTTTTCTCTTTAAAAAAAACACATATAAATTTTTTTAATTTTTTTCCACTAAAAAAAAATCGGACAAAAAAAAATTTGGGGTGTCTTTGGGGCCCCCACCTTTATATCTACGCCTCTGAATTATTGACATTTCAAAGTAGCATATATCACACATTAATATAACATCCATATTTTCTCAAACCAATAAGAACATACACATTTTGTAAGTCAAGTAGCACAATATCATATCTAATAACCGTAAGTCCAAGTGGCTACGATAATCTATAGGGGTGAATAGGTTATGCCCATTTTCTCGATTATGCCCTCTTTTTAGAATGTAATAAGCCAAGACAAGAATGGAAGTACGGGAAGTAAACAACACGCGTCGATTTAAAGAGGTTCAACCCACCTAGGGCCCAATCTCTACCACCCCGGTATCTCTGGGATGGATTTCAAAAAAAAAAAAGTTTTTATTAATTACCACAATTAATATAACATCACCTTACAATGCCTCTTTGGAGATTACCACAATCTCCCTTGAAAATTACCACAATCTTCTACGGCACCTTGTGAAGATTACCACAATATTCCACCTTAAAGAACACCAAATTCTTCAACACCTCAAAGAGCACCAAACTCTTTAACAAGAAGATTACCACAATCTTCTTACACCTACCACCTAGATCACCCAAGTGTGTTCTTACCACAAGAACACTCACAAGGATATCTTGTGTTGAATGATGAACCCAAATTCAAGATTACAACTCGATAATAAATAATACAATTTTAAGTGCAAGTGTAATCAAGAAATAAGCCTAGACCTCAAGATGTGAAAGTGTAAGACCTTAGGCTATTACAACAAGAATATTGAAAATGAAAGAACAAGTACTTGCTTGAGTGTATCTTGTTGTGTTATATATCAATTGTTGTTTTATTGCTCCAAAACTTCCTCTTTTATAGGAGATGATTGATCATGGATAGGCTCCTCTTGGGGACTGATTTCTACAAAAAATGCAATTAAAATCAAGATTATAGGCTGTTAGAAATCAACCCCACAATTTAAGGAAAAGTTGTCTCCGCAAACTCAACGGATAGTATCTTTGTCAAAAACCTATAGCGACCGGTCGAATAGAAACAAGGGTTTGAAAGTTTTCTCACGAAAATACACAGGGGGACCGATCACCATGGGTGGTGACCTGGTCGACACCCCCGTGAACCGTGTAGCCCTCTTAAAAATGTAATACGAGAAGTTTGCAAAAATAAACCAAACTCGGACATCGGTCGCCCTATATAGCGACCGATCGACACCACCGGTCGCCCTATGGGGTGACCGGTCCAACTTTCTTTTTTTTAGCAAATAGGTTATTTTCTGCTTTTGCACAATTTTTAGGTACGGGTTACCCTAGGGGGCGACCGGTTGACCTCAAAACAGAGGAGTTGTCCAATTTTTGTCGAAAATGAACTTCAAGAAATACTCCAAAAAGTATTAAAAATATTTCGGACCGATCGGGACTATTTGGACAACATTTAGAAGCATTGTTTTATTGTAAAAACACAATGAAACAAATTTATAAAAATCATGATAAAACATTTATGTGTTGTCCAATTTTTGTCAAAATAAACTTCAAGAAATACTCCGAAAAATTAGTAAAAATATTTTAAATCGATCGGGAATATTTGGACAATATTTAGAAACATTGTTTTGGTGTAAAAACACACTTAAACAAAATCATCAAAATCATGATAAAAATATTTATCTAACAAACTCCCCATTTTTGATGATTACAAACCAAAACAATTTTAAGAGGGCGATTTTGAAAACAAAACAAATTTCCCAAAAAATAAACTATCCGTTTTGAGCGACAACATTCCACGATAATAATCACAAGGATGGGAGTAAAGATTTTCAAAATATTTTGCAAAAGCTTCCCCTATCAATATGCACAACAAGAGTAATATAGAAGAATCAACCAAAAGCTAAAAGCTCAACTTTTACATATTGAGCTTAAGTATCAAGAGCTTATAAGCTCCCCTGTCAACAAAACATCATTAGACATGTAAATCAGTCCACAATACAACAAATGGACTAAGTATGATCCACAACTTTTGGCTTTTAATAGCCACAACTTATAACTTCTTTTGAGCTTATTTTAGCTTATTTGAGCTAAAAAGCTTATATCCTATTTCTCCCCTTTGGAATCATCAAAAGAATGTTAGCTTGATAAAAACATCATATATCCATATCAAAGTGCACAATTTAACCGATTTATCGAGGTATTGATCATTAAGCTTAAAATTCCAAAAGCTAAGGAAGAGTTGATCATATGATTTGTAAAAGCTCATTTGATTTGAAAAACATGATCTCTATAAATATATAAGACATTTGAAATCGAGAGAATCATGTAGGTGATGAATTTTTCATTGAAACATTTTATCGAACACTTGGCGGGCGTCAAATAATAAAGAAAATGTATACAACCCTTGTAAAAATAACCAAGTCAAAATTTTTATCACCAAAATCAATTTGACAAATATCATCCAACAACAATCATCATGCCCAACACAATTTTATAAGAATTCCAACAAGATATTAAAGATGAAGCACATTCTCAAGGTTCAACCCAATTGAGATAAAAAGAAGAATTCTCACCAATTAATCGGAGAGGTCGGGCATTATGGATGATATAACAATATTATAAACTCAAAAATATATAATTTACTAGAAAGAAATTATTTTGAGTGAATTGTGTGTGAAATTTTCAAAAGTGGTGCGAAAATAGCAAAAATCGAGTGAAATAACAAAGTCGAGACAGAATCGATTTTATTCAAAAATCATGTAGGGCGACCGGTCCAGGTTGATGTCGACCGGGTCAGGTATAGGAAACCGGTCGACCTCACCCTATTTGGTCACTGGATCGATCTGTTTTAGAGAAATCCGAAATTTGATCCAAAAATTCGATTTTTCGCCCCTAAGTTTAAAAAACGTCACGAAATGCAAATATAGACCTCATTCAACATACATTATGCCTAAGACAGACTCTAAATGAGGTAAAAGACTCGACGGTTAATGATTAAAAACGAATGTCCGCGAGTTATCCTTGAGGCAAATTAAACACATCTCAATTTTGTTTTTGTTTAAGAAAGGCAATCCCTTAGAAGAAAACATAGAATCTCAATTTGTTTAGTTCGATTATGACGAACCACATTTTGAGAAATTATTATTACCGGACTTGTTATCCCGAAAAATATGAATGTTTAAAAACTTCGGATAAACAAGCCATAAGAAAAAGTGCCTTTCAAATATTTGAAAATTTCTTTTAACGGCACTTAAATGAGATTCGTTGGGATTGTTTTGAAGTCGAGCATATAGACATAAGGCATAAAAAAATGTCAAGTCTTTGGGAGTAATAAAATTTAATGAACATACCTCGAATTTGTTTGTTAACCGATATGCCTTTCTCAAACTTTGTCAATCTTGATATTGGTTGTCATAAGAGTAGAGACGATTCTTCCTTCTTCAATGCCTAACTTCTTCAAGGGTTCTTTTGTACACTTTGAATCCGAAATATAGATACCTCTTGGCATTTGCTTAATTTGAAGTCCAATGAAGAAATTTGAGCTCCCCCATCATGCTCATCTTGAATTCACATTGCATCAACTTAGAGAAATTCTTGCCTTATTTGAAATGATGTTGCCTTGGTCATCGAGTTTGTTCCTAATACCCATTTTGTACCTATAATCGTATGTGATGGTACTAATTCCCAAATGTCATTTCTTCCGAATTGATTTAGCTCATCTTGTAATTATATAAACCATTCTCCATCTTGGAGCATCATTTGGGAGATTTGTTCAACGTTGTCTTCTTCAAAACTATCATCATTGAGTATCCATTTTACATCCAAATATTTTGAAGTAACTTATATTTGGAGTACTTCCTTTCTCATCATCAATAAGTCTACACAACTCAAAAACTCATTAACGCTCATCGCTTATATTAGCAAGAAAAATAACCCAAATATAGCAATAATGATAATGCCTCAATTGTTCATGTCAATCTTGATGAATCATAAATTAGATAATATGTTGACTAACATGTATATCAAGATATGTAAAACTTTGACAAAAACATTTTGCACAAGAGCATAGTAAAAATGATAATGGACAAAAATAGCTAAGGCAATTTGAGAAATAACACAAGTATATAATGCTTTCGCTTAAATCCACAAGATATGATAAAACTTGTAAGTATACAAAAATTGTCCATACAAGGTCTACTTTCAAAAGAAATTAAAAATCCAAGAACATGTAGTAAGACCTTGATTTTTAGAATATATTATGAAATAATCATTTTTACAATTAAAACATAAATAAATCATGCATAATAACAAAACAAAATACATATTTAAATAGGGAGATATGGTTTACCAATTTCGCCATTTCCATGGGTTGTGTCTTTTCCATTGTTGATGATGTCTTTCTCTTGGAAAATCATTCTTGATGATGGCTTCTCCAATTACCCCATTTCCAAGATTTGTGTCCTCCCATTGTTGATAGTATCTTCCTCTTGGAAAATTAGCTTGTTGATGATGTCTTCTCCAATTTTGCCATTTTCAAGGGTTGTGTCCTTCCCGTTGTTGATTATAATTTCTTCTTGGAATTTGATTTTGTTGATAATATATTCTCCTTTGATCAAGTGGCGCAAATGTTTGTTGTCGATTTGACAATTTGAATTTTCTTTGATTTTTGTTGCGCCAAGTACCTATCATGTAATTTTCTTGTGGTACCCTCAAGTGGTTGGGTCCTTTAGGATTAGCATTGAGACTTTTAGGTCTCCAATAATAATTAGAGCTATTTCTAGCCCGACAAGTATTAGCCACGTGACCCTTTTTACCACAATAAAAGCAAGTAACAATTTTAGGAGCATAATGACCAATATGCATAGATACTTGGTTCTTTTTCTTATCAATAATAACATTAGGCTTATAACCAAGTCCAAGTTTCAAACTATCACAATGATGAACATCAAGAATTTTGGTCATTTTATTGGTACTCAAGTTGAACTTTAATAAATCCTTTTTCATGCTATTAATATCCTCAACAAGAGTACTATTTTCCTTTTCAAGGTTTCTAACCTTATCAAGTGTGGTGGTGTGAGCACATGAAAGTGATTCATAGGAAGTAAATAAACTATCCTTATCATTTTTCAAAACATTAAATTCCTTTTTCAAATTTTTGTATTTAACAAGTAAGCTTTGGAATTCATTTTGAAGCTCATCAAAATCATTTTGCAAATCATCATGCAAATCATTACTAAAAGAGGTAGACGAGTTAGAGCGTACCTCATTGTCTTCGTTAATGCCCATAAGACATTGTTCGACTTCTTCATCATCGAGAAGTTGTGAGATCATTCCATATGTTGTATCCATTGAGAAGTAGATACTTTTGAGTAGCTCATTTCACTTGCATATACTTCATAGATAGCTTCTAGTTTTCTCCATACTTTATGTGCCGATCGAATTCCTACAATATGATCATATTCCAAAATGGTAAGTGAGCAATAAATTATATTAAGAGTTTTACCGTTTAAGGAGAGAATTTTTTTCTCTTCATCATTGAGCTCCTTGAGGACTTTTGAGGTGTGAGGTGCGTCTATCATCGTGATGGACTCTTCATTAATGACCGTGTTCCAAATATCGAACCCGCAACTTTGTAAATAGTATTCCATTCTTTCTATCCAAAAAGCATAATTTTTGGAGTTGAATAGTGGTGGCTTGTTGGTGGAGGCACCGGTAAGGTAGACTTCATTCGTAGCCAATGATCGTTTCTCTTTACTCGCGATGTGGAACGAGCTAGCCAAAGAGTTTGGCTCGATACCACTTGTAATTCCAAGTGGCTACGATAATCTGTAGAGGGAGATGAATAGATTATGCCCATTTTCTCGATTATGCCCTCTTTTTCGAATGTAATAAGCCAATACAAGAATGGAAGTACATAAACTAAACAACACGCATCGATTTAAAGAGGTTCAACCCACCTAGGGCCTAATCCTCTACCACCCCAAAGATCTCTGGGACGGATTTCAAAAACGAAAAAGAACTTTTATTAATTACCACAATTAATACAACATCACCTTACAACACCTCTTTGGAGATTACCACAATCTCCTTGAAGATTACCACAATCTTCTACGGCACCTTGTGAAGATTACCACAATCTTCCACCTTGAAGAACACCAAATTCTTCAACACCTCAAAGAGCACCAAACTCTTCAACAAGAAGATTACCACAATCTTCTTACACCTAACACCTAGATCACCCAAGTGTGTTCTTACCACAAGAAAACTCACAAGGATATCTTGTGTTGAATGACGAACCCAAATTCAAGATTATAACTCGATAATAAATAATACAATTTTAAGTGCAAGTGTAATCAAGAAATAAGCCTAGACCTCAAGATGTGAAAGTGTAAGACCTTAGGCTTTTACAACAAGAATATTGAATTTGCTTGAGTGTATCTTGTTGTGTTGTATATCAATTGGTTGTTTTGTTGCTTCAAAACTTCCTCTATTTAGAGGAGATGATTGATCATTGATAGGCTCCTCTTGGGGACTGATTTCTACAAAAAAATGCAATTAAAATCAAGATTATAGTTGTTAGAAATCAACCCCACAATTTAAGGAAAAGTCGTTTGCAAACTCAATGGATAGTTTGTTGTCAAAAACCTATAGCGACCGGTCGAATAGAAACAAGGGTTTGAAAGTTTTCTCACGAAAATACATAGGGGGGACCGGTCACCATGGGGTTGGATTGGTCGACACCCCGTGAACCGGTTGTCCTCTTCAAAAATACAATACAAAGAAGTTTGCAAAAATAAACCAAACTCGGACACCGGCCGCCCTATATAGCGACCGATCGACACCACAATAAGCCCTATAGGGTGACCGGTCCAACTCTCTTTTCAAAGAAATAGGTTGTTCTCTGTTTTGCACAACTTTCAAGTATGGGTTGCCCTAGGTGGTGAACGGTTGACCTCAAAAGCAGGAGTTATCCAATTTTTGTCGAAAATAAACTTCAAGAAATACTCCAAAAAATAATAAAAATATTTTAGACCGATCGGGAGTATTTGGACAACATTTAGAAGCATTGTTTTATTGTAAAAACACAATGAAACAAATTCATAAAAATTATGATAAAACATTTATGTGTTGTCCAATTTGTTGTCAAAATAAACTTCAAGAAATACTCAGAAGAATTAGTAAAAATATTTTAAATCGATCGGGAGTATTTGGACAACATTTAGAAATATTATTTTGGTGTAAAAACACATTTAAACAAAATCATCAAAATCATGATAAAAACATTTATCTAACAATAACTATCATAATTCACAAATAATACTAGATCTGCAATTATCAATTAAGAGGTATTTTATAGTTACCGGACAATAGCTTCTAGAAATTTGCCTTCTTTCACTATTCTCACATCGCAGCATCAACCACAAAGGAAACATAATCTCCCAAAGTACTAATATCCACATTCACGTCCCCGGTTTCGAAAAATATTTTGGGTAGCCGGAAGGGAATATTTAAACAAAGATCTTCAACAAAAACTCCAACGGTTTTTCCAATAGTAATTCCGACGGTATAAGTAAGTCCAACGGTATATCCATTGGAATATATAATTATTGAAAAACTCCAACGGGACATGATTATACCATTGGAATTTAGTCCAATCGTAATTCCAATTGTATATATCCATTGGAATATTCAATTATTTCTTCTCATTATCTAATATTTTTAACTTCCAAGGGTCACCCATCATCAATTCGTCTTAAGTCAAACACACTTAACTATGTAGTTTCAATATGATTGACTCTGAAAAGAAAATATATTTTATAGATATGGATAATACTATCAAATCTTTTAACCTCTATTAGAATTTTCCAATAGTATTGGAATTTCCAATGGAATTTTTCAACAACATGTTGTGGCATTGGAATATCCGTTGGAATTTTAAAAACTCTAAGGAAATTCCAAAATAATTCCAACATTTTGTTTACCGTTATAATTTTTGTTGGAATTTTCCAATGGTATGCTTTAGCGATGAAATTTATGTTGGAATTTTTAAAATTCCAATAGTATTTCAATGGTTTAATTATTGTTGGAATTGCTATTAGAATTTTCCAATGGTTTGTTGTGGTGATAGAATTTCTATTGGAATTTTAAATTCCAAGTGGAATTCCCCACGGTTTATATGAATGGTTGTGTTTGTTGTTGGAATTTCTATTGGAATTTTTCGATGGTATTGATGCTATTTTTTTCGAAAGCAGATCACCCAAGTCAACCGAGTTGACCAAAATCCTCTTCTTCCCGAGAGGGAAATCTTGAGCTCGTCTATAGGCCACCCACGTAGGAGAAAATGACCGCTTGGGTTAAATCGGGACTCCTTTGGGCGGTTTAATTATCAAAAGCCCATTGGGCAATTAATATTAAATAAACAAAATATAAAACGAAATATATTTAATTAAATTATGAAATACCATTTTTGTCCCCAACATAAGCCCCTCACTCACGGTCTTTATGGAGGGATGAAGCAATGCGTGAGCTAATCCGATGTAGAAAATATCGAGATTGGCTTGCTTGCGCCTTTGTCTCGCCTTAGGAGGGACTTTAATCGCTTTTACACGAGGACGCTTGAGAGAAGAGCCTTTGACCATGTCTTCCAAAAGCAAATCTTCTTTCTCCACCTCTCAACTTTGAATTTTTTTGCTTTGTAGAAGACTTAGTAAATTTCTTACAAGTGAGAGGTGAGGTGAGACTTGAGATGAGACTTCATGGAGAGTTGGAGCACACCAAGCGGAGAGATGGATGAGAAGACCATATGCCATAGAGGGCACCCCGAGGCACCTCCCGGAGTGGGCAAGGGCGCCCCTTGACGCCCTCCTAGGGTGGCCACAAGGGCGCACCCGGTGCCTTCCCCATTGGGGAGAGCGTGCCCCGGGCGGCATGCCAAGCCCCCAACCCATTTTCCTCCTCGATTTTTCCTTCTTTCCCAAGTTTCCGCATGCTTCCATTCCCACATCTCTTCATCTTCTTTGGAGTTATTCTAGCTTTTGATTCCTTCTCCGGGGACTTATTCTCTTCATAGCAATGTACCCTTCTTTTTAGAAGCTTGAACTCTTCCTGAGTGGACGAATATACTTATGTCTTTCTTCATTCCTTCCGGAGCTCGGAGAGAACACCCTTTTCAAGCTTGGACGGATCATCCTTCTAGAGCTTGGAGGAGTATCCTTTGGAACAAAGTAGTAGTTATTTTTCGGTTTAGATGGCCCTTGACTCCCGCCAACATGTTTAGGGTTTGCTTCATGCACTTGGATTTTCCTTGCTTTCTTTCTTCTTCTTCTTGAGGTGTTTCTTCGCCCCATGAGGCCGGATGATATTTCATTGCACTCACGTTGTATTGATGCTTCTCCCTACGCCCTGTCGATCCCTCTTGTCATGTTTTACTTGTGATATCCGTGTATGACTTCTTGTGGGAGATTAGCCTTCACATTTCATTTTAACATCACCGGGCGCCCTTCTAGAGTTCGGAGGAAGACACCCCCTTGGGGTTCTAGGGGCACCCTTCGGAACTCGGAGGAGGGCGCCCACTTCGGATTTTCCTCAAGTCATTGCTCCACATAATGATTTAACATATTCTTTCTCTAGTAGGAGACTTGATTGCTTTCCACGTTGAGGTGGATTTTCCATTCGGAGGAAGTCTTGATTCTTCCTAATAACCGATAATACTCGTGTTCAAGGTTAACACGTGCCATCCCACGAGTCCTTGAGGCGCCCTTCGAAAGCCCAATGGGTGCCTGACGGAACTTCGAGAAAGGCGCCTTCCTGGGCTTGGATGGGGCTTCATTCGGAACTCTTCTTTGGCCTCGCTTTTGATGTCTTCCCCGGTGTTAGAGTTTTTCTTTCTTCTTTCGTCGGGAGTAATATTTTGACGGATGTCCATCTAGAGCCCGAAGTGGGCGCCCTCTCGAGTTCACGGTGTGTCTTCCTAAGCTTGGAAGGTGATCTCTTCTGCAGCCTTCCACCACAATGTTTGCTTTAGGCCTTTGATATTTTCTCCACATGTGTTAGTATTTTTCGCTTTCTTTTCCTTGCAACATTTTCATCATGGAAAAGAATTCACCAGACTCTTGTGAGGAGGCCCCATCCTCCGGGGTCTTAGTCGGAAGAAAAAAATATTATACTAGGACCTCCTTGTGAGGAGGCTCCTCCCATCGGGGTTTTAGTCGGAAGGGCTCATCCCACTCGGGGTTTTAGCCGGGTGAGGCCATCCCCTTGGGGTCTTAGCCTAAGAGGTAAATTACTAGAACCTCTTATGATGAGGCCCCTCCCATCCAGTGTCTTAATGCCGGAAGGGTCATCCCACCGGGGGTCTTAGCGGGTGAGGCCATCTCCTCTAGAGTCTTAACCAAAAGAGGTAAATTACTAGGACCTCTTATGAGGAGGCCCCTCCCATCCGGGTCTTAGCCGGAAGGGGTCATCCCACCCGGGTCTTATCTGGTGAGGCCATCTCCTCCGGCTATTAGTCAAGGAGGTTATTTACGAGGACCCCGTGAGAGGCCCCTCCCATCTGGGGGCCACAAAAAAAATATGGGATTTGTTGAGGAGAGCGTCTAATTGGTCATTGACCTAGTCATATGTGGCCACTAATTGCGCCCCCCATGTGTGGCCATTATCTCGCATTCATCACATAAAAGTAGAAAACGTGAAAGTACTTTTATCATTATAATGGAAATCTTTACGCCCGGGAGAAAACTTGATGGAGATATGAATAAATATTTAACGCCTCTTGGGTAGAAACGAGTGACAATGACAAAATAGAGTGAAATATACTAAGGCCTTTAAAAGGGTTGATGGGAGTTGGTGCGGATTTTAAGATAAGGAAAAATCACTTCATCTTCGATGTCGTCGGTCGGTGTCTCCGGATAATCCCTATGTCCCCAATAGTGGCGCATATTTTTGTCTTCTAGACGAGTCCTAGCCGAAGGGGAAGTGTTGGTGAGGTGATCCGGCTAATCCAGGAGGTGATGTCCTGAGCTCATGTCGCGAAGGCGAGTATTTTTAGAATGATAAGTTGGATTGTCCTCCCCATGTGATATAGGGCGTCCCTACCGCCTTTTCTTCCCGAATTCTATCATGTGTCCGGTAATCCATGTACTCTTGCAGTGGCCTTTCCGAATCAATCTTTCGATAGAGGCTTTTAATCGGATGCAAGCCTCCGTGGTGTGTCCTCTGTCATGATGGAAATAATAGAAATTCTTGGACTTCCGCCATCCATAGTTGTCTTTCGTCTCCGCGGAGGTGATATGATTTTTCGTCTCTAGCGGTGGCTAGTATTTCGATGGCGGTCGTTCAACGGAATTATTACTTGCCCCGATTTCTTCTCGTTGTTTCTAGACCGACTATGGAGATCTTCTTCGGCCTTGCGCTTACTCCTTTGTGGTGGCTTTAATGCTTTATCTCCCTCGCCCGGTGCTCTTCCTCGGAATTGTTGTTTCTTCCTGGAGTGGAGAGAGTTCCCCCTTTGAGATGCCCTCATTCTCTCGAAGGGCGTCGTCCGCATCCACGAGTTGTCCCATGAGATTGCATAACAACACTTCCATCTAATTTGGAGTAAATTTGCGATGGTCTCGATTCTTGAGGTAGATGTTTTTGGGTTGATTCCTTCATGGTCCAACTCTGTTCATCTTTGAAGTTTTCGTCTTCTCCAAAGAGTTGTGCATTTCTCTCTCCTTTTGTCTTTGGGGTGTACCTCTCCATGAATGGAGTTTTTATGGATCTTTCTCCACTACGGATGGTTCGTCGACATGTATTATTCTCGGGGATTCCTATCTTTCTACAAAGGGATGTTTGCTCCCGAAATAGCTTGACTAGTTTGGATGGCTCTTTGACTCCCAAATTTGTTAATCGAGCGGAGTTTATGCCTATCCTTTTTAGACTTCAAGATTTGTTTGTCATCCATTAATGTGATGACTTCTTCTGTCTAGTTTTTCTCTCCCGAGTTCATTTCTCCTCTCTTCCCGTTCTAGTCGAGTGAGGGTCATTCTTCATGCAACGTTCTTTGTTGCGGCCTGATGGCAAGTGCCCTTACGAGGGGTCTTCATGCGGCTCGTGGATCTTGGGATATCCTCTGCGGCTCTAAGAGCATTAATGTCTTAGAGTCTTCCGGGTAGTTCCATTGAGCTTGGAAAGCTTCCAGGATCAACGGACTTATCTCGGTGAGCAGAGCCCTTCAGGAGGAGAAACTTGCGTAAGGCGCCCTTTTGGCCGCGGGGGGCGATCCCTTGAGCGAGCAAGGGCGCCTCCTTTAGCCGGGATAGGGTGCCTCATTTAGCTCTCTGAGTTGTTGAATAGCATCCCCGTGGAAGGAGGGGTCTATCCTTATATCTTCTCCACAATCCGCTTTCTTGCTTGGTGTTTTCGTTTTGGAGCTCGCGGATTCACTGAATCACTTCATGAGGTCTTGCAAGAACTCTCCTTCCGGTTGAAAAAGATGAGCCATGGTCTCTGAATAGATCCTTTTTATGGAGAATCGTCATGCTAAGGCAATGAGTGAGTTTATTCCTCCCAGTGAAAGGTTTAATTGGGAGCTCATCAACCACGTTAGTGTAGAGATCCGTTTTTGCATGGAGTCCATCTAAGTGCTCCTAGTGGACCTCCGATTTCAACAAACTCCGGAGGTCAGTAGATCTTGACGCCTTGAGGTAATGGCTTGGCCCAAATGGTCTTATAGAAATGGCTCGCGAGTTGGCTTGGTCGATGCTTTACCGCCTATATGCGGGCTTGTGAATGTGGACTTGGGAGTGTTAGACTTCATTTCTAGCTTCTCTTCTAGCCGGAGCATGCTCGTCTTCTTGATTTTTTTCGAATTTCTTCATTTTTTATCTTCTTCCCCAAGGTCGGTCTTCATATCGGCGGAGCTTGAGGGAGGTCTTCTTGTAGCTTCCGTCGTAACATGATTTGTTGAAGCAGCTCGGTCAGCTTCGTCGAGCAGGGCTTCAAGGGCTCTTCACGTTAAGCGAACTTCTTCAATGGCGGAGCCCCCGGAAGGAAGAGGCGTCGCTCTTCTTGGTTTTCGATGGAGACTACGTTTTTCTAGGAGAAGGGGCAGTGGCCTCTCGTCTTCAATGTGATAGTTCTCCTTACTGATTCTTGGATCTACAACAAGCAACATCAGATTCTTTAGCTAATGGCTCTTCACGATTCTTGTCACGTCCTTCTTTTATTCTTCCTCAGGTCTTCAATTGTTTGTAGAGCCCGGGAGGTCTCTTCGCGACTCCGCCACAACTTGACTCTTCAAAATATTCTAGGCGGCTTCATCGAGCGAGCTTGGAAGGCTTCCCGGTCGGTGAACTTCTTCGGGAAAATCCTCTTCTACACAACGGTGGTATCGTCATTCTTCCCCATGGGGATGTGGCATCCTTCCGATGGGCAAGTAAATTTCTTCAATGGCGGAGCTCCTCCTCCTGGATGGAGGTGGGGGCGCTCTTTCTTCTTACGGGGAGGTGGCTCCCTTCCGGTGGAGAGGTAGGCGGCCTCCTACCTTCTTGATGGCCTTTCCTCTTGCTGGTCTTTGGCCCCGGCCTGCGGCAGGATCGGCTCCATGCGCTTGAGGTCGAGTCCGCGTCTTCGTGTGCTATTGTTGTTCCCACAGATGACGTCAAAATAATGCTACTTCTTCGAGCGGATCACTCAAGTCAACCGAGTTGACCAAAATTCTCTTTCCAAGAGAGAGTCTTGAGGTCGTCCTCTTCCCGGGGGAAGTCTTCTCGTCTTCTCGCTACTTGAACTCGTTAACTTCTTCAATTGGGAACTTGCCCGCACATACACACAAATGTTAGAGGGCCCCGGGATTGTCTAGGAGGCCCATCCGACGCTCAAGTCGGCCACGGTGAGCGAGAGAAATTAAGATAATAAATGCTCTTGAATGCGTAGAGAAAATCATTAATTATGACTTAATTACTTACGATTAATAGGAGGGACCTTTTTATACTTGGGAGATGGGCCCCATGGGTTGTGTAGGAGATTTTGACCTATGGGCGATCCCACGTAGGAGAAAACGACCGCTTGGACCAAACCCGGACTCCTTTGGGCGGTTAATTATCAAGAGCTCATTGGACAATTAATATTAAATAAACAAAATATAAAATAAATTACATTTAATTAAATTATAAAATACGTTTTTGTCCCCAACAGGTATAATGCAACATTGAAATTTTCGTTGGAATTATAAAAATTCCAGTAATTTTCTATTTCGTTGGAATTATTTTGTTGGAATTTGATTGTTTTCTTGCAATGAATCTTTCTATCTTATTATATATGGATTGTGACAAAGTGAGTCTTGAATTGGCATCGGGAGTAAGTCATTTTATTCAAGCCCCGATTGAACATTGCAAAGCTCGCTATTCAAAACTTCTAACATCGATAAGCGGTTACCCATCGGAAAATAACAACGATAAGCGGCGCCCATTTCGCGAACCTGAATTTTATATTTCATTTTTTATACTATTCCTTTTTTTATGACACATATTAATTAGATAAGTCACTTTCAAATAATACATATTATATATTTATTACATACATTATATGCCAAAGGCCAATCACACTTTTACCCTTAATAAATATGGAAATAACTAACTTTTGCCTAGCTAGGATCCGCATTATTTTTACATGGGTCTCGACTTGATCCAGGTTGACCGGTTCAAGAGGGCCATTGATCCATGCAAATATTCTCTTGATTATGACACGTGTACCTACATGTACAAATGGCCAATATATTGTAAATAGCAAGTTCAAACACTTCACGATAATCTACATTTATTGTTCATTACTCACTTCGTTATCTAATTTCTCACGATCCGAACGATATTTAAGCGAGAGAATAACCATGGCAAGTGAGATTTGATCTTGTTGCCACGCATACTTGCCAAATGTATTTCACACATCATTAAAGAGGATAACCATCCTTGTTCCAACTCATTATATGTTAAAATTGGCTTGCAAACATCATATGTACTTCTCACATCATTAAAGAGGATAAACATCCTTGTTCCAACCCATTATATGCTAAAATTGGCTTGCAAACATCCCACTCGGACGTAGATGACAACTCATATATAGTTCCATCACAAGAAAATTGACAATCAGCAGATTTGTCATCTTTTACATAACATAGCCATCACTTGCCCCCTTCGTCGGATTTTTTTATTATAAAACTCAATTTGGTCATACTCAATATATTATGTATAATTCATATTCATGTAATTTGCTTCAATTCCATCATCAAGAATTTGTACTATAAATACCCATTGCCCATTATACTACCACACTCGTATACTAATCCTAGGCAAAAGTTCATCTAATTTTCATATGGCTTCTACTTTCAACAACTTTCTTCTCACCATATTCTTCATAACTAGTCTCATTCTTACAACTTTATCTGCAGAGCCTCGTGTTGTTAGAGCTCCTTCAAACCTAATGTACTCGTTCTACCATTGCACAAAGATAACTCAACCAACCTTCATATAACCAACCTCCTGCGAACTCCTCGGGTCTCTGTGCCGCTTCTCGTTGATTTAAACGGCCGGTTCTTATGGGTAAATTGCGATCAAAACTACTTGTCCTCAACTTATAACGCTCGTTTTGCCACTCTACTCAATGCTCTCGGGCGGCGTACACTCTTGCCATAAATGTAACTCTACTACCATTAGGCACGGTTGCCATAACAATACATGTGGTGTACTTGCCACAAACCCACTCACAAAAAAGAATGCTATTAGTGAAATTGCAGAAGATGTGGTCTCAATCCAGTCTATTGATCATCAATGGGCCACTATTCCTCGGTTTGTGTTTGCTTGTGCACCTTCGTCTGTTGCGGTAGGGTTTTAAAAGAATCAAATCGAATCAAATCAAATATTCTCAATATTCGATTCAAATTCGACTAATTAAAGAATATTCGTATTCATATTCTTTTAATATTCGAATTTAAAAGTCGACTAACCAATGTATTCTTTTAATTAAAAGTCGATTAATTTGTAATATACATTAAAATCTAAATAATATAAAATTGGGCAAAATTATTTTTACTCCTCTAAGTAGACATCTTCGGAGATTTGGTCTTCACTTATTTCAATTTTGATATTTCGTCCTCTAAGTGACTTTTTTCGGAAATTTAGTGTTGTCACCCCGTGTAGCATATAATTTGACCGGTGGGTTGATGTGTATTCTTTTTTTTTACAAAAATATTTTCACTCAATTTTTCCTGACAAGGATATATACGTGACGATTTTAGAAAAAAACAAGATTATTTTTAGTCCTCTAAATGGATTTGATTTGGAGATTCAATCCTCATATTTTTAAAATTTTGAGTTTAGTTCTTTAAATATAAAAAATCAAATTTTCACTCCAATTATAAATATTAGGGGTGACAATTTATGACACGATATGAACCTAATACGTTATAAGTACTGAGACAAAATAAATTAAAATAGTGGTTATAAAATAGATATAATATATCATTTACTAATATATAATGTATTGATTAGCGATATATAATAAAAATATATATTATTCAAATATTTATCGATTATTCAAATTGAATATGGTGATATTCTTATTCGAATTGAATATCTTTATATTCGAATTCGAATAAGGAATCAACAATATTTGATTTGTTTACACCCTTAATTGCAGGGACCACTCCCGAAAGGTGTTGTAGGAGTAGCTGGACTGGGTCACACACCGGTTGCTTTACCTATGCAGCTCGCATCTCATTTCGGGTTTCGACCTCACTTCGCTCTGTGCCTCTCTTCATCTCCCACAAAAAACGGAGGGATCTTCTTCGGAAACATTCCTTCCAAAATACCGCCACGGGTTATGGCCTACACCCCTCTAACCATTGGTCCACAAGGAGAGTACTTCATACTAGTGAAATCAATCAAGATAAACAACCAAACCGTCCCTTTCAACACATCTCTACTTTCAAAAACCAGGGGCTTTGGCGGGACGATGATCAGCACGACAACACCTTACACCGTTCTAGAGCACTCAATATATGACACGTTTACCCGATTCTTCGCGGACCAATTAGTGGGCGTGCCTCGAGTCGAGGCCGTATCTCCTTTCGGACTATGCTTCAACGCGAGGCTTTCTGCCACCAACGAGGGTGGGTACGCCCAATATAGATTTTGTTATGCAGAACAGAAATGTGAGTTGGAGAGTGTTTGGAGTGGACGCATTGGTGAGAGTAAGACCCAATGTGTCTTGTCTGGCATTTGTTGATGGAGGATCAAATGCCAGAGCGGGAATCACTATTGGTGCATATCAGTTGGAGGAAAATTTTATTCACTTTGATTTGTTGAGGTCTAGAGTTGGTTTTATTCCGTCACGTCTCTCTTTCCCAATTACATGTTCAAATTACTTCAACTTCACCGGTGCTAATAAGCCCACCATGGAGTTTGATGGAATGGGAGATTAAAGCTTTCTAACAGTGTTATGACCAAAAATTATGTGTATATGTATGCACTAATGTCTTCTTTTAATTCTGTTTTTTTTTTTTTTTGGATTTTATTGTCTTTATGTACACAGTTTTCCTTAGGGTATCAGGAGGATAGTACTTTTAGTCTAATTATTAGTAATATGTTTGTATTAGTTCCTAATTTGGAATTGCTGCATAAGTTTCTCTCTTTAAGTGTAACATCGAATAAGGTGTAATGTAACAATAATATTACAAGTTAGGGGATATTATTTATTTATGTGCCAAAGAGTCTTAAATGACAGCTTCATGTAATTTCCTATTAAGAATCAATTGTATTTCAGAGAACCCCTCCCTGTCTTTGCATGATTTTCTTTTTTTCTCCATACATCTACCACTATCTGTTGGTTAGGGATGGCAATGTTGGTCTGACCGACTCTGGTCCTACCCGTCTGGGTCACTCCGTCTCGTGACCCATGGCGGGGCGAGGCAGGTATCGCTTCAGTCTTGCCCCGCAACCGCGGCGGTTCAGCCCACCACGCCCCGTTCTAGAAACGGGACGAGTCTGGGTTTTTAAATACCTGTCTGCCACATTGCCATTCCTACTGTTAGTGCAATACATTAATAACAAACTTGAAATAAATATAATACTCAACATAGAGTAGCAACATCTATTTAAAATTTCCAGAAAAAATATTATTATAATAATAAATTTGCTGCCTCCCTTTCCAGATATACATGGGAAATTTCTAAACAGAAGAGAACAAAGTGAGACTACTTTAAACTAGAACTGTCAAAGTAAGCCAGGCCGATGTATCAGCCCAACTAGCCCAATAAAAAGGTCGGGAAGGGCTTTATTTTTAGAGACCCGAAATGAACCGGGCCTATTGAGCGGTCCATCCAGCTTGATATTTTATGTGTATTTTCATGGATTGACCCGATATGGATGAACTCAAAAAATAGTGTCACAGTAACTATATATTTTAGCCTGACCCTACCCAAAGTTTCCATTTGGTCCAAATGGGCCAACACCGAAGCGGCCGGACCGACCTCTCTTGACAACTATACTTTAAGCGACCACATCTCCACACAACAAGAGAATAAAATTCCCCTACTTTCTTTTCCACAGGAGTGGCGAAAAAATATAAAGAAAAGGCCCTAGGCCAGACCGAGATGGCCTTGCAACTGTCTGGCACATTATCAAAAATAATTTTTGGGCCCTTTTGATTTGGGTGGGTTTTGCAATTTTCGTTAGGACCTCTTGTTGATTGTGGTGTTTAGTTTTCTCAAAAAATGAACAGAATAACGCGATAGAAAGTAAGACGATGCGAGAATTAGATTCTCTATCCGCAGGACGAAATTGCCCCGACGTGCTAACGGTTCTAGGCAATCGTCTCTAAGATACAACGACTTTCAAGTTTAAGTTAGCAGCACACTACAAGAATTTCGCGGAATACAGATGAAATTTACCGACGGACACGTTCTGTTGGTATATGCCGACGGTTTATCGACGGAACACCGGTATATTTGGGTCAATTTATTATTTAAAAAATTCTGACACATTCCCGACGGGACACGACGGACTACCAAGGGATGTAGGATGGATTCAAAAGTCGTCGGTACATTTTGTGCCAAATATTGGCGCGTAAAACTTCCATCGGTATTTACCGACGGACTACCAATGGATGTAGGATGGATTCAAAAGTCGTCGGTAAATGGTCAGTACATTTTGTGCCAAATATTGGCGCGTAAAACTTCCGTCAGAATACCGACGGATTTGCAATGGGTTTTTATCGTCGGATAATATCCGTCGGTAATGTTTAAACAAAACGATTTTGTTTTTTGAAACACAAGAATATAAATTAATTTAAAATTAAAATAATTATTGACGGATGTTAAAAAGGTGTTTCGGAACTTCGATTATGCAGAAAAGATGAAGCGAAAAACTTGATATCTTTGAAATGCTATGAATTCTGATGATTTTTGGATGTTTCAAACAGAGTTCTGGGGGTCTGTTTATATAGGGTTCTGGATGCTTATTCTGACAGGTGCATCTTTTGGTCCGGATCAATCTGGATTGTTGGATCGTGCCTTCTGATCAACAGGCACAATCTGATGGTCCAGATCACATCTCTTCTGAAGGTACACAATCCTTAGTATGCACCTCTCGCACACCGAATCGTGTGTCGATCAACGAGCGGTGTGTCGGTCGGTGTCACCGCGTGCCACGTATTGTCATTCGGACGACTCTTGCCAAGTCACGCCACGAGTTGTCATGCTACGTCGAGCCCACCTGGCGAACCCTGGTTCGATTTGTCAAAACTTTAAGGCTCCTCAAAGCTCCGCGTGATGATGCGTGCGTGCAAAGTACAAAGTGCGCCTCTAAAGCCCCAATGCGACTATGTATGACGTATGTGGGCCGGGCCGGCTCCGACTCGGCTCGAATAGTGCTCGCACCATCCTTGTGCTTTTGAGCTAGCCAAAGGCTAGTCAAAATTGACTTGGTCCACTAGGGTGTACCATAAGGAGCTCCACTCGATTACTCCTTATTAGTGGTGAAGCTCTATATAAACTAGTCAAATATTTAATATGTTTTCTATGTGGGATATGATTTTCCATATTCCCACCCTTTTATATTCCTTATATAAAAGACATTTAAGTGACTAACTTTATGCATTAATTTCTCATTCACCCGATATTGGTTCTAAGAAATTCAAAATGCTAATCTCATCTACCCGCGGTGTAGATTACAATTACATCATTTATTTTTCAAAACTAATAAATAATTCCACTTAAATACTTGGTCAAAATTGGGTCAAAATCTATTTTATATAAACCAATTTCAACAATCTCCCCACATGAATGAAAATTAATGCATGCATGTATGCGGACTCATTCGAAAGTTCCAACGAACTATTATTGCATAAGGATAGGTAGCTTGTGGCTTTGAATCTTCCTTAGTAAAGTACTATCGGTTTACTAGTTGCTTAGTGACACGATGTCTTGAACTATTTAGCCGTTTATGTAAACCAAGACAATAGTACTTACACAATCACAATTCTAACACATTTTGTTCTCACGTTGTGTCCATTTCGACCCTGGACCATATCTTAGATTCATAAGTGTTACAAGTAGAAGCGGCCATTACTTCTCACTTACATAGGTGATCTCCTATAAAAGTATCTGCCATACTCTACCTTTTAGGTATATGAATCATTAAAAGATAAACTTAGCCTCACCACATTCTGCGCAGGATTTTTCATTTGGACGTTCTAGGAATGAATCAAACAATTTCAAGTGTTGGTTTGAACATTCATAACTTAGTTGTCCTATTGAACCAAGATCTTGGGATCTCCAATTTACAAGGTTTGGTTACCGCTATGAACATTCTTATTTTGTGGATTTTAAACACATTCCTCTTAACAACTTGTACATTTGATCTCGATTTATACCTTTAGTAAGTGGAACCGCTAGGTCTTCCTTTGACTTCACATAGTCACCAAAATAACCCCATTCGAGATCAATTGTCTAATGGTATTATGTCTTTGATGAATATGTCTAGACTTACTATTATACATACTACTTTGTGCCCTTCCGATTGTTGATTGACTATCACAATGTATCGATACAACAGTCACTGGTTTATTCCAACAAGAAATATCTTCTAAGAAATTTCTAAGCCATTCGAAACTTCTTCTCCACTTTATCTAAAGCAATAAACTCGGATTCCATAGTGGATCGAGCTATATGTAAGTCAATGACTACGATAATCTAGAGGGGGTGAATAGATTATCTCCATCTTTTCGATTTCGCCCTCTTTTTATAACCGAATGCTCAAACACAATAATAAAGGTGCGGAATGTAAACAACACACGTCGATTTAAAGAGGTTCAACCCACCTAGGGCCTAATCCTCTACCACCCCAAAGTATATCAGGGATGGATTTCAAAAGAAAAAAAAAGAATTTTATTAATTACAAAATTAATACAAATTCAACTTCTTTGTTTGATAAATGGTTTTATCATGATTTTGATGATTTTGTTTTTATACCAAAACAATGTTTTTAAAGGTTGTCCAAATACTCCTAAATGATTTAAAATGGTTTTAATATTTTCCTAATATTTCTTCAAGTTTATTTTCGATATAAATTGGACAACACTTTTGATGATTTTGTGTTAATGTATTTTTACACCAAAACAATGTTCTAAAATGTTGTCCTAATACTCCCGATCGGTCTAAAATGTTTTCACTATTTTTCGGAGTATTTCTTGAAGTTTATTTTCGATATAAAATTGGACAACACTTTGGTTTTGAGGTCAACCGTCGTCGTATAGGGCAACCCGCACTGAAAGTTGAGGAAAACAGAAAACTTCATGTTTGCGAGAAAATGGTCGGGGCAACCGGCCGCCTATAGGGCAACCGTGCCGTCGGCCAATCGACCCCCTGGCGGCCGTGACTGGAGCAAAAATTGAAACGAGCGTTTTCTTTCTTCCAAACCCATTGAGAGGGGACCGGTTGAGGCATAGGTCGACCGGTCGAGGTGGCGTCGACCGGTCGCCTTGTGTAAATGTGTATTCTCTTTTTCAAATGTCTATTTGTGTGCGACTGGTCGCCTTGAGTTTGACAAATGTAACCGTTGTGCGTGACATCTTTTCCTTAATTTGTGGGATTGATTTCTAACACTCTTTTCTTCAATTGTCTTGCAATTTTTTACAGAATTCATGTCCCCAAGAGGAGCCTATCATGTACAAGACATCTTCTATAAATAGAGGAAGAATTGAAGCAACACAATAAGAGAGAAAAACTACAACACAACAAGATACACTCAAGAATACACTTGTTCCTACATTGTCTTATTTCTTGTTGTAATTTGCCTAGCTATTCACTTTCACATCCTTGAGGTCTAGGCTATTCTTGATTACACTTGCACTCTATTGTATTATCAATTATCGAGTTGTAATCTTGAATTTGGGTAATCATTCAACACAAGATATCCTTGTGAGTGTTCTTGTGGTAAGAACACACTTGGGTGATCTAGGTGTTAGGTGTAAGAAGATTGTGGTAATCTTCTTGTTGAGTGTTGAAGAATTTGGTATTCTTCAAGGTTGAAGATTGTGGTAATCTTCACAAGGTGCCGTTGGAGATTGTGGTAATCTTCAAGTGAGATTGTGGTAATCTCAAAGGTGGTGTTGGAGAAGAGTGTGGTGCTCTTCAAGGTGTTGTTGTAAGTTGGTGTTATATTAATTTGTGGTAAATTAATAAAAACTTTTTTCTTTTTGAAATCCATCCCGGATATCTTTGGGGTGGTAGAGGATTAGGCCTAGGTGGGTTGAACCTCTTTAAATCGACGTGTGTTGTTTACATTCCGCACCTTTATTATTGTGTTTGAGCATTCACTTCGAAAAAGAGGGCGAAATCAAAAGATGGAGATAATCTATTCACCCCCTCAGATTATCGTAGCGCTTGGACTTACAAGTGGTATCGAGCCAAACTCTTTGGCAAGCTCGTTTCACATTGCGAGTGAAGAGAAACGATCGTCGACTCTGACGAAGCTCATCTTTCGGCACCTCCACCACCAAGCCACCTCGGTTTGATTCCAAAAATTTTATATTTTGGAAAGAAAGAATGGAATGTTATTTACATGGTTGCGGGTTCGACATTTGGAACACCGTCATTAATGGAGAATCTATTCCGATGAAAGATACACCACACACCTCAAAAGGCTTCAAAAAGCTCAATGATGAAGAGAAGAAAATCATCTCCTTAAATGGTAAAGCTCTTAATATTTTACATTGTTCACTTACCACTTTGGAATTTGATCATGTTGTAGGTATTCGATCGGCACATGAAGTATGGCAAAAATTAGAAGCCATCTATGAAATATATGCAAATGAAAGGAGCAACTCAAAAGCATCTACTTCACAAACGGATACAACATCAAATCCAACAACATGGGATAAGCCTTCTACAACCTCCCATGATGAACAAGTTGAACAATGCCTCATGAGCATCGAAGAAGAAAACAAGGTAAGTTCTAAACCCTCTACTTCTTATGACAATGAATTGCAAAATGAATATAGTGATTTGCAAAATGATTATGATGAGCTACAAGATGAATTCCAAAACTTACTTGTTAAATACAAAAATTTGAAAAATGAATTCATTATTTTGAAAAATGATAAGGATAGTTTATTTACTTCCTATGAATCACTATCATGTGCTCACACCACCACTCTTGACAAGGTTAGAAACCTTGAGAAAGATAATAGTACTCTTGTTGAGGATATAATTTGTTTGAAAATTGATTTATCTAAATCCAACTTGAGTACCTATAAGATGACCAATATTGTTAATTGTTGTGATAAATCGAAACTAGAACTTGATCATAAGCCTAAAGGTGTCAATCACATGAAAAAGAATCAAGTCTCTAAGCACATTGGTCATTATGCTCCTAGAATTATTACATGCTTTTATTGTGGTAAAAGGGTCATACGGTAAATACTTGTCGGGCTAGAAATAGCTCTAATTATTGTTGGAGACCTAAAAGTCTCAAGACTAATCCTAAAGGACCCAAGCACTTGAGGTACCACAAAATAATGTTGTATTAGGTACCGGCGGAATAATAATCGAAGAAAATTATTACCGCCAAGAAAACATCAAATGACCATTTCATTTGATCAAAGAAGGAGAAACTATTCTCAACAAAGCAAATTTCCAAGAAGAGGATACAAATGGGAAGAACATAATCCTTGAAACGGCAAAGACATCATCAACAAGATGATTTTCAAGGAAGAAGAGACCATCAACAATGGGAAGGTAACAAACCTTGAAATGGAGTGATCAAAGAAACCATCATCAACGAAGTGACTTCTCATGGGGAAGATATCATCAACAATGGGAATGGCACAACCCATGGAAACGGCGTAATTGGTAAACCGTATCTCCCCATTTAAGATATGCATTTTATCTAGTTAGTATGCATGTTTTTATTTGTGCCTATATTGCAAATGAGTTTTCAAGTATTTTTTTTTAATTAAGGTCTTCAATATATATTTGTGATTTTAAAATATTTTTGAAAAAGAAGACCTTATATGATGTTTTTAAAACTCTTGTGCATTTTTGTAGACTAGAGTGTGTTATCATCTCCTATGGATTTTTATGGCATGAGCTTACTTGCGATATCTCTTAGCCTACACTTTTATCATTATGATTTGTGCTAAATTTGTTTTAAGTATTGTGTAGGATTTACATATTTTCACAAATGCCCATTTACGTCATTATTTGTCAAAAAAAAAGGCATAAATTATCGAGTACGTTTACTTGTGTTATTCTTACTCTTATAGACTCGATATATGTATTGCCATGTGCCTATGTGCTTGTTTTTCATAGTATTTCATACAAGTGCCATTAGAGGATTTTTAGATTTCTTTTGAAAGGCACTATTCGATATTTGATTGCACATATTTGCTTTGTCAACTCTTGTTCAAATATTTCTTTTAAATAAGGTCTCAACTATATGCTATCGGATTTTCAAATTTCAAAAGAGACCTTTTATAGCTTTCTTAAGCTTATTTGAACTTGCATGATTTATTAGATTCTTGATGATATTCTAAATGCCAAGTATGTGTTTCTTGCTTCATGATCTATATATATAGTGTCTCTTACTACTATGCTCTTTTGCAAGATATTTTGTGGTTGACAATTGAGGCATGTTATTACACTTGGGCTATTTTTCTTGCTTATATAAGAAATGCCTTTAATGAGTTTGTTGAGTTATGTAGAAAAGAAAATACTCCAAATATTTGGATGTAAATGTTCTATTATGAACACCTTAGATCATTTGGATGCCCAATAGTGATGAAGAAGACAAATTCCTCAATTGATGCTTCAAGATGAAGATTGGTTTTTAGAATTGCAAGAGGAGCTAAAAAGGAAATGATACTTGGAAGTTGATGCCATGTCTTTCATCACAAACGATTATAAATGCAAAATGGGCACTCCGGAACAAACTCGATGACCAAGGCAACATTGGTCGAACTAAAGCGAGGTTAGTAGCTCGAAGGTATTTTCAAGAAGGGTAATGATTTTGATGTAATATTTGCACTCATAGCTCTTTTAGAAGTTATTTGCATTTTACTTGCCCATTCTTGTTTTAAGAAAATTTCAAGCTTTACTAAATGGATGTTAATTTTCTAAATGGTTTTATTCATATAGGAGTCTATCGGAGTTTAAAATTCTAGGCCAATTTTTTTTTAAAAAGGCCTTGTATGCGTTGATAGACTTAGCTATTTTTGCTAAATGATTCTACAAGAGGTAAAGTTGATACTACTCTCTTTGTTTTTGAAAAAGGGCAAGATTGTTTACTTGTGCATATTTATGAGAATATTTTTGGTACTACTAGTGAATATTTGTGCAAGATATTTTTCCAAGTTGATGCAAGGTGTACTTGAAATGAGCATGATGGGGAGCTCAATTTCTTGCTTGGACTTCAAATCATTCAATGCCAAGTAGATGGTTACATTTCAAAAGAACTCTTGAAGGAGTTAGGCATTGAAGAAGGAAGAATCATCTCAACCTCTATGGCTACCAATGAAGAGATTGACAAAGGTTGAAAAAGGCATGTCGGTTGACAAACAAATTCGAGGTATGTTTTCTTGTATTATTTCTATAGACTCGACATTCCATATGCCTTATGTCCTATATGCTCGACTTCAAAAATTATCCCAACGAATCTCATTAAAGTGTCGTTAAAAGAAATTTTCAAATATTTGTAAGGCACTTCTTCTTATGACTTGTTAATCCAAAGTTTTAAGACGTTATTATTTTTCGGGATAACAAGTCCGGTGTAACTTTTATTTTTCAAAATATGGTTCGTCATAATCAAACTAAACATATTAAGATTCGATATTTTTTAAATGGGATTGCATGTTTTAACAAAAACTTGAAGATGTGTTTAATTCCGTCTCAAGGATAACGCGAGATCTTTTAATCGCTCACCGAGTATTTTACCTCATTTCGAGCTTGATTATGACATAATGTATATTGAATTAGGTCTACGTTTGCATTTTGCACGTTTTTAAAACCTATGGGCGAAAAATCGAATTTTGGATCAAACTTGAATTTGCAAAATGAAAAGAAGAAGCGGTGGCTGCCAGGGCAAGTCGGTCGACCTCCGCCGCCCACCTGCTCGACCGATCCGCCCAATGTGATTTCTTGGCTTAAATCGTCTCTGTTCCTATCTTAGCCATTTTGGCTCTTTTGGTTCATTTTTCGTCCCTTTGCAATTTTCACACACATTTCACTTCAAATGAGTTTTGATGCATGAATTATATATTTTGGGGACTACATAGCTCGGTTATCATCATTGTTGCTCGTCTTTACCAATCGAATGGTAAGAATTCTACTTCTTTAGCTCAATTGGGTTGAACCCTTGAGTTTGTGGCTTATATGCATTTTTCTTGATGCAATTCATATATATTTGTGATGAGCTTATTGATTGTTGATGAATGATAATTGTTTAATTGTATTTGGTGATGAAAAACTTGGCTTGATTACATTTACAAGGGCTATATATATCATTTTCCAATTTTGACGCCCGCCAAGTGTTCGATAAAATGTTTCAATGAAAGATTCATCACCTACATGATTCTCTCGATTTCAAAAGTCTTATATATTTATAGAGATCATGTTTTGCAAATCAAATGATTTTTCATAAGCTTTCACAAGTCGTATGATCGACTTTTCCCTCCCATTTGGCCTATAAGCTTCATTGTTCAAATAGCTCGATACATCGGTTTAGTTGCGCACTTTGATATGATTATATGATGTTTTTATCGTGCTAACATTCTTTTTGATGATTCCAAAGGGGAGAAACAGGTTATAAGCTCATTAGCTCATAAAAGCTAAGTTAAGCAACAAAAGAAGTTATAAGCTATGGCTTGATAAAGCCATAAGTTGTGCATTATACTCAGTCCAATTGATGTATGATGGACTCATATACTTGTCTAATGATGTTTTGTTGACAGGGGGAGCTTATAAGCTCTTGAACCTAAGATCAATATGAAAAAGCTAAGCTTTTAGCTTGTGGTTGATTGCTTTTACATTACTCTTGTTGTGCATATTGATAGGGGGAGCTTTTGCTATATTTGTTTGAATATCTCTACTCCCATCCTTGTGTTTACATTGCATGGAATGTTGTCGCTCACAACGGATAGCTCTTTTTTACCGGTAAAAATGTTTTGTTTTCAAAATCGACCTCGTTAAAATTGTTTTGGTTTGTAATCATCAAAAAGGGGAGATTGTTTGATAAATGGTTTTATCATGATTTTGATAATTTTGTTTTTATACCAAAACAATGTTTTTAAAGGTTGTCCAAATACTTCTAAATGATTTAAAATGGTTTTAATATTTTCCTGAGTATTTCTTCAAGTTTATTTTCGATATAAATTGGACAACACTTTTGATGATTTTGTGTTAATGTATTTTTACACCAAAACAATGTTCTAAAATGTTGTCCTAATACTCCCGATCGGTCTAAAATGTTTTCACTATTTTTCGGAGTATTTCTTGAAGTTTATTTTCGATATAAAATTGGACAACACTTTGGTTTTGAGGTCAACCGGTTGTCGTATAGGGCAACCCGTGCACGAAAGTTGAGGAAAACAGAAAACTTCATGTTTTGCGAGAAAATGGTCGGGCAACCGGTCGCCCTATAGGGCAACCGGTCGCCCTATAGAACAACCGGTGCCGTCGGCCAGGTCGACCCCGGGCGACGGGTACACAGGAGCAAAAATTGAAACAAAGACGTTTTCTTTCTTCCAAACCCATGAGGGGGACGGTTGAGGCATAGGTCGGCCGTGCATCTGTGTAAATGTGTATTCTCTTTTTCAAACGTCTATTTGTGTGTGACCGGTCGCCCTTGAGTTTGGCACAAATGTAAATTGTGCGTGAGACATCTTTTCCTTAATTTGTGGGATTGATTTCTACTAACTCTTTTCTTCAATTGTCTTGCAATTTTTTACAAAATTCATGTCCCCAAGAGGAGCCTATCATGTACAAGACATCTTCTATAAATAGAGGAAGAATTGAAGCAACACAATAAGAGAGAAAACTACAACACAACAAGATACACTCAAGAATACACTTGTTCCTACATTGTCTTATTTCTTGTTGTAATTTGCCTAGCTATTCACTTTCACATCCTTGAGGTCTAGGCTATTCTTGATTACACTTGCACTCTATTGTATTATCAATTATCGAGTTGTAATCTTGAATTTGGGTAATCATTCAACACAAGATATCCTTGTGAGTGTTCTTGTGGTAAGAACACACTTGGGTGATCTAGGTGTTAGGTGTAAGAAGATTGTGGTAATCTTCTTGTTGAGGTGTTGAAGAATTTGGTATTCTTCAAGGTTGAAGATTGTGGTAATCTTCACAAGGTGCCGTTGGAGATTGTGGTAATCTTCAAGTGAGATTGTGGTAATCTCAAAGGTGGTGTTGGAGAAGAGTGTGGTGCTCTTCAATGTGTTGTTGTAAGTTGGTGTTATATTAATTTGTGGTAAATTAATAAAATCTTTTTCTTTTTGAAATTCATCCCGGATATCTTTGGGGTGGTAGAGGATTAGGCCCTAGGTGGGTTGAACCTCTTTAAATCGACGCGTGTGTTGTTTACATTCCGCACCTTTATTATTGTGTTTGAGCATTCACTTGAAAAAGAGGGCGAAATCCAAAAGATGGAGATAATCTATTCACCCCAACTCTAGATTATCGTAGCCGCTTGGACTTACACTTACAACACCTTGAAGAGCACCACACTCTTCTTCAACAACACCTTTGGATATTACCACAATCTCCCTTTGAAGATTATCACAATCTTCCTTCAACGGCACCTTGTGAAGATTACCACAATCTTCAACCTTGAAGAATACCAAATTCTTCAACACCTCAATAAGAAGATCACCACAATCTTCTTGCACCTATCACCTAGATCATCCAAGTGTGTTCTTACCACAAGAACACTCACAAGGATATCTTGTGTTTGAATGATAACCAAAAATCAAGATTACAACTCAATAATGAATAATACAATTTGAGTGCAAAGTGTAATCAAGAATAGCCTAGACCTCAAGGATGTGAAAGTGATAAGCTAGGCAAATTTACAACAAGAATAATAACAATGAAAGACCAAGTGTTTGCTTGAAAGTGTATCTTGTTGTGTTGTATCTCTATTGTTGTATTGGTTGCTCCAAAACTTCCTCTATTTATAGGAGATGATTGATCAAGCATAGGCTCCTCTTGGGGATTGAAAATCTATAGAAAAATACAATTAAGATCAAGAATATAGCTGTTAGAAATCAATCCCACAATTTAAGGAAATGTGTCTATTTGTCAAACGGTCATATTTTTTGAAGTCAATGCACAGGCGACCGTCGCAAAATAAGAGAATTGAAGAACACTTAGGAAATTACAACAGGCGGCCGGCGACATAGGCTTCGACCGGTGACCCTGTCTCAACCGGTCCACCTTAATGAAAAATCGAAGAAGAAATGTTCTATTTCAAAACGAAACATGCAGTGCCAGTCGACCCACTGGCGGCACGGTCGACCTACGATTTTACTTCCGTCTCATTTTCTGTTCCAAAAATCATCTTGGTCACGGTTGCCCTATAGGGCGACCGGTCGACCACGAGACAGAAATGTTGTCCAATTTTTGTCGAAAATAAAACTCAAGAAATACTCCGAAAATTTTGTAAAAACATTTTAAACCAATCGGGAGTATTTAGACAACATTTAGAAATCTTGTTTAGGAGTAAAAACCCATTGACATAAAATCATTAAAAGTGTTGTCCATTATTATCAAAAATAAACTTGAGGAAATACTCCGGAAAATATTAAAACCATTTTAAATCATTTAGGAGTATTTGGACAACCTTTAAAAACATTGTTTTGGTGATAAAATAAAATCATCAAAATTTAGATAAAAACATGTATCAAACAATCTCCCCCTTTTTGATGATTACAAACCAAAACAATTTTTACACAAACTAAGAGAGCAATTTTAGAAATGATTTTCCGGTAAAAACATTTGACCGTTTGGAAGCAACCAAAATTTCCAAAAATATTAAAGCAACCAAGTAGGGAGTAAATATATTCAATAATAAGCACAAGCTCCCCCTATCAACAAGCATATCAAGAATAATGTAAAAGCAATTTTTCCATAAGCTAAAAGCTTTAGCTTTTACAAATTGTTCAAGAGCTTATAAGCTCCCCTGTCAAAAACATCATTAAACAATTATAAAAGTCCATCAAGCAACAATTTGACTAAAAACGAATCACAACTTATGGCTTTTATGAGCCATAGCTTATAGCTTTTATGACAAGCTTTATTAGCTTCTTTGAGCTAATGAGCCAATATCCTGTTTCTCCCCTTTGGAATCATCAAAAAGAATGTTAGGATGATAAAAACATCATACAAATATATCAAAGTCTAAAACGAGACGGTTTATCAACCATCGAGCAATTTATACTTAAAGTCCAAGGAAAATGGGAGAATTTTAACATAAGAGATCCATAAGCTCATTAGTTAGCTAAAAACATGATTTCAAAAAGATTTTAAGACATTTTGAAGCAAGAGAATCATGTAGAAGTTGAAAGTTTCATTGCGACATTTCATCGAACACCTTGTGTGCGTGAAAAATAAAAGAGATTGTATATAGTCCTTGAGAAAGTTTCAAGCCAAAAATCATTAATCAACCTCATTCCAAAGCTCAACAATATAATATGCAAAATATGCAACATTAGTCCCTCAAATAAGAGGCTCAAACATAGTAGATTCTCAAGGGTTCAACCCATTGAGATAATATAAGCTAAGAATGATCAAGGCATTACAAATGCCAAAAATTAGAGCATCCATCAAGTAATATAAGTCATACAAGTATGATATATCAAATGACCCAACATATCCATCAAAGCATAATGGTCAAAGCATTTAAGAGAAGCACTTTTACCATCAAGTACTTCATACCAATTTCAAACCATGCCATATAAGAGTATTTTTACCATCAAATACTCCATCAAAATCATGATCATCCACAAGTCATTATCAACTTGTAATTTTCACCCTTTCAATAAGACAAGCAAATTTCTTTAGTACAAAAGAGTTTTACAAAAGTTCATAAAAGTACAAAGCAACATTAATGAAAATGCTAGAAAGTAAAGGAAGGAAGGGACATCAATCTTCGTCCGAAGAGAAGCAAGTTCCGGGAATGAGATCTTTGATAAATTTCTTCAATTTGCCGATTGACTTTTTCAAACTAGAATTTTCCTTTTTCACAACCCGGAGCTCTTTTCTAAGAGGCCACATCTCTAAATGTTTCTCTTTCCACTTTGGCCATTCTCTCTTTGAGATTTAGATCTTCAACATCCAACTCGTCTTCATCTCCTTCCTCATTTTCTTCCTCCCTAAGTTCTTGTTCATTTCCCACATTTTCTTCTTCATTTACCTCTTCATTCCCTACATCATCTCTTTGTTCGTCAAACTCACCTCTTCCAATATTTTCAACCTCATTGTCATTAAAGAAATCATCCCGAGGTTGTTGTTGATGTCGGGCACGTCCCTAGCGGCTTTGGTAGGAACCCGTGGTAAATGTCGTCGCATTCTTACCATTTGTAGAATGTTGGCATTATCAAAATCATTGTGACGAATTTTGGTATTCATTTCATTTTCCGGTATCCCGATAAATATAAGAGTCGGCAAATCAAATTACCCAAGGTATATTTTTTCTTGGTAAGCTTTCTAGATTCCAACAAGCAATACACAAAGATTGCCCGTAATTTACTCTTTCTCCTCGAACAATCTTATAGGTGAGAAAGAGTTCGAGATTACTCGGAAGTTTTAATTCCTTTCCACAAACACAATAGGAGCAAATGATAGATAAAATCCGATAATTTGGCGGCATTGCCGAGTATGTCACTTCGGGATATACTCCTAAAAAGGTTTTCACATCATCTAGTGAAACACCGAAGATGTTATCATCCCAATGAGCGCAATCCACATTGACCACTCCATCATTTGTACGTTAAAGTGATTACAAATATCGCCAATGTCCATGAAAAATGCCTACCATTAACAAAAGTATGAAGTTCCAACGGATTATCTATCGTAGCATCAACAATCCACATATTTGCATAAAAAGTTTTATAAGTTCGTCATCATAATGCAAACACGGATTATCCCAAAGTGAAACCCATCCTTGAATTTTAAAATAAGCTCTAATATCGGAAATTCATCATGAAATGCTTGAAAACGAACCATACGAGTGCACGCAATTTTCTTATCATTCAATCCAATATTCTCATAATGTTCCTCCGCAAGTTTATTTAAAAATCGAAATCTATTAGCTCTAGAGGAGGCTCGTAGAGGAGTGATAACTTACTAGAGTCCCAATGAATGCTAGATTTTGAAATCTCGGCTCTTAATTCGACAATCTCCTCTTCCGTAAGCCGATTTTGATAGTCTCCTTGTAGAATATCATCTTGTTGGGGATTGGAAGAAGATTCTCCCCTTTGCCTCCTTCTCCTCTTTTGAGGATTTCGTTCGATAAATTTCTTGGAGGTGCCATATATGTGAAGTTCTTGCAAAAAGAAGTGAATTAGCAAGAAAGATTACAAGGATTGATGAAGAATTGAAGATAGTAGAAGAAAGGGGGAAATTCGCGATTATAGGGTTTAAGAAAAAAAATTACTGCGTCAGTAATGAAATGAATGCGAACGTTTTTAAAGCGAGAAATTGCTCTGGCGGCGACCGGTAGGTAGGGTGTGATCGGTCGGCGTGCGGGCGACGATCGCCGCCGCTTTGGCCGGCCCCATGCAATTTTTCTTTTCGGAATTTTCCAAAATTCGATTTTTTACCCCAAAAGTTTTAAAACTTTGCAAAAATAATTTTGGATCAAGTCCCACAAATACGGGTTTCGGAAAGCATATATTCGAGAAAATCGAGACTTAACAAGTAGTGCCCTTTTAAGAGAATATTTGCAAAATCATTTAGGGGCACTTAAAGGGTTAAAGTGAAATATCTTGAAAGATATGTGCATAAGCATAATATCAAGAAAAATACGAGTGAACGTGCCTCGATAGTTTAAGAAACTTGATGACTAAAAGGCCAATGAATATGAGATACATATCCTACACAATTCTTAGACAAAGTTTGCACAAAAATACAAGTGTAGGCAAGTAATAGGAGATATTAAAAAGAGCTTATGCTATAAGATTTCATAAGAGATAATAAGTCACATAAGTCTAATTAAATGCACAAGAATTTTAGAAAATCATGCAAGGTCTTCTTTTTAAAAATTTTGAAACTTATAAATATATAAAAGACCTACATTAAAAATAAATACTTGAAGACTCATTTTGCAATTAAGACACAATTAAAAACATGCATAGAATTAAAATAAAATGCATATATAAATGGAGAGATACGGTTTACCAATTCGCCGTTTCCATGGGTTGTGTCTTTCCCATTGTTGATGATATCTTCCCATTGAGAAGTCACTTTGTTGATGATGACTTCTTTGATTACTCCATTTCAAGGTTTGTTGCCTTCCCATTGTTGATGATCTCTTCTTCTTTGAGAATCATCTTGTTGATGATATCTTAGCCATTTCCAAGGATTATGTTCTTCCCATTTTGATTATATCCTCTTCTTGAAAATTGGCTTTGTCGAAAATAGTTTCTCCTTCTTTGATCAAATGAAACAGTCATTTGATGTCTTCTTATGATATAAATTTTCTTGATCATTATTTCACGGGGTACCTAATATGACATTGTTTTGTGGTACCCTAATGTGTTTGGGTCCTTTGGGATTAGTCTTGAGACTTTTACAATAATTAGAGCTATTTCTAGCCCGACAAGTATTTACCGTATGACCCTTTTTACCGCAATAAAAGCATGTAATAATTCTAGGAGCATAATGACCAACATGATTAGAGACTTGATCATTTTTCATATGATTGACAACATTAAACTTATGATCAAGTTCTAGTTTGAATTATCACAATAATCAATAATTTCGGTCATATCATTGGTACTCAAGTTGGATTTAGCTAAATCCTTTTTCATGCCTTCAATATTCTCAACAAGAGTACTATTTTCTTTTTCAAGGTTTCTAACCTTGTCAAGTCAAGTGTGTGGTGTGAGCACATGATAGTGATTCATAGGAAGTAAATAAACTATCCTTATCATTTTTCAAAACATTGAATTCCTTTTTCAAATTTTTGTATTTAACAAGTAAGTTTTGGAATTAATCTTGTAGTTCATCAAAATCATTTTGCAAATAGAGGGTTTAGAACTTACCTCGTTTTCTTCTTCTATGCCTATGAGGTATTGTTCAACTTCTTCATCATGGGAGGTTGTAGAAGGCTCATCCCATGTTATTGGATTTGATGTTGTATCCATTTGTGAAGTAGATGCTTTTGAGTTGCTCCTTTCATTTGCATACACTTCATAGATGGCTTCTAATTTTTGTCATACTTCATGTGCCGATCGAATACCTACAACATGATCAAATTCCAAAGTAGTAAGTGAACAATACAAAATACTAAGAGCTTTACCATTTAAGGAGATGATTCTCTTCTCTTCATCATTGAGCTCTTTGAAGCCTTTAGAGGTGTGTGGTGTATTCTTCATCGGAATGGATTCTCCATTAACGACGGTGTTCCAAATGTCGAACCCACAACCTTGTAAATAGCATTCCATTCTTTCTTTCCAAAATATAAAATTTTTGGAATCAAACCGAGGTGGCTTGGTGGTGGAGGTGCTTAAAGATGAGCTTCGTTCGTAGCCGACGATCGTTTCTCTTTACTCGCGATGTGAAACGAGCTTGCCAAAGAGTTTTTCTCGATACCACTTGTAAGTCAAGCGGCTATGATAATCTAGAGGGGTTAATAGATTATCTCCATCTTTTCGATTTCGCCCTCTTTTTATAAACCGAATGCTCAAACACAATAATAAAGGTGCGAGAATGTAAACAACACACGTCGATTTAAAGAGGTTCAACCCACCTAGGGCCTAATCCTCTACCACCCCATATCCGGGATGGATTTCAAAAAGAAAAAAAAAGAATTTTATTAATTACCAAAATTAATACAAATTCAACTTACAACGCCTTGAAGAGCACCACACTCTTCTTCAACAACACCACCTTTGGAGATTACCACAATCTCCCTTTGAAGATTATCACAATCTTCCTTCAACGGCACCTTGTGAAGATTACCACAATCTTCAACCTTGAAGAATACCAAATTCTTCAACACCTCAATAAGAAGATCACCACAATCTTCTTGCACTATCACCTAGATCATCCAAGTGTGTTCTTACCACAAGAACACTCACAAGGATATCTTGTGTTTGAATGATAACCAAAAATCAAGATTACAACTCAATAATGAATAATACAATTTGAGTGCAAAGTGTAATCAAGAATAGCCTAGACCTCAAGGATGTGAAAGTGATAAGCTAGGCAAATTTACAACAAGAATAATAACAATGAAAGACCAAGTGTTTGCTTGAAGTGTATCTTGTTGTGTTGTATCTCTATTGTTGTATTGGTTGCTCCAAAACTTCCTCTATTTATAGGAGATGATTGATCAAGCATAGGCTCCTCTTGGGGATTGAAAATCTATAGAAAAATACAATTAAGATCAAGAATATAGTGTTAGAAATCAATCCCACAATTTAAGGAAATGTGTCTCATTGTCAAACGGTCATATTTTTGAAGTCAATGCACCGCAGGCGACCGGTCCGCACGAGAAATAAGAGAATTGAAGAACACTTAGGAAATTACAACAGGGCGGCCGGTCGACATAGGCTTGACCGTCGACCCTGTCTCAACCGGTCCACCTTAATGAAAAATCGAAGAAGAAATGTTCTATTTCAAAACGAAACATGCAGTGCAGTCGACCCACGACGGCCACGGCCGACTACGATTTTACTTCCGTCTCATTTTACTTCCAAAAATCATCTTGGGTATGGGTTGCCCTATAGAGCGACCGGCGACCACGAGACAAAATGTTGTCCAATTTTTGTCGAAAATAAAACTCAAGAAATACTCCGAAAATTTTGTAAAAACATTTTAAACCAATCGGGAGTATTTAGACAACATTTAGAAATCTTGTTTAGGAGTAAAAACCCGTTGACATAAAATCATTAAAAGTGTTGTCCATTATTATCAAAAATAATCTTGAGGAAATACTCCGGAAAATATTAAAACCATTTTAAATCATTTAGGAGTATTTGGACAACCTTTAAAAACATTGTTTTGGTGATAAAATAAAATCATCAAAATTTAGATAAAAACATGTATCAAACACTATATACGTTTGCTTAGAAGATTTCCATGACATTGCTCCTCCATCTACTGTGAATACATAACCACTTGTAGACTTTGAGTCTTTTGTGTCTGATATCCAATTGGCATCACAGTATCCTAATACTACTGGATATCTCGTATAAAGTATTTCATAGTTCATGATATATTTTAAGTGTCTAAGTACCATTGTCAAGGCTTTCCAGTGATCCTTACTCGGGTTATTTGTGAACCTACTTAGCTTACTCACTGAATATGGAATGTCTGGACGTGTACAATTCATTAAGTACATCCGACTGCCGATTATCCTTCCATATATTCTAGCTGAGAAACTGGTTCTCCTCTATTTTTGGCTAAGTGTAGACTCATATCTACAAGTGTCTTAGCCGGAGGACTATCAAAAACATTAAAGTTTCTAAGTATGCTTTCGACGTAATGGGATTGTGACAAGACAATTCTATTTGAAGTTCTAGAGATTTAAATACCTAAAATAACATCAGATAATCTCATATCTTTCATGTCAAAGTTCTTCTTTAATATGTTTTAAGTATTCATGATTAAATCATGACTACTACTCATGATCAAAATAACATCCACATAAAGGCGCATACAATGACATAATGATCGATTTGTACCTTTAATGTAGACACACTTGTCACATTCGTTGATTTTGAAACCATTTGACAACAAAATTGTGTCAAACTTTTCGTGCCATTGCTTAGGTGTTTGTTTTAGTCCGTAACTTAACAAGTTTACACACCTTTCTTTCTTGTCCGGTGCAACGAACCCCTCGGATTGTTCCATATAAATCTCTTCTTCAAGCTCACATTCAAGAAGGCAGTTTTCACATCCATTTGATCCTTGTAACGAGAGAATATGTATCGAAAAAGTCATATCCTTCATTTTGTTTAAACCCTTTGGCTACCAAACAGACTTTGTACTTATCTATAGATCCATCTACTTTGTACTTCCTTTTAAGGATCCATTTACATCCTAAAGGTTTGCATTCCGAAGGGAGATCAACCAACTCCAAAGTACTATTGTGCAAGATAGAATCCATTTTATTATTGATAGCTTCTTTCCAGAGAGGAGCTTCTGGACTAGACAAAGCTTCTTCAATAGTTCTGGGTTCGTTTTCTAATATATAAGTTAGAAATCAGGACCAAAAGACTTAGGTACTTTTGTCCTTTTACTGCTTCTTGGTTCCTCTTCATCACTTTGAGGTAAACTTACAGTTTCATAAGTTCTTTTGTTAAAACTTTCTTCTTTCCTTTCTTTGTTAGGAAAGATATTCTAGAATAACACAACATTTCTTGATTCTATGATCATCCCTTCATTTATATCAGGAATTGTTGATATGTGCACTAAAAATCGATACACCCTACTATTGTTTGCATATCTAATGAAAATGCCATCAATCGTTTTAGGACCGATTCTATCTTATTTTGCTTAGGTATTTCACTTTGCCAAACACCCCAAAAGTTTTGGGGTAAGCCGGAGCTTATCAACATCACATTCATCATCTCATTAAGAGTATGATTTTGTGTTCTCATAGATACATTTGATTGAGGTGAGTAGGGAGTGTCGTTTGATGAATTATACCCGCTATCGAGCAGAATTCTTCAAACAGAGCAACATACTCTTCGCCTCTATCACTTCGAATCATCTTAATTTTCAAATTTAAGCTGATTTTCAACTTCATTCTTATAGTTTTAAAAGCTACTATAGCTTCATCTTTGCTTTTCAAAAGATAATACAAAACAATATCTTGTGCAATCGTCAATAAAGTATTTTTTCCCACCTCGAGTTTGCACAAGTTTTAAATCACATACATCTGTATGAATTAACTCCAGTGGTTTGGTACTTCTCGTCACCGAATGAACCGTTGTTTTAGCCAATTTTGCTTCAATACAAACTTCGCATTTGTCTTGTGAATCAGTTTTAAACGTAGGTATTAATTCCAGATTCACTAACATTTGTGTTGAAGTTTACGTGTCCTAATCTATCATGCCATAAATTTGAACAATCCAATAAGTAAACAGAAGTAATATTTTTATTCTTCGCCTTTTAGCGGAAAACATATATTACATACATCTTAAAGAGCCATTTATCAAGGTAGCTCTTACAAAAAAAAAAACAATTCTTGGTCATTACAAACTTGTTGGACTCAAACACAAGTCTAAAACCGGCCTTGCTTAATAGGGGACCGGAAACTAAATTCTTGTAGTTATCGGGGACATGCAACACATCTATAAGTGTAAGCTCTTTTCCGTAAGTCATCTTCTGCACAACCTTTCCAAGGCCCACGATGTTGGAAGTCGAAGAGTTCCCTATGAACAGTTTTCTTCCATTTATCAGAGTGTAGGAGGAAAACATCTCCTCATCGGCATAGATGTGATGAGCAGCCTCGGTATCTTTCCACTACTCCCTTAGGTTATCCACCATATTGGCTTCAAACACAATGGTAGTGAGATCAAGCTCCGACATGTCTATCGGAGCGACTTGTCCTCACTCACATTGGCTTGTTGTTGGTTGCCATTTTGAATGCCCTTTTTCTTTGGGTGTCGCCAATCCTTGGCCATGTGATTCGGCTTGCCACAGTTGTAGTAGCTCCTTTGAACTTTTTGGTCTTCCCTTTAGCATTTTCATTATTCGTTTCTTGCTAGTGCTCGATTCTGCATTTATTTCGTCTTGCGATTCTTTGGTTAAATATATCAAGTGGAAAAGGTTTGTTTGGAAGAAAATGGCTAGGATAGTGTATAGTCTAAGTCGAGGCCTGAATTGGATTCGATCTCCGCAAGATGAAATACACCCCATATACAAAGTGCTTACGGTTCGGCGTTCGTCTCTAAGATACAACGACTTTGCGGTTCGGTTTAGCAAAGACTTGCAAAAACCGGAATCAAATAACAACAAAAATGTATCGACTTTCAAGCTTTGAAGGAGGGAAAATGCCAATATGCTCAATGCAATGTGACAAAAAGTTATTATCTATCGAATTCGTGTGTTTTCAATCTGCGGGCGAATAATTATAGGCCTCGGGTGCCTCGTATGGAAAGATCGCGTATTTTGGCTCGAAAAAGACACATTTGCACGAACAGACACGCACTGCGGGGAGCACGACTAGACCACCGCCGCGTGCGCTGCCCTGCCTGTGCTCCAACGTTCGGCATGGCACACGACCCAGGCGCACGGGCCGTGGCCGTGTGCTGCCCGTGCGTCGAGGCACAAAACTTTCGGCGAGATAACACGACCCGACCGCACGGGCCATGCTTCCACCCGTGCGCAGGGCCGAACCTTTTCCCAGGTTGAACTCTTTTAATTAATTACGAAAATTAATTAAACAATTAATTTTAAAGGTTTTTGGTCTAAAAAAATAAGGGCCTTGAAGCCCAAGCCCAAGCCAAGCTCAAGCACGGCCCACGGCCCACAACCCGACTGGCCGCCGGGCGGTTGCGGCGGGCGGCGTTGGCGGCGGCACGCGCGCGTGCTTTGAACCAAACCCACAAGCATGTAGGTCCTCACCCCTTTAAAAACTTGGGTGCCCCCAAAGGCCCAAACCCATATATCCAACTTGGGATATATTAAGTGTGCAACTTTATCCTTTTTTTCCTATGTGGGATGGAGCATCTCTCCTTTCCCATATTTTCCATTTTCCATACCATTTATTCGTATTAAGTGGCTAACTTCTAGCATTAATTTCTCATTCACCCGGAATCGGTTTTGAGAAATTCCAAATGTTATTCTCATATACTCTCTTAGTAGAAGTTTTACAAATAATTTAATTCTATTTTTCACAAATGGAAACCACTTAATTATTTGGTCAAAATCGGGTCAACACCCATTTCTCAAGACCAAATTTCCAACAATCCCCCACATGAATGAAATTAATGCATGCGTGTATACAGATTCGCTTGAAAGTCTTGGCGAATCGTTATTACATCAGGATAGGTAGCTTGTGGCTTTGAACCTTCCTTAGTCAAATAATATCGGATTTACTAGCTGCTTATTGACGTGATATCTTGAACTACTCAAATAGTTCGTAAAACCAAGACAAAGAAGATTTACACAATAACAACTCTAAACACTTGTTGTTCTCACATTGTGTTCATTTCGCCCGACCATATCTTAGATTGATAAGTGTTTCTTTTGAAGCGGCCATTACTTCTCACTTATATAGGTGATCTCCTATTGAAGAGTATCTGCTATACTCCACCTTTCGGTATAGGAATCATTAAAAGTCTTAAACTTAACCTCACCACATTCATCGGTTTTACATTCACTGGATGTATCGAGAATGAGCTAACACATTTTCCAAGTGTTCAAATTTGAACATTCATAACTTAGTTGTCCCATTGAACCAAGGTCTTGGGATCTCCAATTCACAAGGTTGGGTTACCGCTATGAACATTCTTTAAGTTGTGGATTTTAAACTCATTCCCCTTAACAGTTTATACGATTGATCTCGATTTATGCCTTTCGTAAAGCGGATCCGCAAGGTTTTCCTTTGACTTCACGTAGTTAACCAAAATAACCCCATTCGAAATCAACTGCCTAATGGTATTGTGTCTTCTATGTATATGTATAGACTTACCATTATGCATCTTGCTTTGTGCCCTTCCGATTCTTTGATTATCACAATGTATCATAACAAAGAAAAGCATGCATGCTTATTCCAACAAGGAATATCCTCTAAGAAGTTTCTAAGCCATTCAAACTTCTTCTCCACTTTATCCAAAGAAATGAACTCGGATTCCATAGTGGATCGAGCTATGCACGTCTGCTTAGAAGACTTCCACGACACGCTCCTCCACCTATTTGTGAAAACAAATTCACTTGTGGGCTTGGAGTCTTTTGTGTCTCGATATCCAATGGCATCACAAGATCCTTCTAATACTCGCGGATATCTTGTATAAAGTATTCCATTATTCATGGTATACTTTAAATATCTAAGTACCATTGTCACGGCTTTCCAGTTGATCCGTACTCGGTTACTTGTGAACCTACTTAGTTTACTCACTAAATATGCAATGTCCTGGACGTGTACAATTCGTTAAGTACATCGGGATCGCCAATTACCCTTACATATTCCGGTTGAGAAAGCTGTTCGCTCTATTCTTGGCCAAGTGTAGATCACTTAGATCTACATTAGCCGGAGGACTATCAAAAGCATTAAACCTTCTAAGTATGCTTTTGACATAATGGGATTGTGACAAGACAATTCCATCCTCAAGTCCTAGAGATTTTAATCCCTAATATAACATCAGATAATCCCATATCCTTCATGTCAAAGTTCTTCTTCAACATGTTCTTAGTATTCATGATTAAATCATGACTACTACCCATGATCAACATATCATCCACATAAAGGCATACTATGACGTAATCATTTGTAGTACCTTTAATGTAGACACACTTGTCACATTCGTTAATCTTGAAACCGTTTGACTTCATAGTCGAGTCAAACTTTTCGTGCCATTGCTTAGGTGCTTGTTTTAGTCCATAAAGTGACACAACAAATTTACACACCTTTCGCTCTTGACCGGGTGCAACGTACCCCTCGGGTTGTTCCATATAGATCTCTTCTTCAAGCTCACAATTCAAGAAGGCAGTCTTAACGCCCATTTGATGTATCTCAAGGTTATGCAAAGTTGCAATAGCAATGAGAACACGAATGGACGTAATCCTCGTGACAGGATAATAGGTATCAAAGAAGTCATATCTCTCCTTTTGTCTAAACCCTTTAGCTACCAATCGGGCTTTATACTTGTCGATAGATCCATCTGCTTTATACTTCCTTTTAAGGATCCACTTGCATCCCAAAGGTTTGCAACCTGGTGGGAGATCAACCAACTCCCAAGTGTGATTTTGCATGATGGAATCTATCTCATTATTGATAGCTTCTTTCTGAGAGGAGCTTCGACTAGACAATGCTTCTTGAATAGTTCGGGGTTCATTTTCTAACATATAAGTTAGGAAATCGGACTAAAAGACTTAGCTACTTTTGTCCTTTTCTCGCGTCTTGGTTCCTCTCCATCATCACTTTGAGGTAACCTTGCGCTTTCATAAGTCCATTTACTCGAACTTTCTTCTTTCCGTTCTTTGTTTGAAAATATATTCTCGAAGAATACAATATTCCTTGATTCAATGATCATACCTTCATTTATATCAGGAATTGCTGATTTGTGCACTAAGAAGCGATATGCACTACTATTGTTAGCATATCCAATGAAAGCACAATTGATCATCTTCAGATCGATTCTAACTTTCGTTAGGTACTTGACTTTAGCCAAACACCCCCACACTTTTAGGTATTTATATGACGGTTTACGTCCTTCCATAACACATATGGAGTTTCGTTTTTACCTTTGTGTGGGATCTTATTAAGAATGTAGTTTGCAGATGGTTTCCCCCCACAAGTTTTGGGGTAAGCCAGAACTTAACAACATCGCATTCATCATCTCCTTAAGAGTACGATTTTTGCGTTACGCAACACCATTTGATTGAGGTGAGTAAGGTGCGATCGTTTGATGAATTATACCCGACTCGAGCAAAATTCCTCAAAACGAAGCAACATACTCTCCGCCTCTATCACTTCAATCATCTTAATTTTCATATTAAGCTGATTTTCAACTTCATTCTTATAAGTTTCAAAAGCTACTAAAGTTTTATCTTTGCTTTTCAAGAGATACGCATAACAATATCTTATGCGAAATTTATAAACGTTATGAAGTACTTTTTCCCACCTCGAGTTTGCACAAGTTTTAAATCACACACATCCGTATGAATTAACTCGAGTAGTTTGGTACTTCTCGAACAAATGAAACGGTGTTTTGGCCAATTTTGCTTCAATACAAATTTCGCATTTGTCTTGTGAATCGATTTTAAACGTAGGTATTAATTCCGATTCACTAAACTTTTAATTGTGTTGAAGTTTACGTGTCCTAATCTATCACGCCATAAATTAAACAATCCAACAAGTAAACAGAAGTAATGTTTTTATTCTTCGCCTCTTGGCGGAAAACAGACATTACACTCATTTTAAACAGGCCCTTATCAAGGTAACCTTTACATAAAAATAGACCATATGGGTTTTTTAAGGGAATTTTGATTTATTAAAAAACAAATCAGAAAATTGTGAAACCCATGTCTCGCCTCGTTATCCTTTCTTGTCAGCCACCAGTTACCATTAAAAACACCATACGATGCCTAGAACGACGATGCGCAGCGGTCTGCTGCAGCGAAGGCTCCTTCTTCGTGGCTTAGTGTTGTGTTGCGGCAGGAGAAGGATTTGCTTCGTGACGTCTCCTTGCTGCAGACGAGCGGCTTCGCAACGTGTTGTTAATGCGAAGGAGACTAGTCTGACCGGCGATGTGATTCGTGCGGGTTGGGTTTGACCAGTGCGGTGTTAATTGGTGTAGTGTGACCGTTCTAGTTGTTGAGGGTGTCGGGAAATTTGTATTAGTTTTTACAAGATGTTTATTTATTGGGAATTTGGGGTCACTTGATATTTAATGAACTCTTTTGTGATTCAGCTTCGCTTTGAGCCTTTTCTGGGATTAAAAAAAGGAAAAAAAAATTTTGTGGGCCATTTAAAGTTTATATATTATTTGGGACTTTTATGTATTTAAATCACGATTATGTGATACTTGGTGAATAAATTATTAAAGGGCTTAAGTTGAACTGTTGGAATAATTTTAATTTTAAGTCCAAAGTTGAGTTTTTGAACTTAATTAAAATTATATTTTTGAGCCTCAGTTTTGTAGACACTTTATTTCTAAATAAAGTTAAATTGGTGATGGGAATATATATTATTATTCTATCTCATGGTGTTGAGTTTGTTGGACTTGTTAAAGCTCGTGGTTGAATCTAATTCAATAGAAAAGGAAATGATTCTAATTATAAAGATTGATTAAGCACTTATCATATGATTAAAGTGCTTTCTGCGAGAAAGGATGTAAGGTTAAGATCAACTTTTAATGATTCCTATAACTTGGTTAAACCAAGTGGGGTATGTGAATACTCTTAATAGAGAGATCACCTGTAAGTGCGAGAAGTGTGGCCGCTTCTATGAGAATTTTGAGGCTTGAATTCTCTAAAACACTTATGAAACCCAAGGTTGTTCGGGGCCAAAATGAACACAACCATGAGAACTGGAAATGTTAGGGAGGTTATTGTGTGGATACTATTCTCTTGGTTTACACCAATGGGTGAATGTTCAAGACATCATGTTCACTGATTAGCCAAGTAAATCCGATAGTACTCCGCTAAGGAAGGTTCAAAGCCGGATAGTTGTGTTGTTTCGTTTGAAACCAATGGGCGTGTCTGTTTGAATAAATGGACATGTCTGTCGAACGGTTGTATTGTTTCATTTGTGACTTTTGGTAATCTATATATATCCAAAGAATCTGCAGATTATAGATTGGCATTTTGCATATATTCATAATCATAGTTTTTACTCACAAATATTTTCGTTAGAAAAAGAGAGTACAAAACATTTGAAGTTAAGTGTCTCTTGTTGTTTGGAGTGCTACTACATCAAGAGAAAACCGTTGTATATTGGGAGACATTTGTTATTCAACCGTGGGCACCATAGTGGGGCAATTCGTCTTAAAGACATAGAGTCGAACTCTAGCCTCGGTCTAATTTTTTCGCATTTTCTATAATTTCATTTTCGGGAATACAAGTAAGTTTTCTGATTTAATTTGAATATAATATCACACGTGATAAATCCCCAACAAGATTGACCTCGATCGCCATTCCGATTTTTTGGACTTTACTTTAGATTTTCGGTTGTCTTCCTCAATCCGAAGTCAAACTATTAAATCCTCAAACCCCATTTCCTTGCGTTTGTGCTTGAGGTAGTTCTTAAAGTTTTTCCACAATGGCGGCAATTTTTAAATAATTGCGGCCACTTGGAACAACTATCATACCTTCGACACTAAGTCATGAAGTATGATCCAATTTCTTAAACTTGGTGATCACCATCTTGGTGTCAACCATCTTGAAATCCAAATTTGCTTGACAACAATTTTTTTGTGCGGTATCTTACGCCTTTGTACTTCTTTTCTAAAGAGTCTCACAACTCTTTGGACGTTTGAATGAGCTATAGATGTTATAGAGGGTGTTTTCCAGCCCATTCAGAACATAGTTGTGAAACAAAAAGTCGTTATTATGCCATGCATCCACAAAGAATCCGCCTCGATTGTCGATTCTTCTTCACCAATGGTCGGGGGGTCCTCCTTCAGAAATCGGGATAGACCCTAAGTGGTCAAATAGAACAGCATCTTATGCTGCCAACACTTGAAATCAACACTGAAAAACTTCACTGATTTTTCACCATACGCGGGAGCAACAGCCATCGGAGTGAAACTAAAGTTAGTCATTTTCCAAGAAAATAGAATTTCGTTAGGACCTCTTGTTGGTTGCAGTGTTTGGTCGAAAAACGGACAAAATAACGAGACAAAAAAGTAAGTCAATGGGAGAATTAGATTACAGTATCCATGAAGATAAAATTTCCCCGTACAAAAGTGCTTGCAGTTTTAGGCAATCATCTATAAGATACAACGACTTTCAAGTTTAAGTTAGCAACACTTCCAAAACTTAAACTTACATCGAACAAAAAGGTGTTTTGGAACTTTTGATTATGCACAAAAGATGAAGACAAAAACAAAGATCTTTGAAATGCTATGAATTACGATGGTTTTGGGAAGTTTCAAACGAGTTAAGGGGTCTCTTTATATAGAGTTCTGGATGCCTGTTCTGAATAGGTGTATCCTTTGGTCCGGATTGATCTGGACTATTAGATCGTGCCTTCTGATCAACAGGCACAATCTGATGGTCCAGATTACATTTCTTCTGAAGGTACACAACCCGTAGTATGCACCTCTGCACACTGAATAGTCGTGTCCAGTCAGCGAGAAGGTGCATCCAGTCAGTGCCACCACGTTCATGTGTCGCCATCCGGATGACTCTTGCTAAGTTATTATCTCCTGAGTTATCCTGCCATGTCACTGAGCTACTGGACCGAACCCTGGTTCGATTTGTCAAAACTTTAAGGCTTCTCAAAGCTCTAGAGTTCTGGATGCCTGTTCTTAACAGGTGCATCTTTTTGGTCCGTGTCGATGCGGGGATCGATTGTATTGTGCCTTCGATCAAGAGGCACAATCTGATGGTCCATACCTCATCTCTTCCAAAGGTACACAACCCTTAGTACGTGCGAAGTGCAAAGTGCATCTCTAAAGAGTCCAATGCAACGTGCGCGGGCACTGGCCCAACTCCGCACCGTTCTCGGTGCTATTTGAGCTAGCTAAAGGCTAGTCAAAATTGACTTGTCCACTCACAGTATACCATAAGGAGCTCCACTTGATTACTCATTAATAGTGGTGAAGCTCTATATAAACTAGTCAAACATTTAATATGTTTCCTATGTGGGATATGGCTTTTCATATAAAAAGCATTTAAGTGGCTAACTTTATGCATTAATTTTCCATTCACCTAAAATTGATTTTGAGAAATTCAAAATACGAATCTCATCTACCCATGGTGTAGATTACGATTATATCATGTATTTTCCGAAACTAATAAATAATTTCACTTAAATAATTGGGGTCTCCATCCTTCCGTACCTCGTTTCGGGTTAAAGGGAAAAAGAAAAATTCCCACGATGGCGCCAACGATTTAGATCGTGGGTTACCTTCGGTCACTGAGACTTTCGAGTAACCGGGTTCGAGTTCCTATATGACCTAAAACAGAAGAACACACGTCAGGCTAGCCGGAGGGTGGTCCCGGCTAAGACCCTCTGATGCCTAAGTCAGATCGAGTTCGCGAGGTACGGGGGTAGGGAGGCGGTAAATATGAAAGTGAGTAGTAAAAGTGACAGAGAATGAATAGTTACCATCAAGTTCTTTGCAAAAGAAGATGATATTTATAGATATCTCTCGCGAATGTGCTTGCGCCAAGTGTCATCATCGAAGGGTGGTGTTGTACCATGTTGCCGGGAGATCAATGGTCCACCTTTCCGGGTTAGGCCCATTCCCCAGTCCGGTTCGGATATGGGGCTCCGCGCCCTTTTTCAAGACCCCACTGTGTAGCTTCAAGATCTCACCGCCTTATCAGATTCTATGCTGCAAAATAAGTATTTCATAATCGTCATATCAAATTGAGTTAACGATGGATTGAGTTCCTTTTTCCTTTTCTTCCTAAAAATAATTGATTACATACATCATTACATAAAAAAAAAACAATAACCAATTATATAAATCAACAATCAAACTTTGAAAATTTATAATCAGCAAATATATAACTATTACGAAAGTAGACGAATATCCACATTCTGGTAATATTTTCTTGATCCGTCTCATAGTCGCTATGAGTTGAATATAGTAAAGCTAGTAGGAGCAAAAAAATATGATCACTAATTAAATTCGCTAGCGTATATTGAAGGTAAGTGCGATAAATTGAGTTCAATAAGCTAGTTATGTTAGCCACTGATTGAATCTATTTTACTTATAATGAAGGCAACCGAAGAGATGCATTAAACTAGGGAGTAATACTAATAAATTTCGGTGGAGATTATTTTCAATTTCTAGTATTAGGTGCATTAAAAACAAATTTTTGATAGGACTATTATCCAAATGATGCAATATTCAGTATAAGAAAATTGTAGTTTACCGACACAATTTATCGACATAAATGATTCTGTTACTAAATTTTATTGTTGTTACCTACAAAATGAAAATTATTGTTTTTCCCAAATTATAACTATAAATTACCGACGGATTACTGACAATTTTTAAATTTACCGACTGAAATATTATAATAGGTACCTACCATGCAACAGTTTTAGGTTTTATAGGTAGATATATACCTACAATAATTTTACCTATAACAAATTTACTCATACGTTATGGTTATCTGAATGCTTATAAACTCAAATTTTCTTGTGGTTATTATAAGGTTTGTAGACTGGATTTATATTTTTAGATACATTTGATAAGCTTGAATCATATAATTGTTAAGAACATAAAAAGCACTTTGTGTAATTTAATATCGGTTTTGCTCTGTATTAATATACAACTGTTGCTAATTTAATGGCAAAACCTAACACCTCAAATTAACAAATATATAGTTGGATTCCGGGTGATAATTGGTGTAAGAAGTAGTAAGGTTTCCAATGAGATTATTGGACGTGGGATTACAATATTTGGGTGAACAGGATCAATCTTGTCACTCCAGGTGATAGAGACTTGTGTTGTTAGGCGACCGATTTACCATTCGATCTCATACGAGTGTGTCCCCTCCCCTACTATCGCTATTTACTAAAAAAATAGGCAAAAACTTGCATGAGACGGTCTCATGGAAATTGTTCGTGAGACGGATCGATCTCCTACATGTATTTAGAATTTCAACCCAAACTCAAACTCATAAAAAAGACCCACATTTTTGTGTTTTGCGGGATCCATCTTATGAATTTAAGTCCATGAAACCATCTCACATAAGACCACCTCAAAAAAATATTTGGGTGCATGAGCAGGTTTATTTGATATTATGCAATAAAGTGATAATAATTGGTAATGAATATGATAATTATTAAATTTTTGTTATTGACAATTTCATGTGCTTTAAATTTAAACACATTGATTTGTTTTAGTGGTAAACACATTGATTTTGGTATAGATGAATTGGACAAATTTTGTAGTACCTGGTATTAATGAACGGTTTGCTGGGATTGTAACTCGAGAGGAGTATACTATAGTAACAAATTTCTTTGATTTTCATATTTTGGACACAAGTAGATTTAAGTCAAAACTCCAAAATTAACCAAATTATAGGGCATCCATAAATTCCTTAGACTACATTCTTTTGAAGCCGTCAAAATTTTGCCTAATTTTTGTTTCAACATAATTTTCTTTAAAGTGGAAGAGTCTTTCTCAATAAAATCCTTATCTATGGAAATTCTTTTTGTCTTGGAATTATTTGCAATAAAAAGTTGATTTGACTCTTCATATTTTTGGTCCATAGATTTAGCAAGATTTAGGTTTATTTGAATCCATGAATGGTAGATTTTCCTCGATTTACCTTTTAATTCTTTTCTAATTTCACTATATATCTTCCATATTCTCATATTTTAGATATTCTTATTTTAGATGTTAAGAAGTAAGAATCACAATTACAAAATAAGAATATGATCTCACATTTATCTGATTTTTATAGATACAAAATCTTATGGAATCATGAACTACTGATTTTGTTCCAGGATTGATATAATCCAATATTTATGAAGCCCATTAAATCGTAATAATATTGGTATTCTTTATTGATTGAATAGGATCATAAAGTCAAATGGTTATTCTTTATTTAGGAAACCCTATGGATCTTCTAGACCATTGACAGATTATTGCATCATTATAACTTATATTTCTTAAAATTAAAAAAAATAAAAATAAATGGTAGCATTAATTCAGTATCATTATAATGCTTTTTGCCATTAGTAATGGACCTAATATATGGTGAAAATCCTGCCCTCACAATTCTTGAAAGGGAAGCCTTGTAGCGAAAAAGAAAAAAGGACAGAAAGGGAAACCACATTCCACATACACTTGCATGTCATGCAATATTTTAAATCTTCTTTTTTTATTTTTCAGAAAAATAGGTCTTTGCATTTGTTCTATTTGACTTTTGACGACGGTAAGAAATTAGGACAAAAATAGGTTCTATTGCTAAATGCATAAAATCCTATTTGCTATCTTTTCTCCTCTCAACCCCACATGTAAAAGAGAAGAAAAAATTCAAGAAGAGAAACATAGACAAAAATAGGGACCAAAACTGAATATAAGACAAAATTTCAGATAGAATTTTGTGGTTCTACCTTTGGTTGGACTTTTGATACAATAGAAACCCCTTATTGAAAAGCTAATTCTATGAATACGAATATAATATATTCGATTTCAGTACTCGAAAGAATTTTTGAATAAATACTATATATATTTGTATTTGTACAAATCACTCGTATTTAATATATATGTATATATTTATTTATGTCAGTCATTAATAAATAATAAACATATTGGAAATAACTTGATTTGATCCAAATAATATTAGGCTTGAACAATATTATTAGTAGAAAATTAAAAAAGAATTTATTAAATATTAGAGCCCAAGAAGTCCAATTTCTAAATATTTTTAGAAATGTCTTGAAAAAATATTTAGATTCTTTTGGAGAAAAAAAGTTGTAGATAATTGTAGAGTAATATAAATTTTGTTAGATTATTTCTAGTGAACGAATTGTTGTCATTTGATCAAATAAATCATAGCTATGTGTTAGAGAGTTATCTTAACATAAAGTTGATGATTTTGTAATAAGCCAAAATTGAGAATGTTCAACAAAACACCTCATTTTCCTACTAAAATTTCTCTTATTCGTTATGCAATTTCTTTATAACTTATCTACATAGTTGCATAAATTGACAAACGCAAATTGTTAATTCAGCTCATCCAATATTAATACCAAAAAAGTAATAATTAAATAGACATTCAAAAATGAAAAAAAAACAAAAAAAACGTGTGTGCTTGGCAAGTCTCTCTCAACTTAGAGATCCGAGCTTGAGCAAATCGAGCAGTCTAGAGGCGGGCTCTAGGATCATCATGTGTCAATGGAATTGAATTCACTTCATATCTTCTAACCACATTTCCAAATTTCTTTTAATGCAAGTGAATCACAATTACAACGGTTTGGATCGCAATTTCTTATGGTTACTCTCGGGCAATGCACAATTTCTTATAGATTACGAGTTCTTTCGCCACAAAAGAAACTCCGTCACAAAAATTGAGAAAAAGATTTGTCATTAAAAAGTGAGAATAGAACAAGAAACCAAATGCATAGCACAATATTATTATTGTATAAAATCACCATAAAACATCATGATTTTCAATAAATATTTGTCATGTCTGTCAAATTAAAAGAAGAAGGAGAAATGAACGTGCATGAACATCGAAAAACAATAAAGAGCATCATTCCACATGAATTAAATCCACCATTAAATCATAACCTCAATTTGATAATTACTACGAAGGAGACAAATTTATGTAGTTGCCGCAAAACTGATTTGTTGTTTCATAGATCAAATAATATCCATTAATATTCATAAAATTTGAGAAAAACAATAAACATAAACAAATAACAAAAATCTGGAAAACAAGCCTAAAGTATACTGCATTCCACCGGCCCAAAGAATTTAACAAAAGCAATAACTCACTCACCAAACCATTGTTTCGCCTTGGTCACAGTCCAATCGCAACCCCTCATTCCATCGGCGCAGGTCAAAGCTAGGTTTAGCGTGGAGGCGAGAGGGGGTTTAGGCTAGGGTTTGCTAGAAGCGGTTCCAAATAAATGGTAGACGTATACAATGGTGGGGATGGTGTTGATTGTAGAGAGATCGAATGGGAGACGAGCAGAAATCGGAGGAGCTTGGAAGTACGGTAGAAGAGAGCGCCTGAGATGAAGACGTGAAAATGAGGGAGCGGGGTTTAACATAAAACGTATCCTACATCGGTTATTTGAGGAACTGGTGTAAAAATATTTTATGTCGGTTCTTTAAATGAACGGTCTAAAGTTCCTTAAGTTCTACGGTTTTTTGAGGGAACCGGTGTAAAAATTAAGTTTTTAATTGTTTTACATCGATTCCTTCCTTCAATCAACTAAAGTTGTTAAATTATTTACAAGTGTGCCAAGAAGCAAATCAAACCTATTTTCGGACAAAGAAGATAAAAGAAAAAAAAAAAAAAATGAGAGTGGCTAGGAATAGGAAAGGAATAGACCATCGTCGGAAAATCTTCAAAAATGGCTTGTGTGATCGGAATAACATAGTCAAGTAAGCGCGATTTTTCTATTTTTATTTCAAGAAAGATTGCACGCACTAAGTTACTTACGTTTGAGTGACTCTAGGCCCCACATCAAGGTGACAGTTCGAACCTATGGCCCTATGTACCCAAAATGTATTTATTTACAGCGGTTACGTTCGGAACCGATGTAAAAGCATGTTTGGTGGTAGTATATAAAGAAGAGAAAATGAAGCTTAACTAGTGGAGAAAGCATATCAATATGCAGTTTTTTCTTCTGCAGAGAGTTTGTGATTTACAAGCAGGTCAATACGTATTTTAAAATGATAGATTTTTATATGGTGCACTTGGTGGAGCTGGAAGATATGGAATATTCGGTGGAGCTTAAAGATTTGTGTTGTGATTGCTTATGCTTAGGGATGACAACAAGATGGAAAATTACTATCCATTTATATACGATTAGGGTATAGTTTTACCCATCGAATACCCACCACCCGAACCTATTTACCCCTTATTAACTTCCACTTATTTTTTCACGACATGACGATACATTTCTTCTTAGAAGTCCAACGTAAATGTTAATTTTGTACAAAGAAAATATAAAGTTGTTGTATTATTTGAATTTATGATCATATCAACTATGTTTTATCTTTGTCAAGCTTGATAGAACTATCGTCGATGATGTAGTGTTATGAAATTTTTTTGACGAAATGTAGTTTGATGGATTAAAGCATGTTGATTCTGCAGTTTTAAGGAATGTATTGGTTGCATTTGTATTTACGCGTTACTTTTGATTTAGTTGATGGATGATGATATCCTATAGTGACTTGCAAAATTAAAATGGTTAATTGCTATATTTATTAAAAATTTAACCTATTAAGCATTTTCTTATATAGTGATTAGTTTTAGGGTGCCCATTATATAATCATTTGAATATTCATATAAATTTATGTTTTTATACAAAATAAATGGGTTTTGGGCTTGTACGGGTAGTATGCGGGTATCATTAAATGAATTTGGGATAGGTACGGGTAATAGATATATTTTCTTAATTGGGTTTGGGGCGAGTATAGGTAGCATAAATATTATAGTGGGTATGGATAACATTAAATGGGTGGGTATCTTGCGTCCATTGCCATCCCTACTTGTGCTTTCATTCCTTTCATGTTCACTTCTTAAGTGAATAGTGATGATTTTCTCTTTAAGTGAAAGTTGGATGTGTAGAGGAAAATAGTGATTGTCTTTGATGTGATGAAGAATCTTTTAGAGTCACACAAGAAAAAGAAGGAAATTCCAATGAGAAAAATCTATTGAAATTTGGCCAATTACCATTGGAATTATCAATTCCAAATGAAAAATACATCGTTGGTAAAACGACCATTGGAATGGCAAAATTCCAATAGAAATTCCAATTGAAAAACAAGATTTCAAATGTTATCTATCCATGCGGAATATACAATCGTTTGAAAAAAACTCCAATATTTTTTCCAACACTAATTCCAACAGAGTATACTATTGGAATTTTGTCCAACAAAGATATCCATTTGAATATATATAATAGTTGGAAAAAACTCCAACGGTTATTCCAACGGAATTATAACATTGGAATTTAGTCCAATTGTAATTCCAATGGTGTATATTCATTGGAATATTCAATCATTTTATCTCATTGTCTAATATCTTTAACTTCCCGGAGGTCACCCATCATCAATTTATCCCAAGTCAAGCATGTTTAACTATGTGGTTTCAATATGATTGACTCGAGAAAGAAGATACATTTTATCAATATCGATAATACTATCAAATCTTTCAACCCTTATTGAAATTTTTCAATAGTATTGGAATTTTCAATGGAATTTCCCAACAACATGTTGTACCATTAGAATTTCTTTGGAATTTTAAAAACTCCAAAGGAAATTCCAACGATTAAATCCAACATTTTGTTTCTTGTTGGAATTTTCCAATGGTATGTTTTTGGCGATGGAATTTTTGTTGGAATTTTTAAAATTCCAATAGCATTTCAATGGTTTATTCCAACGATTTTATTATTTGTTGGAATTTTTAACTATCTGTTGTGGTGTTGGAATTTTCGTTGAAATTTTAAATTCCAACGGAATTCCAACGGTTTTGCTTATCGTTGGAATTTTCATTGGAATATTTTCCAACGGTATAATGTAGCATTGGAATTTATGTTGGAATTTTAAAAATTCCAACAGTTTTCTATTTCATTGTAATTATTTTGTTAGAATTTAATTGTTTTCTTGTAATGAGATATTATTTGTTTGTGGAATTTTTTTTGGAAATAATAGCATACAAAAGAATGCAAGAAAATATAATTTAAAAAAGAAAAAATAGTCAATATGAATCTTATTTTATACATTTTGTTATCTCAAAAGATGAAAATTGTGGAAACAAAAATATAAGCATCAAGCCTTGGAATTCGATTTCATTGCGATCTTCTCGTTCCATTTAGTAACTCGTAATTGAATTTAGTGGTTGAATTTATTGTTGGAGTCTATACATATTGTTGGGGGCAAACGATATTTAATACTTAATATATATTTCGGTTTATATATTGGAATAATATTAATTGCCCAATAGGCTATTAATGGAATAACCCGACCCAAAAAAGACCGGGACGGCTCACATGCCAATTTCTTCTACACGACCCACAAGGCTCATCACCCAAGTATATAAAGGTCTTCTCATCTTCATTTGTAAGTTAATACTCTCTCATAATCACTCAATCATTATTCAAGTATTCATTTCTTGTCGTACATATTCTCTCGATCACTTTGTCTTTGACTTGAGCGTGATGAGTGTAAAATATACGTGCATTTGAGCGTGATATCTGCGTACTATTGTGAATTTTACGGAAAATAGAGCTAAATTGGATAAAAAGAGATATCACGTTCCAAAGTATAGGTCAAGAGCTAATGTACGAGCAAAAATATGAAGGAGAGGAACATGGAAGGTCAAACAAAAGGAAATTTCCTTTAAAAACATCAAAACGCGCTAATTTCCAAAGACTAGTAGGGTTTAGTATTTTGGCCATAACTTCCTCTACAAAATTGATATTGAGGTGATTCAAGTGGATCTGGAAATCTAGGAGAAAGATCTACATCTTTCATAAAGACCCCGAGATCAAATTCGATCGCACGACCTGGCCGTGTGGGACTACACTTTGGCGTCTGCGGCGAATCGGGGCTGAATTGGTCTCTTTTTTCCTACTCAAACTCGCAAGTAATCTCTCCAAGCATCTATAAAAGGGACCCAAGGATATGCACGAAAATCCATCAATACATCACTTCATACAAAAAAAAACACATCAAATAACACAGAATCAAGAATCGAGGAGCTTCGAGAGCAAAAGGCTAGGTCGCGAAGAACACCACAAGGCTTTCGCATATAGGAGCACAAGAGCTTGAGGGATTGGAAGGAAATCCATCCTGACAAGAAGGGTTTTCTTTCAATGTCTAATAACTCTTGTCTGCATTGCTTATATGATATTATAATATTGATTCGGATTTGTCTACGAATTTGTAATCAATGTTTAACATATTTTTTGGGATCATAGGGCATAATCGAAACTGTGGATTTGTATTAAATATGATTACTTGTTTTCTTAATTAATTCATGCGTTGTATTTTATGAATTCGAGTGCTTATTTATAATTGTCTTTTATTTGGCCAATAAATTGCATGTCATACTTCTAGTCCATAATCCGACCAAGTGAGTTCTAGAAGACGAAAATCGAATCCGGACATGAAACATGTGTGACGGCGTGTTTGTGGGGAGTCATTCAATTCACAAATCTTTTTAGAGTTAATAAGAATTGTAACGTTAAACTGATTACAATTGTTATTAATCAACTGTTCACGCACCACATGACCAGGGGAGTAAATGATATTAGGAATTTGAACCCATAGAATTATATGAATTAGTTTCTAAAACTTTATTCGCATTTAATATTAAAGAAGCATGTTGAGATTATGTGCCTAAAGTTGCTCCTAATGATGTTAAAACTACTTGTGGGGTTCACAAATTTATTTTATTTTATTTTATTTTTAGTTAGTTAATTAACTTGATTTTCTGGTCGCTTCAATAAAATTGGAATACGATGTTATTATAGCCTAAGTGTTTGAGCTTCAATCCCGAGGAATACGACATTGCTTGCCATTATTCTATAAACTACACTCGTACACTTTGCGGTTGTATGAACCAAAACATTTTTTGGCGAATAGAGCATCGGAGGGCCTCTGCGAGATAACCCCAGGACCCGTCCTAACGTTCGCGTGTGTGCGGACAAATTCCCAATTGGAGATTTCCGGCTCCCTAGGAGAAAGACTTCCATCTTGGAAAAAAGAAAACTTAAATTTTATCGAAACTACGACTTGAAATGATGTGCCCTAAAAACAACATCACATATATTCACTAATGAGTGAGGGGATTTCTATTTGGGTGATCGAGTCCGCCCACATCACTTGTGATCCATTTTTGCTCATTCTTTTTCTTTCCTTTTATTTTATATATTTTGATTTTTTTACCCATTTTTCCACCTTTTCTCCCCATCTCACTTCAGATTTCCTCTTTAAACTCAACAATTACAAACCCACCCAATGACAAGTATGCTAATGGCATCATAATGTTTTCCTTGTGCTTAATATTATTCCTTTTTATCGTAAAAGTATACATTAAGAATGACACATACAATTGGGATCAATCTTGTGCTCTAGTGGTGGAGACTTGTGTTGTAAGGACGGTTGACCCGAATTGATCCTATTTGAGTGTGTGTGTCCTCCCCTTACTATATATATCCTCCATTGTGCTAAAAAAAGACACATAAATTGCTTTGACATTTCACAAGTATTACATTATGTTATCCAACTCTTGAGTGTTTGTTTGGGAGCAATTTTCAAATGGACTTTTTGGATTTAAAGGTTCATTTCCATAATAATAAATGTTTGGTGGTTAATTTAAAATAGATTTTGGATAAGTCATTCTCAGAAAAGTTTATTGTAGAGAAGTTAGAAGTTGAGGCTTTATAGAAGTCACTTATACACATGGTTTCTACTTCACTTTTTTTCGAGTACCAATTCCCTTTCTTTTAGAGTCGTGAAAGCACGACAACTTTTTAAATTTTCTTTACTATTACTTGCATCACTCATATCGAATCCTTCGTTTTCCTCATTTTCAATGAACTTTATAAAAAATGAGAATATAATAGTGATATCTTTCTCCATTTCGTCTTTTTACTTGACTATTAGTCTTTTGCCCGTGCGATGAACGGGTGTATATATGTTAGGTGTCCATTTTGTATTAGTTCTATGAATTCTATCTCTTTCATTATAATAATTGTAATATAACATCAAAAAATAGACGTGGAAATACTATTTAATATTATAATATTGATTAAGTCAAAAAAATTCATACCTCAAAATCATAAGAAAAATACATTCAAAACTATGTATTTGTATTCGATCTTCCAAAATTGATTTTTCATAAAACCGCACAAGCGGACTTTCGTCACCCATTTCGTTTTAGCCATGTTTAAATTCTTAGTAAGTGTGAAAATATGTGTTATATTTTTTCTCAAGGTTGTAGTAGTACGGAAGTAAATTTATGTTCTAAAGTTGTTCGTGTGTGTAGGAGAACTAAGTACACTAATTAAAAAAATATTAGACAATAAAACATAGTTTTGGCAACATTATTAATTTTATTATATTGTTTTTTGGAGATATTTTTATTTTTTATGGTTTTATCATGTATTTTATTTATTCACGTGGTTAATTCAATTTTTAATTTTTTGATTTTTGTTGTTGGGATTTATATTGTATTATTTGGATTTTTCTATTATTATATTCTATTTGGGTTATTATATTTGGTATTTTTCAGATCCGTGCGATGCTAGAACTGTATTTTTATAAAGTAAAATGATTGTAAAAAGTTTAGAATTTCAATATATAATTAAAATGAAGATAATTAATTTGATTATAAATGATATGATTAATCAACATAAAAATAAATTATTATAAACTGTGAAAAATCTTTTTAAATACACTATGATAATGAATTTTGTGAATGTGAATTTTCTATATTATTAAATATATTTATATTTATTTATAGAAAAGTAAAAGTTTGGAAAAATTGTCCGATGTTGAATATTTAATGTATTGATTTTCAATGCAATCAAACTAAAATCATTTTAAATTCCAATATTTTTTAGGGTTTAGAACATTGAACAGGAATTAAACAAAAATCATGTTTATATTTACTATTTAGCAACATAATTTTATGAGAAAATAAAATATTTCAAAAATAAAAACTATTATATTTTATATATACACATATATCCAAAAATATCAAAAAGACAAATCCATAACTAATAGTCCAAATGCACAACTTTAAAAGTTGAATATCAAAATCCATTGGTAAATATTTCTATTAGAATGAAATGTACGTTAATAAATATAAAATATAATTTTTCATAAATAATTTAATTTCTTTTCACATGAATATATATAATTCTATGTATGGATATATTATATATATATAAATATATATATATATGTATAATATTTTGATACATAGTTTGAGATATTTTCTTCAATTAAATATATTCTTATTGAATTAAACAACCTAAATACAATTCTATATAATATGAAGAAATTGGATAAAGCCATTTAACAACTATATATATATATATATATATATATCAAAAATAACCGAAATATATGAATATACAAATTGATTTCCAATAGCCTTGATGGCATAATTTTGAAAGAACATTACAAAATAATGAGTAAATATATCTTATATGTTTATTTTGTTTATTGTATATATGCAATATCGATGTCAAATCGAAGATCGTAAAAAATGATTAAATCGATATACTATATGTCAAAAATGGATCTAAAAAAAATATTATTTAATTTTAAAAATATAAATATATATATAATAATAATTAATTCAAGACACACACACAGTTTGGAAACTTAATTTTACATACTCTATTTTTTATATAATTTTAATAAATGATTTATTAAAAGAAGGTAGACTACCAAAAATAATAAAATTACAAATATTTATTACTTCTTATTTTCCATATATTTTTATTAACTTTTTAGAAGATTTTATATTACTTTTTTTTTGGAAACCGAAAAATGGGCGGAAAACTAAGAGTTACTATTCTAAAATTAGTCTCTTATTATATATATATATAGATTTATTATTAGAAACACAAGTATTGCATGAGGTTAAAGAAATAAATAGAAAATGTTACCTTGTGTTATGTGTGTCTTTCAAAATAATCAAAACAATTCATGCATTAATACTTAAATGTGAAACTATTATTATATGTGCCTTAATTCTTCACCATATTTTGTCCTCAAACTAAAAATAGTAGCCTTACCGGTTGGCTCTGCAAAATTTTCCCAAAAGAGTAACCTTAGGTTCCCACTTTATTAGTTAAAATGTCAATGTCAATTAAACTAAGTCAAAACATGCAAGTTCAACGAGCTTGTATCTTAGATCTTATAAAGTAAATTTCTTATAGTAGTATAAGATGTTTATTGTTGAACTACTTGCATATTTCCTTAGATACTCTATTATTACAATAGTTTCTTTTAACAGCTTTAATTGTTTATTTATATTTTTTGAAACAAGAAACAAGAAAATGGGTATTTGGGACTAGCTCGTATCGTCAAAGAAGTGTTTTGTTTATCTATTCGAATATTATGTTTGGATCAAAGTTAGAGAAGTTTCTTTTTACAACAAGAAAGTATTGTTTTTATTAATCAATGCGAAACAAACAAGATGCAATATCCTAGCGCCAAAAGAAAAAGCTGAAATAAATTTTTACCTTTCAAACAAAGGAAAGAATGGGAATCAAATAAAAATCTAAACTAAACAGATATAATAGATCATAAAGTATCAAATCAAAATGTTGGAAAACAGGTATAGGTGTATATCGAAATGGCTAAGTAAAATCAAACACAGTACTGGTATAATTTGGAAAGTTGAGGCAAGGTTAAACTCTTTTTCTTTAAGACGAAATTGCCCCAGTACTTTTGGTGTTTACGGGATATGACAATCGTCCCCGAAGATACAACGACTTCTTTATTGTAATAGTCACATTATACAACATAAGAACTTTGAATTTTTGGTGTTTTGTAACTCTCTAAATCGACTTATGCAAAAATGAGGTACTATACTCGAATTTTGGGATGATGAAAATGAATTCAGGGGGTCTCTAATTATATAATTTAGGGTACCATATCAGATTGGATGCAACCCTTGGTCTGAATTAATTTGGATTGTTTGATTGTGACCCCTGATTGACAGCCACAATTTGGTGGTCTAGATCGCACCTTTTGTGAAGGTCCACAATCCTTAGCATGATGCCTCATCGCCAGCCTACAAGAACATACGCATCAATTTATGCCACTCGCTTTCGCCGCCACTCGCCATGTTGTGTCATATGTACGTATCGACCCATTTGAGATGCCATATAAGTTTGCTCTACCACGTTATCGAGCCATTTGATCGGACCATATATATATGGTTAAATTTCTCAAAAAATTAAGGATTATCACGACGATGCAAAGTGCAAAGTATGCCTCTCAGCGCCCAAAGCGAGTATGTGCGGCGTCTTTGGGCTTGGGCTCGGGCGGTGCTCCTCGAGCTAGCTCAAAGCTAGTCAAAATCAACTTGGTCCACCATGATGTAGCATGAGGAGCTTCACATGACTACTCCTCACTATTGGTGAAGTAGGCGGCCAAATTTGCTTCGCTTGTTTCAATGTACGATGTGACTCTTCACATTTAATTTCCACCATTTCATATGTTCATGTAAATGCATTTAAGTGACTTACTTTATGCATTAATTTATCATCTACCCGAAATTAATTTTGAGAAATTCAAAATGCTAAACTCATCTACTCGTGGTGTAGATTACGTTTATCTCATTTATTTCCTATTACAAATAAATGATTTCATTTAAATGATTGGTCAAAGTTTGGTCAAAATCTAATTTTATAAATCAATTTCAATTCAAACTCGGTGGATTGTGATTTCTTGGTTAGATGAGTGATTGTTTTGGCTTTCAAACAAGGTTTCAACGATCCACACCAAACTTCTTTTTGATCTTAGATCTACTAGAAGGTGGTGAAGAGCTCCGAATGAACTCTAGAAAGGCAAATATACTAGTATCCGAATAGATCTAGGAAAAAAGTATTGGAAATTTGGTTTTGATAAAGCGGGCGTCGAATCCGACTTTGACCAAATTTTTTATGGCTAAGAATTTAATTCGGAGGAATTAAATTGTGAATTGTTAATCTATTTTTCTAGAGTAGACATTCGTAGTATTTTTATTTCTCAAACCGAATTTCGGTGATGAGTGGGAAATTAATACACGTTGGCCACGCGATTGGGCATAGTTTATCCTAGTATAAATACTAGAAGGTGTTATTGGTTGGATATACTATAACACAAGTGTATGATCACAAAGGGCCTTGGACCTGACCGACCACTCGGGCTCGTGGTTCGAGTTCAATTAGTTTTGTAACTTGAAAATGGGCTTGGCGCAAATTCAAGTAACTATTGGGCCTGATGAATCTTGACATTGGAGGTGTCCAAGTTCATGTGTGGATGAATCTGAGGCATTGGAGGTGTCAGGTTCATGTGACTTTTGGAGTTTGTAACTCCTCAAGTAGTGGTCATAAGTAAAGGCTTGTAACTCATGGGAGTTACATATGGTTAATTGCCCACTCTCTTAATCTTTAATTCCCTACAAGTGTTGGAAATGAGGGCCTATATAAGTCTTAGGTGTTTCTTTCGCTTTGAGGGAGTTAGGAAGGAAGAGATGAAGTGAGTATACACGAGAAAAATCGCATATCTCTGCATATTTTTCAAGTGTCGGTAAAAGTGTCGTAACTTTTCGACGAACATTTTCAAGAGCACTTCCTTCCGCACTCGTGTCCAAAGGCCCAGTTCTCGCTTTTCGAGTTCGAAGGTGTCTTTTTGTCGGGGTGCTACGCACACAAAAGGAGGTAAAGCCGTTTTATCTTTGGGGACATTACGTCAAACCGTGAGCACTAGCCAGGACGTATTTGTCTTGCGGATAGAGTTCTACTCGACTCGGCTTTTGTTCTCGTCGATTCATGCTCGAGTTGAAATCCATTCAAGACTTGTAATAGTTAGGTTTTACATTTCTTGTAATTTTCCTTTTTGTTTTGTAAGCCATGTTGAAGGCTTCTCCCATTGTAACCATTGTAATAATCACTTCGTAATCAACAATCGCAAGACAAATATCGTACCTTCACGATGGCGAGGAGAAACAGAGCCTTAGCTTGGAGATGAATCTGACAGAAGACCTTCCAGTGGTTGCTGGAATTGTTGTTGTTGCTAAAAACGCGTTGCGTTTGAAGCATGGGGCTAGGATGGTGATTTCCTATGCCGTGACTTTGTCCTTAACGGACTTAGTTGTACACTTTACTGTATATGTATTGTGTGGTTGATATGAACTGAGGATGTTTTCCCAAAAGGTTCATAATTTTGAAAAGAAATACGAAATAGGATGTGATTTCCCAAGAGGTTCGTTATTTCGAGTTTTTGGATTGAGAAATGGATGATTCCAAAATCCAAAAATGTGTTGAAACTAGTCTGAAAGTTTCAACGATCCCGCATGATATTCGTGCTGAAGGGATGTTGTTTAAATGAAAAATTCCAAATGGTTTGCATCGTTTAGATGTTGTTACCAGGTTGGAAAATTTTCATGAATTCCTAAATGCATAACTGGAAGGAATTTGGATTAGTGGCCTGATTGTTCGATTGGAAATCGAAGAAAGCAATCGAGGGCCTGAAACTAAATCCATGGAAGTCTTGGTAGAGACTCGAGAAAACTGTGTTGGAATATTTTTTAAGAATTCTAACGGATCCAGCGACTGTGGGGGTATGACCACACTTTCTGTCTCACTTTTGGCTTTCGAGCTTCAGTTGCAGATTTAAGTGTTGCAAGAAAGTGTTGTCGGAGGTGTTGTAACACCGAAGCGACATTCTACCACGATTCGCGAGAAAGTGTTATGCGAGGTGTTGGAACACCGAAATGCAGACAATGAACGACATTTGCGGGAAATGTTGCCAAAAGTATTGTAACACCTAAGGCATTTTGAGAACCAAGTGTGAGGTCCGAAGTGTTCTTTGGAAGTTTGTGACAACATATAAGGTCACACTCGTTGTAAAATGGTTCGAACAAGATTGTTGGAACAAGGTTAAAATTTGTTTGAATGAGGTTAGAACGTTATTGTTGGAATGAGGTTCTAATGGTTTTAGAACAACGGAAAGCATTCTAATGCTAAAGACCAAGAGTCGTGTGTAAGTTCGGCGTAATCCGGAGTTGAACAAAGAAACACATAATATGTGGGGGAAGTCGTTTTAACAGCGTACCACATATTGAATAAAATCCCACTTAAAGGAAAGATAAGACTCCTTACGAATTGTGGAAAAATCGTAAGTCTTCTTATAAATACCTTAAAGTGTGGGGGTGTTTGGCTAAGTTTGCATTACACTAACCAAAGCAAGTTAAAATCGGTCCTAAAACGGTCGATTGTGTTTCTATTGTTATGCACTTAACAAAGAGTGGTGTATATCGTTTTATGGTACATAAGTCGAAAATCCGGAAATGACAGTTGGTACCATAATTGAGTCAAGGAATGATATATTCTTTGAGCATATTTATCCTTGTAAAGAAAGGATAGATGGAAGTCTAAAAAAAGATCGTATTCGAGATGTTCTTTGGAGATGTGACTTCGATGTTATAACATCTCGAACAAATGCAGTGTTACTGCAGATGTTCTTTGAAGGTCTTTTCTTTGGATGTTATAACATCCGGAACAACATCCTGTACGACATTTTTGTCACATTTGTGGTCGATTAGTTCAACAGAGTGGTTCAACACCGGAGGCAGTAAGAATCGAGACGAAAGGTGGTTAAGTCCTTTGGACTGACTTTCTAACATTGATGTTAGATGATGAGCCAAACTCGATTAAAGAGGCTCTAAGTAGTCCGGATGCTTCGCTGCGGCAAGAAGCAATCAATAGTGAAATCGAGTCCATTCTACAAAAACATACGAGGGAGTTGGTTGATCTCCCGTTGGTCTTAAACTTTTAGGATGTAAGTGGATCCTAAAGAAGAAGTATAAAGAAGATGGAACTATTGATAAGTATAAAGCACGACTTATAGCCAAAGGCTTTAAACAAAAAGAAGGGTATGACTTTTTGACACTTATTCTTCTAGAACGAGGATCGCATCTATTCGGTGCTTCGTGATTGCTTTGCTTTGCACAATCAATCTAGAGATTCAATGGATGTCAAGACGGCGTTTACGAATGGAGAGGTAGATCTTTGAAATCTACATGGAACAACCTGAAGGGTTTGTTGCACCCGCTAAGAAAAGAAGGTGTGCAAGTTGATAAGATCCTTGTATGGATCAAACAAGCTCCAAAACAATGGCATCTTAAGTTTGACAACACGATGTTGTCAAATAGGTTAAAATCAACGAATGCGATAAATGTGTATATGTCTAAAGGACATCGGAAGCATTTGTCATAGTTTGTCTATACGTGAGACGGATTTGTTAATCATGGGCGTGAGTCATGATGTTATCATGACACGAAAAGAATGTTAAAGAGAAACTTTGACATGAAGGATATGGGAACTGGCCGATGTGATCCTAGGGATAAAGATCGTGAAACTCATGATGGAATTGTCTTGTCACAATCCCATTATGTGGAGAAAGTGCTCAAGAAATTCAATGCTTTTGACGTTCATCATCAAAGACGCCCGTTGATTTAAGTGTAAATCAGTTGCTAATAAAGCGAAACCGGTGGCTCGGATGGAATACTCACGTATTATAGGCGATCGATGTACATTTCAAATTGTACACGTCCGGACTTGGCCTACCCTCAGAATATGTTGAGTAGGTTCACGAGCAATCCAAGCCATGAGCATTGAAAGCGTTAACCAAGGTGTTAAAATACTTGAAGTAAACCTGAGTATGGGCTATACTACTCGAGATATCCTATTGTACTTGAAGGGTATAGCGATGCTAGTTGGATTTCGAATTAAAGATTCTTATTCCACTAGTGGATACATATTCACCATTGAAGGTGGTGCGGTATCGTGGAAGTTCATGAAACAAACGTGTATAGCTCGGTCCACCATGGAATCGAGTTTATAGCTTTGGATAAAGTCGGTGAAGAAGCAGTGGCTTTGAAACTTTTTGGAAGATATTCCATGTTGGAGGAAGCATGTGCCTTCGGTGATGATTCACCGTGATAGCCAAGCAGCTATAGGAAGGGCACGCAGCAATATGTATAACTCGTAAGTCTAGACATATTCGTGGAGACATAATACCATTAGACAATTGATCTCAAATGGTGTGATGTCAATTGACTATGTAAAGTCAAAAGACAATTTGGCGAGATCCTTTGTGAAAGGATCAATCGAGATCAATTGAGTAAATTGCTAGAGGGAATGGGCTTAAAGTCCACAAAGTAAAAATAACCATCATAGTGGTAATCCAACCATGATGATGGAGATCCCAAGAACTTGGTTCAATGGGAAAACTAAGCTATGAAGGTTATGTTGTAACACTTGGAAACAATGTTTCAACCCATCCCTAGAAAGCAATGCCAAATGTTGAACACCGCAAGTTGTGGTGAGGCTAAGTCATTTGACTTTTAATGATTCCTACACCTCGTTGAGGTAGAGTATGGCAGATACTCGGATAGGAGATCACCTATATAAGTGAGAAGTGAGGGCCGCTTCAAAGTAACACTTATGAATCCAAAGTGATGTCCATGGCCGAAACGGACACAAACGTGAGAACAGGAGGGGTTGAGACCTTCATGTGTTAATCTTTATTGTCTCGGTATACACCGTGGAGGAATAGTTCAAGGCATTGCATCTACTAGCCGCCAAAGTACCCGATGGTATTAACTATGGAAGGTTCAAAGCCACAAGCTACCTTTCGATGCGATATTATCTCTTGAGGATCAAGGTTGCGTGTCGCATTCATGCATGCATTAATTTCCACTCATGTGGGGGATTGTTGGAAATTTTATTTTGATAAAGCGGGCGTCGACCGAATTTGACCAAATTTTTGGTGGCTAAGAATTTAATTCTAGAGGAATTAAATTGTGAATTGTTAATCTACTTTTCGAGTAGACGTTCGTAGTATTTTTATTTTTCAAAACCGAATTTCGATGATGAGTGGGAAATTAATACACGGTTGGCCACGCGAATGGGCATAGTTTATCCTAGTATAAATACTAGAAGGTGTTATTGGTTGGATATACTATAACACAAGTGTATGATCACAAAAGGGCCTTGGACCGGACCGACCCTTTGGGCTCGGGTTCAGGTTCGATTAGTTTTGTAACTTGAAAATGGGCTTGCCCAAATTCAAGTAATCTGCTGGGCCGATGAATCTAGACATTGGAGGTGTCCAAGTTCATGTGTGGATGAATCTAGAACATTTTCAAGAACACTTCCTTCTCGCACTCGTGTCCGGCCATTCTCGCTCCTTCGAGTTCGAAAGGTGCCTTTATGTCGTGGGTGCTACGCACACAAAGGAGGTAAAGCCGTTTTATCTTTGGGTACATTACGCCAAACCGTGAGCACTAGTCGGGACGTATTTGTCTTGCGAGATAGAGTTCTACTCGACTCGGCTTTTGTTCTCGTCGATTCATGCTTCCGGTTGGAACCCATTCAAGACTTGTAATAGTTAGGTTTTACATTTCTTGTAATTTTTCTTTTCTCATTTTGTAAGCCATCTTGAAGGCTTTTCCCGTTGTAACCATTGTAATATTTTCCAACAAAAGAAAAGAAAAACAACAAGAAGATAAAATGAAAAAGCATACAAACTCCCAAAGAAGAGAAAACCCACTCCTATCGACGCAGCTTTATTTTTTTAGAGAACATGAAGATAGACGCGACTAGGCTTGAGAGAGTTTGTGACGTTAATATTCGAAATCGACAAAAAATATCAAAGTTAAGAAGTTAAATCACTACAAGAAAATTCCGGTTCTTGTGAAATTTACCGATATAAATGATTTTCACTAAATTTTACAATTATCTACTGAATAAAAATATCATTTTTCACCAAATTATATCGACAAATTACCGAATCCGTTTATCGACAAATTTTCTCAGTAGGTATTTACCAACATTTTTTAGATTATGTAGGTAATATTTTACCTACAATAATTTTACCCGCACTTTATAATTTACTTAATACTTACATACTGATTTTTTTATAGGTAAACTGGTTTTTCTTGTAGTGAATTAATAAGTACTTATATAAAGTCGCATGACATCAACCCTATATACTAAAAGAGAAAACAAAGTTGACACATGTCATCACCTAATTAATTTTGACATGTGCCAACTCCTCATTCTCCCAATTCCACACGTCTACTTTGTAATTATCCATGTGGCATTAATTATCCATGTGGCATTGTTATCTACAAATTAAAGGTAAATTGATAATATATTTTTGAATTTTTGAATTTAAAAGATAATAACAACTTTAAGAGATATGAAGTAATCTAAATATCAAGGATTTGTCTACGCTATCATTTTAAAATTATTATCTTTCAATAATATATTTGGTTTATATGTACTTTTTAAATTGCGATTTATGGTAACTCCAACGTATATTTCAAATTACTCTTTTTAAATTCAGGTTTGATCCACTAACCAAATATATTCACAATTAAATAAATAATTCAATTCAAATTATAATCAAATTAAATAAGCTCATCATAGATATAAATGAGCATATCCCAATAATTAAAATTAAAATAAACCAATTTATTCAATTATCGATCTCGAGGTCGGATAGTGATTATACTACGGATCCTACAAATTATCTTTAATTTTCTCAACAAATTCAAGAAACACGTCAATGAATCTAACAACTAATAGAAATTGGGGTTTGACATACATCTAAAACTAATATCTTTCAAAAATATGCTTGGTTTATATGCATATTTTAGTTTCGATTTTTTGCTACTACAATATTCAAATCTCAACTCTAAAAGATTAAATATAAATACCAAAATAAAGTAATTTCTGCAATATCAACTCTAAAAGATATTCCTTTCTCAAAAAAAAAAAAAAAATCTAAAAGATAAATTACAATCCCAAATGTAAAAGATTTTATCACAATCTCACGGTCAACTTTATGTGGTCATATCGAGAGTTAAGAGCGAGAAGGGCTTGAAAATTCTTTGTTGTGACAAAAATGATACACTTAGAAATAGAACAAATAGTATAGCTTACAAAAAGTTTTTCAAAATGTGAAGTGAACTATTTGTATTTTATATGATACTATCTAATTTTTGAATTTCTTTTTTAATATTTCTAATTGGTATTTTGGATCTCTTATAATTATTAAAATAAATTTGTGACACTAAAATTTTAATTTTTGACAAATTCGTATAACACACGGGTGTTATTCTAGTAAGTATATATACCAATATACCATGTTAAACTCCTTTAATCTCTCCTTTTTTCTTTTTCAGTGATGGAGAAAAATACACACGTATCAATGTAGCTATGTAAGGAGGTATCTATGTATATATATGTGTGTGTGCGTGTGTGTGCAGATTTAATTACTTAAATTAATTGAGACATAATCACATAATAATATTTTAAAACTTTCTAACTGAAGTAGGTAAACGCCTATATATATCCATTAATCACATGCATGCATCATTAAATTTATATCCAAATTTAATTATTAATTATTATCTTTCCAATTTAATTAACTATTTATCTACAAATAAAGGGTTGAACCTAAATAAAGCTATGTTGTATTTTGGAAAAAAAAATAGCTTATGTACTAATTCCATTTAATATAATTTCACTTTCATGCATGTCCATTTCTACTCCTCACTATGGTATATTATTTCACTTCCTAATTGAAGATTGAAAATTTGAAGTTTGTTGCAAAAATGTGGATTTTGAACCAACCTATTATAAGAGATGGTGGGACTAAAAATAAATGAAAGTATTTGAAATTTGATACTCGATCTCCAAGAATTATTGAACTTGGTTGCTTAGACATCCCAGATCAAATTTGAATATATTTTCTCGTTCCCATAACATTTGAAATTCAACACACACTTGACTCGACTAATAAAAAATAATTGAGTTAGATTTATGTTTAGCTTGAATGAAACTATTACAAATTCGTTTTATCGAATTATATTCAAATAATTTGTTTTTCAAATTTCTAATAAAAGCTCAATAAATTTGAACTATAAATATATATTTGACTCGACTCAACTCTAGTTGAACTCGTCTGTTATCGAGGGTAGTTCTTGACTTCTTGCAAATAAATGGGCTTATATTTTTTCGTCGAAATTTAGTTTTATTTGTGATGAACTATGTGCTTTTGCAATTTTGTATATGTGATTTTTTAGGAGAGTCATACATGACACATGTAACATGTTCACCAAGAGGCCATCACTCCGATTACTCCAGATCTCGAATGTTCAATATCATATCATTCATTGTACTAAAAAAATCTTACCATTTATTATTAATATCTTTTAATGAACAGTCACGCGTACATCATTAGGAATGTTAATGGGCGGGTATTTCAATACCCCAGACTCGCCCCGTCCCCCCACGGGTCGCGAATCAGGCGGGTTGACTGTGTTGATTTATTTATTTATTTTATATTTTTATCTTATATTTTATATTATTAATAATTTTTTAATATTATATTTTGTATTATAAGTACATATTGTTTATAAAATTTGTCATTATATATGTTAAATATAATATTAAATACATAAAATTATATTATTTTATATAATATACATATAAAAGATACATTAAATATATTAAAAAAATAAAAAAAAAATAGCACGGGCCGGGCCGGGGCGGATACCCACAAGCCGGAGGTGATACCTGACCGCCCCGCCCGTCCGCCACGGGTCATTTTGCCATCCCTAATCAATAATCATTATATTAAAATGCCAATTATATATATTATAAATGCAATTTTAATGTAAAAGCACTAAAAGGTGTTTTTATTCTTACATTGTTAAATTGATTAAATATTTCGTCCATAGCATGCTAGTTTACATCATGCATCATTCAATTTAAATCCACATATATTCCATAATTACCCACATCAGTTAACCACAAAAATTAAGATCCCACTTCACTGCGAGATCCCAATTCATTTCTCAAATACTGACATGCGTAATCTTATCTAAATCAAATCAAGAAAACTTACCATTTTAAGGTTGAAATAAATAATAGACAAGAAAATTGACTAGATTAGTACATCCTCTTGGTTGGTATATACAAATAATTACTACTGATCACACAAAAATAATGCCAAGATAATGAAGATCAAAACAAAACCATTTTTTTTTTCTAATCTTTAAACCCAATTAAAAATACAAAAAGTAATTCCCCCCATTCTCTCTCTCTAAAAGTTCTCTACCATCATTAGGCCACCAAACAATGACCCCAACAAGAACTCAACTGATAAAAGTGAGATTTGAGAAAGAAAATAAAGAGTTAATTTTAATTTGCTTTAATTTGCCACACACGCGTTTTTATCTACTTTGCGCATTTAACTTTGAATTGTTGCATTTTACTCTTAAACTTTGCAAATTATTGTATTAACATAATATACAATAAGCCAAAATTAAGTAGTTTCGGGAGCAAATTAAAATTAAAAACGGCAAAAAAGAAGAAAATAAAAACCAATTAATTCTGTTTTATTTCCCATTTTGCAGTTCATTTGGCACTTTTGGGCCTTTGGCCACTTCCCTGAAACTATGACTAATTAATCATTCCGTGAAAATTACTCCTCATTTAATTTCGATCCGTTTTCCCTCGTGAGATTCACCGCTCTCTCCGTCTCTCTCTAGATTCCCCATTTCTTGTTTTTCCCCTTGGGATCCCATTTATTCAATCTCTTTTCCAATTCAACAAAATTTAAATTATTTTTTTGTCGAATTTTTATCAACTGGGTTTTCGTCCAAACCCATCAATGTACTCTAAAAATTGTATGTTTAACACAACCCACATTCCAAATTGCTCATATACTTGAAATATACCTGTTTTTGTGTGAAAAAATCAATTATTTTGTATAAAATTTAGGTTATTCTGGTGATTTTCTCGATATGCATTCGTGGCGGTGGAAATGAGGCTTAAATGGATGCGGTTAGATCCGAGAGAAGTGTGGAGAAATTGCCGCCATTGCAGGGGCCGGTGATGCAGAGGACAAGATTACAAGTGTGGTTTATTAGGGTTTGTTCTAGTATATTAATATGGACGTGTTTGGTTCAACTGGTGGCAGTTGGGGAACTTTGGCACCCTCGTTTGCTTACCGGATATCCGGGATTTTCGAAAATGTCGGCTCATCGAGAGGGATCATTGCCTTCTTCTCCTCCGCCTCTTGCTCCGGCTAGTGAGTAGCCTCTTTTTAGCTGTATGTTGTGGTTTTGGAGATGTTAATTTATTGTTAGTTGATGCTGTTTTATGAATCTGAGTTGCTTGGCTATGGTATGATTGAGAAAATTACAATGTAGAGTGATTAGGGTGATTGTTGCAATTAGAAATGAAATGTAATTTGTGTGACGTTCGAATATTTCGTTTGGATGTTATATGCATACTCACTGTAAGTGAGTTGCAGTGGCTTTCTGAGTAGGTTCGTTATTGGTCGTTTGATTCTACGTTATGAATCGTGTTTGTTTTGTTCTGGTGTCTGTGCTCTTAGGCAAGCTTGCTGATTTAAGTTTTTTGAGAATATACACTTTCAGAATGTTAAATGCAAGTAAAAAGGCAAACTTGATATGGGAAAATTATTTTTTTTTTTTTTCTGCGGAATTAGTGGAGGTTTGTTGTGTAATATCATGGTGCCTTTGTCACATTCTTATTGATTATTGTCCCATATCCATCTGACCCGATTGAAATGGTGGCGCTTTATTTATTTTTTAACTGTGGGGCTAGTTTATTACCTTGATGAGATTATCAACCTATTAATTCTAAGTTCTATATGGAAGGCGGCTTTCATCTTATCAAGTAAACAGATGGTGTTGTCTATCTAAAACTCTTGCAACTTTTATGGTCTTTGAAACTCTACAATGTGATCTTGGGATTTTGTCTAAATTAAATTTTGGTAGTGATACTTAACTATGCACTTCGCAATAATTTGCAGGGAATTACACAAGTAATGGCTTTCTCAAAGTCACTTGCAATGGCGGCTTGAATCAAATGCGCTCGGCGGTATGAATTATTATTTGTATTCTCTTTGTCTAACTATATTTTTTCCTTTGTCTAATCTTGCACCTTTGGAATAAATTCAGATTTGTGACATGGTCACGATTGCTCGGCTTTTAAATCTTACATTGGTTGTTCCTGAGCTTGATAAGGCATCATTTTGGGCTGATCCTAGGTATTTATCGTGAAATGGAGTATTAGTATCCTTTTCATTTATGCATTTTCAAATTAAGTATTTTAACATGCAGCAATTTTGAGGATATATTTGATGTGGGACATTTCATCAATTCATTAAGAGATGAAGTCCGAATTATCAAGAGGTTACCAAAAAGTTTGGCCTGCGATATGGTTATCAACCACTCGTAATGCCTCCTGTTAGCTGGTCAAATGAGCAATACTACTTGCAACAGGTCAGTTTGTTGTTTTCACTCCAGACCACCAATTTGTAACTACTATTTTTAAAGTGCATATATATCTTTTACACTGCACAAGAAGTTAAGATACAGGAAAGAAAAATTATAGAAAGAAAAGACGATACATTGCAGACACCTGAAACCTCTCTTACAACTTTAGCGCTTGCTATTATGTGCTCTGTCAATATTTTTTGGTATTGTTGTTTATTTGAGCCTCAAGAATACAGGTTAGGCCTTCCCGAGAAAAAGAATACTAGTTAGTTTAAAGGTAGCATCATGTAGTAAGAAACCAGAATTTTGAGGCAAGCATCACTTGAATGCACCACAATGTAGTATATATCCTTATTTCTCATGAGTCATGATCTTTCAAGAACCTTTATGGACCTGGACATTTCCGTAGGTTTCATGGCTTGGACATGACTTGTTTATGTAGGTATTGTTGCAAGTTAATTTAATTTTTAAAGTAGTTTAACAATTATTTAGGTTGTAATCCTGAAGAGCACAAAATGTTGGATAGTCTAAACTATTACATAATTTTTTTTGTTATGCGAGCAATTAACATTTATGAAATTAGGTTACTGGATAGAAATTGAGACTGCTTCAAAATTGAAATAAAATGAATATATTTTGACCAGTTGATGCTTTAGGAGATGTAACTTCCGGATTGAGATGCTACTCTTATTAAAAAAAAAAATTATTGATTAGAAATTAGTTGGACATTTGTTCAGTTGTAAATACACCTTGCAGATATTGCCTCTCTTTGATAAGCACAAGGTGATACACTTCAACCGAACAGATTCACGGCTCGCGAACAATGGGATCCCTCTGGAGCTTCAGAGACTTAGATGCCGTGTTAATTTTCAGGCACTAAAGTTTACACGTGAGATTGAGGAACTGGGAAACAAGTTGATTCGTGTTATTCAACAGAAGGGCCCTTATTTAGCATTGCATTTGAGATATGAGATGGATATGTTGGCTTTCTCGGGTTGCACTCATGGCTGCACTGCAAATGAAGCCGAGGAGCTCAGACAACTGAGGTAATTAATTGCTTGAAGAAATCCTTTATTAAATGGACGTTTTCATGTGAGAATAATATGTTGGTTTCTTTTCTTTTTTTGTCCATTCCATGGTATAAGACAATCCATCCAACTATGTGTGCTCAATATGCATCATTCTTACATTGATACAGAAAGGGAACAAGTACATAGATCTATTTTGAAATTGTTTGACTTTAGTTGATGAAGGTAAATAAAAATTCATATCATACTAAAATATGGACATGAAACTTCAAAAGTTCCTTTTTTTTTTTTTTTTGGCAGGTTCCATCCCTTGCCTTGTTTCATCTCTTAACATTATTTTTTGTTCGTTCAGATACGCATTTCCTTGGTGGAGGGAGAAAGAGATAGTATCTGAAGAGAAAAGAGCTCATGGCTTATGTCCTCTTACCCCAGAAGAAACAGCCTTGATTTTGCAAGCATTGGGTTTTAACAAGGAGACACAGATATATATTGCATCTGGTGAGATCTATGGCAGTGAAAGGAGACTTGCGGCACTAAGAGCTGCATTTCCAAGGATTGTGAGTCACTGTCTTCATGCCTGGCTGTATATGTATCTATAATGTGTGTGTGTGTTCTCTTAAAAATCTGTTTGGAGGCAGTCTTTTAGTGGGGTTTGCTTATACTTTCTCGTTCTTTGGGTTTCTGGTGCCTGTAAGGCAACAGCGTGCATTATAAGGCTTTCTGGGAACTAGCGAATAATAGATATCTAGCTATCTGAAAATTATTTTTTGTATTTCTTGAACTGAGATAACTGCAATCTTAAAGAAAGTCTTTTCTGTCAAAGGTTTAAGATCCTGATAACATATTCTGCTAATGCTTCTGATTGGGGATTTTCTCATGTCTTGTGGGTCAATGAATATTTATAGCATACAAGAATTACAACAAATATATGTGCAGATGGGACATCTGTCTTTCGTCCTTCTTCTGGCATCGTTGTTTTGGGAAGACAAGTTCATAAAAGTTGACTTTGCATTAGAATTTTGGCAATGTAGAGCGCTTGACTGTAGTTTCCTCATGGTGCTACTTTATTAATAAGGGATAATTACCAAAAAAATAAAACCCTGAGGTTTGGGGTATTTACAAAAAAAAAAAAAACAGAAAAGTTTCAAAGTTACAGAAGCCCCTTGAGGTTTGGTTCCGTCTTAAATGCAAGGGGTAACTGTAATATTTCTATAAATGTAACTGGAGTGTTTGAATTTTTTTCGCTTATGAAGGAGGTAAATTGTAAGACGGAATCAAACCTCAAGGGTTTTCTGTTAATTAGAAACTTGTATGGGTTTTTCCTGTAAATCTCTCATGTTTTTTTTTACTTATCCCTTATTATAATATATTGCTGTTTCTCTAAACTTATACCTTCACTTTGAGTTCAGGTGAAAAAGGAAATGCTGCTGGATCCGGAGGATTTGCGGCAGTTCCAAAATCATTCATCTCAAATGGCAGCGCTCGATTTTTTAGTTTCTGTTGCTAGTGATATATTTATTCCCACTTATGATGGGAATATGGCAAGGGTTGTCGAAGGTCATCGTAGGTACCAGGATAAATTAATCTTTTAAGTGGTGGATACTTTATCTAGGTTTATTCACCGGACAATATCTTAAATTTTTTTTTAATTGATATTTGCAGGTATCTTGGGTTCAAAAAGACCTTCCAACTGGACCGCAGGAGGCTTGTAGAATTGTTGGATTTACATCAGAATAAAACTCTCTCATGGGACGAGTTTTCAGTTGCTGTTCGGCTGGCTCATGAGAAAAGAATGGGACAGCCAACTCAACGTATGGTTATTGCAAACAAACCTAAAGAAGAAGAATATTTCTACGCAAATCCTCAAGAATGCCTTTGTGAAGGCAAAGATTGTGTCGACTTTTTTGTCCCTGGAAATACAACCACGTTCCAGTGAGATGTGTCCACTAACCAGGACTGACTTGGATATTTAAACGATGGCTAGTGGGAGTGGAGTGTAAAAACGGATGCCACTTCAAAAAGCAAAGGCTTGGATTTGGCAGAATGCTGCACAAGCTCTCTGGAAATAGCAAGATGTCGACTTATTTTGTTGGCTAGGTATGTGAAAACGTGGTCTTTACACAGTACGAGTTTTGCAAGGAATAATAGCCTGGAATTATAAAGAAATTACATGAAAATGTGATGTTAAAGCTCAAGCGTAAAGATTCCTTCATTCATTTTTGTATGATATGCATTTGCTTTTTTTTCTTCTGCTGTTGCAGCAGTGCATTGTATTTTTCTTGATACTATAGCTATTTATACACGAGTTGCTCGATATTTGCAACTTAGGAAGTAATGTGCAGAACTAACTAATTCATGAGAAATGTGTTTTTCATGGATATATGTTATTTAGCTCATTGCTGTCAGTTTCTTAGAGAATTATGGGTTTTGGAAATAACTGTTAAGAATTAACTGCATTGCCTTATGCATTCTTGAGGTACATTTGTTTCTTGTATTTCTGAGTGAATGCATTAATACATGAAGCAAAATTAATCTGAGAATTCCAACTAGAACTACAATTGCCTCACAAGAAGGAAGCTTAAAATAGACCAAAACTTGTTTGCCAGAATTCCTGACAGAATGTAGGCAGTTTGGATATTTCGTCTCTTCAAATGTTATCTTCGGTATGCCTTGAAAAAATCCTTAAAGAAGTCGATGGGAGAGTAATATACATGGCATACTTTTTCAAGGACCATCAGGCTCATAAGGAAGTTTAGCACTTGGCAATGCTGTTCTATTTAGGCTCCCAGAAGATGATGTCACCTTGCTCCCCAACAAGACCAAGATCTTTGAGCCTTCTTTCTTGGTAATATTCTAGAAAGTCTAACTCTGACTCCCTTTCTTTGAAGATATCATCAATTTGCTGCAGTACCCTTTTTTCACCTGTTCTTATCCCAATTGCCATTTCAAGCCTTGGACTCAGATTCCTTCCTCCTTCAACTTTTCATCCTGCAAGTCGATTTCTTATGTACTGTTAAAAAAACTAGATGGTACAAAACCTATGACTTCAACCTCAAAGAAAAAAAGAAAAGCAATCCAAAATGTTTTCTCTGCACTACAAATGTTAGGAGATAAATGCCAAAACAAACTGGAAAACGTGAAAAGCTGAGAAAAGCAATCCGAAGGCAATAATCTGGGACTAACAGGAAAATTTTAGGGAGTGTTTGCAAACACTTAAAAAGTGATTGTTTATTCTCCAAAAAAAAAAAAAAAAGTGATTGTCAGTGTTTGGCTGATAAAAGTAGTTTTTAGCGTTTTCAAATGTCAATTTTTGCTTTTGGTTCTGGTTCTGTATAATTTTTAATCAGAATTTAAAAGCAGGGGTAGGGCTGCATTTGGATTTTTGGCTCTGCTTCTGATTTCATTTCAAATAATGTAAAATCATTTTTACAACTTATTCATCAAACACGGCCAACCAATGATTGTCTACTACAATAAATCACTTCTTTATAAAAGGAAAAGTTTTCGCAAAATCTCCCTTAGTCAAAAGACCCTCAATTAGAAGATAACTAGTTAGTGATAATTTGATAATCAGCATCTAATCAAGTTCAGTGCAAATCCCAAAAGCAACATGGATATTTAAACTAAGCTTAACCAATCCCAAAATCAATTTCAAGAAACAAACACATTTATAAAAAAAACACATAAACCAAGTATAATTTACCTCTTCAATGGTGGTATGATAGCCAGACAGTGCAGATTTGCATGCATTACGAACTACCCGGCATATGAGTTCCTCATTGGCACGGCTGACTGGCAATTCAAGAAATCCCCAAATAGAGTTTCTGAAAATCGATTCCAACAGAAAAGCATCAGATCCTCCAAGTGCTACCAGCCTCAAATACGGAAGCATGGCCGTTGGAAGAGACTGCCCATACTTGATGTCAAAGTAAGCACTTTCGCCTAAACCATTTGACTCAGCTATATCCAACTTGTCACCGAAAAACTCATCAGACTCTGATATTTCCAGTGTCAAAGTGAATGCATCACGATCTGAACTTGGTTCGATGAACCCATAGTCCAGAGCCATATCGGCATTACTTTTATTCAAATCATATTGAATATAAACCTGCTCACCAGCCTTGAGAGATAAAAGGCTCCTTAATTGAAATAGATAATCCCAGGAGAAAAGACCTGCTGGTCCTCTAACCTCATGAGCATGATCTTCAGAGGTAACTTTGGCACTGTGGTTGATCTGGGCTTGCATTAAAAGATCCAAGAAAGTGAATTGACAAAGCAATTCATAGATCAATTATCGGAGTGTTTGAAAAAAAAGTGATTGTCAACTTTTGGCTGAAAAAGAAAGTGTTTTTAGTGTTTTCAAGTGACAATTTCTGATACGGTTCCGCATAATTTTTTAATCAGAATCTAAAGAAATCTAATTCTGCTTCTGGTTTGATTCACACACAAATAAAACATTTTTTTTACAACTTATTCACCAAATACTCTCTATTAACGAGTTACAGGGTACTGAATGTAAGTAAAACCAAGGACTTTAAAAGATTTTTACCAAATCCGAAAGGGGATAACGACGAGATTTTGATTCGAAGGCGTGAAAATGCTCTTGATCTGAGTATTCCAAATGCCCAGAAAAAAATCATCCAATGTTAAAGGAAAAGGGAATAGCTGCTTGTTTGGAAGTACAACTTCCTCTTCCACTTTAAGAAACTCATTTTGGACATACTCTTTCACACCCAATGTAGTGCTCAACAGTTGGGTTCCTGCAAAAGCTCAGAACAATTAGAAATTCCAATTAGACTTCAGAAGATATCAACAAGGGATACTTACAAAAACTACCCCTACAGTTTTGCCTAATAAAAAAAAACTCTAGTTATCTTTCAAAATTACAAACACCCCATTGAGGTCTCTTGAGGGTGCAATTTGCAAAATGAAAACAAATGTCATTGGGGGTATTTTAATTTTGAAAGATAACTAAACCACTAGGTTAGCCCAGTGACCACGGGTATTACTCATAATGACGGAGCCGGGTTCGAATACCTGCAATGATGGGGCGAACTTTTTTTAAAAAAAATTGAAAGATAACTGGATTTTTTTGTAATTAGGATGTAGTTTATGTGGTTATCCCTATCAACAAATGTCCAAACATATGACTAACATGAATATACTACAACCACTTGGGAAAATTACACTGTAATTGGTAAGACTCTAAATAAAAACACTTGAACACAAAGATGAGAAACTTCATGTTGTAGAACAGGACATTTCTAAATATAAAGAAAACTAAATTACCACAAAGCTTAAGTTTTTATCACCTAAACAGCCTTCTTAATCAAGTTTAGATACTAACCCTGAATCTCAAGAAGCTCCTCTTCTGACCTGCACTGGAGTAGAACACAAAACAACACTCATCAAAACAAAAACAAAACAACAGTAACATAAATAAATTTGCATAAACACTATCAAAAAAAAAAAAAAATTAAACAATGCCAATTTTACAAGATTGAATTTGAGCTACACCCACCAATATATAGTAGAATTTGTGCCCTCTGGAAGAACATCAAAATAATATTTCCACTTAGACTCCTCCCCTTTAAACCTCTCTTTCAGCAAAAACAAAGCAACAGAAATCCAGGGCTTTAATCCAGAGCAAATGCTTCCAATCTCCGAGGATGCAACAGCATCTGGATTAATCCAGAATTTCTTAGGCACCTCCAAAACGACCTCGTTTCTGCCAATTCCCCTTGTCGCGACGAGCCCTAGGCCCTCAGGCACAACCCCTGGCTTGACTGGAGTTTTGGATGAGACCACTCCTTCATCTTTCATCCATTGCCAAAATCTCTGAACTGTTTGTGGGATATTTGGGTCAGTTTCTGTTGACAGAACTGAGTTTAAAACAAATGATGTTTTTTTGATGTGATTATAAGTTGGTTTTGTCTTCAAGAAAGAGAAATGGGTTTTTGTTGGGGTTTTGAGCATAGAAGAGGGAGCTGAAGGGTAGATAGTAAACGGAGATGCCATTGTTTTCTTGTGTGTTTTTTGTTTCTTCCTCGTAGCTCACTTGCTCTGTGTATACAGAGTAGTAGTAAGCAGATAGATGAGGTTGTTGAATATATTGGATTTATAGCTTCTGATTATGGATAAATCTTTTTCTTTTTTCTTTTTTCCTTCCTTTCTTTCTTTTTTTCATTTTTCTGAAACGAGAAACGAGAAAAGAGAAATAATTTGGCCTTGTATGGATATATTTCCAAGTCCAATTTCCAATTTCTAGTGTTGGAAAATAAATTTTCAAACTTTATTGATTTTCGTGTGAAAATGGAAAATATGATTGGTTTATTGTTTGAATTTCTCTTTGGAAATGAAAATATGTTTGGCTATACTTTTTTTGAATGTAGTTTCGACATAGGGTTGCGTGATTATAGTGTATTTTCACATAGATTTGCGTGATTGTGGTGAAAACTTGTTTGGTTGTGTTTTCAAAAGAATATTTCCATTAAAAAGTGAAAATTGGAAATGACTTCATTTCTACTGAAAACTTTCTAAACAAACATAAACTCATTTTTCCGAAATAGTTGGAAAGTGGAAAACTACTCTTGAAAATACAACCATACAAAGATGTCCTGGAGCTGTCAAATGAGCAGGGTGAACTGATGCTTTGGCCTATCGGGCTAAAGTGAAAACTTGGCCCAGTGTAATCTAAAATTTCACTCGACCGCTATTTTTGGAGCCCAACTCGGCCCATGCTTTGAAAATGCATGCAAAATGCATCGGGTTGATCCGATTAGCTTGACTTTCAGACCAAATAGGTCTAGTGTCCTTCGAGCCTATAAAATTACAACTCAGCCCGCCTTTTTTATTGGGACAAATTGGTTTTGACGGCTCTATTGCTACTAGAGAGGGGAATGGAATGAGATTAATAGCATGTTCTTACTTCGTTTTTCCCTTAATAAGTCATCAAATTTGGTGCCCCTCTTTGAAAACATAAGAAAGAAAAGATATGCAACTTATATGAAAGGGATTTTAGAGAGACATAATGCTATCAGCTTCTGCTATTCCACATGCTACCGCTTTGAAGCTTTCCTCTTCTATCTCGGTGATTCTGGGGAGAATGGGACCCGAATTCAAACATAGGTTTGTTCGCTCAATAACATATTCTTTGCCTCTTTGGCCACTTTAGGTAAATTCAAATCTCTTTTCATTTTCCTGTTCCATTCTTACAAAAAGTAATTCCATCAAAACTATTCTTTTTATAATTGCTTTTTTTTAGAGCCTTTTTATAATTGCTTTTGATATCAAATATCAATACAAAAAAAAATAAATATTGATTAGGATTTATTTATTTTTCCAATTTATGGGGCCGGTATGAATTTATTAGTTGGGCCGATATAAATTTGTTACTTGCAAATTTCCTATTCCACCAACGTATTGGCCCATTTTAATGGAATTTGTATCACGTCTTTCAACCTTCTTTGGAAGCAAGAAAAGAAGCAAACACTATATCATGAATTTCATTTCTTTTATTATTGTATGTAATTTTCTTATAATTTTAATTTTTTATTTAATTATATATGAATAGTTAATCATCTTCATGCAAGAGGTTTTATAATTGATAAAGTCATACAAGTTTTGAAGGATTATGAGAATGATAAAATCTAAATAATATTTTATAATTATTATCAAATTTATGCCCTTTTGGAGTTTACATTGTGAAAAACTTTATAATTCGCTTATGAAAGAGATCCTGCACTTTGTGTAGTTGTACAATGTCATATTGTTATTTGCTTATGTCTTGTACAATTTTAGCAGTAATAGAGGGTAAAAGACAACCAAGAGCAAATAATTACCACATTGGTAATAACATCTCAAATGGTAATTAGCAGCAGAAACTATATCATTTGTATTTTCGTTATCATAGTATTTAATAAAGCTACGTTGTTCAAATGCTAAAAATTTTTTAGAAAATATTTAATGTACATCATAAAGCACAAATTATGCAGGAATTTTTGTAATTAATTAAACTATGAGAATTTTCAAGAATTGTGGTATATGGGAAACAATTATCATAAAATTGAATATTATCTTAAAAAGTCTCTGGCCAAATTTTGAAGGTTATTACAATGTCAGCTGCAAACGTTACAATTGCATATGGAAGTCTAAGTTAAATTAAAGCATATGGGAAACAATTATCATAAAATGGAATATATAAAATTGATTTTCCTGATTACATTGTAATTACGTTATTTTCCACTTGGAATAATGGATTTGGAGCTAAGGATTTAAAATCCATAATAACAAATCTATTGAGGTTGTTTAGATGAAGTCATTCTATAATTGATTTCAAATTATTATAAGCTATTTTTGGAATCATTTTAGGCTCCATTTGGATTGATGGATTTGGAGTGAAGGATTTCAAATCCATAATAACAAATCCATTGAGGATGTTTGGATTAAGTCATTCTACGATGGATTTCAAATCCTTGAAAGTTATTTTTGGAGTCATTTTGGAGGATTTCAAATCCTTCTTATTTGGAGTCATTTGAAATTCTTCCCCAAATCCTCTCCCCAAATCCAAATCCTCTCATCCAAATGCAACCTTAGAGGATTTCAAATTCATCTTAGATAGAGTCATTTGGAATCCTTCATCAAATCCTCTCCCCAAATCCAAATCCTCTCATCCAAATACAAGCTTACTAAAGTGTAAAAATCATTTCTCTCTCTATTTTTTTTTCCTCCTCCTTCTCTCTACAAACCCTAAAACTTAAACCCCATTCCCCTCCCTCCCTCCCTTCCCGGTAGCCACCCTTTCCCTCCTCCCATCCCTTCTCCTCCTCCTCCTCCCCCCTTATCCCTCCCCTCCCCAACCATGTTTTATGGTGGAAGCCAATGAAGGCATATTTCTTGTGTTATCCTGGAGGTGATCGGATTTTTCGATCGAGAGTGGAGGCAAGTCGAGGTCGGAGCTACAAAGAGGAGAGTTGGGCCGGGTAGGTGATGGGTCACTGAAGATCGGGTGGGGAGAGGCATTTTTCTGTTTTTTTCGATTTTTTCGTATTTTTCTGTTTTTTTTTAGTCTTTATTTTACCTGGGTTGATTTGCGAATCTCGTGAGGCGGTCGATAATTTCTGTATTGCGGTGCGTGATGTAGCTCGTGCCCTGATTTGTTCGAGTTGGGTAGTCTCCCTTGAGGAGTGCCTTAGTCCTCCTTTCTGGAGGTGGTTTAGTTTCCTTGTTTTGTGTTTTTAGTTGTTTTTTTGTTTTGCTCCCTCGATTTACGGTAGTTATACCTCTCGTCACGGAGTTCTCCCCTTGACATGTATCAATGTATATATGTTCAAGGTGGCCATTTTTTGGATTAGCGGTGTAAATTTTGTTGAGTTATGAATATATTTCTATCGTTTTTAAAAAAAAAAAATACAACCTTACTCAATTCGAAATCCACTTAAGCATACAACATTACATGCCCACTCAGACACACCAAGTTGACCTCAATAAATCCACCCAATGTAGATCAAATAATATTTTTAGGATTAGTTTTTTTTAATAAATGCAAAATATTATTAAAAAAGAAAATATAGTGCATTGCTTACAAGTCAAACAGCTAGCTTTTTAAAAAAAAAGGGTCTCGTTAAAACCTACCAAAGTAAAACCCATTGGGAAAAACCTTTGATAGGAAAAAGAGTACCACATAAAAGAAACAACAGAAATAACTTAAAATCTAAATCGAAATGATGGACGTTTATTTCTAGAGGATTTTCGAAGGGCATTGGCATGTGTTTGTTTTGCACGTGCTTGAGTATCCTCATGATGGTCTGATGTATCCTGTGGAATATCGACCCAGGATCCTCCAGCCACAATTGCCAGAGCGTTCATAGCTTCTGACGAATCACTTGAGTGAAGGACAATCAGAGCAGATGAAAAGTCGTCTAACTTGGTCTTTAAAGCTTCCAATTTGTCTGAATATTTTAGGATTAGTTACAAAGACTACCGTGAGCTTTAGCCTAATTATAAAAATACTCAATTATCTTTTAAAACTATAAATACCTTCTGGCATTTGTTTTCAGCTTACAAAATTGCACCCTCAAGAGAAGTTATTTGTTAGGTAAATACAAACTTCAAGCGGGTAATTTTAATTTAAAAAGATAACTGAAGTATTTTGTAGTTAGATTAAATTTTGGGGCTAGTTTTTGTAATTAATTATCCCATAACTTTAAAAAAGAAAATCAAGATATATATCATTGTTAAGTCACAACATACTTAATTAACTTACTATTTCAAACTTTTTAAGAATGCTTTTATGACCCATGCATATATCGCCATATCGGCACGCTTATTCTGAACAACGTGGTTGCCTTTTGCTTTCCGACCATTCAACACAAGTGAAAAGTCTTTTTCTGAGGGAGATAAAATTAAAATCATACAACTTTTTATGCATTATTTGCATGGGACTTTTCCCTAAAGCAAGTGGCCAAATATACCTAAAGTGTTCTCACATTCTTACCAACCTACCCTTTTGCTAATTGTATTTTAAAATGATTAAAGGTGTGCGCATAATATTTGGTGCTTATCCTGTTTCAATTTTATGACCCAACCACAATATTTTTGTACCTTTCCTATTCACCGAGTTAAAAAAGTGTAAATATATAGGGTTAATTACAGAAAGTACCCATGAGGTTTACGATAATAACTGTAAAAACCAGTTAAGTTTCAAAATTACAAAAAGTATTCCTTATATATGATTGATCCTATCTAACATTTTACCTCCGTCGTTTGTTGATCAAATGGAATTTGCTAACATCATAAGAAAAATAACTTTCCCTCAAAAAAAAAAAAAAACTTGAAATTCCAAAAATGTCCATGTTGTATAGTTCATAGATTATTAGAAGACAAAAATGTCATTTGGCTATTCACAAAAGATTACAAAAAAGCCTCTACCAACTGTTATAACTTACAAGCGAACAACCCCCTTTCTCTCTCTTTCTTCCATTCTCTCTACCTTCTCTCTACATCTTATCAACCACATACTTATTTTTTCCCACATTCCTCCAATAAGGAGGATGGGGAACAACTAAAATGCTCTAGTTTTTTGGTTTCTTGTGTTTTCTCCCGATTTGGGAGTGTATTTTTCCCTTGTGGGACTTTAGTCTCTCTTAATGGGAGTGTTTGGTTTCCCTTTGTGGGAATTTGTTTTTGTTTTTGTTTTTATTTTTGTTTTCGTTTGTTTTGTTTCATATCTCGTCTTATTTGGGTTTAAGATCCTGTCTTTTGGATGTAGATCCGGCCGATGAATTTCGGATCTGGTGACTTTGGTGGTTGATATACTCGGAAGGTGGTTTCATAATGGTTTCATCGAAGAAAGACACGAGATGGAGTTGGATCTCGAGCATTTTGATGATTGAAGGAAGGTTTTGTGACGGATTTGGAACTACTAGCCATTTGATGGAGTTTTGGTTTTTTCTCTTGTTACAAAATTTTCCATTTGTTATTTTTCCAAGCCCTGTATTTTTCTTTTCATTTGAGATTGTGACCACCTTTTGTGAGTTTATCTTGCAATTTTCGATCTTTCGGTTTGAATCAAAAATTGTTTTCCATACGGATCGCTTCTATGTAATCTTATGGATTGGGCTATTTAGCCTCTTTGTATGTTTTTCGATTATATATAAAACTATCGTTTTAAAAAAAAAAAAAAAAAAAACTATTATAACTTACAAAATACCCTTCAATTTCAACATAAACTATAACATCTCCCATAAATTATCTATCACCAACTCCTAAACATATTCTCTCTCCACTAAAAAAAAAATACTTCCAAGCATATTGATGTAGGCCTAAGCATAAACAAAGATACAACTCATTTCGTACGTTAATTCTACAGGAATACCGTAAGAGTGATAATAATTGAGAGAATACACTCGTTTTTCAATTAAATAATCAACCACCCTAATAATAAAATAACATGTATTTGTAGGATTAAATTCCTATTGCAATAGCAATTTTTTGTTGTCAACCATCGAAATTGTGTCGTCACCTTATCAAATATAGGTGACCAATCCTAACCACCAATCTCCTCGTTAAGGTTTGGAGGTTCTCCATAGTTAACCTCCATTATAGTGTAACAACATTTTCATCAAAAATTGGTGGTCCATTATAGCCACACATCTTCAATATCACCGAGAAAATAGATCATCCATGTCCGTTGAATAGGTTTTCAACAGGGTGAATCGGATGGGTGCAACATCGTGGTAAACTCACAACCACAAAGAAATTATTTTTCAGTACGTCTCTTGGTTTCTTGATATTCGATGCATACGATATCGATTTGTTTTGTCAGCAAGTCGGTCTACATCTAAGCAGTGTCATGACTCGTAGCTTCAAAACCTAAGTGGTGTCGAGATTACATATTAAGGATCGTAGCCGGTCTCTGATACCATTAACTGATGTAGGCAGAAGCGTGAACAAGGATACAATTCACCTCATACGTTAATTCTATACGAATATCGTAAGAGATACAATAATTGAGAATACCCTCGTTTTTTAATTCAATAATCACCCACCTTGAAAATAATAAAATAACAAGTATTTATAGGATTAAACTCCTACCACATTAAAACTTCTAACTATTGAAAACTTTTAAAAAATAATAAACTAATATACTAAATCTTATCTTAAACCTTATCTCCATCGCATATCTACAATAAGTGAACAAGGAAAATTGGAGTTTGAATAAATAAATAAATAACACACACAAACAAATTATTTTTTTAAAATTTTCAACAAATTATATAACATTAAAAACCCAACCATTCCCATAATATTATAGATGTATACCCCCTTCTGGTTACAAAGACGAAATAATTTCCACTCCTCCAGTTTTCCATAAGCTACATAAAAAGGTTCCAATTAGATGAAGATAATTTTGTCCCTCCACTTTTTTTTTTCTTCTTTTTTTTTCTTCTGAATTTCGTCAAGGGTTTTATGTTATTTACTTTCCACAAACTCCGTTAGTTTTATCGTAGTCTCTCACACCTTAGGGATACTTTTTGTAATTAACCCAAATGTATATATATATATATATATATATATATATGATGGTGGCAAAATAATTTTTTCATTATTATTATTATTATTATTATTATTATTTAATTAATTAATGCATCTATTTAATCTCCTTCATTACCCAATATTATTCATTAATTGTTGGACTACAGATAAAAAATTATCCGGCCCACGAGGCCTGGATCCCGCGGCTCACACGCCACTTTCTCCTACGCGGTCCATGAGGCCCGCTAAACCAGTATATATAGGTCTCTCCATATCATTTGTAAGTAAATTCGCATAATTCACATTCAATACTTTTATTTCTGCTCCAGATTTTCTATTATTCATCGCGCTGCTTGAATATTGGAGGGGTCTCCCTTGGATAACCCCATAATCTGTCTAACATTTGAGGCTCCTGAGACAACTACAGAGAGCGTCGGAGGGACCTCTTGGACAACCTCATAACATGTCTAATGTTTGAGGCCCCTGAGATAACTCTATGGCCCGCCTAACGTTTGCTAGTGCAGGAACGTTCCCACCACATAAGATTTCCAACTTTAGGAGAATAAAACTTTAATTTTTATCATAATCCGTGACTTTAGTGATTTAAGGAAAAAATCATCATCAATATATAACTCTGATACTTTAGATTCTTCTATCATACGATATAACTTGGTATATATGAGATTCAAATAGAAACATTCATATCGAGACAAGTGATTTCAGTTTTCTATAAACTAATAAAGTTATGAAGCATGTGCTTTGTCTATGTGGAGCCGAGCCGAAGACAAAAGGGGTTCAGATATAAATAGACACGCACGCAAATTTCGGTTATGATTCATTAATTAAAGAACTTTTCTAATTGCGTGTTTTTTCACGATTATAAATCGTAATCGTCACAGCCCATTATATTATGAAGGAAAAAACTTGCGTGAGACGGTCTCACGGATTTAGATCCGTGAGACGGAGCACTTACACAAAGTTTTAAAGGTTTTTTTTTTCAGATTTTATTTTTCTTAGGGTTTATATTTGTTTTTTAGGGTTTATTTTGTTTTTTTGGTTTATTTTTAATTGATTTGGGTTTTTAGGATTTTTAGTTTTTTTTAGGGTTTATTTTTTATTTTTTGGATTTATTTTTATTTTTCGAGTTTATTCTTCATGGTTCATGTTTTTAGGGTTTATTTTTGTTTTTTCATAGTTTATTATTATTTTTAAATTTATTTTCATGGTTCATGTTCTCAAAAGCCTCTTAGAGAGTGCACGTCTCACTGATTTAGATCCCAGAGACCGTCTCACAAGAGACTTGCTCTATTATGAAAATTATTGATTATTTCATTTGAACTACTTTTCCTTTCCAAGAAACTTCTTTGATGTTACTTTCACGTAATGGATCGTGTTTGTCTTTTTGTTTTTTCCTTTTTTTATACTGAGGTTCCATGTTCCCACATGATTAGTCATCGGAGAAATAATTCTGGCCCCTTAAAAATTGCCTCCATATAAACTGCGAGAAATGCATAATGGTTCTCTGGCCCCTTATAAACGGGTTGAGATCTCTTATTGCACTTTTCCTGTTCCACTCTTTATTCCATATATTGGATAAAAAAATACGTGTACGATTGTGACATCATCGTGTACACATGTCATGCATCTGATGCAAAGGAATAGAGAGTGGAACATGAAATTGGAATAGGAGATGTCATCCGCTTAAAAACTGCATAATGATTTTCATTAATAGCGTAGTCAACGCACAAAAGTAAGGTGAATCAGCACATCGATACCAAAATGGGTTGAGTCGGATGAAAAACTAAAAAAAAAAAAAATCATATAAAGTCTAACTTAAATTTTCTTTTAAAAAAATCCTTAATAATATTTCTAAAAAGAATATCATAAAGGGCTTGGCAGGCCCAGTATGGCCCGCCCGCCCTCCGCCATTGTTTCCGTAACATCTAATAGCTTGCTGTCGATAACAGGTTACTCTTTGGAAGGGGTTGTTGGATGTGATTGTGGTGAGTTGACATAGGTTAAAACTAAATTTCAACAATAAAGAGTTGAATTAAGAAAAAAACCCATGTCAAAAATGAAGAAATCTTGCCTTTTAAACCATCAGTGTTGGACCTAAATTATATTTCATTATTTAAGTTCGTTCAAAACCAGCAATCTTGAACACTTGTTAAGACTTCAGCAGGTCACTGAAAAAGAAATTTCAATACAAGTTATGTAGTGTAGATAAATCCATGCTGTAACAGTCAGTTAAGTTGAAAAAATCTGTGTTATGGAATGGCTTGTCAGAAAAAGGACAGACAAGAGTACAAATAAGACTTTTATTTTTCTTGACATTTCAAATGTTTTTCGATGCCAAAATTTGAAGGGCTTAATAGCAAAATATGCCCTATAACTTAGGCCGTTTTGCAATTTTGTCCTTTAATTATTAAAGTTGCAATTTACGCCTTGGACAATTTTGCCCTTATAGCCAAATAGCGGTTGAGATGTAAGACGCCACCGCTTACGCTCATACTCCTCAATTATTGCTCGCCAGATGTCTTCCTTCTCTTTCCGCGTGACTCAACCCATGTGATGGTTGTCGGGAATCTTTTAAAAAGTTGGTCCGCGTGGTCCCCGAGGAAAACGCGTCTTGTGAGTCCGGGCCCTTGTCCTTTCCAAACAGTATGGTCCTGTCGGTCGGGTTTAGGTCGGAAACCTTTCCCAAACTCGGGTTCCTTCCTTCGGGGCATGCTTGATAGATCCTGGTCGATCCAACGGCCAACATGCGCCATGTTACTGAGAATTTCCTAAGTTTCTTTGCTCAGGAATCTTGTTTTCCCAGAGAATTCTCCTTTTGGTCTCGAAGAGTTCCTCCGCAAATCCTGTGGTTGATCCAAACATCGAATTCAAAAGGAAAGATCCATTCGCCGACTGCGGAAGAACTTAAATGGATATTTGACTTTGTCCATTTCAGCTAGACAAACCCAAAGACCCCATGCTCGTCTGGTGAAGCTTCGTCTTGAAAAATGCTCCTACTAACACCGGTCCTTCATCCTGAAGCTACTTTAATGTATTTTAAAGCATTTCCATCCTATTCTTAGCTTGATGAAATGAAAAGCTTCATTAAAGCCTTTCTTTCTTCAAGGTTCGGAGCCGCACCGATAAAATACAGTTCCAAAATATCCTCTCGGCCAAGTGGGGATTATCGCTAGTCTCAAACCGCTTCCCCAATCCATTTCGGTAATTTTGAAATTTCTGGGAATCCTGGTGACACGGTATAGATTGAAGCTAAAGCTCCAAAAGTATACCATTCATGTACTTCATTTGGATGACTTCCTGGGTTTCATCCAAACTCTTGATACTTGCCTGAGATATCAACCATTGTTTTTTCGGTTAATACCTTGTCTTGTAACTAATTTCTCCCATTGCCGCCGATATACCCGCATAGGAGAAATCTTAATCTCGTCGGTTGAACCTTAGATTTGCCTGTCTGTGGCCTAAGATTCAACTCTCCCTCTTTACCCCAGGTGTCTTTGGGTTGACTTGAAGACTCGGGTTGTGACACCGAGCTTCAACATTCGTTCGCTTTGTACACCTCGGGGGATGCATCACCGCAACACTTGTGATTATGGTACTTGAATCCATAACCTCCGGGTTAGAGCCCCGTACTCTCTCGGCCCTTTTTGCACCATAGGAGATGCGGCCTGGAAGAGAGGCCTTGCAGCCGCTAAGAACAATTGTCCTTGAGCGAACCGACATGCTCGTATTTGACTAGAAACGGTTTGTCACTGTTGAAGTCGCCGGCAAAGAACTCTGCATTGAGACATAACGCCCCAAAATCTCGCTTCTAGACTCTCCAGGTTTTCCCGAGATGTCTTACTCGTTTAAGGACCTCGACGCGAACGCGTCCTTCCATCTCGTGTCAAGAAATCTGCAAGAATATTTTCATGAGATTTTATAATGACAATATCATAATCATAATATTGACATTCAAACTTGCAATCTAAGTAATCGAGCCTTTTCTCGGTTTTGATTCAATTTTGTTTTTCGTAAAAGCCTCGACACTTGAATTATCAATTTTTAAAGTAAACTTTTAGCCACTAAAAATAGAAGCCATTTTTAAAAGCCTTTCTTTCGATCGCAAAGAATTCTTTCTCGTTAATATGCCACCGAGTTGCTTCACTAGGGGTGAATAAACCGCCGCAAAGATGCATGGCACTTCCTCGTTTGGTGTGACTTTCGTAAGAACCGCCGCCCACCAATCATCACCGGCATCGTGTAAGAACCAGTTCGTCCTCGTCTTGGGAATTGCCAACTTTGGAAGCTTTTTACAAACTTCTTTAAGTTGCTTAATTCCTTCTTGATGTTCATCTTCCCATTTGAATATTGCATCTTTTTTTAAGCAATGGGCTAAACACCTTCCCCGTAATATGCCGATTGTTAATGAACATCCCAAAGAAAATTAACAACTCCAAGAAAACTCAAGTCGCTTCTTGTCTTTCGGTGTATCCGAAATCCTGTATCTTTTCCACAATATGATTTTGTAGAATAATTCCGATTCATCGATTTCAATTCCGAGGAATTCAATGCCTCTTTGTTGCAATTACCGCCTTCTTCTCTGCAAAGCACTAATCCTTTTTTGTGACAAACATCCGAAAATATCTCCAAATGTTTGAGATGTTCCTTCATGTTCTTTGATGCGATAAGTATGTCATCAATATATACGAACATGAAACTAAAATAATCTTTGAAGAGATTATCCATTTTTCTTTGATATATCCGGGGTGCGTTAGCCAAACCCATAGGCATCACGTTCCAAATATAGTGTCCCCGTGGTGTAGAGAAAGTCAGAACTTCTTACTTTCTTCCTCCATCTTAATCGGTAGAATCCAGACTTGCAATCAAACTTTGAGAATATCTTGGCACTTTTGATGCGATTAACCGGATGTTCTCTACTTGGGATTAGTATCCGTCGAATTCCAAAATGTTATTAATCCCTTTGTAGTTAATAACAAGTCTTGCTTTCCTCTTTTGATTTCTCCATGGTTTCGACTAAGAATCCTGGGATCAGCTGTATGGAGAAACTCATGGTGAAATTAACTTAAGGTCAAGATGTTCCTTAAGTATCTTCTTCGCATATCCTTACGATCCTCCTGGTTCATAAGGATTGGTTTGAATCTAACGAACTCGTACTCCTTTCCAGGTTTAACCTTTAAGGATGCTTTGAGCTCATTCTTGTCCCACCATGCCAAATGATCTTCATTATAATTCCTTTGGATTTTCTTCTTGATATCCTCGAGTGATATTTGTTCTTCAATGGTTACGTCACTCTGTGGGATTCTCCATCGCTTACCATCAATTCAAAGAATAACTTCGAGTAACTCGTTCTTCTCCTCGCACTCGATTGAATACAAGTTATTATCCCAAAGCTTCTTATCCTTTCGAGAACCGAATTGTCTATAGGATAATAAAGCTTCACCAAATTTCCTTCGATCCGCCATTTTTGGATTTCGGAGTTTGGCTTCATCACCACGCTTGCTGCGAAAATTAATAGGCATTTTTCTGTAAAATGCTTCCCGCAGTCTCTGGACAATGATCTTATGATCACATAAGGTTGTGAAAATAAGTCTTCTTGTCTCGTTCTCCTGTGTAAATCGCTTGAATGTTTGTAGGAAGTTGTTTCCTAGCAAAACATCTGCACCTGTATCATGGAAATAGATTGGTGGTGTCTTTACTTTGTACCATGGGGTACTGCCCGCGCCTCCGATCATTATTTCTGCTTGTTTAATTCCCCTGTTAAGGATAAGAATCCTTTTAGAGAAATCTCTTCCTGCAATAGCTGGTAAATCTTCTCCAATTTCTTTAGGAAAACATCCGCTTTGCAAAGACATATTCCAAAGACTGAATCAATATAGGCGGCGAAATACTCGGCCTTGTATTCAAAGATATAACATTCCGATAGAAATGTATATGGAGAATGGACTAGTGGTCATCTGATTCTCAGATCTTTTATTAGCCACCGTGAACTCCATTCCGTCTTGTAATCTTTCCCAAGGTTTGTGATCCTCAAGAAAATCAATTCCCAGATTAATTGTTCTCGGGATTTTTCCTGCTACTCGTGAGATAGTTAGTTCAATTTCACCTATCTTCGGCTTCCTTGATACCTTCCAACTATAGGTTGTTGCGGATAATATAGAACATCACAAGGAAAAATGTTATCTTTTTGAGTGATGTTGAATATTACTTCAACCTCTCGCCATCTCTTCGGACATTTCACTCTCCTGCTTGTTTTAAAAACATCGGGATGCGCCAATCGTATTGGTCTCCTTTCTTCCCAACGGCCGCTTACTCATCATTCTGTCTTTTTGGAAAGACATTCTTCTGTGCTCAACTCGAGACTCCGACTTTTGTTGAAGACTCGGTTGATCTTGAATTATCATATCAATCTCCTTAATAGTTGGAGATTCAATGATTTCTGTAATATCACCCTGGCAAAGTCCTCAAAGATTCTTGGGACTTCAATAAATTCCTTTCTCAAGAATACTTGAATGATGGGTATTCGAGAGAGCATATGAAATCTTGTATGTGATCGAGTAAGGTCTGCTTCCTTCTTTCATCAAATCGACTCTTTTGAAATCTTGATGAAGGGTTATGACTCTCTTGAAATCTCGATCTCCCAAATTGTATGCAATTCTAGGATAGACATTAAATGCCAATTTCCCCGCATACAAATTTCCTCAGAATCCGCTCCAAGGCATGAATCCTTGAGATGCGAGATTCGCTTGTCAAAGATAGCTAGATTGAGAGGCGAATCTATTCCTTCTTTGAATGTTGCTTTAATAATTACTCTTATGGCTCCGATATGAATCCATGAGAGTGTATTTGCAACTTCTCTTTTAACTTTGCTTTTGATCTCTTGTATTTCTCTAATAGGGACCAACTGCATCTCGATCGTGTTACCTAGAAACTCCATCGAATAGCAAATTCTCTGGTTGTTACCCTGTGGATAATTTGGTGTTTTCTGTTCTGAAACCCAATTTTATCCAATGCTTTTTCCATAGCTCCGATCGTAAATCCATCATAGACTTGAAGCTTTGGATCTTCCTTCATGATTCTCATAAGAGTCTTATGAGAAATCGTAAGTGTGAGAGGAATCCGACATATCCTCTCTCGATCGTCTGCATTGAAGAATTTCTTCTTCACTCCGATTCTCGAGCCGAGTCACTTCCATCGTCGAATAGATTTCTTCTTCATAGATGCTTTCATCCGAGGGAATATCCTCAAATTGATATACCGTATAAGATCTTGATAATAGACAAATCTTCTTCGATTTCTCGTGTGGCCTCGAACCTGTCGACTCCTCGTTTTTGATTGTCCTGGGCAATCCGTTGAGATATGCCCTCTTGCTCCGCATGTCCAAGAATTACATCTTTGAAACTTTCATTAGCTCTAGTGTGAGCACGCCCGAAAGTTCTTCTCCTGGATTTCTGCTGGTACTTGCTTGATTAGAACCTCGATGATGAGGCTCTACTCCCGCTTGGTCTTTGGTCTTTGTCCCGATTTATAACTTTGGGCTTTTTGTTTTGACTAACCTTCTAGGTCTCCATGAAGACCTGCTTTTTTGTTGTTGCTTCCTCGGCGGTATGGATGGCTTCTCTCCTTATTCTTCTTATGCCGCCTTGGTTGACCTCCCACAACTTTGGGATATCATTATCCACGCAACATAGAGGAACCGCTTTGTTAATTCCTCTTAATCTCTTGTAATTCTGTGCGGAGTCGCTTGATAGCACCATTCGATAACTTGGCCTTTAGGAAAGACATTTTTCTCGCCACGCTTTCTACTTGACTCCACCCTTGTATTCCCGATAAGCATTTCTCTCCAAGGACTCGGAATCTTGGCAAAGAATAGTCATGCAGCTTCCTTTTCCTCAATCTTGATTTCCACTGTATTCGGTGAACAACTTGATATATTCGTCAATATGACAAATATCCAAAAATTCAAGCTATAGAGGGCTTGTTTATATCTCTTTCTTTTTCATCCTCTAATCCCTCGAAATAACCTCGTGTGCCGATGAACTGGATTTTGAATAGTTTGGTCATACCATCGACAATTCCTTTAAGTGATTCCCCCGAGGTGACCGAACTTTTCGTGATCGCATCGGTCATATCCTGCAATCTTCACCGATCCTTCAAGACTCATTTCAAGGAGTAAAATGAATGAATCCTTTGTAAGAACGAGGGTTCTCGCTGAAATTCTCATAGTCAAGCCCATTCATCAATGAGAACTTCTTCGCTTTTTAAAATCAGGATGTCCAGTTTTAACATCAACCCATACGGATGTATTGGGTCGAGGTGCGATCTTCCATAAGGCGTCGATAAACATTCGGCCTTCCTGGTAGGTTGTCCGTTCCCGCAAGAGGTTTCGACCTCCTGTCCCGAAAGTGGATCACTCCCGGTCGTGAAATCCCCAAAGATGTGGCATCCTCTCATCCCGAGCTCCATGATGCGAACCCGCATTTTCTTCGACGTTAGGATTTACCGTGGCGGTGGTGGTGGAATTGGTCTACCTTGTGGGTCATAGGTAACCAAAGCCGATTCTCACTGCGTTCATCTTTAAATCTACAATACCTAATCCCGCCAAGGATTCTCACAGTCATGTAGATCTTTAAGATTCATCTTTTCAATATCCATCTTTTTTAATTTTTGATGGATTTTCCTTTGATTAGAGCAATGAGCTTTTCCTCCTCTCGTCATCTTTCGTATAACTTCTGGTAGGTTTTCCTTTTTGGTGTAAATAGGGTACCGTCCCCAAAATCAATACGTTCCTTCCTCCGCATGAACTTGGCCTGTCCTCCGGTTCTTGACTCGTTTCAATATCATGAAGAAGTTCAAGAGTTTCCTTATGATATTTCACCATCGTCTCCATCCGTTCGATCCGATGAACTTGTCTTTGGTAGATGAATATGGCGATTGCCATAATTCTCGCACCGTCTTTCGGATTTCTCTAAGATCTTCGGAAATCTTAGATTTGTCTGGAAGTATCTCGTTCACTCGGGTACTCCATCGGGAATCATTGTTCTAATGGGAATTTTCATGAACCGTTTCTTGAAGGTTCATCAAGTGAACATATAGGGTCCGTTAAGCATCCAGAATCGCTTATAATATTCTCGCTCGCATTTTACATTGCCTTAAGGTTTCCCCGTCGGCTCTCCTCGCCGTTTCTTTTCTTCATATTGGTATTCCCAATATGAAACCTGGTCAAGGTGTTCTTGTGCGTACATCGTCAATATTTGACGATATGTCCCGTAAAGTGGTACATCTCGACATCGGTCCGGATCCATATTCTCGGAGAAATTCTCCTCACCAATTGTCAATTACATAAATATAATAAATATAACCAAAAAGTTCTTAATAAACCTGGGCTCGATACCATTTTAAGCAAGACACTTAGTCAAATCGGTATGTGTATGAATAAGGGTATAATTGGTATTTTGAAAATATGCAATTATTCCGCTAGACCAATTTTGCATCAACTCAAAACTTATAGGACATCAATTGCTTCGGTATAAACTTGCAGACCAATTTTACGAACGTTATAAACTTACAGGCATATTTTGCAAAACTTGAAGAACATACAGGGCATATTTTGCAAACCCAATAACAAAAGTCCGAAAATGCATTTTACCCCAAATTACTGAGGATATTTTCTGCAATTAAGCCAAATTTGAAGGGTCATAAATTACAAATATTATTCGTGAAGTTTAACCTAATTAGAAAAACCATTTAGGTGAGACCGTAGGACATATTGTAGCCATTGGATTGAAAGTAGTGATGGTCCAGATTTTCCTTCTTTTTTTAGTAAACCGCCTAATTAAGGGAATTTCAAGGGCAATTATGTATTTTCAATTTTAATGTCAGTGTTAAGAGTGTAATTTTATTATTAATGATTTGGTAACAAAAATCCTACCATAATCTCCCGTGATTTTTGGGTCAGTTATTTTTCAAACTCGTTCACAGACCTGGTGTTTGTTCTGGCAAAACACAATTTGTATATTATAATGTAATACACTTTGAACATACTAAATATGCAAATTTAGAATACTATTCATGCAAAACATAGATATGTAGTATACATGGTATAAATTATAAGGCACAATGCATAATGCATTACAATATTTACTTGTTTTGTTCTACGTATACACATAAACAACCCTATATATGCAATTTTAGTATTCTAAATAAGCACATTATTAGAATTTTTATTACTCAAAGTGGAAGTTAATGTAATACGCTTTGTACATACTAAATATGCAAATATGAAATTCTATACATGCAGAACATAAACATGTAGTATGCAGGGTATAAATTATAAGAACCAATGCTTAATATATTTCAATATTTTACTTGTTTTATTCTAAGTATACACATTAACAAAGCTATATATGCAATTTTCCTATTCCAAATAAGCACATTATTAGATTTTTTATTACTCAAAGTGAATGTTAATGTAATACACTTTGTACATACTAAATATGCAAATATGAAACACTATACATGCAGAACATAAATATGTAGTATGCAGTGTATAAATTATAAGGATCAATGTCTAATGTATGTCAATATTTTACTTGTTTTTTTGCTGTAAGTGTACACATTAACAAAGCTATATTTGCAATATCCCTATTCTAAATAAGCATATTATAAAAATTTCTTATGCAAGTTTTTCCTTACTTAAATTGAATATTATGCATATAGTTAGATTTCAACATGAATTTGCCTCCTATAGATTTTATGTATATACGATGAAAATTACGTTGTGTACTCTAAAATTAAATTGATTATTGATGTCTGAGAATAATTTATGCTACATAATTACTCTAACTATACAATATATAATCTAAATATGCAAAACAATTGCGACGATTCCGCCTAACGTCTTGTTGGCTGGATTGTTTTTCGATATGTATGCGACTCAATTTGTGATGTTTTTGCTGGTAGAAATGAAGATTTCAATGGATGTCGATGGGTTCTCTAGTTCTGCAGGTTTTTGGTGTGATGGAGGGAGAAGGAGGTGGTGAATGCGTGATTTTAGGATACGTGATCAAAAAAATAGATTTCATCCCTTACAATTAGCATTAATTAGCTCGCAATTATTTTGGGTCTAATTATGCGATACCTATTATACCCCAGGCGTTTTTTCCCAAAATTTTTAATGCTACAAAAATTTGCTAGATCTTGCCTTTCATTATTTTTTTTTTTTGGATGGTGTAGATGTGTCCTTACAGTCTCACCTAAAGCTATGATATCACAGATCATCTCCATATATATATATATATATATATATATATTGGATCAAATTGACAGGGTCCTAGGGTAAGACAAATGTGGACTAACCATTAATTGAGTAAAACCAATGGATGAGTTTTTTCTATTTTTTTAATGATTTATTAATTTATTTCATATTATTTAGAGTATTTTAGAACTATCATTATTTGGCAGATTTTTTGAGGAAATAAATTCTTCACTTACCGTGATTTTAGGGAATGCATATCAGTTAGCAAAACTCTCGCATCAATCCAAGTATGCATTATACCGAACTTCATACAATAACTAATTATCATTGTGTTACAATTATATATGAATCAAACAACAAATAATTATGCATCAAACAACAACTAATTATGCATTGTCTCATAATTGTATATGCATCAAACAACAAACAACTATGAATTGTCTAATAACTATCTATGCATCAAACAACAATTAACTTTGCATTACCTCATTACTATCTATGCACCAAATAAAATATGACTATGTAGTATCTTATAATAACTATGTATGTATTAAGCAACAACTAACTATGCAGTGTCTCATAACTATCTATGCAATATACTTATTCAAAATATATAGTAAAGTCACAATAATTATGTTTCCATTAATGGTGGAACTATGAGAGAGAGAGAGAGAGAGAGAGAGATTTGATTGTGGGATTGATGACAATTTTAAGGGATTGATATATGTACGGAACGTGATTGATATTGTTTGAGTTATTTTCGTTTTTATCCATATGTATTTAATGGTTAGGTTATTACATTTTATTGTGATTTTACGTTGCTACCCTTTTTGTGATTAAATTAAATATTTAATTTAATTTTATACATTTTAATCTCAACCGTCAATTATTTAGCGAGAGCGATTGTGATTAGTACTTACTGTTTCACGGTAAAGGGATGTCTCCTTTGATACAATCCCTATATATATATATATATATATATATATCAATCACGTTCCGTACATATCCAATCCCTATAACACTCTGATACTTTATATTTCATTTATCATAATTCATACGATATAACTTGGTATATGTGTGATTTGGGTGTAATAATCAGATGTACCTAGGGTCGAGACGCTTCATTACTAGCCTTAGTACTTTGTTCGAGGGACCTGTAATAGGAACAAACGTTAGGCTAGTCGGGTGGATCCCCAGCTAAGGCCCTCCGATGATAAAGTCTGATACAGTTGGTTAGGTCACAAATGAATCAAGAGTGAGGTGACAATATAATTATGAGATATCCGATTTGATTCCGTGAGTGTGGTATTTATAGATTTCGGTCCTTATAGGCGACAAGCTTCTTTACAAATCTACTTCCACTTGTCAATGTTTCATTTATCTTCTAGTCATATCATGGAATAGACCGTGTGTCGACCTTTAAGGCCTGGACTCACCGCCTCTCCTCTGGTCGGGTCGCACGCCTCGATCAACGAGCCCATTGGGTGGAAGTGTTAGATAAATATTTTTATCAAGATTTTGATGATTTTGTTAAATGAGTTTTTATACGAAAATAATGTTTATAAATATTGTCCAAATACTCCCAATTGATTTAAAATGTTTTTACTAATTTTTTGGAGTATTTTTTTAAGTTTATTTTTGACAAAAATGGGACAATATTTTAATTTGGAGGTCGACTGTCGAGTAAATGGTCGACCCGTATCTGAAAGCACAAAAATGAAACAAAAAAACAATAATTAGTAAATGGTCGGACCTGTAGGCGGCCGGTCGGACTTCCCTGCGACCACCGGACCCCCGCAACCTCGTGTCCGGATCGCACTAATTTCATTTAACTTTCGAAATTTTATACATGGTGACCGGTCACACTGTGTAATCTTTTGACAAAGAAAATTTGTACCGTTGAAACTCCATATCAACAAGATTTGCTTTTCATTTTTGTACATTATTTCTACATCTTGTGATCCTCTTTTTGTAGACAAAAGTGAAGAATGAGGAGCCTATGTTTGTGAAGACTCTCCTATAAATAGAGGATGATTTGAAGACACAAGTGAAGTACAACACAAGCAAATACACAACAAGAAATTTGCAAATTTCTAAGCTTTCATATTCAACACTCTTGTTGTATTTCTAGCCTAAGTATTTCACTTTCACATCTTGAGGTCTAGGCTTGATTCTTGATTACACTTGCACTCAAAATTGTATTATTCATTATCGAGTTGTAATCTTGAGTTTTTGGGTTCATCATTCAACACTTGCACTCAAAATTGTGAGTGTTCTTGTGGTATGAACACACTTAGGTGATCTAGGTGTTAGGTGCAAGAAGATTGTGGTAATCTTCTTATTCAAGAGCTTGGTGATCTTTGTGGTGTTGAAGAATTTGGTATTCTTCAAGGTTGAAGATTGTGGTAATCTTCACAAGGTGCCGTAGAAGATTGTGGTAATCTCCAAAGAGGTGGTGTAAGGTGATGTTGTATTAATTGTGGTAGAGGACTAGGCCCCTAGGTGGGTTGAACCTCTATAAATCGAGACGTGTTATTTAATTTCCGCACCTTTATTCTTGTCTTTGATTGATCATTCGAAAAAGAGGGCTAATTATGCGAACAATCGGCATAATCTATTCACCCCTCTAGATTATCTTAGCCACTTGACTAACAAGTGGTATCAAAGCCAAACTCTTTGGCTAGCTCGTTCCGAGTAAAGAGGAAAGATCCATAGCTACGAACGAGTTTATCTACCAACCGACGCATCATTCAATAGACCGCCTCTTTTCGACTCCAACAATTATGCATTTTGGAAGGATCGAATGAAATACTTCTTACAAGGTTGCGGGTTCGATATTTGGAACACGGTTATAAACGGAGTATCCATCCCAATGAAGAAAAAGGAAGACGGCACTCAAATTCCCAAAGCCCTCAAGTATTATGATGATGAAGACAAGAAAATATTCTCATTAAACGGTAAAGCTCTTAATATTCTTCATTGTTATCTTACCGCTAGGAATATAATCGTATTAGAGGTATACGATCCGCTCATGAAGTTTGGGAAAAATTAGAAACTATCTATGAAGGCACCAAGAAAGTTAAACAAGCTAGAAAAACGATGCTCGAGGGTGAAGGGATTTCAAAAATGGTTGAAAGGCTCAACAATATTGTAAATTCTTTGTGGGCACTCGGAAAAGTATTTCGAAGAAGAAGACAAAGTTACCAAAGTTTTAAATGTTCTTCCCGCTTTTGGTCCGAAAAAGGTGACGGCTATCATGGAAGCTCAAAATTTAGAAACTCTAAATTTTGATGAACTTATTGAAATCTTATCATCTATGAAGCATATGCAAATGAAAGGAGTAATTCAAAAGCATCCACCTCTCAACCGGATTTTATAACAACTTGGGATGAGCTTCTTACAACTTCCGACGATGAAGAAGCCGAGCAATGTCTAATGGGAATCGAAGAAGATAATGAGGTACGCTCTAACCCGTCTACTTTTTTAGTAATGAATTGCATGATGATTATGATGAATTGCAAAATGATTTTGATGAGCTTCAAAATGAATTCCAAAGCTTGCTTTTTAAATATAAGAATTTAAAAAAGGAATTCAACACCATGAATAATGAAAATGATAGTTTACATGTTTCTTATGAATCTCTTACTAGTGCTCATAATGTTATACTTGATAAAGTTAGAATTCTTGAAGAAGAAAATAGTACTCTAGTTAAGGATATTGATTGCATGAAAAAATATATGTTGAAGTTTAACTTGAGTACCGATAAAATGACTAAAATTCTTGATGTTCAACGTTGTGATCATTTGAAACTAGGACTTGGTTATAAACCTAATGTTATTAATGTTAAGAAAAAGAACTAAGTCTCTATGAATGTTGGTCATTATGCTTCTAGAACTTACTTGTTTCTATTGTGGTAAAATTGGTCACACGACTAATACTTGTCGGGTTAAAAATAGTTCTAATTATTATTGGAGACCTAAAAGTCTCAATGTTAATCCCAAAGGACCCAAACACTTGAGGGTACCACAAGAAAGTTTTATGTTAGGTACTCAAACAATAAAAATCAAAGGAGTTTTAAATTGTCATATAGACAATAAACTATCGCGCCATATGATCAAACGAGGAGATATTACCAATAAAATTATTTTTCAAGAAGAAGGTATAATCAACAAGGGAAAGATATAACCATTGGCAATGGAGAAATTGGTAACTCTTATCCTTCTTGTAGTATGCATTGTCTTTTATAATTATTGCACATTTTCATGTCTTTAATTTTGTATCTTGTTTGATAATTTTTTTATAAAAATGGTTCTTAAAAATGAGGTCTCAATTTTATATTCTAGTATTTTCAAATTTCGTAAGAGACCTTATATGGATTTTCAATAAGCACTTGTTTTATCAAACTTTTGTTGATTCCTTAAATAGCATAGTATGTGCTACTTGTTCAACTTCTATGTTCAATATTGTGTATATTATTCGATATCACTATGCTCTTGTGCAAGATATTTTGTCAAGTTTTTGCAGAAATATTTTGGTTTTAAGGAACAAATGACCGTAGACTTATCCATGGCCATCTACGTCAAAAAGTGTCAAGATTGCGAAAGGCATATTGGTTGACAAATAAATTTGATGTATGTTTATCAACTTTCATTAATCTTTAAGACTCGAAATTTTTCATGTCTTATGCCTATATGCTCGATTTCAAAACAATCCCAACGAATCTCATTAAAGTGCCGTTAAAAGAAATTTTCAAATATTTGAAAGACACTTCTTCTTATGGCTTGTTTTATCCAAAATTTTAAAACGTTAATATTTTTCGATAACAAGTTCGGTGAAAATAGTTTCTCAACAAATTGAACCAAAGAAAATATATTGAGACTCAATATTTTTATGGGATTGTACTTCTTAAAAAATTTGAGATGTGTTTAATTTCGTCTCAAAGATAACTCATGGACATTTATTTTTAATCGTTAACCACGAGTCTTTTACCTCATTTTGAGCTTTTTTAGGTATAATGTATATTGAATGAGGTATATGTTTGCAATTTGCATGTTTTCAAAACTTAGGGTGAAAAATCGGATTTTTGGTGTAAAATTTACAAAAATGAATCGGTGTTCAGCACCTGGCCGACGGCATGGTCGACCAGCTTCTGACACCGGTCGCCCTACCCGTCGTCGGTCGCCCTAGTTGATTTCAAGGATAAAATTGGTTCTGTCCTTCATTTCGTATTTTTGATCATTTTCTTCCAAAATCGAACCCTTCGCATTTTTCACTCAAAATTCACTCAAAATGATTTTCTTCTTATAAAATCTATATTTTTGAGTTTATGTAACTTCTATTTCATCCATATCATCCGACTTCTCCGATCAACTCGGTAAGAATTTCTCCTTTTAATCTCAATTGGGTTGAACCCTTTGAGAATGTGCTTATATCTTGCTATTTTGATGAAATTCTTGTATTAGTATGATGTATATGTTGATTGTTGATGGATGAATGTTATATAACTGAATTTGGTGATGAAAGTTTTTTGGCTTAAATAATTTACAAAGGCGTTATATATCTCTTGTTTTATTCGACGACGCCAAGTGTTCGACAAAATATTTAAATGAAAAATTCATCACCTACATGATTCTCTTGATTTGAAAAGTCTTATAAATTTATAGAGATCATGTTTTATCAATCAAATGAGCTTTTGCAAATCAAATGAGCAACTTTTCCCTTTTATTTGGAATTTAAGCTTCAATGTTCAAAATGGTCGATAAAACGATTAAATTGCACTTTGATATGATTGTATGATGTTTTTATCGTGCTAACATTCTTTTTGATTATTCCAAAGGGGAGAAACAGAAAACGCTCATATGCTCAAAGAAGCGAAAATAAGCTCGCAAGAAAAGCTATAAGCCAGGGCTCTTAAAAGCCAAAAGCTCAATAATACTTAGTCTATTTGATGTATTATGAACTTTTATGCTTAACTAATGATGTCTTTGTGACAGTGGGGAGCTTCTAAGCTCATGAAATTCAAGTATATTTTGTAAAAGCTAAGCTTTTAGCTTTTAGTTGGTTGTTTTTACCCTTGTTCTTGATGTGCATATTGATAGGGGAGCTTGTGCAAAAATGTTTTTGAAATATATTTGCTCTTATCCTAGTGTTTGTACTTATGACAAATGTTGCTTGTTATGATTGATGTTTTAGACCGAAAAATGTGTTTTGTTTTTAAAATCGATCTCCTAAAATTATTTTGGTTTGTAATCATCAAAAAGAGGAAGATTGTTAGATAAATGTTTTATCAAGATTTTGATGATTTTGTTAAATGAGTTTTTATACCAAAACAATGTTTATAAATGTTGTCCAAATACTCCCAATTGATTTAAAATATTTTTACTAATTTTTTGGAGTATTTTTTGAAGTTTATTTTTGACAAAAATCGGACAATATTTTAATTTGGAGGTCGACCGGTCAAGGTAGGGACGGCCGGTCGGACCCCCGCAACATGTGTCCGGATCGCACTAATTTCATTTAACGTTCAAATTTTATACATGGCGACCGGTCGCTTTGTGTAATCTTTTGACAAAGAAATTTGTACCATTGAAACTCCATATCAAAGAAGATTTGCTTTTCATTTTTGTACATTATTTCTACATCTTGTGATCCTCTTTTTGTAGACAAAAGTGAAGAAGGAGGAGCCTATGTTTGTGAAGACTCTCCTATAAATAGATGATGATTTGAAAACACAAGTGAAGTACAACACGAGCAAATACACAACAAGAAATCATGCAAATTTCTAAGCTTTCATATTCAACACTATTGTTGTATTTATAGCCAAGTATTTCACTTTCACATCTTGAGGTCTAGTTTGATTCTTGATTACACTTGCACTCAAAATTGTATTATTCATTATCGAGTTGTAATCTTGAGTTTTGGGTTCATCATTCAACACAAGATATCCTTGTGAGTGTTCTTGTGGTAAGAACACACTTGGGTGATCTAGGTGTTAGGTCAAGAAGATTGTGGTAATCTTCTTATTCAAGAGTTTGGTGATCTTTGTGGTGTTGAAGAATTTGGTATTCTTCAAGGTTGAAGATTGTAGTAATCTTCACAAGTGCCATAGAAGATTGTGGTAATCTTCAGGAGATTGAGGTAATCTCCAAATAGGTGTTGTAAGGTGATGTTGTATTAATTGTGGTAATTAATAATTTTTTTTTCTTTTTGAAATCCATCCCTAGATATCTTGGGTGGTAGAGACTAGCCCTAGGGGGTTGAACCTTTATAAATCGAGGCGCGTTGTTTAATTTCCGCACCTTTATTCTTGTCTTTGATTGATCATTCCAAAAAGAGGCTAATTGCGAAAAATCGCAAAATCTATTCACCCCTATAGATTATCGTAGCCACTTGGACTAATAGGAAGTGTGTTCCACGTTTGATCTTTTTAACGAACATTGAGCTTCGCTCACCTAGCCTCTGGCTACCAATGAGCCCCTTTGGCTAGTTCGGATGGGAGCCAACTTTAGCTTATTTATGAGGGTAATAAGGTAAATTTAGTATTTAGGTATATCAATTAGGGGTGTGCACGGGACTTGGAGATCACCGAACCCAACCGATATCCGAATCGAAAAATATCCGTTGACTTTTCGACTTTCTCCGAACCAAACCGTCCCAAAAATTTACATGGTATAGTTCTCGAGATTATTTAGATACCCGCATCGAGAACCGTGCATCAACCGAATATCCGAAATTAGAATCGAGTTTAAAATAATTTTTATATATACATATATAATATTTTTATCTCATATATATTTTGATATTGAATTAACTAAACATTCCTTTGAAATTCAATACTATGTAATACTAAAAATTATCAAATTAAAAATTTGGCATATTTTATCAATATATCAAATGAATAATTGAATATATATTTAATTCACTAATAGTTAAGTCATATACTCATATTAGTTTATTTAAATGCACCAATAAATGAAATTATAAAATCATATTTGATTTGTAGAAAATATTTAAATTTGATGATATTTTACTTATTAAGGACCATAACTAGACACACCCTCTAATCAAGAAAATTAATTGAATTAAAATTAGTTAAATGATTAGTACATTGCACATAAACTATAGTAATCATCTAACTAATAAATTAAGACATTGAGAGTACATATTTTTATTTCATATTAGTTTATCAAAGTTATTAATCAATTGTATTTTTCCTAAGTCAAGAGCTCATGGCAATGTGCCAAGATTATAGAATATTATTCTCGTAATAGAGGCTTCTAAATCATCATTCGTTGAGATTTTACACCTTTACTACTATTACGAATAACATAATATCTGAAACATATTATGTTAAAATCCAAAAAGAAAAATCAATACTTTTAACAAAAATTAGATAAAAACGATTTAAAAGTTAAATTGATATATTAAACTAATATGTAGTATACATAGTCTATATCATGAAAGAAAGATTTATAATTATAATATTAAAAATTTAGCACTTAAATATGAATTAAAGAAATTTTATGTATAAGTTAAATATAAAATATCAAAAAGTTAAACTCATATAGTACTAATAGTTTTAGTATGTATTTTTGAAATTGCACTAAAAAAAGATTGAAAGTATAACCGTTTAATGATTTTTACATTGGTTTTTCTTTTCACTTTTTTTGTGTGTTTTATTTGTGAAATATTTGAATCTCCATTTCTCCGAATCTGTCTGCATCGTCCCCATTAGAATCGAATATCCGTGCGAACTTTTGGAACGGTGATTTTTTATGGTTCTGCTTAAAAATTTAATTTCTGATCTCCAAACTTTGAGACGGTTCCTAAATTTCTAAATCTCCTGGACTGCACTGCACACACTGCACACCCCTAATATCAATGTGGATTCAAATAGAAACATTCATATCGGAACAACTGATTTCAGTTTTCAATAAACTAATAAAGTTATGAAGCATGTGCTCTGTCTATGTGGAGCCGAGCCGAGGACAAAAAGGGGTTACATAGATACGCACGCGATTTCTTTTATGATTCATTAAATTATGAACTTTTCTAATTGCGTGTTTTTTTAACATTATAAATCGTAATAGTCACAGCGCATTGTATTATAAAATTATTATGTCATTTGAACTACTTTCACTTTCCTAGAAAGTCTTAATGTTACTATCACTTTAATGGAATTTGTCTTATTTTTATAATTTTTTTATTTCTATACATAATTCTATTGCATGTGTTGGTTGACAATGATTTGCATCACAGCTGTTGTATTAACTATTGATTTGTTGTTTCGCTCAAAGAAAAAAAAAACCTATTAGTTTGTTTAAAAGAACAAGGTACTCTTTTGGAAGGGGTTGTTGAATGTGAATGTAATTATGGTGAGTTTACGTAGGTTACTACATTTTTTTTTTTAGTACAGGTTAAAACTAAGTTTCAACAATAGAGAGTTGAATTAAGAAAAAATCCATGTCAACCACGCGAACACAAAGGACTTATGTTTCTTGTGGTTGGAGGTTGTGGTCTCTAACCCACATTCCATCAAAATGTCTCACCGTATACAAAATTGGCAGGACTTGGTGAGAACCAGAGCGAACTTAACTTCTCATAAGGGGGGGCCAATGGTAAAAAAAATTGTAACCATATGATATATATATATACAAGATAATAAAATTTAAATATATTATAAATGGATAAAAAATACATTATTTTCCCATAAAAATACATTAATACTCATTAGTAAATATAACAACAACAAATTAAGCCTTATCCCACTATGTGGGATGTACTATATAGATCATATCACGCCATCATTTATGATTTTTTAATAAATTGAAAGATATATAAAAATGAAAAAGAGAGTCATCCCGATCACAGTGATCGTAGCCAAAGAAGTTATAAGCCTCGTAAATAAAATTGAAAACAACGTAAATGGTCATAAGCCGACCAAATGACGGAATAGTTGGGGCCTCGTTAAAACCTCCCAAGGTAAAACTCACCCTTGTGGGGAAAACCCTTGGTAGGAAAAAGAGTACCCCATAATGGAAAATGCGTCCAAACAAAGATACAGAATCCAGGACGCGCTAGCTAACAAACCTATAATTGGGTCGCCAACATAGTCATCGGTGAGATAATGTGCGAGCTCTCAAAGTGACGCCCACCACGTGTCATAGTCTCTTCTTGCTCAAGATGTCCGCCACCCGGTTGCCTTCCCCGAAAAATATATGAGACCACCAAATTCATCTCGTGATAAAGGATGCAAAGTGTAACGCCATTTGCTAAGGTGACGCCATGGGACTTCAACAGCTCTCTTCTCCAAAAATTCACCACATACATCGAACCCGACTCCACCAAAGTTGTGTTCACCCCTTCACAAAAGCATAGTGAATCGCCCACATTGTTGCGACTAATTCACCTTCAAACGCATAACCCGCACCACAACGATGCACAAAACACCCCCGAAATAAACCTCTACAATTTCGAAAACCTCGGAAGTCGTGAGACTTCCCCGGCGCCTAAGAATCGCCGTCCGTATTCACCTTGATCCAACCCGAAAGGGGTTTTTGCCAATTAACTTCCACGATCTCCGGGCTTGTCTAGCCCGCCTGAACACGCAGCCTACGCAGATGAGAAGGTCTTGTTGGTCATTGTTCATGCAAACCGATCTAATGAAGATGATTCAACGATGAGAACCCGAAGATGAAGAATAGTTGCATCCAATGTCCAATGTTTGTTGTGAAATACCAACTCATTCCTGATATGCCAAATGTGCCGATGCATGACAATAGCCACACGCCATAAGAAAGCCACCGCTCATTGAAATGAAACTTCATTAAACGCACAAGAAATTCATTAACGCAATGAGCCACAAATAGGTGAATGTTAAATGAATCAAAAATCTATCGCCAAAGAGCCTCGCAAAGACACAAGAGACAAATAAATGGTCAACCGATTCCGCAGAGGCACGACAGAGAGCACAAAACCGAGGGGCCGGCGAAACGCCCTGTTCCACAATAAATCCAATACAACCAATCTATTGTGGATAGCTCGCCACGCTACCACCGATCGGGCGTTCCGGATTGTGTTGCGACCAAATCCAAGAACCCCATTTGACAAAATGGGATAATGGGGACGAATATGAGAATACGCCGCTTTTGAAGTAACCTTCCCATCATCCGACCGAGCTAGATCCGAGTATCCTCGAGGAAGGGACAATGGGGACTCACACAATATCCTGCACTGATCCAAATAAGTCTCCACAAATGAGAAGGTGAAGTGCGAGGACTCCTCATATTTTTATGATCAAAAGCCATATTTTTATTTATTTCTATATTTAACATGTCTTTTTAATAGTTCCTTTCCAAGCCTTAAACAATTAAAACTTAACATTTCTCTCTTACATATCACTTAAAATCATCTATAGTTGAATCTATACCATTTTTTTTTGTAGTTTACTTTTCAATATACATTAGCAAACAATAATTTTTTTTGAACACTAGCAAACAATAACTAAGAAATTCATTTTCTATTTTCATTTTTGTCTTATGAATATTTTCATTTTTGTCTTATGATGAATCGAAAAGAGAAAATTTTATATTTATTATAATAGTAAAAATGCATAAGGTCTACAAGGTCTCTAATTTAACTTATTAAAATTAATGGGTCAAGTTGTGGCCTTTAATAAAATTTACCAATAAATTGTATATAGGCACAAAAGATTAAAAGACTAAAATCATAACACATACACATATACATATAATCATATATACAAAAAAAAAAGTTTTTTTTTGGGGGGAGGGCCCCAACCTTCCACATAGGTCCGCTTATGGTGAGAACTCATATCAATAGATTCGTGTGAGTTCGGTTGGGAGATCAAATATACTTTGATTCGGGGGGTCGAATATACCTGGGACTGATTGTACGTCGGCAGACCTCACAAAAACACTACAATACCACAAGACATCCCACGGATTACATTGATGACAACAATAAGGGTTAGAACCGTTGTCTTCACGCATAGTGAGACGTAAAAGTTCTGTAAGTCGCAAGAAAGAAAAAGAAAAAACCCATGTTTAAAATCATAAAATCTTGCTTTTTAATCCATCATTTGTGGACCTAAATTTTGTTTCACTATTTATGTTAGTTCAAAACCAGCTATATAATTTTGACCAGTGGTTAAGACTGAGCAGATATCAGCACGGTCACTGAAAAAGAAATATTCAATACAAGTACTGTAGTTTGGATAAATCCAGGCTGTAACAGTCAATTAAGTTGAAAAAATCTGTGTTATGGAATGGCTTGTCAGGAAAAGGACAGACAGAGTACAAATAAGACTTTTATTTTTCTTGACATTTCAAATGTTTTTCAATGCCAAAATTTGAAGGGTCATAAATTAAAAAAAATATTACAAAAAGTTTATATTTTCCAATTAAGGCAAATTTTTTTTTGTCCTTTATCCGAGGTTCTTTGAGATTTTGTCCTTTTCTTTTTATTTTTTACAAATAAATTTTTCTCGTATAAAAATTTGAGATTTGGTCATATTACCGCCTATAGCAGTAATCTTGACCACTTCTGTTGACGACATTTTTATTTTCGAAAATTTTAATTTAATCATATCTTTTGCTTTGACTTGGAAGACTTGTGGGTTGTTTTGGAGGGAAAATTAATACTACATGGCAAAATGGAGGGAACTTAAAGTTATTAATGTATTTCAAAATTACAAAAATAAATCAGAAAATTGTTAAAAACACAATACACTATTTTAATTTTTTTAAAAATTGAAATTTATTTAAAATATTTTAGAATACTAAAATAAAAAAAAGTTGTTTTTAAAACTAAAGGATGTTTTAAAAATCTGAAATCTTGTTTATAAAACTAAAAGTTGTGTTAAAATCTTAGAATTACTTCAAATATTATATATATATTCAATATAAAATTAAAAATCTGGAAAATAATTTAAAATATGGAAATTTATCTAAAAATGAATTAAAAACTATCGAAATATTTTGAAAAAAAAATCCAAAAATCTGAATTTTCATATAAACTCCAAAATGGGTAAAAGCATAGAACTTTTTTTTGCAAAATAAAAATATTTAAAAAAATCTAAAAATGAAAGAAAATACTGAAATTTGTTTTTGAAAAATCCTTTGTTTTAAATTCTAAAAATTGCCCCAAAACGGGATACTAAAATCAATATTTTTAGAAAATACAGAATTTTTAAAACAATTTTCAAAATTTTAAAAAGAGTTTTGAGTTTTTTTAATTTTGGAATTAAAATATTTTAAAATATTTTAAATAAATGTATTTTTTTAAAAATGATTTATAGTTTTTCAATAATTTTCATATTTTATTATTATAATTTTTGGATAAAATAATTTTGATTTTTATTACTTTTTTAGTTTTTAAACAAATGATCGATTTTATATATTGTAACTTTTAGATTTTTCAATAATTTTGGATATTTTTTATAATTTTTTAATTAATTGAAAATAATTTTAAATTTTATTGAAATAATTTTCAAATTTATTAGATATTTTTTCAGTTTTTTCAAAAACTTTAAGTTTCCTCCATATTGCCATGTAGGATTAAAATTTTCGAAAATAAAAATGCCACGCATCGTAGCGGTTAAGATTACCTGCTATAAGGGGTAATAGGATCAATCTCAAATTTTTATACGTAAAAGGACTAATTGTAAAAAGTAAGAAGAAAAAGGACCAAATCTCAAAGTAGTCTAAGATAAAGGACGAAAAAAATTTTGCCTTCCAATTAAATACCCTTGAGGATGCAATTTGTAAAATAAAAACAAATATTAATCGGGAGTATCTGTAATTGAAAGCTGACTATTTTTCAATTAGATCGAACCTCAAGGGTATATTTGTAATTTACACAAATTTGAATTATAAACATTATTTTGATTTCGGACATTGTTTCAACTTCCAAGGGTTGGCCTAGTGGCCTTGAGGTTGCAATTGCACCTTAAGGTCCTTAGTTCAAACCTTAGACCGGGAAGTGTGTGTCTCGCTACACTACTGGTGTGGGGATATTCTAAATTTAAAAAAAAAATGATTTCGACATTGTAATTTTATATTATTTACCAAATCTTAATGGTCAAATTGTGACAGCTCAGTGAATATCTGCTTTTTCCTATTATTATTTTTTTTTTTTTTTGATAATTCAGACTTTCAGAACTGCGCTACGCCCGACTACGCCCGAGACAACAACTCCGGCTCCTCATTGCCGCCGCAAGGTAAACCGCGGAATGTGCACGCATCGGCCAGTTGTTCTTGACGGGGTCTCGGCGACGTACAACCAGATCCTCCTGGTAAAGAGAACAATTATGTTCGACCCAATCTACTAATAACGATCTCTCTCCGAATCGAACCCACACGGGATGCTATTCAAGATGAGTTCCCACCAAATCTTCACCACCGCATATGCCCCGGGAGCAATTTGATGGAGCAGGGATATGAACCCTCGACCTCCACCCCACAAACAATTTGATGGAGCGATTTGACCCCGACCTCCACCCCACAATTCTTGTGGTGCCACCTGGTTTGCTTTTTCCTATTATTGTAATTTGTCATGATTCATATTTCTAAAATTATATAATAGCTAATGACAACCTGGACCAAGCCCACACGCTGCACACCATTTCACTGAATCACTCCTCAGAATCTTCTAAAAAACACCTGAAATTTGAAACTTCTTCATTTCCATTCAACTCTGTTTCTGATTTATTATACACCATTGCTTTCTCCTTCATTTGCTTAAAAATTTGAGTTTTTTTCTTTTTGGAAAAATGAAGTTTGGTAAAGAATTTGCATCACAAATGGTGCCAGAATGGCAAGAAGCATACATGGATTACGAGTTCTTGAAAACATTCCTAAAAGAAATCCAGCTTTTCAAGCAAAGAAACAAGCCGGCTCAAGCCAAGCCCACCGGCTTGAGCCGAAGCCACACCCTTTACAGAGCTTTCAGTGGCTTAACACAAAAAACCAATTTATCTCAACAAACATCATCGGATGTCGAAAATCAGGTGATTCTTGTGAACAATGTGAGACGGGACGGCGGCGAACGGTCGGAGACGATGTTCCTGATGGCGGCTGACGAAGGAGGAGAATATGAGCTTGTTTATTTCAAAAGGTTAGATGATGAGTTTAATAAAGTGGTTAGATTTTATAAGCTGAAAGCAGAGGAAGTGATTGAGGAAGCTGGGGTGTTGAATAAGCAAATGGAAGCTTTAATTGCTTTTCGAGTGAAAGTGGAGAATCCAAAAGGGTGGGTGAATAGGTTGGAGGAAAGTAATCAGCTTGCTTCGGATGTTGCAGCTTCTAGAGCTGCATTGTTTGCTACTACTCCTTCTTTAGCAAGAACAAGCAGTAAGTTACATATTTTTATTTTTTTTGGATGAAATATTGCATATTGATTTGTTTACAAGAATTGTGTGTTTTTATTTGTATTGTATTGTTGGTGTTCCTTAAATTTTCGTAATTTCATTTACTGAGATGGGAATTTTGTGAAAGTAAAAAAAAAAAAAAGTGATTATCTGGCTGAAGAAATGGAGTATTTTTTAGTGTTTTCTGTGTGTGGTTCGGTATAATTTAATCATTAAGTACAGGGATAATCACAAAAAATTCTTGAGGTTTGGTGCAATTACAAAAAAATCTAGAACTCTTCAAAAAAAAAAAAAAAAAAAATCTAGAAAAGTTTCAAAATTACAGAAACCCCACCCTTCTAAGTTTGATTCGTCTTATATTTTTACCATAATCATTAGTTGAATTGACGAAATTTACCGAGATCATCAAATACTTTACAGTTACATCCCTCAACTTTTCTAAATATTACAAATCACTCCAACTTTTCATGTAACATTTTATAATTCCATCTCGCAAATTTTCTGAATATTACAAATAGTCAAACGAAAAGTTGGGGCTATGTGCAATATTAAGAAAACTTGAGGAATGTAAATGTAAAATATTCGATGATGTCGACAAATTCCATTAGATTGCGGCAAAATGTGACAAAATCAAATCTCAGGGCTTCCTGTAATTTTAAAACTTCTTTTTATTTATTTTTAAGTACCTCAACATTTAGGTTCTTTTTTTTTTGTAATTATCCCTAAACTAAAAGTAGGATGATTTGTGCTTTGAATATTTGATTCTCCTTCTGGTTTCATTTTGAAATATGTAAAATCACTCTTACAACTTATGCATCAAACATTCTCTATTAACTTTTTCAATGGCCAGCTTCTATTGCAAGATGATCAACTACTTTTCACTTCATTGCAATAAATCACTTATTTTAAAAGCACAAGTTTTTGCACACTCTCAAAGTCTTGTGTTTATTGATGTAGGAAGAGTTCCAATGGATGTTATAGACGAAGAAATTTCGATCAATCGGGGGCGGTTAGATGAATCTGGTGATGACAATAGAGAGGACATGGAGATTAAAACAGTAGATTTAAAGATTGAAGAATATGAGCAGAATGATGAGATGATGGCAATAAGGCCAGCACCTTTAGATATACTTGAACGTGTAAAGTTTAATACAAGTCAAGAAACTCCTCGGTCGACCATTAAAGGATTTCTCAATCTTCCTAACCAAACAGACCTTAAGTTCAGTAAGGATAATTTGAGGAAAGCAGAAGAACAACTTAAGAAAGCTTTTGTAGAATTCTACCACAAGCTAAGGCTTCTAAAAAGCTTCAGGTAGGCAGCCAGAGATATTCTAGTGAATGTTTATTCAAAGGTTTAGCTTACTTACAAAAAAGTCCAGTTATCTTTTAAAATTACAAAAACGACATTTGTTTCTATTTTACAAACTGCGCCATGTTGAAGGGTAATTTGTATAACAAATACAAACCTTAATGGGTATTTGTAATGCTGCATGCATCAGACAGGTTTTTGTAGTATTAAAAGATAACTTTTTTTTTTTTGTAATTGATCTAAATTCCAAGGGTAATTTTTGTAATTATCATTTTTCTTAATATTGTTTTTCAGTGTTGTATTTATTTACCTACTGTTTGTGTAAATGCAACAGTTTCCTCAATATCATGGCATTCTCAAAAATCATGAAGAAATATGATAAGGTGACAATCTCTTCAAATAATATGCTAAAATTAATTGTGGGATTTCTATGATGTGATTATTTCCCAAAAATATGTCATTGAAACATGTTTTTTGTTTATATTCTTCACTAGAAAACACACACATGAGCAAATCACTTACATGTCTTGTCTTATGATCTTATTCCAGATTGCATCAAGAAATACATTGAAATCTTACATGAAAATGGTAGATAACTCCTACCTTGGCAGCTCTGATGAGGTGAGCATTACATTCAGCAAAGAGAATCGAAACCAATTGATATCAATGATATGTCACATAAAAGTGGCTCGTTGTTGATCAAGAATCTCATATATAACTCATCAGAAACTTGCAACATATTGTATAAGTTTTATCTTTATTACTATAGGTGAGCAAATTGATGGAAAGGGTAGAAGTTACATTCATCAAGCATTTTTCCAACTCAAATCGCAGTAAAGGGATGAATATCTTAAGGCCAAAGAAGAAAAAGGAAAGGCATAGAGTAACATTCTCTATGGGTAAGATATTATTCTACTTTTCTGTTATTAACTGAGCTTCACTTTTTAAAAAGTGAAAATGTATGCATGGGGTTCTCTTATTAACACTTCAATGAAACTTTTTGTGGGTGTATTTTGCAGGGTTTCTTGTTGGCTGCACAATTGCTCTTATATTGGCCTTAGCTTTAATAATTCGTGCACGTAATATCCTAGATAACGCAGGGAGAGTGCTCTACATGGAAACTATGTTTCCTCTTTACAGGTAAACTCCTTAATGTTTCTATGTTCTTGAATCTTGATATTTTACATTTGACATCCTTGAGGGTTTTGGTAATCGAATGGGATCTTCTATTCCAGAACCGTGTTTCATCTTCTATTCCAACCGCATAGATGATTGACACGTGTATACCATATCAATTTTCAAGCATAAATTGTAGGCTTTGAACATGGTAAGTATTATACACCTGGCAATCATCCATGCGGTGAAGCACGATTTTGGAATAGAAGATCTCATCCGATTTGTAATACCTTAAGGGATATTTTCTTGAAAGATAACTGGATTAGTTTTGTAGTAGGCTAAACTTTAGGGTAACTTTAGTAATTAACCAAAACTTTTAGTTGTTTGAAAAATTCACAATATGCTTTACATCTATAAAGCTATCCCTCAATAATAAAGTTAAATTTTGTGTTACAGTTTGTTTGGTTTCATAATTCTACACATGCTGATGTACGCTGCAAACATTTACTTCTGGAGGCGATATCGAGTCAATTATTCGTTCATATTCGGTTTCAAACAAGGAACGGAGCTGGGCTACAGAGAGATTCTGCTTCTTGGTTTCTGTTTAAGTGTGCTAGCTCTAGCAAGTGTACTTGCCAATCTGGACATGGAAATGGATCCAATCACTCAAGACTATAAAGCCATAACAGAACTCCTTCCTCTTGGATTAGTAGTGGTAAAATTTTTTTTACTAACATCAAAATTTTAGAGTTAATTACAAAGAATACCCTTGCGGTTAGTCTAATTACAGAAAACACAACTATCTTTTAAAATTACAAATACACCCTTGATATTTATTTCTATTTTAGAAACAAATACAAAACTCAAAGGGACGTTTGTAATTTTAAAAGATAACTTGATCTTTTTTGTAATTAGACTAAACCTCAGAGGTAGTTTTTGTAATTTACCCTATAGTTTAAACTCTATATTTCTTAAAATTCAAGATATACTCAGTTCGAAGTTACCGTTTTTTTGCAGCTTGTAATTGTGATTATGCTGTGCCCTTTAAACATCATATACCGGTCAAGTCGCTTCTTCCTACTCGTCTGCCTAGTCCATTGTGTCTTAGCTCCACTTTATAAGGTAAACAAATTAACATAAACTTGCTTATAGATTAAATGAACAAATATATGCGGTTACTAAAAATCTATATTTCTGTTTATGCAGGTTACATTACCAGACTTCTTCTTAGCAGACCAGCTAACAAGCCAGGTTAATTTCTACATTTAGTTAAATTTGTTGTAAATATTTCATTTTCTCAATTGTTGTATATTACAGAATATAACGGTGCAATTTTCGTGCAGGTTCAAGCACTTAGGAGTCTAGAATTTTACATTTGCTATTATGGTTGGGGAGACTACAAACTACGGGAAAACAGTTGCCAAACAAACGATGTTTTCAACACTTTCTCTTATGTTGTAGCTGTAATACCATACTCGTGGCGCCTCCTTCAGGTGAATAAATCAAATAACTGAAAGCTAATTACAAAAACACCCAACTATTTTCTCAAAATTTCAAATATACCCTTTGATATTTGTCTCTACGTTACAAACTGCAGTATTGAGAGGGTATTTGTTATGTAAATACAAACTGTTTGTAATGTCTTACGGCGGTATTTGTAGATTTTTTTTTTTTGTAATTTGGCAAAAACCAAAATGATAGTTTTTGTAATTTACCGTGTCTTGATTGTTTAGTGTCTACGGCGGATGTATGAAGAGAAAGATGGTATGCAAGGGTACAATGGGTTGAAGTATTTGTTGACAATCTTGGCAGTTTGTAGCAGAACAGCATACAGTCTCAACAGAGAAGCTAGTTGGAAGTTAACGGCCTGGATATTCTCAGTCATCGCGACAATCTTGAGCACGTATTGGGACATCGTTATCGACTGGGGGCTTTTCCAACGCAACTCTAAGAACCGATGGTTGAGAGACAAACTACTTATCCCACACAAAACTGTTTACTTTATAGCCATGGTGAGTTATTAAGACGAGACTATGAGAGATCTCGTTTTCGTGCTAAGTGTTTTTTTTTCTTGAGAATGTGCTAAGTGGTTATTGAGTTGACCGTATAAATTTGTTCTTGTATTTGCAGGTCTTGAACGTGTTGTTGAGATTAGCATGGATGCAGACTGTGATGGGTATCACCATTTTTTCGTTGCATAGGCAGACAATGGTTACAATTGTGGCTTCTCTAGAGATCATTCGTCGTGGTTTATGGAACTTTTTCAGGTACTTTATGCGTACGGTTAAATATGAAGAGACAACTACAAAAACCACGCCTAAGGTTTAGCTTAATTACAGAAATCCAATTATCTTTTAAAATTACAAGTACCTCCTTGAGATTTGTACTTTTTTTTACAAATTACCACCTCAATCGGGAGGGAATTGTAAAATAGAAATATATGTAAACGGAGTATATATTCATTAATTTTGAAAGATAATTGAGTTTTATTGTAATTCGGCTAAACCTCAGGGGTATTGTTAGTAATTATCCGAAATACGAGTTTGTCTAATGTAATCTGTTGTGTTCTTGTCTGTGCAGACTGGAGAATGAACATCTTAACAATGTTGGCAAATATCGTGCTTTCAAATCAGTGCCATTACCATTCAATTATGATGAAGATGAGGATAAAGATGAGTAGAAATACTGCTGGACTGTTTTGTATAGTGTAGATGAGTAAAAGAGGAGGACAATAAAATAATATCAACAGCAGTAGAGGAAAAAACTTTTCACCTATTTTATAGTCTCATTCTTTGATTGTTTTTGCAGTCCTAATTGTAACCTGCACATATATAATAAAGTCCTTTTCGCATAACATTTGATTGATTCAGCCATACCTAAACTTTCAAATCACAAAATAGAACTTGGAGATATATAAATGATGACCAACTTTTCAACTTCAGGACAAAGAAAAGGCATCAAATCTACACACCAATAGATAGAAGTACAAAACAGACACAAACATTAACACGTGTATGTGTTGGCACACAAATAACACACATAAATCAACGGAACATGAAAAAAAGAAAAATTTAGATATGTGCAGAAAGCAAATCACAAATTGACTACTTTCTAACCAGAAAAACGACAAAAAATATGCAAAAATTGCAAAGTAATACCTGGAGAAAGCCTCACCACCCAACATAGACTACTAGTTTTGGATATCAAACTTATTAACATACACTTAAAGAGAAAGAAAATTAACATACCGAGAATTAAGTGGTGGAACTTAAAGAATATAGAAAAAAGAGATAGTTTTGTCAAATCTCTAGTAGAAACCATTGATTGGAAAGTGGAAGACAAAGCCGATGAAACATGGAACTATGTAACTACTCAAATGAAAAAGATCGCAAAAGAAACATTAGGGGTGTCAAATGGTAATAAATGGAATAAAGAGTCATGGTGGTGGAATCAAGAAATCCCAAAAAAGTATAGGAAAAACGAACTAGTTACAAAGTATTGTATTCCTATAAAAACGAAAAACCTTAAAAGATATAAAGACGCTAAAAAAGAAGTAAGAAGAGCAATATATGAAGCAAAAACCAAGGCATATGAAGATTTCTATAAGAAACTAGATACTAAAGAAGGAGAGAAAGATATATATAAAATAACAAAATTTAGAGAAAAACAAACAAGAGATCTAACCCAAATTAAATGCATAAAAGATGAGAATGAAAACATTTTAGTGAAAGACGAGGACATAAAAGATCGATGGAGGAGGTATTTCAATAATCTTTTTAATGAACCGAAGAGGAATGAAGTCACATTAGGGGAACTAGGTCAATCAATCGAATAGAAACCGTACTTTTATCGTAGAATTCAACTTCATGAAACAGAAAAAAGCACTAAACAAAATGAAAAAACTCGGCAAAGCGGTTGGCCTGATGATATACCAATTGAAGCGTGGAAATGTTTAGGTGGAGTTGGAATATCATGGCTTACTAAATTATTTAATGTTATTCTAAAAACTAAGAAAATGCCTCGATGAATGGAGAAAAAGTATATTGATACCTATATATAAAAACAAAGGGGATATACAAAATTGTGCAAATTACAGGAATTAAATTAATAAGTCATACAATGAAACTATGGGAAAGAATTATAGAAGCAAGAATAAGAAATGAAACTAGTATATTAGATAATCAATTTGGCTTCATGCCAGGAAGATCCACAATTGAAGCTATACACTTAATTAGACGATTATGTGAACAATATAATGAGAGAAAACAAGATTTACATATGGTTTTTATTGATCTTGAAAAGGCATACGATAGAGTCAACCGTGATATAATGTGGCGCGTATTGGAAAAAAAGAGGAATAAAAATAGCCTACATAGATGCCATAAAAGATATGTATGATGGTATAACAACATGTATCGAGACACCAACAGAATATCTAGTGAATTCCCAAACACTATAGTTTGCATCGTGATCCGCTCTAAGCCCGTACCTTTTATCCTAATAATTGATGAAATCACTAAACACTTACAAAAATCCATCCCCGAATGTATGTTATTTGCGGATGATATAGTTTTAATTGATGAAACAAGGAAAAAAGTAAATGCAAAATTGGAAGTTTGGAGAGAAGCACTAGAATCAAAAGGTTTTACTATAAGTAGGGCTAAAACAGAATACATGGAATGCCACTTTAGTAAAAACAACAGGAACAATGAGACGAAGGTTAAAATTGATGGACATGAAGTGAGTATAACAAAGAGTTTTAAATACTTAGGATCTATAATTGAAGAGAACGGAGAAATCAATAAAGATGTCACACATAGGATCCAAAGGTTGGAATAAATGGAGGAGTGCATCTTCTATCCTTTGTGACCGTAAAATACCATTAAAATTGAAAGGAAAATTTTATAAAACGGCCATAAGGCCCGCAATGCTTTATGGAAATGTAAATGTTGGGCGACTAAATATGAACATGAACAAAAAATGAGGGTAGCAGAGATGAGAATGCTAAGATGGATGTGCGGACACACTAGATTAGATAGAATAAGAAATGAACACATTAGAAACAAAGTGGGAGTAGCACCAATAGACGAGAAAATTAGAGAAACACGATTAAGATGGTTTGGACATGTTTATAAGAGACCTTTAGATGCACCTGTGCGACGTTTAGAAGGTAGGGAATCACTCACACAAATCAAAAGAGGAAGAGGTAGCCTAAAAAGACTTGGAAATAAGCTATTAAACATGACATGTTATACCTAGAAATAAACGAAAATATGGCTTATGACCGTAAACGATGGCGCGATATGATCCGTATAGCCGACCCCACGTAGCGGGATTAAGGCTTAGTTTGTTGTTGTTGTATGTGCAGAGCAAATACCATCTGATGATCATTGGCATGCTCAAAATTCAACTTGAAGACCTTCTTCCTTCTTGTTTTACAAGTAACCCAAGATTTCTTACAAGTATTAAATTTGATCAATCAGGATACAAAATGCCAAGAATTTGCAATGAAGCGAATATTTTGAACAAATAAAGTAGTTTCTTTGGATTCTGATAAATATAACGATTCTGCAGCGGAAGCAATCTGGAAATATAAATCAAACCTATTGATGTTCTTTGTCTAAGGTGTATGGTATCCGTTTTTCAGGCTACAGAAGCCTTCTCGTCAAAAGTTACCGTTTCATATACATTTAGAGGGGCTAGCAGATATAAGTGTCAGCTCTTTCTCCCCACGTAAACCTTCCAACGTTTTACCCTCTTCTAAACTATAACAAAGGCTATAAGATTCTTGGAGCTCCCAAAACAATGCATTTCTAGTTGATAAAGATTGAAGCAGTCTCTCAAGAATGTTCATCAAAGAGGTCGGAAAAGGTAACGAGCAACCAATAAATTCACATTTCTACGAAATTAAAACCTGTCAATGGTAAATATTCCATGACCAGCGGGCACAGATGCAGCAGAAGGCAACTAGTTAAAGATTCTATGAATACCCTTATCCGGCCTCATCAAAACCCATCAACAGAAGCTAACATAAAAAGTCTTACCACAAATATGAAGTAGAACATAAATGACATTATTGAAGTTAAAATCTAAGCGGAAAAACCATAGTTCGGGCCTCAACTGAAGATCTCTTTGAAAAACATAATTTTTCATGGTCGTATGCATAACATGGACCTACACACACACAGACAAGCACACATGCATTTTACTGGGTGGTGGTTATGAGGTGAAAGGAGTATTGATCATGGCAGAAATGGCCGAAACTTAAACAAAACCTCCAAGAGGTGACCCTGTAAGAAACTGCAGCAAGAATCAGATTGAAATAAACAAGCTGCAAGAAATGTCAATGTATGCCAACTGGGTGACAAATATTGACAAGACCGGATTACCAAATGTTGAAAAGTTCTGAAGCTATAATTAAAGTTGCAACCAAATGTCATATATCTCATTGCAAGGCGCAATTTATCTCATGGCAATGATTTTATTGTAATCTCCATTTATCTTCATCTATTTCCATCATAGCCATCCATAGACTTGCAACTCAAATCGTCTTAGCTTTCAAACAAATACCAGTAATGTAATCAAAGATATGCAATCCTGGCTTAAAATTTAAATACGCATTTACAAGAAAAATCACTATGTTACTTAATCACATTTTCTCTTCACATCCAAAACAATCAAAATTATCATCCATTGAGGCAACATAATGCAAAACGTAAAACGCGTTTCTCAATTCTCATCCCCCTAAAAGTTGATTTCACAAGTCAAGATCAGCAATATGCATTGAAATAATTTCCATATAATATTCAATACAGTTATTCGAACATATAAATTCCTGTCTGAAACTCTCGAATTTTCAGTAAAATTACCTCGGAGAAAAATCCTCCTAAAAATCTTCATATTCCCGATCAGCAAGCAATAAGAACAGTATAACAAGAAAATCCTCAATCTTCAAAACCCTACCAAATTATAACTATTTCTGATTATCAGAACCACTCAAATTTTCCTTGTTTCCAGAAACTTCGGCTCCTCTTCCTTGATCATTCAACTTTTCTCTGTCATCCTCCAATTGCTTCGCAGCCTCCTCCTCAGCAGCCTTCTCCGCCTGCAAAAGCGGCGCATAATAGTCTGAATGCGCTTCCATACACTTCTTAAGAGCTGCAGTTGCCTGAAAACACTTCTCCACTATATCCTCTTTGTTCTTCTCCCCTTCCTCCACACACTTTTCCCAATCTACAAAAGTCTCTTTACATCCGCCCCCTTTCATGAACAAGCAAAATCCACATTCACCCTCTTCTTCTTCTTCTCCTTCCTCGTCACCGTCTCCGTCTTTGATCGATTCGGCTAATTTTTCTTCAGAGAGGGTCTCCTTTTCTGCTGGATTTTCTTGAGCTCCTGCAGTCTTTGGATCTGTTGGCGGATCAGAGTTTTTTTCGATTGGGGTTTCTGATTCTGGGATTTTGGGCTGCGGAGTGGAATTGGGTTGATGGGAATTCGAAGAAGACATTGTTGCGGTTGCGATGGCGGTGGGGGAGGAGGTGTAGTTTGGCTGTGAAGGCGTGGATAAAAAGTCTCCCATGACTGCTCGTGTAAAACCTCTCCTCTTAAACCCCTCTTTCTTTTTCTCCAACTTCGAATATTTTAATTTTTAATGTTTCTTCTTTTTCCTTTTTTTTTGGGGCTCCGCTTTTTGCATGTTTTCTTTTGGGAAAATAAGATTTTTAGTCGCTGTAAGTTGGGCCTTTTGATAATTACTTCTAAATTATCACATTCATTTTTCCTTTAACTTTCAAATTTCTAGATATTCATCCTTTAACTTTCAAACTTTGATATTTAGTCCTTTAACTTAACAATTTTACTTTTAATCCAATAACTTAACAGATTTTAGAAATTTAGTCTTATAACTTAGCAATAGTTAAATTTAACTAATTTATTAAAATGTTAGTACCCACATTTCACATTTTTTTATAGGACCAAAAGTAAAATGATTAAATTTTAATTTTTGAAAATTAATTTAATTATAAAAGCAATTAAAAATTAAATTAATTTTATCTATAAAAATTTAAATAAATAGAAATTTCTAAAACAATTAATGAATTTTAGAAAAATCAAAATAATTACATCAAATTAGTACATTAAGAATAATTTGTCATATTTATGTAATTAACCTTTGGTGAGGAAAATTATCTCAAAGAAATGGATCTGGACTTGTGTACAAGATGCATTTATTTGAAAGATTTCAAAAATTAATGCTTGAAATGTTTTTAAAAATTCAATTAAATGAAAAAATAATTAGTTATTTTTTAAAAAATTATCTGTTAATTAAATTATTCAATTTTAAAGATAAGATTTAATTACAAAATAATATTTTAATAAATTAACTAAATTTAACTATTGTTAAATTATAGGACTAAATTCCACTCGGAAAAAGATATAAGACTAAAATTCTCAAATATGTTAAGTTATATGACCAAAAGTAAATTTACTAAGTTAAAAGACTAAATATCTAGAAATTTGAAAGTTAAAAGACTAAGACATGAATGTAACAACTTAGAGGACTAATTCTCAAAAAGGTCCAACTTACAGGGACTAAAAATCATATTTTCCCTTTTCTTTTCGGACACAAGTAATTTACTTTTTTGGGTTCAAAAGAAAATTCTTTGAGGTTGGAAAATTCAGCTTAAATCACTTTTTTTTTTTTTTTTTTTTCCAAAAATTAGTTTACATTCTATAAATAATTTTCCGTAAATAATAATTACTTTGACGGTATAAAAGATTTTGAAGCTAAAAGTCATGCTCAAATACAAAACTTGGCATGAATATAGTATGCAATTGGTCTTCACATAGCCTGAATTGATTTGTCACAGCTTATTCAATTTGATTAGTACTCCGAAACGAGAAATTGGTGAATTCTTGCATGCAAATTTCATGTAGAAAATGCAATGAAATGATTATTCGTTTGTGTAAATTATAACAGTGCAGGTGCAGCTATGCAGGTATCATTTTCTATTGCAAATCTAATTGCACCATGCATTTTATTAATTTGTGGATTGCTGCCATATGAGAAAGGTGAATCTGGATAGCAGAAATTGTGACTAGGGGCGTTCTTGCTCAGTGGTTTCTCAGTTGGCTGCCCATCCCTTTTTCTCCTTGCGACTTGGGATTGTGTCGTGGCCCAAATTTTTGCGAACTTTTGATGCTGGGATTATTATGGGACCTGATTCTTTTTTGTGTCTTTTGTTGATCTCTTGTAATAAGTGTAGCATCATTAGTTTTTTTGGTGAACCTTACCAGTACTTTCAACCCTTTTGGGTGGTGTTTTGTTTTTGCCTGGTTTTTGTTTCCTCTTGGCACCATGTTGGTGTTTGTCTCCCCTCTCAACTATTTAGTGTTTGTTGGAGAGGGGCCTTGTAGCCAGTGGGCTCAAATGGTTCTTGTTCGTGTATTGGTTTCGTTTGAAGTGATATAAAATTGCTATCGTTTGGAAAAAAAAAAAAGAAAACAGAACTTGATGTTCTTAACAATTAACTAAAGCAACAATCACTAGGATTTGTTTGAAAGTAGAATTGACCGAATTCCCAATTTAACTATCAAATGACCAATTCCAGTCGATTTTCAAAATTTGAGATTTGGACTTTAATTCGGGCTATTTTATTAGTTACATGATTAAATTGTTTTTCAAACCCAACGGGACTATATTTGGCACAACCTCTTAGTTGTCGGGCCAATTTTGCAATTTCGTCTAAATCTATTCACACTAACACATCATAGAAAAAAGAAAAAGGAGAAATTTGTATCTTTATTCTTTAGTCCTATAGGATTGTGCCTGTTACTATTTTAGTCTCATACTTTGCAAAAATAGTCTCATAGGATAAAAAAAATTATAAATTTAATCCCATAGCCGTCAAAAAATTAACGGAGACTACACGTGAGTTGCACGTGAACGTTAAGTCATAGATTTTTTTTTTTGGAGATATTGCATATTTAGTCCTACATGATTTTTTCATTTGCAATTTTAGTTCCATGTATGCATAATGGTCACATAGAAACGAATTTCTTGCAAAAATAGTCTCAACCATTTCATTTAATCTATAACATTCAATACAAAAAGCTAGTTAAAATTATTAAAATCTCCTCTTGGTATATATTAGACATTTCTTTTTTAAAGTAAATGCATATTATACTTATTTAAATAATACTTGGTGAATAATACTTTATTTAATATATATTTAATATTTAACTTAATAACAAAAAATCAAAAATCATTTATGATATACAAATATACTAATTATTAAATGAAGAATATACAAATATTATATAAATAATAACCAAAAATAATTATTAAATAACAATTCTTAATTTATGTTAAGTTATAAATTAATATAATAAAAAATATTATAGATTAATATTTGTATGATCTAAATATAAAGTATATACAATTCACATAAAATTAAACTAATTACTAATTTGTGTAATAATTTTAAATTAATTAATATAAAATATCTTAAATAAATATTTATATAATCTAAGCATACATATAAATACAATTCATACAAAAAATACTAAAATAAGTCGTATTTTTACTTCCGAATAATTATTTTATATTTGTATTTTATTCGTACGTCTACGAGTCAGTATATTAATTATTCTGTATTTTTTCGGTTTTTCACCATAACTTTTAATGATTTCATAATGTATTCATATGTATCATTTCCGTCTTATATTTAACTAACTAGGAAAAATATAAGCCATACACAAGTGAATACATATCATTTCCGTCTTATATTTAACTAACAAGGAAAAATATAAGCCATACACAACACATGTGGAGTTTTTAAGTGGAGAGAAAAACTCAAAAACATTACATTTGATTTTTTTTTTATTTCTTTAATTGAGGAGTCTGGCTTAGTTTTTCCTCCGAATTCAATTTCTACCGGAGCTGAGAATTGCAGGCATTAAAAATATAATAGCAGGGCTAGTTTTGAAAAAGTTCGACCCTTTTGCATATGTAGGACTGAAATTGCAAATGACAAATCATCCGGGACTAAATATGCAATTTTCGACCTTTCAAGGTTACATATTAACAGAGTTGACAATTGCCTCTTGTTTTGCAAAAAAATCATTTATATGTGACTATTTTGCAGATGTGGGACTGAAAATGCAACAGGCTAATTCTCATGGGACTAAATATGCAATTTTCTCAAAGAAAACGAAAAGGAACTACTTGTCACTTGATGTTCTTAACAAGTGACCAAAGCACGACGACAAAAGTAATTTGTTTTATAGACCTGTTCGGACAGATTTTCTTATACAACACTCCCAGAACACAATCAAAACTCAGGCCAGCAACAAGCTAAAGGGCCAACAAAAGCTATTGCCGAATAATTTGAGGTTCCAATTCTCAAATTTATTCCACCGATCTCACACATTTTGCAGTAGCCAGAATGCTGATGCCTCATACATCATGTGCAATACAGGAGAATACAAATACTAATCGTCCTTGTCGATATCATCATCGTCTTCATCGTCATAGTAAGTAAAAGGAAGTGGCACCGACTTGAATGCTCGATACCTCCCAACATTATTCAAGTGCTCATTCTCCAACCTGACAAGAAGTTTGAAATTTTATAGTCCATAAACATGTATGTTTTTGAATTTGTCACAAGGTTTTCAGTTGTCAGCTCTAATCACAGTATAAATACTTCATGCTTATGCCAATAATCTAATATTTACATTTACCCAAACTAAGAGGCATAGAAATGCAAAGGGTCCTTGCTTCCACATATAAATCATATTCTCATAAACTACTTATAACTGCACAGTTGCCCATAGGGAATCCTACTGCCTTTTGTTCTAAGGTTTAAGAATTTGTTGAATTTTGGACCAACTTTTATTCATTGAGAAACACACTGTACAAGTGGAACATTAAGGTACACCTTCATAAATGACATGAATCTCAAGCTCAAGAAATGCTATTTTTCGTCTTTTAACAGAAAAAAAAAAAAAAAAGAAAGATCCTCATAGGAGCATCTATTTAGGGTGAATGATATTAAACCAACTAAATAGCTTTTCTCTACTCAAAAAAAAACACTAAATAGCTTTTTCAAGTAACACAGCTTTGAGTATGAAAGCTAAACTACCTGAAGAAGTTCCATAAGCCACGCCCGAAGGATTTCTAGGCATGAACATATCATTGATATTGTCTTTCCCTGTAATGAATGTACATCAAATGTCAGGACAAGTTGTAGCCAAGCAAATCTGAGAAGAATATCCAAAACCTGCAATAAAATCCGAAAAGGTAAAATGAGAAGGATCGACAACACAATATAAAACTACTAAGACGTGGCGTTTGATTAAAAAGTTTTATGTTACCATAGCTGCAAAGTACACATTTTTGTGCGAAACAAGAAGTTTATCTCTCAGAAACAGATTTTTCGACTTTCTTTGCAGAAGTCCCCAGTCAACGACGATATCCCAGTATGTATTTGCTATAGTAGCAATAGCTGAGCTCACCAAAGCCAACACTTTCCAAGCTATTTCCTTTCTCAGTTCAAAGGCTGTTCTAATGACAACAGCAACAATTGTCCAGAAATATCTCAAACCATTAAGTCCGTGAGAAAAGTCCTTCTCTTCAAACAACCGACGAACACACTACAAGAATTGATGAATTGTGTCAGTGCTACTTCACATGTGCATGTACAAATAAAGAAAAAATACATTCACAAAAATTGCATGGGACAATTAATTTTATGGAACAGAAACATTAACATAATAAACACGAATTACCAGATTATGTTACCAAAGAAACAGATTATTAAATCACAAGTGAAGGTATTAAAATTAGAAGTCATGCATGACTCTCACATACAAAAAAGCACGATTGACATAAATATGATTTTAGAAGTGAATAAACATAAATGAGCTCTTTCAACTTGAAAAGAGCTGAGAAAAATTATGCTTAATCATAAGCATGGAAGAGGAAGATAAACATCAGTTAATCCTTTGTCATGCATTCAATCATGCAGTTAGAAGGGAAACAAACTACCCATACAAAAGAAAAATCTAGAAAAAGATAACGAACAAAGGTGAACCTGGAGGAAGCGGAACCAGTATGGTATAACTGCAACGATAAAATAAAAAACATTATACAAATCAAGATTGTTGCATCTGATCACTCTTTGAGATAATTTCCCCCTTCCATAGAAGCAAATGTAATATTCAAAGCTCCTCATAGCCTGTATCTGCAGTCAAACAGACAAAAGACTACTTTTAAACATACATATGAAGTAGCAAGCCTGACCCAAAAGGAATTTCAGCGTAACATGATACCTGGCTTGTGAATTGGTCTGCCAAGAAAAAGTCCGGCAGTGTAACCTACAGAAAATGGAATACTATATTAGGAACTAACTCATTAATAGAAACTCATTATATGCTATTCATTGAGATTGCAACTTTACAAGTTAAGTTTACCTTATATAGAGGAGCAAAAATACAACGAAATACGCACTTAATAAGGAAGAAACGACTTGAACGGTAGATGATATTGAAGGGGCAAAATGTAATAGCAACAACCACCTGCATGAATGCACATAATTAGGAGAGCCATGGAGTAGATGACACATCAAACAATTGGTGGTACTAGTTTTTATATCTCACAATGACTAAGCCCAAGGGGAGAAGTTCAATGTAGGTTTCATAATGTTGAGTTTTTGAGTCCATCTTTATGTGCAAGTGTACTAGGAAAGTGGCAAGAGCAATCACTGCAAGACCATTGCTGAGGAGAAAGACTTCTCGGTAGCCTAACTCAGTTCCCTGTTTGAATCCAAATATGAACGGATAGTTGATTTTGTAGCGCCTCCAAAAATATATGTTTGCAGCATACACCAGCATGTGAAGGACTATATATATATAGAAGCTGCACAGGTTTAAATTTGATTTCAGTATATTATTGGAGTAAAAACGGTGAACTGTAAGTAGTTTAAATTCAATTTCAGCAGAATGATAGCGTAGACAGAAAATTTAATGAACTCGTGCTTGGAGTGTATGCTTGTATAACAAGGAGTTGAACCAGTCTCCTATACCTGTAGAGTGGGAAGATAATATCCATGTATAAGGTTGCATTCTTCTTATGTATTAACTTTCTATCTTCAATAAGTAGAACAACAGCAACAAGTAGAGCGATTGAACAACCAGAAAAGAAACCTGGTACCACAAAAAGAAGATCAACATAGAAGTATTTGTTCTGGAAGCAGTGCACATCATAAAGATGCATAATATATGTAGCTTTCAGCACGATGGAATAAATTTTAAGATAAAAGCATAATCGGTCATGGCACTTACCAGAGAAGAATGTCACGCGATGCTTTTCTACCTTCTGTTTTGGCCTCAATAGTTTCATGCCTTCCTGGCGGTTAGAATTCAAAAAGTTCTTGACGAAGACCACCTCCACCCTTTCCATGAGACTGGTGACCTGTGATTACATGAAGAAAACTTTAGACTATCATCACCAACTGTTTAAACAATCAGCATAAGATACGGAATTGATGGCGTATATTTGTATATGTATAACATTTATATATAAGTATTGTGTGATTAGTTTCTCAATTCAAAAGGTGTCAGACTTTTCTATGACCAGACGGTGTGGGTCGGATATGCATATATTAGTCTAAACAACCAATTCTGTGTTTTTGATAAGGAAATGGCAAGGTTCACATTTTCAAAATTTATCTAAACAATGACAGTATTTCAAGCTATCGCTAATACACAGTTTAAGGCAGTTATAAACATTTTGTTGGAGTTACTATCAAAAGAATCTATGTTATACGGGTAATTAGGTTGTTCCATGGTGCTGTGATATTCAGCCTTATGAAGATGCATACCTTCTTATTTTATCATTAATAAATATGGTCTTATAACTTGTCACAACCACTGCAGTGTTCCAAACCAATGGTCCGATTCAACGGACCAATGGTCTGCTGAGTTGAATCTCAGCTGCAGCTGAGCTATAACATTTCAATGTCAAAGTTTCTTTTTGTTTCTTTGTTTTTTTATTTGTTTCTCTCTTTTTTTTTCCTTTTTGGTTAAGGTAAATTTTTTGGGTAAGGATTTCATTGTCAAAGTCTTCATCCATGCAGATGAATAAGTGAATGAATCCTGATCAATTGCAGAAGTGCTAGAACTAGTTAACCAGGTTTAATCCTTGTAACATGCTTATGAATCCTTAGGATCACCATATGCTGTTGTAGCTCATGATAATCTCCCACTCATGCTGCAATAACATATCAGTTGCTGCCACTACTGTGTGCTCAAAGGTACCAGTAATATGGCATTTACCAAATCTCTAAGCTGGTCTAAATAATCTAAGGACCATAAACTATCAACACTGTGAAATGTTAACTAGAAAGCAAAGTAGCACTTATAGAAATCTCAATATACCACCCTTCCTGTGACAAAAAACAGAAGTCTGGTAGGTGCTGGTGAATTGTTTACAACACAGACAAAAAAATATTTTGGGTGGGGGGTGGTGGTGGTTATATAATTAAGGATGAAGTGAACGCTATATAAGCTATAACTTTGAGTTATCTAACAAGCTAATTTTGACAACTAACATCAAAATATTCTCTGACCCTACCATCATATCATACTTCTGTCAGAATTAAAGAACAAGCAAAAATCGGATGTACCTCATCAGAGCTTCCAATATATGAGTTATCCACAATTTTCATGTATGATCTCGCAACGCTCCTTGATGTTATCTGCATTCAAGCCATAAGTAAATAAACAATTTTAGGTACTCAGGCCCCAGTCAGGCATTAAAGTTTGTGCCTCCTGCATTTTAGCAAGAATGCAGCACCAGAACGTAGAAAAACATTTAAAGCAGCCGTTATAGTACCTTCTCATATTTCTTCAGGATCTTCGAAAAGGCCGAGAGATTCATGAAGCTGTTTGTTCATTCAACTAATGAAATTACTAACTGATCAGAAAAATTCCCGAGAAACATTTTATGTATATTCTCTACCTGTAATGCTTTAGAAGGCAAAGCTTTTGATAAAACTCAATAAATGCAACCTTCAACCTTCCTTCAACTGCTTTCAGTTCTTCTTTGTTATAACTCAAACCCTTCTCTTTGGGGTCTTTGAAAACTCTCTTAATAGCTGACATTGGATTGTCAAATGTATTTGAAATTTTTACACGATCAAGGATTTCTAAGTGAGATGTTTCACGTTCATTGATATTTTCCCCATCTATTGAAGTTGAACTATCAACAGAATCTTCCATTGGAGGAATATCACATTTAGCATCAGAATGCTCCACTTGACAGCCCAAGCCCACTTCTATATCATATCAAAACACTTTATTAATAAAAATTCTCAAGTTATTGAACTGAAAAATGAACAAATTGTATTGTGATGATAAAGTTTAAAGATCAGAACTGCATCACCACTAGAAGAGATAAGTTCTAGCTGACTTCTGCAACTCATTTCAACACCAAGTTTCCCATCCATTTGCCTGATTCCTGAACAAATTAATTGAGATGCATTACGAAAAAATGATATTACCACAAAGAACAGACGTAAAGAAATTACCACACTGTGTGGAGATGGCTTAGATTGATTTAAAATTAATGGCTTCTGTGAATGTACCAGGATGCTTGTGAATGACAAGTCAATAAAATTTCCATGTCTCAGATGCTTGTCAGAACATTACAGAACTTTCAAAATCCATCCAGAATTGGAAATATTACTAACTTTAAGAAGGTAGATACAAATGGTAGCATGCTTTTCAGAAGGCAAACACTGTCATGGAGATATCATTTATCTTCCAATCTAATGATTGAGACAGAAACGGATGTTATAGGATTTGACCTGAATCACCTGTTTATACCACCATTAGCTTATAATGCAGCAAGAAAGTAATAAATTAACATTAGCAAGTATCATATAATGAATTAGGAGGAGAGGTACTCAAAACGATGAGCTCTTTGTTATTTGTATCACCCACCAACGGTCTCCGTCCTGCTTGGAGGTATAATCTTTGACGGTTCCAAATCGCTGATATCTGTTGAAAGACATGTCAGAGAACTGGATCCATCAAAATCTGGGTATATCACCTTGATTCGCAATGCAATCAAAGCCTCCATTTGCTTGTTGAGCAAAGTGGCTTCCTCAATCATTTCTTCCACCTTGTCCTTGTAAAAGTTATTTGTCTTGTTGAGCTCATCATCAAGTTTCTTGAAAAAAATCTCTCATTCTCTTCTCCTTCTCCTGGGGACACGAGTAACTTGGTATTATACAACTTTCTGGAGTTCTCTTGTTGCACTGTGTGAACAGCAATTACTTGGTTTTCAATATCCTCCTGGTTCTCGAGATCGCTATCATGTAGAGCTGAAGCACTGAAGTCCCTGAACAGTGATAATCTCTTCTGAGAAGCTCTGACTGAAGTTGGCTTGTTTCTCTTGAAATTCTGAATCTCTTGTAATATTCGTTTGAGTCCATTATAGTCAACATAGGCCTCTGTCCACTCAGGCACCTTTTGTTTCTTAAGATCCTTCCCAAATTTCATATTTGCAAAAAGTACTTCCAATCAGTTTTTAAACTTCCTTGACTTTGCCTCTGACTGAAACAATAGAAAAGTATGGAGCAAAATATAAAGTCAGATTCTTTTATAAGATATGTACCAAGCACAAAGAGACAAGTCTCTCTAAAACAATCAAACAAATGTAATTAAGTTCAGGAACATGGCTGACTAGTTCACATAATGAACTTGGATAGGATTATTAAGTGAACAACTAGAAAGACATACAATTTTCGAATTTTCACGAACCGAAACAAATTCTCCCCACTATCTTACATTTCTACGCTGAAGCTTAAATTACATGTTCGAGTGAAATTCATTGAATTCAATTCTCTGTTCAGGTAAAACATAAGAAAGGTGGAGAAAGCATATATGTCAGCCGGAAAGTAATCACATCCCACATAGAAGACAACTAGGCCTTATTAAGACAATGCCGATCATTAACCCTTCAATTGCTTCCCCTGGAATGGAGTTTAATCTTCAGAGTATATCCTCATTTTGGCCTTTCCTCCAAGGATCGCCAAATTCCCACCCAAGGCAACAAAAATACATCAAAACTATAGAATAATTTCAAAAATAACAAGTTCATGCTTTTTATGGCAAAATTGCACTCACTAAAATCTTTTTTTTTCTTTGTCTTTTTTGAGAATCCACACTCAGTAAAATCTGATTGCTACAAATCGAGCTAATATATTAATGATATTCATTAATTAAATATAAAATATAAAAAAATGTTTTCAATAGTCCAATTTCACTTAAATGAGTAAAGCTCCACTCGAGTCTTTTATGAGTAAATAAAAGTCTAAAAATGATATAAAAACATAGATACAAAACAATATGCTACTGAAGAACCGCCTCTCTCCTATGAACACCATTTCCAGATTTCAGGAGCCACATTACCCCAAAACAAAGAAAAGGAATAAGAAAACAATCATCGTGTAATTACTGTAGCTGCATGCGACTCTCATTAACAAACCACCTGTTAGGCAGACAACCACAAAATAATGTAAATGGGGAGGTGCCAAACTTTGTTGACAATTTGATACTTGGTATCAAATTTCAAGCCGTCAAGGAATAGTGAAATTGGGTGATGTTGATATTTTCTCCCATATGATGCCTATAAAAGGCTTGGAAGAGTGCAAATTAAGATTATGGCAAGCAAGGTAATTTGCTTGGTCATCCAACCGGGTGGAGAGAAAAATGAGTGTACACACTGGGAGATCAATTTGGGTGAGTCAAATTGTGATAGGTGCGGGAAACACTCGGGGTATTTTTCTCTCAGAACACAAAGGGGTTGGGGAGAGTATTCTTTGATAGCTAATAAAGTGGTTGTGCGAGTCTTTTATTCTTGGGTTTGGTCCATAAAACTCAAGGGGTGTATTTTTCTTGTACGAAAATTCTTTATTAGTAAAGAAAAAACTCTCGTGGACGTGGCGGGTTTTGCGAATCACGTAAAATCACCGTGTGCATTTTATTTTTTGTCGATGTTATTTAATTTTGCCATCATCTTGTTGGTGTGATTTGTCGGGTATTCCGGGTAAATCAAATCTCGGACCACGACACGCCCTCCGCCGCGCCCAACAAGTGGTATCGAGCTACTTGGTAACTCGGGCAAGGTAGAAAATTGAGATTTGAATTTTTCCGGTGACACCGTGGCGTGGCGACAAATCCATTCAAGGTGCAACAATTTGATTACGGCAAGGGGAATTTCACTCCTTGGCAATAAAGGGTGAAGGATCTCCTAGTTCAACAGGGCCTGGCAATGGCGTTGAAGAGAAAGGAGGGAAAATTGACAGATATGAAAGGTGCACAAATGGGGAAAATGCGGATCAACTAGGGAAAGTTGGTGTAAAGGTTGAGGAAGAAGATAAAACCCTTTTACTTCTTACCTCTATCCCGATTCATATGATAGTCCGTGATGATGTTGTTGTACGGAAAAGAGACACTAGATCGGGAGCATATATAAAAGCATCGTTGTTGTCCCATAAAAAAAAAAAAAAAAAAGCAAACCAGGGAGGAGGGACATGGATATGCTTTGGTTGCTCGGGAAATGAATCGACGGGAGGGATTCTCGGTGGTGGATCTGAATCGCAGTCGATTCAAGGACCAGGGAAAGGGTGTTGTATGCTATCGTTATCACGAGAAGGATCACGTCAAAAGAAATTATCCTCGGAGAAAGGAGGATGATGACGGTGACGGTGGGTGGTGATGCGGTGATAGGCTGCGGAAGTTGGAGATATCTCACGGTCTCCACAAGGATTGATACTTCTTCTCGAGATTGATGGATTTTAGATTCGGGATGCATAATGCATGTGTACTCCTGGAGTGATTATTTTGATTTATTTCAATTGCGAGGGCGAATTTTGTTCTCTCGGTGATGGTTTTACTTGTAGAATCATGGGATTGGAGTGGTGAAAATCAAAATGGGTGATGGAGTGGACCGTATTTGGGTGGTGTGGCCTATGTCCCAAAAATACGGATGAATCTAATTTCTTGGTGCCAAGTGGATTCCAACAAATGCGATATTCACCGGAGGTGGAGTCCCGAAAATCACACATGGCGGAAGGGTCCTAAAGGTGGGAGAGAAAGTATCGAATTTGTATCGTCCCGGTGACCTCAAGGATTACCGGAAGTGGTAGCACGCCGAAAGGCTTCCGGGAGCAGACGGGTGTGAGGGAAATCTGGCTGGGGTGAGAGAGGATGGATTGAGGTCGTCCCACTCCGGCGGTCAATTAGTGGTGTTGATCGGATCATGCGTGTGTATTGGCCGATTGAATCAGTGGAGTTAGGACCTTCGATTTGGCATATGCGGAACTCGAAGGCCAATGGTATTTTATGTTTTGGTTTGCAGGTGATAATATTTTGTGGTGTAGGTGGAGATTGTTAGGCAGACAACCACAAAATAATGTAAATGGGGAGGTGCCAAACTTTGTTGACAATTTGATACTTGGTATCAAATTTCAAGCCGTCCAAGGAATAGTGAAATTGGGTGATGTTGATATTTCCTCCCATATGATGCCTATAAAAGGCTTTGGGGGAGCAGATGCAAAGACATGGCAAGCAAGGTAATTTGCTTGGTCATCCAACCGGGTGGAGAGAAAAATGAGTGTACACACCTGGGGAGATCAATTTGGGTGAGTCAAATTGTGATAGGTGCGGGGAAACACTCGGGGTATTTTTCTCTCGGTAACACAAAGGGGTTGGGGAGAGTATTCTTTGATAGCTAATAAAGTGGTTGTACGAGTCTTTTATTCTTGGGTTTGGTCCATAAAACTCAAGGGGTGTATTTTTCTTGTACCGGGAAATTCTTTATTAGTAAAGAACGGAAACTCTCGTGGACGTAGGCGGGTTTTGCCGAACCACGTAAAATCACTGTGTGCATTTTATTTTTTGTCAGTGTTATTTAATTTTGCCATCATCTTGTTGGTGTGATTTGTCGGGTATTCCGGGTAAATCAAATCTCGGACCACGACACGCCTCATTGCGCCCAACACCACCAAGTGAAAATCAATAAATCATTCGATTAAACTGAGATTATCACCAACTATAACGCATAAAACATCAAAATCGATTGGGTAAAATCACCATTGCCACCCAAAACATAAAAATAAAAAAAAATCCAATCAAGCTCAAACAATCACATTTCTCAACCACAAAACACACATCAAAATGAAACAGGGCTTGAATATCATACACGAACCACATAATAATACAATAAAAGAAAAGATGAGAATCGAATTACCTTATAATTGATGGGATAATGTATAGATTTTTGAGAGCTGAAAATATTTTTCGAAAATGTGATTAGTTTGAAAAAACTGTTGCTATTCCCCGAAAAACACTGCATGCTAGCTGCATTTCAGTTTCAGACTTCTGTTATAAGAAAGGATTGTATGCGGAATGGACCACCCAAGTGTCGAAGAGGTTGCTACGTGGAAGACTCTTAGTCTATTAGAACTTTCTAAAACTTTATAATTGAGACTTTTAGGGCTGCAAATAAACCAAACAAATTCGTGAACTATTCAGAAATTTCGATTCGATAAAAGGCTTCGTTCAAATTTGTTTAATGAGGCTCGTTCAAACTCGAAATATTCGGTTTGTTAGCTCGTGAATAGACTTGTTAGTAAGCTCGTAAGTAGGTTCGTTAGTAAGATCGTATAAATTAAACTAATAATTAGACTTCAATTTTAATTTTTATACGTTAACTTATGATAAATATAAAAATATTTGAAATAAATTTATTTGTTTGAGTAAATCATAGGTTTTAATAAATATATTATGCGTTTTTAATATATATAATTATATTTTTTTGTAATAAATTAAAGAATAATTTAATTTATAATTAATATTTATAAGCTCGTTTAGGCTCGATTAAGCTTGAAAAAGTTTGTAAGACATCAATATGTTTGATAAATTCAGGTTCGAGTTCGACTCGATTATAAACGAGTCAAACTCAAACTCTTCAAAGCTCGGCTCAGTTCGGTTCGATTGCAACCCTAGGGACTTTGGAGTGTTTGGAAAAACTTCGGCATTAACTTTAGTAGAACTAAAATTAATTAGAAAATCAGAGGTTGATAATGTTTGAAAACCTATAAAGCCTGATATGGATACGGGGCACAAATACGATACGACATGGTACGGAAATACGACATATTTTAAAATTTTAAGGATACGGTACGTTATATATGTACATATAAAATTATATTTTTATTTTTATTTTTATATTATTTAAAATACAGACGTATTAAGTATAATTAAAAAACAATGTTTCAAACATAAAAAACTAAAATTCCATAAGTACTCAAATCTAAAATGTGATCATTCACATAAACACACTAAAAAATGCTGAAAAAAGAGCAATAGAATAATTCTATTTATTTCCATGTGTAGAATATATCCATGAAGTATCAGATAAAGTATCGTATTAGATATGTATCCGATACAGGTACGACATCCTTAGAGAAGTGTTTGTGCTTCCTAGTTGGAAATAGAATAAAAGTCGACCGTGTTCAGTGAAAAAGTTGGAAAATTATTTATTTATTTATAAAAGTCAAATCGGAACAAAAAACAAAAATCTAAAGCATCCGTTTCACTTTTTTTAGGATTCTGATTTAAATGAAACAGAATCAGACTCAGAAGTTAAGGCTGTGGTTGGTTGTGGAAATTTTTTCAAAAATTTCATTTTTTTAGAGAAAAAATTATAGAATATGTGATTGGTTGTGAAAAAAATATTTTTTCCTTAAACAAATCTCATTTCTTTCCAAAATTATCTTATTTCTCTCTCTCTCTCTCTCTCACTCACTTGTCAATATCCAACTATACTATTTATTTCTCTTTCTCATCCTATTTATATAAATAATTTTAGTAATTTCTTTAATTTATCACCATAATTGCTATTTTTCTCTTAATCTTAAAAACAGAAGGTATAAAATGAGATCCATATTGCTTATTTTTTGTATAATTTTTCATTTTTATTCAATTTTCTTGCACTAAATTTTACACTGTTATTTTCAGAAAAAATTTCACAAACAATCAACATCTCCAAAAGATTATAATCACATTAACACAATCATTACTTTTTCTCTACACATCCAACTTTCACTTTTTAAAAAAATTCACTACTATTCACTCAGAAAATAAAAATAGACAGAACGAAAGCACGACCAATCACACCTTAACCAATCACACCTTAACATTTTGCAAATACTATAGAGTGATTTTTTTCAGCCAAAAACTAAAAAGTACCATTAGTGATCGCAAACACTCCGACGAAATTGCATGGCTTGTTTAACGTGGACGAGAGAGCAGGTAATAAATACCCATGTGATGGTTAGATATCAGATTTTGTAGGGTACCTTGTGTCCAGCATTTTTTTACACGTGTCGTGTGTTCCTGGCTTAGCAGCGGATATCTAACGCTTGGAGTAGGGAAAGGTCGTAATTTGGGACGTGATCTTTGACTTTCGTTTGGCTTCTTCATATTTGTGATGAGAATAACATGAAAGGTTGTTTAGAAAAATACGGGTTGAATTTTGAGGCACAATTGGATATAACATGAAAATGATAAAGTTGATGTGATAATCATTTTAACAAAATAATGATGGTAATATGTCATTAGAATTAGGAATGAAAATAGACCAGGTTCAAGTAAACGGGGCGAATTTAAACCCGGATCTAACCGGTTCCAAGGGGTCCAATCAAACACATCCTAGGGCGTTACTCTCTCTATAGATATGTGTATTGTTTAGATTATCCTTAGTTAAATAATTTTCTTTTTGCCCTTTAGTCTTTATATTATACGTGAATGATTCTAAATTTTTACCACCACCTATATTCTCCGATTAAGAGACACCATACTCATTTCTTGTTTTCAAGCAACCTTTCACTAAATTTAAGTGCATTCATGAGCAATTGAGCTTCATTACTACTCATGTTGAATCTCTTTTGCAACCAAAATACCCAGCAATCTGTTCTATTGAACCTATCTCATGGAGACAAACATTGAAAATTTTCTAGCACCGAAACACATTTTAGTTTCTTTACAAGTTAAATGTACAGTTTGACGGGTCTGACAAATTGTACTCCTCCGGGTTACAGATCTAGAAACGGGCATGATGAGCAGGTCTTAAGGCTAGGCACATCCCAGACACGCCCATTGTCATTTCTTCAGAATTTGCCCAGACTCCCCGTAATCAACCCTTCTAAATCTTTATACCAACAAGGAAAATTCAAGCCCAGACCCACCCTGTTGTCATCCCTTCCAATCTTCCTAGACCCGCCAATTGTCATTCCTCCAAAATCTTCATACCAGCCAGGAAATTTCAAGCCATCTATCTGCCACCGCCATTGTTTCTGGAGAAACACCATCGACGTGTAATCAAATCACATTTTGGATATCATTTTATCGTGAACCCAGAAATTCTCTTATTTCAAAGTATGCCTTATCATAGACCATATTTCTTGTATGTCTAGAGATCTCGTCTTCAGCTGTGTTAATTTCAGAGATTTCATGACCACATTAACAAATTTCAAGCTTCTCATATGTGCTTCGGCTGTCTTATTATATCTTTTATTGGTGAACAGAAAATATCCTTTTCAAACTGACCCAAAACTCCTTTTTGATCAATAACATAGTCTAGAAATTTCTCACATCTCTGGCACATAGCTACACATGCATAGGTTGCATCTAATCAGCTCAAAAAATGGTAGCTGGTTCATATACTTGCAAACTTGATTATGGCAAGTCAAGAAGAATCAGCTAAAAGATTTCGAAAATACAGCTTTAGAAATCGGTAACCAATGCCAAAAATTTACCATAAGCATTATTCAACAGAGAAGATTAACCATCTGATTGATGAAAATGAAGAGCAATTTATGCAAAAATATGCTCAATATGTCCACTTTTCTTCATGACTGAAAAAGAACCTCCTAACTCAATTCCACTTGGATCATGCAGAGCATAACAATAGGTTTTTAACCATTTTCTTCAGGATTTGGTTTGATCCCACTGCAACAGAAGAAGTGTGGTAACTTGACCCGTCCGCAGGCCCTGCCAAGATACAAAAGGAAACAATTTCCCAAAGCTTAAGAGTTAAATTGCTTACAGGAAGTGATACATAGAGGCTAATGTCATGGTGATTTTTGACCTCTAGAACACAGCTGAATCCATGTTTTATACAAGGATCTCTCTTCAAATTCCGTAATTGAATACAGATGGTGCAGACGCTACATTTTAATAAGACGAAATTACAAAAATTACCATGAGATTTATCCTAGTTACAAAAAAATACAGTTATCTTTTAAAATTACAAATACCCCCTTGAGGTTTGCATTTGTTTTACAAATTACACCCATCAATAGGTGCATTTTGTAACAACACCAGGGGGTAACTGTAACTTTGAAAGATAATTGGGTTTTTCGTAAATAGGCTAAACCTCGAGGGTAGTATTTGCAATTATCCCTTTTAATAATCCAGCAGGACAATTTATAATCAGCAGTAAATACAAGCTTTTCTATTAGTTTAAAACCCAAACATTCTTAATCTGACATCAAACTTCTAATAGCATTCAGAATGGAACCCTCAGCCATACATCTCTTTTTCTCTATTTATTTTTTGTACTGTAGTATGTTGCACAATCTAAAACCATGAATAGACTTTATATAAAAACATAAAGAGACAAATTATAAATTCAAAAAGAATACCTTTTTCCTCACAAGTATAATCCTTGTTAATATATTTAATCGTCACATAGTGAATTTAACTATGGTTACAAATAACGTAAACAAAAAACTTTGCACATATCCACGCAACCATTCTAGCAAAAAGAAACACCATACCTGCAACGGATGATCACTGGGATAGGTTTCAAAGCCTTTGGTCCATTTCTAATACCCCTCTTGTGTCGAGAAACCTGCAAGAAGCATCTCTCTTTCAAGTAATTAAAGACTCTAGAAGAGCACTGATTGAGTGATTGTTAACGGAATTTGGGCCAGAAAAACATACAGCATGCAACATGTCAGATAAACCAAGTATAATTGTCAAAAGAAAACACAATTAACAGTCTCTGCTGAAACCAGTTTGATAGGCCATCAAGGTACCCAAAGACCACAGCTAGCTAGCTGAATGACTTGCAGAAGGAAGAAAAGATTTAGTCAGGAGACTTTTAAATTAAGTGCTCCAAAATTCAAATTATGAACTTTCAGAAGTCAGAATAGAACCAGACTATATAAGAAAACTATAAAAGCTATCAGATGTGCTCAACTGTTCTGGCTATCACTCTTCTAGAATTATGACATTACAAATATCCCACTTCTGCAAAGATGGCCTTTACCGCTATCTCACATGAAGAAGCACAAATAAGGAGGGAAAAGGAAACAAATATTCTGCATAGGGTTAGTTCCAAAAACGGAAAAAAAAAAGTATTTTAAGGCAAGTTAGAAAAGAGAAACAAAAGAAAGCTAAGCATGCTACACAAAAACCAGTAAGATCTAGCACAACTAGGCAGTAGTAAATTACAAATAAGAAATTATCACACAGAGACTAATCGGTGATAACGTTGAAAATGCAAAGTTCAACAGCTTCATTTTGCCTAAATCCACGGAAATCAATCCAAAGCTATAGGAGGGATCAACCTTGTGCTCTAGTGGTTGAGACATGTGTTGTAAGGTGAATGACCCGAGTTCGATCCCATACGGGTGCATGTGTCCCCTCCCCAAGTTCCCCCCATTGTACTCAAAAAAATCCAAAGCTATAGGAAATCAATCCAATCAAGCAGCCACCAAATGATGCCCATTAACGAACATATTCTTCTAAACCCTTGACCCTAATCCCTAAACCCCTATAAAACCCTTAACCCTAAGCCCCAATGATGGAGCGAAAGACAGGAAAACAGAATCGAAACACCGAAAAATATTAAACGACAGTAAATCAGTAAAAAGATAGCATGTATCTGAAAGAAGAAATCTTCAGCAATAAATAATAATTACAAAAATTAAATTCACCTTCTTTTTGGGGACAGCCATGAGCTCCATTGCTCCGCCGAAGAATGGGAAGTTCGGAAATTCAGTTCCCATGTTTTTGTCGTCGTGATTTTCCGGAAAACCAACGGCGGCGAGGATGTGTTAATCAGGTGGTTGATGGCGGTTCCCAGAGGCGCTGGCTGAGCCAATGCGTGTACCAGCCGCCGGATGCCTCCAACGGCGCCGTCCGCTTTCTTCCCGGCGCTTCTTAGCATTGAGCCCCGTAAAGTCTTCAGTATGTGAAATCGGCGATTGCCAGAGAAAGGAAGAGGGCATAAGCAAGAGGGGTTTAGAGTGAGGTGAATGTAAAACGGCGACTATATATTTCTTTCAAGTTTCTAATGTGCAGAGGAGAATTTTGAAAATTAATAAATTAAAATAACTTTTTTTTAAGAAAAAGAAAATTATTGGTGTCATTTTTTATTTTGTTCAGATGTAAAATGAGCAATATGTTGATCCATTTTAGTCGAAGATTTTTTATATAAATATGAAGATTTTTTTTTTTTTATTTGGCGATTTGGTGTTGCTAAAATATGTAGATCACTCCAAACTAGGAATGACAATAGGGGGCATGGGGCGGGTACTTGAAGACACAATTGTAGACATATAAAAATTATGGCCAATCGATAATTGCCAAGTGTCAAATTTCAAATCATTGGAGACCAAGACATATCTTTACATATATCTCATTGGAGATTGAGACTTATCTTAATAAGATATTGAATCGATCATTATCTCTTTTTATATTTATCACATCTTGTGATTAAAGAGATGGATAAATATCAAATATTAACTAGCCAATCAAATCAAAGCTTTCACCATATGAGTTATCCAAGAACCCCTTTTCTACAAGTATAAATAGGCGTCATTCTCAAGGAATTAAATCACAATTCGAAGAGAAGAAATCCAAGCAAGAAGGCGGTGGAGGAAATTCTCTCAAGTCAAGAAGAACATATTCAAGGAGATCCACGGTGTTCAAGGCAAAATTCAAGGCGCTCATCGTGGAGTCCACTCAAATCACGGCATTTGATTCGGAATAAGCTTTCATGCCCTCGAGTTAACGTTATTGAAGTCAAATCCATCTTGGAGGAAGATCAAAGAGTCAAATCCATCAAGAAGTTCTCATATCCAAGTCAAATATCGTCAAATATATCACGTTTGATTCGGGATTAAGTCATCAAGCCTCGAATTAACGTTGTTCAAAGTCAAATTAAAGTTTGGAGAAGATCAAATCAAGAGTTCAACTCCAAATTCTCAAATTTCGGATATCATATTTTTGAAGAAAAGAATCAAAGGATTTCTAGAGATTGTAATCCATATTTAATGTTTTGATTCATATAAATTTAATTTGTACGCTATTTCTTGTTTGTTAATTTGCAGACAATAAAAATTTGTGTTACAAATATTGGCACGCCCGGTGGGACAATTTCTACCTCACATCTCTTCTTTTCATTAAAGCCCTCGAAGTATCATGGCACCGCAAGGTGACAATAGTCAAAGTTGCTATATCAAACTCCTCAAACGCCACAAGTGGAAGTCTTGGTGTCATATCCAAGAAATTGCAAGCACCTTCGGAGATCACTCCCTTGCTCGAAATTGCTAAGGATGAATCACTTCAGGGTAACGCAAACAAAGATGTTGGAGATCTGAAAGATACATCTGCTTCATCAACTCCTCGCTCGGCTTCAAGTTACTCATTCACTTCAAACGTGGCATCCGTCATGGTGATAGATGCTACAACTCTAGAGGAGCAAATTGCAAGTTTGACAAGGGCTATAGAGGGATTCACAAAGCATGTTCAAGGTCGAGACTCTCAAATCATGGAGTTGATAGACAAAGTAGATAAGTTGATTTAAGTCGCGTGATGGACAAGCAAGTCGAAGCTCAAGATGATGTTGAAACGTCCACAAAGCAACAACCATGTGAAAATGAGAAGTCTCCAACTGAAGAGCTGCAAGTCTCGTCTAGCGAGATGATTCCAATTGACCAAGTGAAAGAATTTATTAAAAGAACTATCAAAGAAAAGTTCGATGAAAGATCCAAGTCAACTTCAGCTTATGTCAAGCCATACACTTCGAGAATTGATAATTTAAAAATTTCGATTGCCTATCAACCTCCAAAATTCCAACAATTTGATGGTAAAGGCAATTCCAGACAACACGTGGCTCACTTCATTGAAACGTGCAATGACGCTGGGACGTATGGAGATCACTTGGTGAAGCAATTTGTCCGATCTTTGAAGGAAAGTGCATTCGATTGGTACACCGACTTGGGGGCAAATTCAATTGACAGTTGGGAGTAGTTGGAACAAGAATTTCTCAATCGTTTCTATAGCACACAGTGGACCATTAGCATGATTGAACTCACAAATTCACGTCAGTTGAATGAAGAGTCTATCATTGACTACATCAATCGTTGGAGGGACTTAAACCTTAATTGCAAAGATCAATTATCCGAGGCTTCAGTAATTGAGATGTTTATCCAAGGAATGTACTGGAGTCTATCCTACATACTTCAAGGAATTAAGCCAAAAACTTTTAAAGAGTTAGCAACTCGAGCACATGTCATTGAGATAAGTTTGAACTTTGACCAACAAGAATATCCAAGTAATGTCAGTGATGATGACAATGAAGACGAAGAAGAAGTGGAGCCATCTTCAACTTCTCAACGCTCCTAGATGCGAGCATAAACCATCTAAAATTGTCAAAGTAAAATATGTTCAAATACTTCTTGATAAGAGCCTAAACTATCAATAACACTCACTAACATGAGTATAAAAGGTCCATATCTCAAGTTCAAATAATACTCCTTGATACGAGTATAAACTATCAATATGTCTCAATTCAAATGATTACTCCTTGATATGAGTATAAACTATCAATATATCTCGAATTCAAATGATCACTCCTTGACACGAGTATAAACTATCAATATATGTCAAATCCAAATCAAAACTCCTTAATACGAGCATAAACTATCAACATATCTCAAATTTAAGTGAAGACTCCTTGATACGAGTGTAAACTATAAACAAATCTCAAATTCAAATTGAAGACTCCTTGACAAGAGTATAATCTATCAGCATATTTCAAATTCAAATGAATACTCCTTGATACGAGTATAAACTATCAATACGTCTCTATTTCAAATAAATACTCCTTGATACGAGTATAAACTATCAATATAACTCAAATCCAAATCAAGACTCCTTGATACGAGTATAAACTATCAATATATCCCAAGTTCAAATATCTACTCCTTTGTATGAGTATAAACTATCAATATATGTCAAATCCAAATCAAAACTCCTTGATACGAGTGTAAACTATCAATATATCTTAAGTTCAAATGTGTACTCCTTGATACGAGTATAAACCATCAATATATCCCAAGTTCAAATAAAGACTCCTTGATATGAGAATAAACTATCTATAAATTCTAGAACTTCTTGATATGAGTTTAAACTATCTCTATGTTCAAGTCAATCAAAAATGTTGTGAGGAAATCATCGGATGAAAGAATTCGAGACTCGTTCACTTTAGCTTTCGTTGAAATAAATGCACGTGAACAAGTCTCGAGGGGGCATTTGTAGACATATAAACATTATGGCCAATCGATAATTGCCAAATGTCAAATATCAAATCCTTGGAGACCACAAGACATGTCTTGACAGATATCTGAAATCTTTGGAGATTGAGACTTATCTTAATAAGATATTGAATTGATCATTATCTCTTTTTATATTTATCACATCTTGTGATTAAAGAGATGGATCAATATCAAATATTAACTAGCCAATCAAATCAAAGCCTTCACCATATAAGTTATCCAAGAACCCCTCTCCAACAAGTATAAATAAGGGTCATTCTCAAGGAATTAAATCACAATTCGAAGAGAAGAAATCCAAGTAAGAAGGCGGTGGAGGAAATTCTCTCAAGGCAAGAATAACATACTCAAGGAGATCCACGGTGTTCAAGGCAAAATTCAAGGCGTTCATCGTGGAGTCCACTCAAATCACGGTGTTTGATTCGGGAATAAGCTTTCAAGCCCTCGATTTAATGTTATTGAAGTCAAATCCATATTGGAGGAAGATCAAAGAGTCAAATCCACCAAGAAGTTCTCATATCCAAGTTAAATATCGTCAAATATATCACGTTTGATTCGGGATTAAGCTGTCAAGCCCTCGAACTAACGTTATTCAAAGTCAAATTCAAGTTTGGAGAAGATCGAATTGAAGAGTTCAGCTCCAAATTCTCAAATTCCAGATATCATATTTTTGAAGAAAATAATCAGATGATTTCTAGAGATTGTAATCCATATTTAATGTTTTGATTCATATGAATTTAATTTGTAAACTATTTCTTGTTTGTTAATTTGCAGACAATAAAAATTTGTGTTACAACAATAATTCAAATAAAAATAAAATTAAAGAAAAACAACACAAGAAAAAGTAAATTATTATAAACTTATATATTTATAAGCTTATTTATAATTTTTTCTCTTACATTTCACTTTATTAGTGCATATTCTTTATTAAAATTATCATTATTAATATATATGTTATATATGTAATACTAGGTACATAAAAATTACAATATAATTTATATTATATATGTATATTTAAAAAATAAAAATGTTAAGCAAGGTGGGATGGAACATAAGTGATACCCATATAATGAGCCAGTGTGGGTTAGGTGGGTCAGGGTTTAAGTTGTCATCCCTACTCCAAAATACTCAGAGCGTAACAATGAGAAGGGTTCCAATTTGTCAATGAAAATGGACATGGGTTGTGTCACGAAAGACATCTGATGCTTAAGGTAGCAAATGATTTTAATATAATCCAAAAGTACTAAAACATAAAGTGATTAAATTGCTTACACTATAAATGACAATAGATGGAGTGTTTACATTTGAGATTTTGGGTCTCGCGAGCCTATTTTAACAAGTTGGGCCTCATGGATCAATAAATTGGAAGTAACCAGGCAATAACTCAAATAGATGAAATTAAGTATATAATAAATAAGGTGGAAATAAGTAATTGAATAACTAATGAATAATTAAAAATAAAATTTACCTACATCACGGCCTTGTTAGTTGAATGTTGAGTCCATATGAAGAAGAATCACAAAAGTTCATAATGATGGTTTCGTGATATAAATAAATAAGAATTAGAAATGCCATAGCTCAAAAAAAAAAAGAATTAGAAATGACATTATCAAAATTCTAGATTTTCATGAATTTTATAGATGGATACAATTCCAAATATTAAGTTTATTATTTAGATGCTGACTTTTTCCTTAAAATGACTAAAAAGCCAGATGTGTGTGTTTTATCTCCTATTTTACGGTGCGGATGGTTGCGACGTATTTTTTTTAATGGCTATCACTTGTCTTATAAAAATTCATAATTTATACTTGAAAATTAATATAGTAATTTTTATAAATGTGTTAATCATACGTGCGGGAGAATGGAATATGGTCATTTTTAATAGAAGATCCCTCCAACAAGAAAACCCGAGAGTATATTTTCCCATTTGTATTAAAATTAGGTTAAACCCCATATTTATCTCTTTTTTTTTTGTGTGTGTGTGTGTGTTGAGGAAACCCCATGTATACTTAAGTCTAAAGTATTAGAATCAAAATAAGGTTACCGTTTTAAATTAGTGGACTTGATTTAGTTACATCTAATTCATCAAAGTTAAATTTATCTTAATTTTGAGTGTGTTTTTCACTCCATTTTTCTTGTGTATTTCATGGAGTATAAATGAATCGAGTCGAGCTAAACATAGTATTGTTCAAGCTTATTTGAATTTTAATCGAGCTTCAAGAATTGTGTTTGAGCTTGGTTTGATTATCAATTGGATCAACCTCAAACGAGCTTTACTTGATCTTATTATCAATCGAGCTCGAGTAGTTTGATAGTTTTACACATATTTTATTCTTCTTTTTACTAATCGAGTAGAGCTTGATCCGGGCTATACAACTTATCGAACAAAAAATGTGTATAAACTTAGTTCAATTTGTTAATGAACTGAGTTCAAACAAGTTTTTAGATATCGATCTCAAGTCAATTATCGAATAGTTTAATTTGTTTTTCGGCCATAAGTGCGGTAGAGAGAAACTATTGAGTGCCTATATAAGTATATTGATTAAATAAAGCGAGAAAACCCTCAAATTCAATAGCATAACAATGTACCTTTATTTCCAAAAATTTAGTCGAAGTCATCACGACGAATACCATTTATAGTGGATTCCTTGATTTTCTACGATGATCGGCTATAAGAGGTTCTCGCTAACCCAACAAAGATAAAAAATCGTATTTTGTCTTCAATATATTAATATTGATGAATCGAAATATTGAATTTGACCATCCAAGAATTTTATTAACGCGAAAGATAATTACAAAAACAACCTCTAGCTAGGGCTTAGACTAATTACCAAAATCTTTAGTTATCTTTTAAAATAACAACTATCCGTTTATATTTGACCATCAAATATATCCACTTATCGGCATTTTCAGGGTGCAATTTTTTATGCTAAAAACAAATGTCAAGGAGTAGTGGGTTTCAGAATTGTCTCTCTCTAGAAAGATTTTCTCTCTAGAGAAGCCTACTCCTAATTGCTCTGTTTCATGTCACTGTTCACGAGCTCCCAAACACTTGTCATTATCCAACCTACTTGTCATTATCCAACCTGTGATTGATTCTCGAAATATGTGCTGATATCATTAAGACGCTGATCCTTTATTGCCACTCTCTAGAGATTCGGTCATTTAAAGTATTTTTGACTGAAACTTGAGACTCCATTTTCTCCACCGCTAGGGTTTACCCCTTGTAAGCGGAGGCTCATCCGCCTCGACCCTTGTCCATTTTTGAGGTTCCTTCTCTAGAAAAACCTCGATTCAGTTCCTCATTTTATTTTTTAGTGGTTTGTGGGTTTCTGTTGGGATTGGTAGCTCTCAAGGTTACTATATTTTCTTTGGGGGATTTGGCTATCTTGTTTTCGATTTTCTTGCCCCGATTAGAAAAATCCCTCTGATTTCATATCATTGAGGGTTTTTCTTACGTTTGTGGCTTGAATCGTTAACTCCCGAGAGATTTTGGTTATTTTCTCTCGGTTCTTCAAGTGGATCTAAGGTTTCTCCGTTGTATCTCAGTGTTTGTTGTTCTTGACTGTGGATCTAGGGTTCTCCCTACTACCCCAATATTTGTGTTTTTTGTTCTAGAGATTGGACCCTATAGTCTTCTTGCTCTGGATTATTTGGAATCTATAAGAAAAAGTCCTAAATTCTATACTCCTACATCTATTCTTTCCGTTCGAGTGACTGATCTCAGGGGATGGCCACATTGAATCTATCAAAGTCCGTTGATGGAAGAAGCAACCAGAATACCTATGTGAGGTTTCAGTCACCTCATTAGGAGCCTTCTGTGTCTCAATCACGCACACTAAGACCAGAGGATTCGGTTGACCTTAGGAGATAAGGATTCACTCTCTTTTGGTTATTTAAATGACATTTTTTCTAATTATTTCGTGCCTAATCCATCTGATATTTCTAATATTGCAGGGGCTAAGGAGTTCTACACTGCTAATGTAACCGCTGGGAATATTAAAGTTGGTCAGTCTTCTGATTCCCCAAGTCATCATTTCTCTGAACCATATCTTAATAAGGATATTCCAGGTAAATTCCTCAGAAAACCCTTCTATGGGCTGTGGGAACGTCACTGTGATGAACTAAAAATCTCTCCAATTCACACTGATGGTGATATTGTGGTCCTTGAGAAGGAGGACCTTTGTGATGTTGTGAAAGAATGGGGCAATTGCCTTCTGGTTGTTTTGCTGGGAAGTGGCCAGGCATGGTCAACATTAAAACCTTGTCAAATATTGGAATGTTGCCTATGAAGTATTGCCCTATGTAATGTTGTGTTGTTTTCAGATTTAAAGAGTAAGTTGATATGGAAAGTTTGCAGGGGGTCCTTTCCATTGCCTTGGTGATTGGTATGTATTTTGCATGTATTTTGGGCTTAATTGTGGTTAGAATAAGTTGATATGCATGCGTTACTTGAGTAAAATGGGCTATATTCTTGTAAAGTAGAAAATGTATTACGTTTTGCTCGTTTTGTAGGAATTAATCGATATTTGTAGTATTTTGGCGACAATTCGGAGCATTACGGTAAAGGACCGCCAATAATTGAGCTAATGTATGATGTTTGGAGTTGAATTGAGAAGAAGTCAGACGAACCGGGTAAGAAATAGAAAAACGGCGTTAGCGCCGGCTTAGCAAGGACGCACGGCGGGGCGTGCGCTACAAAGACAACCCATGCGTCATCACTAGTGAAGAACACTGCCTACGACAGAACGCACAACCTGGTCATGCCAGGACGCACGGCCCGTGCGCCATCTCAGTGGAATCGAATGTCTACGGCCTGATGCATAGGCAGTTTGTGCGCTAGGTGCATGGCCCGTGCGTCTGTGTGGGAAAAACAGGGTTTGACGGTTTCTAATCAGGTTTTGACTCAAACGGAGTATAAATAGAGACGAGGTGGCCCCAAACGAGGACACTGATATTTGCCCTAGAAAGCAAAGAAAAGAGCAACCTTCTACCAGAGGATTTGAGAGATTGATCGAGGTCGCAACCACACGCTTGAGGATCGAAGATAGATCGAGAGATCATCGATATTCCTGAGTTTTCTCATTTCATAGTATCGTTTACTTTCGATTAGTTAGATATGAACATGAATAATTTGTCAATGAATTGTTTATTTTCCATGTCCGGCTAAACATCTTGTGATTCTCGTGTTTGAGATTAGGTTAATGGATACTTTTGTTGAGGTTTAATTGCAATTGAAGTTATTATTTTCCAACCCTATTCGAGTACTTTGTTTTATTTCTGGTTTTATCAAAAGGCCTTTGGTTTAACTTGTTTTGATGTATTGATTCATAATTCGAGAGATGAGTTTCAATACTAGATCTTTGAGTACTTGACATGAATATTTGCAAGATTGAGAAGTCTGTGAATATTTGTGAGGATTTATAATCTTTTGTGCTTTTGGGAGTTGGATATCTTATGTTGAGTAGAGATGCTAACATAGATAATCCAATCAACGTTTTTACATACATCTCGAGAGAGAGGGTAAAATACTTTCGTGATTGTCTTATAGGGAAGAATAATAATAACTTTGGTTGTGATTAATCAAAAACAAAGGGGATATTAATGAAACCATAACCCTGGAATCCATTCATCTCCTTGATCTTTCAATCAACTCTTATTCTGTCTTTTTATGATAAATTCTTATCTTGCTTTTACAAAACCAATCATCCAATTACGATCGTCTAGATAAAATAAGACTATTACAATCCAAATACTTAGTACATTAATTTATTATTCTCTGTGGATTCGACCTTGCTAACTCTATTCTAAAAACTACACCGTACATTTGCGGTGAAACTAAAAAATAAGGCGAACAAGTTTTTGGCGCTGTTGCCGGGGATTAATTAAATTTTTAGTACTAATATTGTGATAAATAGAATTATTTTTAATTTAGATATTGTTTTCTTTTCTTTTTATTGTTTGTTTAATTCTACTCCTCTTGTGTTTGACTTGTTTCTTTTAGTTGGTTCAAGTAGTGCATGAAAAGTCGCTTGAAGCAAAGAGAATTAGCACCATTCATACCGGAGGTTGAGGCTTTTGCTAAAGGCGAATTAGTGCTACTAAATGGGCGTAAAAAAACAACAAGATCGTACTATGGGGGATGTGGAAGAGAACAACGGGGGTGATAACAGAGTCAACAACGGAGATAAAAATGGAGCCAAGGGGTCATTAATGAGTTACCAATACAAGAAGTTCCTAAGATCCGCAAGAACAAGCGATTCGCGATTACTTTTCGCCAACGACAAATCACAACTATGGTGGAATTGCTAACGTCCCAATTAATGCGAATAATTTTGAGCTGAAGCCAACACTGATTTCAATGGTGCAACAGAACCAGTTTGGGGGTTTTCCATCTGAGGATCCCAATTCTCATCTTGTGAACTTCATGCAAATTTGCAACACAATCAAGATGAATGGAGTAACTGATGATGTTATACGGTTGCGCCTATTCCCTTTCTCTTTAAGGGATAAGGCTAGTAATCGGCTGTAGCACATTAACTCGGGAGTGTGAATACTTCGGACGAGTTGAGTCAGAAGTTCCTATTTAAATACTTCCCACCAAGTAAGACACTGCAACTTAAGAGTGAGATCACGCAGTTCAGACAGTTTGACTCCGAGCCACTGTATGAGGCTTGGGAGAGATTCCGGGATTTATTGAGGAGGTGTCCGCAACACGGGTTTCCAGAGGATCAACAACTGTGCTTCTTTTATAACGGGTTGATGGGACAGACTAGGTCGTTTGTGGATGCCACAGAAGGAGGCGCTTTACTCTCAAGATTCCCACATGATGCATTCAACTTGCTTGAAGAGATGGCAATGAATAACTATCAGTGGCCCTCCGAGAGAACTAATGTGAAAAGGGTAGCCAAAGTCTCTGATTCGGACCCAATCAAGGCATTGACAGCTCAGATGACAGCACTGACAAATTAGTTGAGTGCTCTAACTCAAGGTACCGAGGTAAACACGGGTGCAAATAATGGGGGAGTTCCTCGAGATCCTATGGAGGAAGTTAACTTTGTTAATCACCAGAATTTCAACAATTACCGGAATAATCAGACTCCCAACCATTATCATCCGGGTGTGAGAAATCATGAAAACTTTCCCTATGCCAATACGAAGAATGTGATGCAACCACCACCATCTGTGGAGGACATCCTCAATGCGTTCATGAATGAAACGAGGAACCAGTTAAATAAAGATGAGGCTAAGATAGACAAGATCGAGGCACATGTCACGCAGTTGGCCAACACTGTGGGCTCACAAATGAAAAATCTAGAAACTCAGATTGGCCAGTTAGCGACGATCATCGGTGGACAGCATCAGAAGGGCCAGTTTCCAAGTAACACGGAAGTCAATACGAAGGAAAAATGTAATTCCATTCGTCTGAGGAGTGGTACGGAGTACGAGGGGCCAAAATTCTGGGAAGTGATGAAAAATCGGAACAACGCACAACCCATGCGTCGATGCATGGGCAGCCCGTGCGTGGTGCTGAAGGAAGAGCTGAACAGGATGAACCACGCACGACCCGTGCACGGGCAGCCTTTGCGTGATGCCGAATGGGTAATTTCGACCCCGGGAGATGAACACACAATAGCAAAGGGCGGCGTTGAGGTCAAGGATGGAAACAAGGGACATACGGACAAACAAAAAGGGGCTGAGAAGCTTAAATCTTCCTCTAAATCTGATCTTTCAAAGTTTTCTATACCACTCCCTTTCCCTCAACGTTTTTAAAAGAAAAAGTTACATGCCCAATTTGCTAAATTCTTAGACATCTTTAAGAATTTGCATATTAACATACCGTTTGCAGACGCATTGGAGCAGATGCCCAATTATGCGAAGTTTTTGAAAGAAGTGATGTCCAAGAAGAAAAAGTTGGCAGAATTTGAGACAGTTAACTTGACTGAAGAGTGCAGCACGATCATTCAGAGGAAATTACCACAGAAGCTCAAAGATCCGGAGAGTTTCACCATCCCTTGTGCTATTGGTGGTGTTTTCTTTAATAAAGCACTTTGTGATCTAGGAGCAAGTATTAATTTAATGCCCTTGTCCATTTTCAGGAAACTTGGATTAGAAGAGGTGAAGCCGTCCACGGTCACCTTGCAGCTTGCGGATAGATCACTCACATAGCCTAAGGGAATCGTGGAAAATGTGCTCGTGAAAGTAGACAAATTTATATTCCCCATGGACTTCTTGGTGCTGGACATGGAGGAAGATCGTGATGTCCCTCTGATACTTGGGCATCCTTTCCTAGCCACCGCACGAGCCTTGATTGATGTACAAAAGGGAGAGCTCACATTACGAGTTAATGATGAGCAAGTGTTATTGTCCATCTATAAGGCTGTGAAAACTCATGATAAAATAGAGAGCTGTAAATCTTTATCAGTCGTCAATTCATGTGCTAATACTTTTAATCTGAGTGACTGTGCTTTAGAAAATGTGCAAATCTTCTTGAAAAGTGAGAAAGCGAAGCACACAAAGAGAGACAAGAAATCGAAACACGCGTGTCACCGCTCGCACGATGCAAACGAAAACATATGGCCTTTGACCGACGTATGAACCCTCCACTAGAAGCGTTCAAAAGAGGTCGAATTTATGGAGTTGGAATGGCAAGGAAAATGGCATGAAGAGGTGATACGCCTCACCTTGCGGGAACCGTGATCGAGTTATACGAGGCATCAAGCTATAGACATTAAATTTAGCGCTTGTTGGGAGGCAACCCAATGGTTTGTTGTATATGTTTTTCGTTTTCCTTTGTTAGTTAGGATTTATTTAGTTTCCTTTAAAAAAAAATTGAAATTTTGGATTTTGGTACAAAAGATTACACACGGGCGTGCGCCATGCGCACGACCCGTGCGTGCTGTAGGTTCGATCGGCTACGTCATGAAGCACGGGCAACCCGTGCGTGAGGCACACAACCTGCGTCAAGGCCGGCCAAACACAATAAGTAAGGGTGCGAGGTCATTCTTTTTCACTTTTCTACATTCACTTGTGCCCTAATCTGCAAAAGCTCTCATCCCACCTCAAAATTTTCGATTCCCTCTCTTGGTTTTCACTACAAACTCATCTCCCACACTAACCACACACGAATTGAGCACAAATGTTTGTTTGGGTTGAGCTTTTGGTTGAAGGAAGCACCTAGGGTTTCAAATTCGCCCATTTGCTAATTTTTCGAGAATTCCGGTAAGAACTTCAAGTTTTTGTTCGAATTTCTTGTAGATTATGATTTTGGGTTTATATGTGGTGCATGTTTCGATGAATTTTCCATGTTTTACTTAAATTATTCTATGAGGCATTTTATCGAACACCTGTGGGCTTGTTGAATTGAGGCATAGTTGATGAATTAATGATGAATATTGCATGAGCTTGAATGTTTAGGGTGTTAGTGGCTATGATTCTATTCAATTACATTGTTATTTAAGCTTGTAGGGAAGAGACATTATGCCTTATATGAGTTGTTTGGCTTGAATTCATCTTGTTCTGGATATACTTGGCATGTTCGGAATCTCACATTTGTTTTGCTAGGTACAGACTTGAACTTATGGCCGAACAAACAAACCAACAGGGTAGGGGGAGACATCCAAGGGGGGCCGCACTGCATCTACCACGAAGTGCATCCGGATAGCCCTTGGGCTTATGAAGTTATATTTATGAGGATAATGACTTGGAGCGATGGAATAGGCTGGTCACCCGATAAATGGCACCGACGCGGTACACCGATGACGAGTGTACCCAAACCCTTGGGATACACGATGATGTTTGGCAGTTATTTGAACGAGCTGGGTGGACCGCCTTCATGAAAGGGAGGTGGCCGACATTGTAACGACCAAATTTTGTAGTATAGGACTAAAGTTTACAACTCGAAATGAGCGGAAGCGTTAAATATGATAAATAAATATAAAAGCTTTCTAAACCCATTAGTAATATACCTAATGTAAATTGTAATAATACAAAGAAAGACTTACTCCAAAGTCCCTTTTTCTAATCTTGAAGAAAAAGAAAAACATTAACTTCTAATTTATAAATAGTTTAGCATCCGCCTCCGCACAAATCCAACTCCGTCAACCCGCAAATCATTTGGCATGGGGTGAGTGATAAACTCAAGTGGGGACTAGTTTAATCGACATATAAAATAAACATTTTAATTTACATTAACAAATAAAAATAACATGTAACTTGTTTAACGTGGATTGATCCACGACTTGTTTAACGTGGGTTGTCCCATGAAATCTTATCTGTGTTTAACGTGGATTTCTCCACAAAATATCTTGAACTCAGTAGGCTAATCTTATTATATATCATAATGCGATAAAAAATAAGTAAATACATAGCACGCAACAAGACCAAGCCTAGAAGTAAAATCCCCACCTTAAAGCGAAATTATGCGCCAAAACGTATGTATAAATGTGGATGTCCTAATTTTCGTGCTCTCGGCTCTCTACAAAATTTAACATGCTTTTATCAATTGTCTATTAATACCCACTAATATATATATATATATATATATATATATATAGTTGATGAAAAAAAAGTAAACTATTTAATGTTTATATATATAATATATACATACATATACATATATAATGCAAATGAAAGATAAATAAAGAATCTGAATGTTTTTTTTTTCTAAAGTAAAATGATAAGGACAAAATATTGGGAGTTGTGAAAAAGTCAAGCAAATAGTTTGAGAGATGAAATGATAAAGCTTTGGTTTTGGTCAGTGGTTTATTCGATAACATTCAACCATGCTTCAAAATATATCTCTTCTCCATCGCCTCTTTGGTTTCCAAATTTTCGCTTCGCTCAACACCTCGGTTCAGATCTCGTTGCCGCTACATGCTCGCACACACCGCACACCGCGAAATAGAAGCGGGACTGAAATTTTGGGTTTCGACGGTCAACGGCGTGCGTCGCGCAATAACACGGCACACATCACGCTACGATTTCGTCCCGCTATAAATCTTCTTCCCCGCTGATTATAACTTGGAGGTTTTGGTAATGGGATTTGAAATTTGAATAATAAGGGGAAAAAATATTATACGAGAAGGTGACCAATTTCTTACCTTTTTCTTGGTTTTTGTCCTGATATATTTTCTTCCTCTCAATACACTAGCATATAAATCTTTTTTTTATAGACTAACCATGAAATCGCAACGAAACTGGTCTTAACCTCTCCTTGTAGTGGGAAGTTAGACTAAAATCGCTAGTCATGCTTGAGATAATGGAGTGATGGGAAAAGAACGTGGGTTAATATTGAGATAAAACTGATTTTGTCAAAATAATCAACTAAATGGAGTGCAGGCCTATTCAACTTTAAGGCTTAAAAATCGGGTTATACCCTAAAAATAAAATGAGAGATTGGGCTTTCAAAAAAAAATGAATCCAAACAAAATGTTATAACAGATGTCTAATATATCATTATCAATAAGAAAATAAGAAAATAAATGAAATGTGAGTAATTTAAATAGTATTAATAGTGAAACAACCAATGAAAATTAACTTAAGATGATAATTATGTTATAATGTTAATTATAATAATATCATAAAGAAATTAATAAGGTCAATCTATGGTGGGTGTTACAACCTACCCCACTTGGAAAAATTTCGTCCTCGAAATTTAAGACGCACCGCTATTTAAGAAAGTCGGATATTTGGCTCGTATCTCATCTTCTCGTTCCCATGTAGCCTCATCTTTGCTATGTTGGTTCCATAATATCTTAATCAAACATATCTCTTTGTTTCTCAACTTGTGAATTATCTTCTCCAAGACCGCACATGGCATTTCCTCGTAAGTTAAATCCTTATTGACTTCCAGGTCGTATAATTTACAACATGACTTGGATCATGTACATATTTTCGCAACATTGACACATGGAATACGTTATGTACTGACGCGAATTCTGGCGGTAAAGCCAACCGATAAGCTAGATCTCTGACTCGTTCCAGGATTTCAAATGGTCCCACAAATCGCGGTCGGAGTTTTCCTCTCTTTCCAAATCGAACGATCCCTTTAATTGGTGCTACTTTCAAAAATACTTTTTCCCCAACTTCAAAGTGTAGGTCACTTATGCTTATCGAATACGACTTACACGATCCTGGGCAATTTTAATCCTCTCTCGGATTTTCTTGATTTTTTCCACTGTCTCCTCTATTAATTCTGGTCCTAATACTTTTCTCTCGCCAACCTCATCCCAATATAGCGGAGATCTACATTTTCTCCCATACAATGCCTCATATGGGTCCATTCCAATAGTAGCTTGGTAACTGTTATTATAAGCGAACTCCACCAACGGTAATATTGTCTCCCAATTGTTTCCTACATCCAAAGATGCATGCCCTCAACATATCCTCGAGAATTTGAATTGTTCGTTTCGATTGGCACTTTGCGGATGATATGCGATCTAAACTTTAATCTCGTTCCTATTGCATCCTCGTAAACTTTTCCAAAACTTAGATGTAAACCGAGTGTCTCTATCCGACACTATTGTCACAGAACTCCATGCAATCTTACGATCTCTTTGATGTATATTTGTGCATACCGATCCATTCTCAATGTCATTTTTATCGGCAAAAAGTGTGCGAACTTTGTCACTCTATCAACAATTACCCAAATTGCAAAGATTCCCCTTGGTTGTTGCGGTAAGCTAACTACAAAATCCATTGTTATGTGTTCCCATTTCCATTCGAATTTCAAGTGGCTTAAGCAATCCGTAAGGTCGTTGATGTTCAACCTTGACTTGTTGACAGTCAAGCAACTCTCCACAAATTTCCCTATGTCATTCTTCATTCCTCTCCACCAAAACATCCTCTTAAGGTCTTGGTACATTTTTGTACCACCTGGTGCGCTGTGTACGGCGTCTTTGTGAGCTTCACCAAAATTTGTTTCTTTAGATTCTCATTGTCCGTACACAAATTCTCCCTTCATATAACCATAACCCATCGGTTGTTATAGTGAATCCTTTACATTTTTCGACACATCTTGCGTATTTATTCTACTCAAAAGCCCATCCTGGGTCTCAGCTTCCTTTATTCTTTTTCTTAAGGTTGGTTGTACTACCCGGCGCCGTTAACATCGCTTTCGTACTTTTTGGCGGTTTAACCACCTCAATACTCATCTTTGAGAATTCTCGAATCGATTGTTTCGAGTGGTCAATGTACATGCTAATTCTCCTTTTGTTTTACGGCTTAAGGCATCTGCAACCACATTAGCTTTCCTCGGATGATATTGAATAGTACAATCATAGTCCTTCACCAATTCAAGCCATCTCCTTTGCCTCATGTTTAACTCCTTTTGAGTAAACAAGTATTTTAGGCTTTTGTGATCTGAAAATCTCACACTTTCCTCCATATAAATGATGTCGCCAAATCTTAAGTGCATGAACTACTGCTTGTAATTCCGGATCATGTGTCGGGTAGTTTAACTCATGTGGTTTTAATTGCCTCAAGCATAGGCAATTACTTTGCCATGCCGCATTAAAACACAACCTGACACTTGTTTTGATGCATCGTTGTAAACAACAAATTCTTTTGTAGATCCTAATTGTCAACACAAAGTGCGACATCAATCTCTTCTTTAACTCTTGGAAGCTTGTTTCACATTTTTCATTCCACAAGAATCTCTCTCCATTTCTTGTCAATTTTGTCATAGGTCTTTGCTCTTGGAAAATCCTTCAATAAATCTCCGGTAATAGCTACTAAACCTAAGAAACTGCGAACTTCATTCGCATTTTTGGTGCATTCCATTCAATCACCGCCTCAATCTTTGTTGGATCGACTTCAATTCCTTGAGCCGTTATTACATGCCCAAGAAATACAACTCGGTTTATCCAGACCACACTTCTTAAACTTCGCATATAACTTCTCTTTTCAAGAGTCTCCGCACCATTCTCAAGTGTTCCTCATGTTGCTTCTCGTCTTGTGAGTATACCAAAATATCATCGATAAACACAATAACAAATTGATCTAGATATGGATGGAATATCCTATTCATCAGATCCATGAACACCGCCGAACGTTGCTTAATCCAAAGGGCATCACCACAAACTCGTAATGCCCATATCTCGATCTCAATGTTTGTCTTTGAAATATCCTCCTCTTTTATCTTCAACTGATGATACCCGATCTCAAATCAATCTTTGAAAAGATACCCGCTCCTCTCAATTGGTCGAATAAATCTTCAATTCGTGGCAACGGGTACTTATTCTTTATTGTGAGTTGGTTCGATTCTCGATAATCAACGCACATCCTTAGAGTACCATCTTTCTTTTTAACAAATAGGATTGGTGCTCCCCATGGAGACACGCTAGTAGGCGAATAAATTTCAAGTCCAACGACTCTTGTAGTTGAACTTTCGACTTTTGTAGTTCTTTAGGCGCCATCCTATAAGAGCCTTTGATACCGGTCCCGCCCCATCAAGTCAATTGTAAACTCCACTTGTCTATCCGGTGGTACTCCGGTAAATCTTCCGAAATACATCCAAAAACTCATTCACAATTGGTACATCTTCAATCGACAATTCAGTTGATTGATTACCAACCATATGGACCAAGTATCCTTGATGACTACCTTTCTTAAGAATTTTCAATGCCTTCATTCTTTGATATGACTCGCGGCACCTTACCAGTTTTACTCCATAGAGAATTGTCACTTTATCCTCGCAATTTCAAAGTTCTCTCTCTCTCTCTCTCTCTCTCCCGACATCTAATATTCGCTCGATGCCTCACAACCAATCCATGCCTGCACTATGTCGAAATCCTTCATGTCAATCACATATAATTCGGCTTCTAAGTTATGTCCATTCACATCTATGTGTGCATTTCTAATCATTGAGTTAGTATAAATTATCTCTCATGAAGGTATACTAATCTCAAGTGGTTCTTTTACTCTAACATCTCTATTTCCGCCAGAGCATGAAATTTCTTAGACATAAATGAATGTGTAGCTCTGTGTCAAAAATCACTAATGCAGTATATTAAACACCGATAACATACTTGTCATGGTACTTGGGTTCTCCTCGGCCTCATTCGGATTATTGCAAATACCCGAGCCTTCCCTCCCGAGGTCCGACCTTTGTTCCCACGCTCAAAGTTGTTAAGGGGAACTCATGTACTCTATGCCCAAGCCAGACGAAAACATCTTCCTTGTCCAAATAGACATTCTCCCCGTGATTCTTTCCACGCTTATCACACATGGGCTTGCTAGACCGATTGTCGTTCTCGTCTTACTTTGATTTTTCCGTGTTTTTCCCGCTTCGATTCATGTTCGATTGCCACCCTTATTTTGACTTGGTCCTTGCCATTTTCTCTTTCCCAATATTTCAGACCTCTTTAGTTTCCATGTCGTGACTTGCGCTATCTCTTGAGCCCGTTTCACTGCTCGAAGATATGATAAGTCTCCATGACTAGTAAGAATATGATGGATCCTTGGTCATAAACCCGCGAAATCTCCGAGCTTTATTAGAATCAATCCACCAAATGTGTGGCGAAGAAACTCGGTCATTGAATTTCCTCTCATACTGCTACGCAGTTCTCCCTTCTTTTTGATTCCGTAACTCGTGTTCTTTTTGTTCTCGATAAAATCGAGGTAGTATTGTCCCTTGACAATATCTTTAAAAGCATTCCAAGATAAAGTATCCCTCTCTTCAATAGGTCTCGTCCTCCAATAACTTTCCCACCATCGGTCTCACGCTTGAAAGTTGATATTCTCGCGCAAATAACCCTTTGTGCATCGGTGCAACCAATGAGTCGAAAGGTTCTCTCTAAAGTTCGAACCATCCTTCCACGTATGAGAGATCTCACGGCTGTGAACCTCGGTGGCGAGTATCGACGAAAACTGCTCGACTATCTCGGGGATCAGTTATTAGTGTACTCCATTCCGTGGTTCAAATGATGTGTGACATTTCCTAAGACACCACCAGCACCATCGTGACGAGGTCCTCCTGGTCGGGACTTGATTCCTATCTAGAAATTCTCTTCTAGGTGGCATTCTCCTATTTCGTAAAATTAAAGTCGTTATTACGAAGTCGTAAATATGAAGAGAACTACATACTATATAACGCTCAATCGATAATTATTAATAAATAAATGAACTCAAGCACTAAATAGAGAATTTCCACTATTATATATATGAAGTCCTTCTAGAGGATACATAAAAGAAATCAACTAGAATAAAACAAACTAAACATACGAATAAGTACTATATACTAATGAACTTCTACATCCACCGCCGATAACCCCATCAAGTATCGTATTTCCCAATCGATTCTCGCTCGTCAATAGGATCTCAATCGGGTCCTCCTCCTCGTCATCCGATTCTATCTCGCTCCGTGAGCCACATCGATAGAGTGCACTAATAATAATCCGCATATCTTATCACGGGGATCTCAAAGAACTGTAGTGATAATCATCATTTCATGAATTAATGTCCTTGCTCGACCGCGCCATTCAAAAGGCATGGTTTCCATTAGCTTCACAAAGAAAAATAATCAAATCACTCCATCTTGTTTAACTCGCCAAACATCCTTGCCATAGTTGTGATATGGTCACCAAAGATCATGATGATCAACCCTTTGATAGTCACGAAAATCTCTCACTCTATGACTAGTTTGGGCGAGAGGACATGGTACGACTTCCTAAGCCTTACGCATGCGGTCCATCTACTATCATTGATGGTACTAAGTATGTGAATATATTTATCTATGATTCAAACTATCAAATATAAAGAACACATGCATCATCGCGTATAAAGTATACATAATTGTCTTTCAAAATATCTATGTAGAATTTACCTGTTGGAGTTGGCCTTGTCTTTGAGGGTGGATGCCTATTTATTATTTATTATAAATGATTTTTTTTTTTTGAAAACAAAAGTCTACAGAATCATAAACCTGGCTCGATACCACTATGTAACCACCCAAATTTTGTAGTATAGACTAAAGTTTACAACTCGAAATGAGCTAAGCGTTAAATATGATAAATAAATATAAAAGCTTTCTAAACTCATTAGTAATATACCTAATGTAAATTGTAATAATACAAAGAAAGACTTACTCCAAAGTCCCTTTTTCTAATCTTGAAAAAAAGAAAAACATTAACTTCTAATTTATAAACAGTTTAGCATCCGCCTCCGCAAGACAAATCCAACTCCGTCAACCCGCAAATCATTTGGCATGGGGTGAGTGATAAACTCGGTGGGGACTAGTTTAATCGACATATAAAATAAGCATTTTAATTTACATTAACAAATAAAAATAACATGTAACTTGTTTAACGTGGGTTTGTAAGTCCAAGCGCTACGATAATCTAGAGGGGGTGAATAGATTATCTCCATCTTTTCGATTTCACCCTCTTTTTCGAACCGAATGCTCAAAGACAATAATAAAGGTGCGGAATGTAAACAACACACGCGATTTAAAGAGGTTCAACCCACCTAGGGCCTAATCCTCTACCACCCCAAAGATATCCGGGATGGATTTCAAAAAGAAAAAAGATTTTATTAATTTACCACAAATTAATACAACACCAACTTACAACACACCTTGAAGAGCACCACACTCTTCTTCAACACCACCTTTGGAGATTACCACAATCTCACTTGAAGATTACCACAATCTTCAACGGCACCTTGTGAAGATTACCACAATCTTCACCTTGAAGAGCACCACACTCTTCAACACCTCAACAAGAAGATTACCACAATCTTCTTACACCTAACACCTAGCTCACCCAAGTGTGTTCTTACCACAAGAACACTCACAAGGATATCTTGTGTTTGGTTGATGAATTACAATCAAGATTACACTTTGAAAAATATTACAACTCAAAAGTGCAAGTGTAATCAAGAATGAAAGCCTAGACCTCAAGATGTGAAAGTGATAGTATTAAAGGCTATTACAACAAGAATGTTGAAATGAATAACAAAGATTATGTGCTTGTGATATCTCTTGTTGTTTGTATCAAGTCTTGTATTTGATCCCTCAAGCCTTCATCTATTTATAGGAGAGCCTTCAAATTTGAATTCCAACATAGGCTCCTCCAAAGGCTCCTCCAAAGGCTCCTCCAACATAGGCTCCTTCACGGGCTCCTCCATGTTTTCTTTTGTCTACAAATAAGACAAAGAGATTAAAATAAATATGGTTGTCTCATAAGGATACAAAAATCAGATTATAGAACAATCCCACATTTTAAGGAAGAATGGTCTCACTGCACAACGTTTATAATTTTGTCATTAACTAAAGAGATGACCGTCGGCGCGCACAAAAGGACGTTTGAAATAGTATCGAAAAATTACACGGCGGGCCGAGGGGTGCTCGACCGGTCGACATCACCCCTAGCCGGTCGACCTCTCCAAAAATAGAACAGGAGATTTTGCACATTTGCAGTACTGGTCGACCCACTGGCACCGGCCGACCGACCGGCCGACGCCCGTGCGGCACGGCCGACTGCTTGATTTTACTTCCGTCTCATTTTCTGTTTCAAAAACATCTTCAGTACGGGTTGCCCTATAGATTTACTTTCGACGACCAAGAGACAAAATATTGTCCAATTTTTATCGAAAATTAACCTCAAGAAATACTCCTAAAAAATTCGTAAAAACATTTTAAACTAATCGGGAGGTTTAGGACAATATTAGAAATATTGTTTTGGTGTAAAAGTACATTAACAAAAATCATTAAAAGTGTTGTCCAATTTTGTCGAAAATAAAACTTGAAGTTATACTCCTAAAAATATTAAAACCATTTTAAATCATTTTAGGAGTATTTGGACAACCTTTAAAACCATTGTTTTGGTATAAAACAAAATCATCAAAATCATGATAAAACCATTTATCAAACAATCTCCCCCTTTTTGATGATTACAAACCAAAACAATTTTAACGAGGTCGATTTTGAAAACAAAACAATTTTACCTAAGTTAAAGAGAACTATCCGTTGTGAGCGACAACATTCCGTGCAATAAACACAAGGATGGGAGTAGAGAGATTCAAACATATATAGCAAATGCTCCCCTATCAACATGCACAACAAGAGTTATATAGAAGCAACTTAAACATAAGCTAAAATATTAGCTTTTCGATATTGAGCTTAAGTATCAATAACTTAAAAGCTCCCCTCAAAAGATACATCATTAGAACCGTATATAAGTCCATACTACAACCAATGGACCATGATTCATACATAACCATAATGCACCAAGTGGACTAAATATGATCCACAACTTATGGCTTTATGAAGCCATAGCTTATAGCTTCTTTTCGTTAAGCTTATCTTAGCTTTTATGAGCTAATGAGCTTATAACCTGTTTCTCCCCTTTGGAATCATCAAAAGAATGTTAGCACGATAAATACATCATATATTCTTATCAAAGTGCGCAAGTAAACCGATGTATCGAGCCATTTGAACATTGAAGCTTTTAAACCAAATAGAAGAGTCGAATCATACGACTTGAAGAAGCTTATGAAAACTCATTTGATAAGCAAAACATGATCTCTATAAATATATGAGACTTTTGAAATCGAGAGAATCATGTAGGTGATGAATTTTTCATTGAAACATTTTATCGAACACTTGGCGGGCGTCAAAAATTGAAAAAGATATATATAGCCCTTGTAAATGAAATCAAGCCAAGTTTTTCATCACCAAATTCAATTTAACAAATATCATTTATCAACAATCAATAAGCTCATCACAAATATGTATGGATTGCATCAAGAAGAATACATATAAGCCACAAACTCAAGGGTTCAACCCAATTGAGCTAAAGAGAGTGAAATTCTTACCATTCGATCGGTAAGGACGAGCAATGATGATGATAGTCGATCTAGATAATCCCCAAAATATATAATTCATGCATTAAAACTCATTTGAAGTGAATTGTGTGTGAAATTTGCAAAGGGACGAAAAATGGCCAAAAGAAGTTAATCTTGCGAATGTCAAGACAGAACCATTTTAATCCAAGATTTTGCTTAGGGCGACCGGTCGAGGTTGAGGGCGACGGTCGACGTTGAGGGCGACCGGTTGCCCTCAACCATTTCAGCCACCGTGTTGAAAAATTTCCAAAATTCGAATTTTCAACCAAAAATCCAATTTTTCGCCCCTAAGTTTTAAAAACGTGCAAAATGCAAACGTAGACCTCATTCAATATACATTATGTCATAATCAAGCTCGAAATGAGGTAAAATACTCGTGATTAACGATCAAAAAGTCCATGAGTTATCCTTGAGACGTAATTAAACACATCTCAAGTTTTTGTTAAAAATCACAATCCCTTAAACAATATATCGAATCTCAATATGTTTAGTTCGATTATGACGAACCAAATTTTGAATACGAATAACCGTATAATAGATATCAAACTTGTTATCCCGAAAAAATAAGAACGTTTTAAAGCTTTGGATACAACAAGTCATACGAAGAAGTGCCTTTCAAATATTTGAAAATTTCTTTTAATGGCACTTTAATGAGATTCGTTGGGATAGTTTTTGAAGTCGAGCATATAGACATAAGGCATATGGAATGTCGAGTCTATAGAAATAGTACAAGAAAACATACCTCGAATTTGTTTGTCAACCGACATGCCTTTCTCAACCTTTGTTAATCTCTTCATTGATAGCCATAGAGGTTGGAATGATTCTTCCTTCTTCAATGCCTAACTCCTTCAAGAGTTCTTTTGAAATGTAACCATCTACTTGGCATTGAATGATTTGAAGTCCAAGCAAGAAATCATGCTCATTTCAAGTACACCTTGCATCAACTTCTTCTTGAAAATATCTTCGAGCTACTAACCTCGCCTTTAGTTCTACCAATGTTGCCTTGGTCATTGAGTTTGTTCCGGAATACCCTTTTTATCTTCTTCATCACTATCATCATAGGGCATCCAATTTATCTAAGGTGTTCATAATAGAACATTTACATCCAAATATTTGGAGTACTTCATTTCTCATCTACACAACTTAACAAACTCATTAACGGCATCGCTTATACAAGAAAAAATAGCCCAAGTGTAAAAACATGCTTCAATCATCAATCACAAAATTTCTTGCAAAAGAGCATAGTAGGAATAGACACTATATATATATATAGATCATGAAGCAAGAAACACATACTATGCATTTAGAATATCATCAAGAGTCTAATAAATCATGCAAGTTCAAATAAGCTTAAGAAAGCTACAAAAGGTCTCTTTTGAAATTTGAGAATCCGATAGCATATAATTGAGACCTCATTTAAAAGAAGTATTTGAACAAAAGTTGACAAAGCAAATATGTGCAATCAAATATCGAATAATGCCTTTCAAAAAATCAAAAAAAATCCTCTTAATGGCATTTGTATGAAATACTATGAAAAACAAGCACATAGGCACATGGCAATACATATATCGAGTCTATAAGAGTAAGAATAACACAAGTAAACATACCTCGATAATTTATGCCTTTTCTTGACAAATAATGACGAAAATGGCCATTTGTGAAAATATATAAATTCTACACAATTCTTAAAACAAATCTAGCACAAATCATAATGATAAAAGTGTAAAGCTAAGAGATATCACAAGTAAGCTCATGCCATAAAAATCCATAAGAGATGATAATACACTTTTAGTCTACAAAATGCACAAGAGTTTTAAAAACATCACATAAGGTCTTCCTTTTAAAAACAAATAAGTTTTGAAGACCTTAATTTAAAATACATGAAAACTCATTTTGCAAGTAGGACACAAATAAAAACATGCATAATAGACAAATAAAATGCATATTTAATTAGGAGATACGGTTTACCAATTATGCCGTTTCCATGGGTTTTTCCATTGTTGATGATATTTTCCCTTTTGAAAATCTTCATGTTGATAGTAATCTCTCCAATTACTCCATCTCCAAAATTTTTGTCCTTCCCATTGTTGATGGTCTCTTCTTCTTTGAAAATCATCTTGTCTTTGCCATTTCCAAGGATTGTGTTCTTCCCATTTTTGATTATATCCTCTTCTTGAAATTGGCTTTGTCGAACATAGTTTCTCCTTCTTTGATCACATGTAACGGTCATTTGATGTCTTCTTGGCGGTATAAATTTTCTTCGATCATTATTTCGCCGGTACCTAATATGACATTGTTTTGTGGTACCCTTATGTGTTTGGGTCCTTTGGGATTAGTCTTGAGACTTTTAGGTCTCCAACAATAATTGAGCTATTTCTAGCCCGACAAGTATTTACCGTATGACCCTTTTTACCGCAATAAAAACATGTAATAATTCTAGGAGCATAATGACCAACGTGCTTAGAGACTTGATTATTTTTCATGTGATTGACACCCTTAGGCTTATGATCAAGTTCTAGTTTCGAATTATCACAACAATCAACAATATTGGTCATCTTATCGGTGACTCAAGTTGATTTAGATAAATCATTTTTCAAGCAATTTATATCCTCAACAAGAGTACTATTTTCTTTCTCAAGGTTTCTAACCTTGTCAAGAGTGGTGGTGTGAGCACATGATAGTGATTCATAGGAAGTAAATAAACTATCCTTATCATTCTTTAAAACAATGAATTCCTTTTTCAAATTTTTGTATTTAACAAGTAAGTTTTGGAATTCATCTTGTAGCTCATCATAATCATTTTGCAAGTCACTATATTCATTTTGCAATTCATTGTCATAAGAAGTAGAGGGTTTAGAACTTACCTCGTTTTCTTCTTCGATGCCTATGAGGCATTGTTCAACTTGTTCATCATGGGAGGTTGTAGAAGGCTTATCCCATGTTGTTGAATTTGATGTTGTATCCATTTGTGAAGTAGATGTTTTTGAGTTGCTCCTTTCATTTGCATATACTTCATAGATGGCTTCTAATTTTTGCCATACTTCATGTGCCGATCGAATACCTACAACATGATCAAATTCCAAAGTGGTAAGTGAACAATGTAAAATATTAAGAGCTTTACCATTTGAGGAGATGATTCTCTTCTCTTCATCATTGAGCTCTTTGAAGCCTTTAGAGGTGTGTGGTGTATTTTTCGTCGGAATGGATTCTCCATTGATGACGGTGTTCCAAATATCAAACCCGCAACTTTGTAAATAGCATTCCATTCTTTCTTTCCAAAATATAAAATTTTTGGAATCAAACCGAGGTGGCTTGGTGGTGGAGGTGCCGGAAAATTGAGCTTCGTTAGAGCCGACGATCGTTTCTCTTCACTCGCGATGTGAAACGAGCTTGCCAAAGAGTTTGGCTTTGATACCACTTGTAAGTCCAAGCGCTACGATAATCTAGAGGGGGTGAATAGATTATCTCCATCTTTTCGATTTCACCCTCTTTTTCGAACCGAATGCTCAAAGACAATAATAAAGGTGCGGAATGTAAACAACACACGCGATTTAAAGAGGTTCAACCCACCTAGGGCCTAATCCTCTACCACCCCAAGATATCCTGGATGGATTTCAAAAAAAAAAGATTTTATTAATTTACCACAAATTAATACAACACCAACTTACAACATACCTTGAAGAGCACCACACTCTTCTTCAACACCACCTTTGGAGATTACCACAATCTCACTTGAAGATTACCACAATCTTCAACGGCACCTTGTGAAGATTACCACAATCTTCACCTTGAAGAGCACCACACTCTTCAACACCTCAACAAGAAGATTACCACAATCTTCTTACACCTAACACCTAGCTCACCCAAGTGTGTTCTTACCACAAGAACACTCACAAGGATATCTTGTGTTTGGTTGATGAATTACAATCAAGATTACACTTTGAAAAACATTACAACTCAAAAGTGCAAGTGTAATCAAGAATGAAAGCCTAGACCTCAAGATGTGAAAGTGATAAGTACTTAGGCTATTACAACAAGAATGTTGAAATGAATAACAAAGATTATGTGCTTGTGATATCTCTTGTTGTTTGTATCAAGTCTTGTATTTGATCCTCAAGCCTTCATCTATTTATAGGAGAGCCTTCAAATTTGAATTCCAACATAGGCTCCTCCAAAGGCTCCTCCAAAGGCTCCTTCATGGGCTCCTCCATGTTTTCTTTTGTCTACAAATAAGACAAAGAGATTAAAATAAATATGGTTGTCTCATAAGGATACAAAAATCAGATTATAGAACAATCCCACATTTTAAGGAAGAATGGTCTCACTGCATTTATAATTTTGTCAAAACTAAAGATGCGACGTCGCGCACAAAAGGACGTTTGAAATAGTCTTCAAAAATTACACGGCGACGGCCGGTCGGGGTGCTCGACCGTCGACATCACCCCTAGCCGGGTCGACCTCTCCAAAAATAGAACAGGGAGATTTTGCACATTTGCGTGTACCGGTCCGACCCACGGGCGACGGCGACCGACGGCGACGCCTGTGGCGACGGCCGACCGCTGATTTTACTTCCGTCTCATTTTCTCGTTTCAAAAACATCTTCAGTGCAGGTTGCCCTATAGATACGGCCACGGTCGACAAAGAGACAGTAAATATTGTCCAATTTTTATCGAAAATTAACCTCAAGAAATACTCCAAAAAATTCGTAAAAACATTTTAAACTAATCGAGGTTTAGGACAATATTAGAAATATTGTTTTGGTGTAAAAGTACATTAACAAAAATCATTAAAAGTGTTGTCCAATTTTGTCGAAAATAAAACTTGAAGTTATACTCCGGAAAATATTAAAACCATTTTAAATCATTTTAGGAGTATTTGGACAACCTTTAAAACCATTGTTTTGGTATAAAACAAAATCATCAAAATCATGATAAAACCATTTATCAAACAGGGTTGTCCTACGAAATCTTGTCTGTGTTTAACGTGGATTTCTCCACGAAATATCTTGAACCCGTAGGCTAATTGTCACATTATTATATATCACAATGCGATCAAAACATAAGTAAATACATAGCACGCAACAAGACAGCCTAGAAGTAAAATCCCCACCTTAAAGCGTAAATTATGCGCAAAACATATGTATAAATGTGGATGTCCTAATTTTCGTGCTCCTTGCTCCTACAAAATTTAACATGCTTTTATCAATTGTCTATTAATACCCACTAACATATATATATATATATATATATATATATATATAGTTGATGAAAAAAAAGTAAACTATTTAATGTTTATATATATAATATATACATACGTATACATATATAATGCAAATGAAAGACAAATAAAGAATCAATGTTTTTTTTTTCTAAAGTAAATGTGATAAGGACAAAATATTGGGAGTTGTGAAAAGTCAAGCAAATAGTTTGAGAGATGAAAGGATAAAGCTTTGGTTTTGGTCGGTGGTTTATTCGATAACATTCAACCATGCTTCAAAATATATCTCTTCTCCATCGCCTCTGTTGGTTTCCAAATTTTCGCTCGCTCAACACCTCGGTTCATATCTCATTGCCGCTACACGCCGCACACACCGCACACCGGCGAATAGAAGCCGGATGAAATTTTGGGTTTTGACGGCGGTCAACGGCGACGCTTGCGGTAAATAACACGGCACACTTCTTACGATTTCGTCGCTATAAATCTTCTTCCCTGATTATAACTTGGAGGTTTTGGTAATGGGATTGGAAATTTGAATAATAAGGGGAAAAATATTATACGAGAAGGTGACCAATTTCTTACCTTTTTCTTGGTTTTTGTCCTGGATATGTTTTCTTCCTCTCAATACACTAGCATATAAATCTGTTTTATAGACTAACCATGAAATCAAGAACTAAACTCGGTCTTAACCTCTCCTTGTAGTGGGAAGTTAGACTAAAACCGCTAGTCATGCTTGAGATAATGGAGTGATGGGAAAAGAACGTGGGTTAATATTGAGATAAAATCGATTTTGTCAAAATCATCGAACCAAATGGGTCCGGGCCTATTCAACTTTAAGGCTTAAAATTGGGTTATACCTAAAAATAAAATGAGAGATTGGGCTTTCAAAAAAATGAATCCAAACAAAATGTTATAACAGATGTCTAATATATCATTATCAATAATAAAATAAGAAAATAAATGAAATGTGAGTAATTTAAATAGTATTAATAGTGAAACAACCAATGAAATTAACTTAAGATGATAATTATGTTATAATGTTAATTATAATAATATCATAAAGAAATTAATAAGGTCAATCTATGGTGGGTGTTACAGGACATACAATAAACTCGCTCGAGTTTCTCAACACACTTAACATATATGAAAAGAGAGGGAATTATGAGCTCGTTGAGGTCCGTTTTCAACTGGGCAACGAGCAGAGACGCTTATCTATTGCCCAACTCAATGCCATTTTCGGGGTACCTATTGACGCCCCTTACAATAACGTGGAACGCTATAGCCAGTATGAATTCTGGCAATTATTGGTTCAGACACCAGAGACAGGCCCAATGCTCTACGAGGCGTGCGTGGCTAAAACATCATTGCTCCGGAACCCCATTTTTAGGTATATTCAGAAAGTCACAGCTCACTCTATCTTCTCCCGACACAATAATGGGGGTATGCAAGTTCAAGAGTCATATCTATTGTGGTGTATGCTAACCCGTACCCCGTACAACACGGCGGCCCATTTTGTAGAACATGCTGAATTTGTGGCCAAGCAGCCAAGTGGTATGATTTTGATTGGGGGGATGATCACTCCCATTGCTCGACATTTTCATGTTGATTTGAGAGGCTTAGAGCCAATCGAAGGTAGTAGGAGGATAAACATAGCGACCCTACGCCAAATGAAAATTATAACGGAAGAAGAGGGCATGACCCTCTTCCAACAAAGGGTCGGAACCGCCTTCCCACTTTCTAACCCGCCACTCACGACTGTGGCCAACATGAATGATCAGGCCAATTGGTTGATGAACTCTGAGGCGCATACCAGAGTCATGGAGGCCATGCTTGCGCGAAAAAGACGAAGGGTCGCTGGGTTACCCGATGAGGATGAGTTGGCAGTTGAGGCGATGGAGTATGACAGACAGGAGAGGGGTTTTGAGCAAGGGTGCCCGACATACCTGAGAGCTCTCACCAGGGTGAGGAGCGTGGGGGGCCAGATTACCAGGACATATTATTTGCTCTTGAGGAGAGCATGAGGCAGCACCAGGATGACTTCCGGCAACACCAAAATGAGTTCCGTACTTTCAGGACGGAACAAGAGCAAAGGCACCAGGCGCAGGAACAGAGGGAACTAGAGATGATGCAGATGATGCATCAGATACATATGTGGCACATTTTCCAGGGCCACTTTCTGCCGCCACCCCCACAGTGAGTCAGGTTCATTCCACACTTTTCTTTGAAATTCTATCTTCTCTTCTTTGCGATATAATTCCATTCAAGTTTGTGGGAGAGGTAGTTATTTTGATTTGAAGGGTGTGGCGGAAAAAAAAACGAAAAAAAAACAAAATAATTAGTATTCATATCGTTGCATTTAGAGCACGTAGGGTGCATTGCATTAGACGCTTGTTTTCGGTTTTAGCACGTTTATTGCTTTATTAGGTCTTTGGAGTGAGTTGACCGTTTTTGTGGTGTTTGTTGTGACCTTGGGGGCATCTTTGAAACAATTTGTGTTGTTTTAAATTGGGTGTTGAGTGTGAGTTGATCGTGTTGAGAATAGATGATATGGAGCATGTGAATATGGAAAACATGGTTGTTATGCTTTGAATTACGCAATTGCAAGCCTCGTGAGCTTTGAGCCTTTCTTGCTCTCATATTATGCGATCTTGTTTGTTGATTGAGTGTGTCATTCATGATTGATTTGAATTCTATAACTTGCTCGTATCTCTGTCAAAGCCACATGTTGTATGCGATTTATGAAAATGATTTAAGGCCATTTTTGTTAAGCCTTTCAAAACTTTTGCCTACCTAATGACACTGAATTTCCCTAGTTAGCCAATTTGAGCATGTTGCCTGATTTTTGATAAACCACATTTCAAGCCTTAACTTGATATATCTATTACCCTAGACTTGAGCGTATAACATTGAGTAAGGGGATTGAATAAGGTTGAATGGTAGGATGTCGGAAATTTAGATAATTGAGCAAGTATTGGTTGATGGGAATAAAAGAAGAAAGAAAATGAGGAAAATAGAGGATGAATATTCACAAAAGAGTCGGAAAAAAATCGACTTTAGAAGTGAGTTGGCTTTGAACGAACTTATAGGCTGGGATTGGTGATGTGAGGCGAAAGAAATTAGATCTTGTAAACAAAGGGTGAAAAGAGATACGAAAAGTTGCTAAGAATAACAAGTGATTGGGGTAACATGTTTGGTTTGAATGAGAATAATTGATTGAATGAAAGATGTGCTTACCTATACGCTTGAGTTTGAGTCACTTTTTCCATATCTCCCTACCCTAACCAAAGAGCCTTCATTACAACCAAAAGAAAAAGTCCTTTTTGATTTATGAATTGCATACATTCGAGTGGCGGAGATGTGAGACGATTTGCAAGCTTATGGTAATTCTTCAACATTGACATGATTTGAGCGAATACACATCCCTTATTATTCTTGAGAGGACAATATACATTCGATCCGTGAGAGTCGTGATTCAAGCATTTGCCATGGTTTTAAGTGACTTGTGCTCTGTGTTAGATGTTCGAGGATTGGTTGACTTATTGCTTGACGTCTATGGATAAATGGCATGAATTGTGATGTGTTGTTCTTGATTTGCCTTTCATTACTAACATTTGAGTTTTGTCTTGTTTATAAAGCGTTGATCAGGATTGTCAACAGTTTAAGTTTGAGGGTCTGATTGGTATGTGTTTTGCATGTATTTTGGGCTTAATTGTGGTTAGAATAAGTTGATATGCATGCGTTACTTGAGTAAAATGGGCTATATTCTTGTAAAGTGGAAAATGTATTACGCTTTGCTCGTTTTGTAGGAATTAATCGATATTTGTAGCATTTTGGCGACAATTCGGAGCATTGTGGTAAAGGACCACCAATAATCAAGCTAATGTATGATGTTTGGAGTTGAATCGAGAATAAGTCAGACAAACTGGGCAAGAAACAGAAAGAAACAAAGCAGAATCAGCCTTAGCAGGGATGCACAGGCAGGGCGTGCGCCTACAGCATGGCCCGTGCATCATCACCAGGGAAGAATGCCGCCTGGCGGGGTGCACGGCCTGGTCGTGCCAGGACGCGCGGTCTAGTCGTGCCAGGACGCATGACCCGTGCGCCATCTCAGCGGAATCAAATGCCTACGACCTGACGCACAGGCTGGTCGTGCGCGAGGCGTACGACCCATGCGTCTGTGCGGGAAAAATAGGGTTTGACGGTTTCTAATCAGGTTTTGACCCAAACGGAGTATAAATAGAGACGAGGCGGCCCCAAACGAGGACACTGATATTTGCCCTAGAAAGTAGAGAAAAGAGCAACCTTCTACCGGAGGATTCGAGAGATTGATTGAGGTTGCAACCTCACGCTTGAGGATCGAAGATAGATCGAGAGATCATCGACATCCCTGAGTTTTCTCATTCCATAGTATCATTTACTTTTGATTAGTTAGATATGAACATGAATAATTTGTCTATGAATTGTTTATTTTTCATGTCTAATCAACATCTTGTGATTCCTGGTTTGGGATTAGGTTAATGGATACTTTTGTTGAGGTTTAATTGCAATTGAAGTTAGTATTTTCCAACCCTATTCGAGTACTTTGTTTTCTTTTGCTGGTTTCATCAAAAGGCCTTTGGTTTAACTTGTTTTGATGTATTGATTCATAATTCGAGAGATGAGTTTCAATACTAGATCTTTGAGTACTTGACATGAATATTTGCAAGATTGAGAAGTCTCGTGAATATTTGTGAGGATTTATAATCTTTTGTGCTTTTGGGAGTTGGATATCTTATGTTGAGTAGAGATCTTAGCATAGATAATCCAATCAACGTTTTTACATACATCTCGAGAGAGAGGTAAAATACTTTCGTGATTGTCTTATAAGGAAGAATAATAATAACTTTGGTTGTGATTAATCGATAACAAAGGGATATTAATCAAACCATAACCCTTGAATCCATTCATCTCCTTGATCTTTCAATCAACTCTTATTCTCGTCTTTTTATGATAAATTCTTGTCTTGCTTTTACAAAACCAATCATCCAATTACGATCGCTCTAGATAAAAATAAGACTATTAAAATCCCAATACTTAGTACATTAATTTATTAGTCTCTGTGGATTCGACCTTGCTAACCCTATTCTATAAACTACACCGTACACTTATGGTGAAGCTAAAAAATAAGGCGAACACTTGGTCGAACTCTTATGCTTAATTTTTTTCCCAATGACTCTGTTTTCTCAAAAACTGATTTTACAAGTGTCCCTATTTGGGTCAAGTTTCCTTTTCTCCCGCCCTTTGTTGCCACCCTCAAGCTCTTGCAAAACTCGTGTCAAAACTGGTTCATGTATTTGTTGTGACAGCCTATTTTTGAAAAAGCAAGGCCTTTCCTAACAAGAATTTTGGTTGACATTGACCCTTCTAAAAAAAATCTTAATTCGTGCGGGTCTGACTTTTGGTGGTCGGTCTTTTGATAAAAAGTGGAGTATGATTTTATTCCAAAGTTTTGTAAAACCTGTTCTTGTTTTGGTCATTATTCGATCGATAATCATTGGGAAAAGACAATCCCCCAAAGGGCTCTAATTCCTACTAAAAACTAAAGAAATTTGTAATAATAAAAAAGATAAAATTGTTGTAGCCTCAGAGCCAACTTATGTCTCTAATGTGGCTAAAGATAAAGGTAAAAATATAGTGCAAACTGCCATTCAAGTCTTCGAACCTGGATTGGCCTCTCATAATGCTTTTCATGTTACTAATGCCACGAAGGTTTACACAGATATTGAGTGTGCCAATCATAACCTCTGTCTTTGAAAAAGCGCCAGAGGAGAGTAATCCAGCTAATATTTATGTGTTGAAATCAAGCAATGCTAATGTTTCTTGTGCTGATGCTATTAACCCTTTTGTGCTTTCAGAAAACCTGCAAGGTATAAACCATGTTGCTCATGCCTCTAATGCTGAAGGTGAATTTGAAGGGAGTCTATCCAAAAGTGCAAAAAGAAAATTAAAGAAGTTGCAACAACAGCAAGCCCTAAGCAATGCTGCAACAACTTCATCTACACCAATTTTACCAAACCTCAGTGATAATCCTTCTAAGGATTCTTCCCTGTAAGGTCATTCATATTTCTGATAGTCCAATCCTACCTAAACCTACCTCTGATGTAGCCTTTAGTAAGAATTCTAATCAGAATAAAAATTCTTCTTCTAAAGTTCCCCAAAATCAAGTTCCAAAAGGCTTAAAACCTTCAGGAATGCATGATTCTAGGTCTGGTGTTGGTAAGAAAAAATAATGTTGTTTTTCATTTATGAAGATTTTCGCTTGGAATATTAGGGGTTTTACGAACTCTACCAAACATAAACATTTACTCTCTTTTATTAAGGAACAAAATTTGGATGTGGTTTGTCTTCTTGAAACTAAACTGGAGGATGAAATCTGTTCTAATTCTGTTCTTTGTGACTTTATTGTTAGAACTAAATTTCCTGGTTGGTGTTATGTTAATAATTTCCATGTCCAAGAAAATAGCCGTATACTGCTGATTTGGAATCCTTGTAGTGTTCAGCTTGATGTTCTTTCCATAACCTCTCAATTGATCCACTGTCAAATTCTGTGTAAAATTTCCCAATCTGTCTTTTTTACTTCCTTCATTTATGGGTTATATTTAGTAACTGTTAGAAGGGAGTTATGGTATGATTTAATAGATATTGGTCAGTCCTTAAATGACCCCTGGTTAATTCTTGGTGATTTTAACTGCATAAAATCTCCTAAGGAGAAATTTAATGGTACTGCCTTAACTAATTATGAACTTGAAGATTTTCAGGATTTTTGTCTCTCTCTAAGGTTATGTTATTTTCAATCTACTGGTTGCTTTTTCACTTGGACTAACAATACTCTTTGGTGTAGGCTTGATAGAGCATTAATCAATCCAGCTTGGTTTGCTTCAGGTTTCAATATTTCTGCCCATATTTCTGTTCTAGGAGCTATTTCTGATCACTCACCTCTCATTATTTCTCTGCTTAACCAGAATTCTAATCCTTCTAAACCTTTTAAGTTTTATAATATGTAGACTTCCCACTCTTCTTTTAGTAATATTTTTCAAAATGCCTGGTCTACTCCTGTTTGGGGCACTAGACAGTTTATCCTCTGTAAGAAGCTGAAAATTTTAAAACATGATCTAAAAGCCCTTAACTCTCAGCATTTCAGTCACATCTCATCCAAAGTTAAAATGGCCAAAGCACTTTGTAATCCCATCAAGAAATCTTCATCAGAATCTTTCTGATTCCTCTCTTTGTTCTGAAGTTAAAATTCTTAAACAAAATATGATATCTCTTACAAATGCTGAAAAAATGTTTTTATCTTAAAAAGTTAAGTGCAACTTTCTTAATCTTAGTGACAAAAAAACTAAGTTCTTTCACAACTTTATTAAGAGAAACTCTTTAAAAAGACAAATCTCTTCAGTTTTTTTGCAAGATGGTTCTCAAACTTCATCTTTTGAAGAACTTTCCCAAGCTTTTATTGATTATTACACAGATCAAGCTGGCACAGTTATCAAGTTAATTCCATTGATAATTTTGTCCTTTCAATCGCCCTTGTCTTTCTGAGGAGCTATGCAACCTCTTAATTGCCCCTATTCTCCCCAAGGACATCAAAGATGCTATATTTAATATTGAAGATGATAGATCTCGACCGACGGGTATTCCTCTGCGCTTTTTAAAAAAAAAAAAAACCATGGGATATTGTTGGCGTGATATGGTTAATGATGTCCTTGAATTCTTTTCTAATGCAAAATTACTTAAAAACTTAACCATTCATCAATTACCTTTATTCCTAAAATTGAACATTCTCCCACAATGGCTGATTTTAGGCCTATCGCATGTTGCAATGTCATTTATAAAGTCGTTACAAAAATCATTGCCTCTAGACGTAATAAAGTTTTTCATTTCTTATTAACCCTGCCCAAGCTACCTTTGCGGGAGGGAGAAGTATTACAGATAACATCTTTCTTGCCCAGGAAATCATTAGAAACTATGCAAGGAAAATGATCTCACCTAGATGTACAATCAAAGTGGATCTTAAAAAAGCTTATGATAATCTTTTTCTTGGACCTTTTTGCATGATATTCTTGTTTATTGGGATTCCCTAATTTATTCATTAATTTGATTATGGAGTGTGTCTCCTCTGCTTCAATCTCAATGTCCATTATTGGAACATTACATGGTAAGTTTCCGGTAAACGGACTCATGGTCTTTTCCTCCTTTGTATGGAATACCTCACGAAGACTCATTAACCTCAAAACCAATAATTTCGATTTCAATTTTCACCCCATGTGTGGAGATTTAAAAATTAATCACCTTATATTTGCGGATGATCTTATGTTTTTGCTAGAGGAGATTCCTTCCGTGGAAAATTCTTATAAACTCGCTTAAATGATTTTAAATTGGTTTTTGGGCTTGATACTAATCATGCTAAATCTAATGTGTTTACTTCTTTGTTATTGTGGGTCCTGAATTGGATGAACTTCTTGATCTACTTAATTTTCCTAGTGGCGACTTACATGTTCGATATTAGGGTGTTCTCTTGTTGCACAAAAACTGAACAATGTTCATTATGCACCTTTATTTGATAATATTGCTGCATACATTAATAAATGGACTGCCACTTTATCTTATGCTGGTAGACTCTTACTCATTAAATATGTACTTCAAGATGTTGAATGTTTTTTGCTCCAATTTTTCCCGGTCTAGCACTTTCATTGATAGAATTTATAAGTTGTGCAGAATTTTCCTTTGGGATAAAAATACATCCCCCATTAATTGACATAATGTTTTCCTCTCTTTGGATGAAGAGGGTCTTGGCATTCATGATGTGCATGCTTGGAGTAAGGCCTTTCTTTCTAAAGTACTTTGGAATATCCACCTTAAACTTGATTCTCTTTGCTAAAATGGGTTCACTCATTCTACCTTAAACATGAATCAATTTGGGAGTGGAATCCAAAGAAAAATGATTCTATTCTTTTAAAAAGAATTTGTGATATTAAGAATGAACTTATTCTCAAATATGGTGACTATTCTACTATTCAAAATAAGCTTATTTATATCTCTAAAAATGATAGGCTTAACATTTCTAAAGTTTATGACATGTTTAGAGATTCTGGGGAAAAAACTTTTGGAAATCAGATGCTGAAACATTATATCCCTCCTAAATACTAGGGGTGTCAATTTAGGACCCGACACGCAAACCCGACACGACCTAACCTAACACGAAATTAATGGGTATGGGTCCAAGCTTCGTGGTCCGGTCGAAATTGGCCTCGGACCCGACTAACTCCGCCAATTAAATAGGTCGGGTCCGGGTCAACCTACTATGACCTGTTTAACCCGTCTAACCCGTTTGTGAATTTAAAAAAAAAGTAAATAACTAATTGTAAGAAAAAAACAACAAACAAGACATATCTTTTAAAACTCAAATGATAAAACCTCCTTAATTATGTATTTGTTATTATTATGCATGTCTTTTTGAATATTATCCTCAAAATATAATTAGTATGGTATGCATTTTAAGCAATTATCTTATTTCTTTCTGTTTTGTTGTGAATTGTAATATTGTTTATTGATCGAATAGCATGAGATAGTGATTGATTTTGAAAAAAATAAATTTCTTGATTAAAAATATTAAATGAATATTAAAATAATTTTATTAAATGTGTTAAACGGGTCGGGTCCGGTTACCTGTGAAATAAGCGGTCGGTCTGGTTCGATATTCGACACGAATAATTAAACAGTCGGTCCGGTCGGCGCTTTAAACACGCCAACTGCGAACCCGGACCCACGAACCGGACCCAACCCATATTGACACCCCTACTAAATACTAGTCTGTACTTGGCTTGTCTTTAGGGATAGATTATCAACTATTAATAATTTACCCTATGCTAATCTTGATCTTTGTTGTCCCATTTGCATGCATGTTAATGAATCAGTCCCCCACATTTTTTTTCTCCTGTTCAGTCACTTACCCCATCTGGAACAGGATAAAAAGGTGGTTCAAAATGCACAGGTTTCTGGGCACACTTGCTAGTGCTATCAAATGGATCAAAAAAATAGAGATTGATCCAGTTTTGAAAAAAGCCCGAATGATTGTTCTTAACTACAATATCTTTCATATTTGGAAGACTAGGAATGCTAAGGTGTTCGAAGGCACCCCAGTCTCCTGCGATGCTGTTTTCAAGAAGATACAAACTCATGTTTACTATGTTATTTATTCTTTATTCCCTCTTGATTTGGTTTCTTTTTTATATGCCGCTTGTGGGATACATGCTGATGTAATCTATAAATCTAAACCTCTGATCCTAGTGGACTCCCCCTCCAAATCCCTCTCTTCATGACTTCTTTTTCTTATGTATGCTTTTTTATTTTTCCCCTTGTGTGTTTTGGTTCTCTTAATCCTTATCTTCATGACTTCCCTTTCTTATGTCTGCTTTTTTGTTTTGCCCCTTGTGTGTTTTTGTTCCTCTTAGTGTAATCCCCCTCTATATCCCCTCCTCATGACTCCCCTTTCCTACCAGTTTTTTTGTTTTCTTTGTATGTTTGAATCCTCTCAGTGGTATTCTCCCTGGTACAACCTGAAAAACCTCTGGTAACAACACTGATGAACTCCACCACGAACTTAGTCGAACACCGTATTCTTCGCCGAACACCTGCAAAAGAGGGGCTAGATGGTTACTCCGGTGTACCCACTCCGACGCTCAAGTCAGAGAGTATTCTAAAAAGAGGAGGGATATAACAAGTATGTTATAATATATGAAAAGTGAATAAGGGGTAAACAATACCTGAATGATGAGTATTTATAGAAAATATAATTGGGGTTTCGGTTTTCTAGGAAACAATTATAAGAAATCAATCAAAATCGCTTATCAAATTTTATTTAATTAACACGTTTATGCCATGTCATCGTTAATCCCAAGCTCTTGAGTAAATAATAATCCCAAGATCATACAAGAATCTTCTAGAAGATGGGTCGTGAAGCTCATCAATACCCCTAACTCTACCAAGTAATAGCCCGTAAAATGATTATACCGAACCCAAGTATCCATCATGAGCTCGGTCTAATCTATGCCGAATCACCCCATATTTTCCCATACTCTTGACCTCATCTCTTTTATCTGTTTTTTCTTTTTTCCAGGGTGTTTTGGTTCTTCTGGATCTCACTTTATAATAATAATAATATATAATATAAAATAAGTGAAACAGGTAAATTTTTCCCGTCTGATGGAAAGTTGCTAATGGGTGCTTAACCTCTGGCTTTGACTTCCCCCTTTTTTTATAAGGGTCTCATGCATGGTTGGCTCTTTAGAATGTTGGTTGTTCCCTTGGGGGAAAGTCTTTTTAAAAATCTGAATATGAGGTCTGCAGGATGCAATTGCATTTAAGGCTTTACCTTTATGCAAATTGCAACCCCCTCATTATTCTATTTAACTGTATTGTTCCACACATTTGTAAGGCCGTTAGACCTTATTCTTTGGGCTTGCCTAGAAAATAAATCATCCCATGTGGTGTTCGGATCAGTGTATGATTAAGGGATTCAGCCCATTCCAGCTTTGGACATGCATCCCTATGATTCTAATGCAGATGTCTGATTGGAATCAGCTTACATATATATAATCTATTAAAAAAATAAAAAACAAATGTCAAAGGTATTTGTAACTTGGAAAAATAATTGGGCTTTTTTTATAACTAAACCAAACCTCAGAGATCGTTTTTATAATTAGTCCTAACAATGATGTCCTACTAATTTGTGACGATCTTAGTAGAGTCAAAAACCAAATGCCTCGATGGGCGAATCCAATCCACCCGGTGTTAGGACCAGACTGGGATGAGATTTCATAAGCTGGAAAAGACTCGGACCTATTTGGTCCAGCCATAGGCCCTAAATACTAGGCCACCCGACATTTTATATGTATTTTCAAAGCTTGGGCCGGGCATGTGCTCAAAAAATGGTGGCCTGATGGAATTTGGTGTTGGGTTCGCTATACCATATGACGTTTGCACAACGGGAATTTAATTTTTTTTATCTAATTAAAACAAGTGCATTCATCATAATAAACACACCCTCGTAGGTTCACGTAGTGATTGCAACGATCGACATTTTTTGTTATCATGCGAGAAAACAAATTTTGATTCGTAAATGACAAAATAAAATTACCCTCGCAGAGTCTTCTCCTTTTAGCGAAGATTGAGAGGGAATCAATCCCGCATTATGTGGCAATCACCAAAACTCTGTATGCTCACTAATATGGATTCAGACGCATCCCCTCTAATCAAGTCCACCTTTCTTTTTCTCTAAAATTGGTTTGTTGTTAATCAAGGAAACAACCCTTATGTTTTTCTTATTAACCAAGTAGTAACCCATTATTACACAAGTGGATAGACCACTAATTAATGCCTTAATGGCATTAAAAACTGCCATGTACATTGGAAAAAGAAATTGTCGTGTATATAGTGGCAAGATAACCATTATTTTTTGTTTCTCTCTTTTAAGTATATATATCATTATATCACACATATATAAATAAATCTTATTTATTTATTTATCTTCAATTATAGTGGACTTCTACAATCAGGCATACTAGATTATGATATGGGTTTGGACTTTAAAGTCCAATTAATTAATTTAAATAATTAATTAATTAATACTCAAAGCCCAAATTAATTAATCCAAATGATTAATTAATTCGTTCTATTTCTTTCGTTGAACCTTCTAATAAAATTAGAATTAATTAGATAATCGAATTATTTAATTAAATATTTAATTCAACTCGTTGAATTTATCAATTTCAAAATGTCAACAACCAAAATTATGTGACCCTTTTAGGTTCACAACTAACACTAGCAGACAAGCTTATACCTTTTGTAACTTTTGAATAATAAATTAGTCTACTAATTAATCTTATTAATTGGTATACTTGAAATTAATTCTTTAATTTCAAGAACCTAAATTATGTAACATCTAGAAAGTAGCATGGTTACCTAGTATTAGGTGAAATAACGAGTAAACATATTTCAATTGCAATTACATACATGTATGATCCTTTCGACAACTAATTTCCAAATTATATCTTGGGCATGGATTTATCAAAATCCAGTTGATTTAATAGTTTGTGATTCCATTTCAAGTTCTAGTGATTCTTTTATGAATCGGATCATCGTGTCTTGCCAAGGTCTTTGAATCACAAACTATGAAAACACGAAAATTTTCTTGTCAAAAGACATGTGATGAATTATATGTTGGCCACGCATGTGCCTCCATATATATCGGTGCAATATCCAAAATAGTCCTTTGTGGTTGTCAAGCAATCAAAAGATAAATCAAAGTATTGCATGGTAGACACAAGACTATTACTTGTGCCTCAAGTACGAGGATTTATCATGTATTATTCTTTGTAGGTCCCAAGGGTGTAAGTGTAAGGTTTAGAAGGGGTTGAATAAACCTTACCAAATTTTCGATTTAGTCCTTTTAAAAATTCGAGTTGATACTACACACAGAATGTCCTTGAAGGATACAATTTAGTCACTCAAGAGAGTTAATCTCTCAACATGCACTCAATCGAGCCGTTGATGAAGTAACTCACCGTTGGCTCTAAATTAACTTGACCGTGATTTTGTTTTTTGGAAGACTTAACACCCTTAAGTTTGATTGAGCAAGAATTTAGTGCTTGGTTTAGTACTTATAAGTTATTAAGTGGATAGCAAATTTATCGTGATATAAGCGATTAAAAATGCAAGAATTAAAGTCTTTGAAATGTAAATGACACAATGAAATTTTTATAGAGGTTCAAGATGGGGTAATTCTTCTACTCTTCTCTTCTCCAACTCCCGGAGGAATCCACTAGGTAATGATCGCTTTTACAAAGTGGTAACAGTCCGGATACAAGTCTTGATCACACAACCGACTTGATCCTTTGGGACTCGGTCCGAGACGCCTTGATCACTCACCGGGCTTCTCGTGCGACTCGGCTTCTTCACAGGCGCTGTCTTGCTACTCTGACTCACTTGCTCAAGCTCTTTGGATTTGATCACGAAGCCCTCCAAAAGCTTAAGACTTGCTCAACCTTGAACCTTCCTACAATCCTTCCCCGGAATGTAGACCCCTTGTTTTCGTATTTTCCTCTTCAACCGATTGAAGTTATCTTTCCTTCACAGGTGAGTGTTGGATTGATGTTCTTCGTAATTTAGGCTTGAGGATTGAGGATATTTCGGTTTTTCTAATATGCTTGTATATCTCACATATGTGTCATATATATATCTCTCAATCAAACTCCTCGGCCTTTTATAGTGAACTTTCAAAAATTTGCCCGTTGAAGAGATATGCTTATTTTTGAAAGTCACTTTCATCGTTGGCTTGTCTTGTTGCGCTTCTTGGAATTGCCATTTCCTCGTATGAATTGTTCTTTCACCTTTTCGTAGTTCGACACGGTGTAGTGCTTCCTATTGGTTCATTCCTTTTGCACGCTTCGGGATCGAGCACTCAGAAAAAGTGGTATGGAGATATTACTTGTTTAAGTAATTCTCTTGATTTAAAATGCAACGGTTCTTTTACGATTATCTCGACTTGACCGCATTTCCTTGCTTTCCCCAGGTGACTTAGAGTCACTTCCAATCATTGGATGACTCTTCTCACACTTCAACTTGAGACTTGGCTTTTCTTGAGTTGACTTGATGATGTTCCACTCACCAGTTTGTATCTCACCGCTTCTATAGTAGAGTACTGTCTACTCTTCTTTGCCATACTCAAATACTGTCTCTCACTGAGTCTTCCTTCAAGTCTTCATTGTCTTCTTGCATGTTAGGGCGTGAGTCGACTTAACTCATCTTGGCCACTCTATTTATTACAATGCATTTTACAACAAGAATTGGGGTGCCAACTTTCTATTCTAAGTTTTACATGGCATTCATCAAAATCTAAACACTAAAATTCCTAACAATTTCCCCTTTTTGATGATGCCAAAACTTAAACCATTCAAAAATGCAAATAACAAAGATACATACAGATAGTGTATTGACATAGAATGTATGCGCAGAATCAATCTTTTTATTGATCATATCATTCTTGTACTTTTTACACAAATCAAGTTTTACAAGGTGTATCGAGTTCATATTTGCCTACACAGAAAATAAAGAATTTACAGACTTTATTACGTAAGACTTACATTTTATGTATTTACATAGTGAAATACACGAAGGGTTGGACAAAGAACACTTCATCTCCTTCGCTTGTCTCCTTCTTTCATCTTGTTCAAGATCTTCTTCTCTTCTTCTCTTTTTCTCGTCATCACCGCTTTGCCTTCTTTTTCTTTTCATATGCCTTCCTGGCAGCTTTCATCTTTTCTTAATCTTTCCTGTCTCTCCCGCCATAGCCGAGTTTGTCTCTTGTTTTCTTCTTCTATTCTTTTTGCATACTCGGCGTTAGTTTTAGCCACTCGCAAATTTGCCACTTGGTCAAGCCCACCCAAAGAGATCCCTCCTTTCTTTCCTGGATCTACGTATTCAATATTCTTGGGCGGAGCCTAGGTCCAAGCTTCTTCCTCCACTATCGCTTCTTCCTCTACCTCTGGGCGTATCTTCTGTCTTTGGGGTCTTCTTCTTCCCAGTGAGTGACTAGCGAGTGACCAGCAGAGTGATCGCCGGTAGTCTGCCGCCGTCGCCTTCTTCACATAATGTGAGACCCTTTTCCCAAGATAAGTCCCAAGCTTGAGCCATGGACATATTTGCAAAATATCCCTCGATTCGAGCGTTTTAAATTCATCAACTGATCGTGGCTCTGTCCCGACATCCGAGATGGCATAGGTGTCTCTGTCTCTTTGGAATGCCTCCGTGTTCTTTCAAGATGTTCATGACCGGGCATCCATTCTTCCTTCCACTTCCTTCATCCCCGCTTCAATTATTTTTCTCTTTTCACCATAGATACAAAGTGTTGGAGTGGCGAGAGTCACGGAGTTTGCTTTGCTTATAATGTCACCGTGATGACAGACCCCCGTTGAGGGTTTGTGCAATCATCAAGGTCATATCTTTTGATCCTTCCCCTCAACAGATTTTCCTTTCTTTTGTTTCAAAATTTCCTCACCGATTTTCCCTTCTCACCGCTTTCTTTCTTTTTCAAATTTTCAGATTTTGTTGCTTTAAGGTATTCCTCTTCCCCCTTTTTGGCATCATCAAAGGATAGAGGAACCCTGGGAACATCCGGCAAGCATGAAGTCGAGCTCGCGGATAGTCGAAGTTCTGCTTCAAGTCCGGCTGCATTGTAAGCGACGGAATTCGGATCGAGTAGCGTTGGACTCTTTGAAATCGCTTCATCTCACCATGAGAAGGCTGAATTTTCTAGTCATGTGTTCTTCCAAACGCTGTAGATCATTCGTATTTTGCTCACGCAAAGAGCTTTATCTCGGCAAAGATGAGCTTCATGCATGTGCTCAATATGTTCTCTCACTTCGTTTTTGCATCGATTTTCGACTCTCCACACTAGCGAGCTTTGTTGAACAATGTCCTGAAGTATCTTACTTGTTCCACACGCATTGTTTGTCGTCATTGCCACCATTCCCGATTCGATCATGCCTCTCAAGTCGGTAAAGGGTGGCATCTCTCGTTGTCCAACGCATATCCAAAGAGGCCTCGATGCCTCTCCATCCGTTCAACCTCGGAAATAGTGCCTTGAACACTTCTCGAACTTCACCGATTCTTCACATTGCGGTGATGGCCATACAAAGATCAAAGTCATAAGCGGTGAACAATGGTATCCAAGAGAAAACGGAGCTCGGTCCGTGATAGCGTGCGCGTTCATTCTCTCGACTCTTCATGGAGTTCGGTACCTCCAGGGAAAACGGAAAAGATTCTACAAAAGATTCATCACCGCCAATCGGGATCTGCTTCAATGATGAGCGATGCGCGTGAAGTTCTTTTTGGGAATCGATCTGCTGCACTTGAGGAGCCCGTGTAGTGGTCTCTTGTTCACGGGTCTTGTTGTGAAGTGGACCCGACTTGCTGAGCCTCGGTGTCTCAACAACTTCGTTGGTCTCAAATGATTTTTCCATTTGAGTAGACTTGTCCTCGGCCTTATCGAAGCGTCATCGGATGATGATGAGATTTCCATTGGTGGCTCATCATCAAAGTTAAAGGTTTGACGAGTAGTCTTGGGATCGAGACTTGCTCGCTTGGAACATCCGCAACGAGTCTTTTGGATTTGCACGGGGGATGACTCGACTTTTCTTCTTTTCGCTTCGATCCCGGAGAGATGTGACATCGTGGATTATCCTGGGAATCATGAAGTGCGCTTATCTCCTTCTCGGATGGGTCGATGATAGCGGGAGGGATGTTCTCGACTTCGGTTACCTTACCCCGGAAGTCTCAACCTCCCGTGGGCCTTCATTACCTCCAACAGTCTCTCTGCAATGGCGAGGCCTTGGTCCTCCCTTTCGACGAAATGTCACTGTCTTAGGGTCTTCTGCGGTGGTGGCATCCATTGAGTCTCAACCCCATGGATTGCACTTTCATCGCCTGTGTTAACTCCCGTGGCGTTCCATCTCAGGCTCGATCGCCTCGGCGCGTCATTATTACCTTCGCGAGTTGGCGACACTTCACCTCGAGACAGGCAGTCTCAATCGCCGAGCTTCGTTGATGACAACTTGCTGTTCTTCTTGTGTTTGTATTTTCTCTACTTCGCCTCCTTGATTCGTTGTGGAGTCATCTGCGCAGATCCTCCGACCTTGCTGCAGGTGGAGGAGTTTCCCCGGAGCACCACCGAGTGACTTGAATGGGGTTACTCGGCTCCAAACTCCTGGCTCAAGCTTCGATTGATTGTTCACCATTGGGGCAGGTGGTAACACACCTTCAATAGGGGTTGGCTCGACCGGGTCCCCACTATCCCGCCATCGCCATGTCCCTTATTGCCTTCTTCCGAGTGAGTGGGGGAAGTGGTAGCGGAACAACAACGGGGCGATTTGGACGGTTTGAACCACTCCCATTGATCAATTTCCACCGTGTTCGAGGACTCTCCCGGTCCTCCATCAATCTTTGCTCGTGGAGGATTCTTGATTCGTGCAATGCTTGCTGCATTTGCAACTCTTCTCGTGGGCGAAATTCTCCGATCCTCATCACCGCCCGAGAAGACATCAAGGAGAGGATGTGTGTGTTACGTGGTGCCGAGATAGGGGCGGATGCTTGCCTTTTCACGTGCCTCGGCTTCCTCGACTTGCTTTTCTCTCTCATTTTCCTTGTAAATCTGCAGGATATCTAAGCGCTTGTCTTCATCAAGTCTTTGAGGGCACAATTTTTAGTCCAAGGAAATTTAGCGCCTTCTCTTCTTCTTCTTCTATAAACTCGTGGCCATTGGAACTGTTCCTTGACTTACTCAACTTCCATTTCCTCCACACACGCAGACGATTTTGGATGTCCGGTAAGGTGGAGATAGGATCATTACATCACTATCCGCTCTAGCGAGGTTCTTCTTGTGCTTCACTGTGTGAATTACGATTGTTTCTTCTTGTTGCCTCACGACGCTTCTTCAATGAGACTTGGCTGTTTCATCAATTACATTTGGAGACTCTACTTCTCCAAAGTAGTCTCCTAGATCTTCTCTAGCCGAGTAATCGACTCACCGGGTTTCTCCAGATTGATCGCTTGATGATTCTTCTTCGTCTCCTAGTTTGTACTGAGGAATTTCTGTTCGAGACGGTGTCCTCTCGAGTCTTGGGCGGGTGGGGCCGGTCTTTGGTGTCTTTTTCTCGAGGAGCAGCGGCGTCGTGGCTTCTCGGTTCTCCTCTTTTTGACGATCGGAGAAGGTATTTGTGAGTCCTTTTCGACCACCGCCTGCAGGGCAGGAGACACGGTACCGCAGTGGGCAGGGAGCATGTTTGGTTTTCTTTGCACGCAGGGGCAGCAGATCTTCTTAGTAGTTTGGGGGCGCTCTCTTCTTGGGTGGAGAGGAAAGCAACAGATCTTGGTGGTCACCGATTCCCCCTCACCGGTGTCGCCTCTCTTGGCGTAAGCTCTCTTTTGTGCGCCGAGAGGTTTGCTCAACATCCTCTTGTTAACATGGAATGCCTTCCCATGTCTAAGAGGGACTCCTTTCACCTCCATTAGCCGCCAATCACTAGGCCATATCCTAGGGATCCTCCAAATGTGCCATCTTCTTTGAAGGATTTGTTCCCCACGTTCGGGCAGAGTCTCGGCAGACAAACTCACCTTGATTTTATCTTCTTTTCTTCGATGATTGCAGCCATTGCAATCGCTTTTTTTTTTGATGATTGGTCAAAGTCGCCAAACTTGATGTCGATACATTTGGCAACGATGTCCAACACTTGTGATAATCCTCCTTCAAAGCTCTCTTGTTTGTCAGATATACTATTTTATCAAAGAAAAGTCGCTTGGCTATTTCTTTCCAAGCATCGGCCAGGTTTACATCAGCCGTTAATCTCGATGCTCCTTCTCTTGGTGAGTGGCAAAGGGTCGGCCAAATCTCGCGAGAGATAGTCACCGCTTTCCGTGAATGATGACTTGATTCTTTCATCGTGAATCTCAATTCACGTAGAATTGTGCGACCTCCTCCACATATGTCATCGGGTATTCTAACGTCAGAAACGGTTTCAGACCGGACGTTTCTAACTTTTCAGCGATTTTCTTCACTAGGGTGTCGTCGGACCCCTGTTTCATCATTCCGTCGAAATCCACCGTAGAGCCGGTGTGGATTTGCTTTCCTAACTTGGTAAAGTCATAAGTTGGTGCCATTTTTCAGGATTATATCGAAGAAAAACTCAGAAATTGACTTGAAGATAGATAGGGTTTCGAGAGAATTTTGCCTTTGCTTTTGAGAGAAAGAAATGAACAGTTTTTAGAAGTGTGAGAGAGAAAACGGACGAAAATGGTTTAAATATGGTTTATGAAAGGACGTGCGGGTGGTTTTTTGAAATGTGATCGAAATCAACGGCTTAGATTTTGCACGCCTATTTAGCATTTCATGTCTCGTATTTAATGCGGCAGCATTTATATCCAATCATAAGCTTGGTGTGCAGCTTTATGTCTGTACACATCATCATTATGCTGACGTATTTCTTAAAACATTCCCGCTTAGTCAAAACGACTGCGTTTTTGTCATTTTGCTCATAAGTGACTCAAACTTATCCCTTAGTCGATTTAACTCTACTTCTCACAGTTCTCTTAGTGACTTTCAATATCACCGACTTCGGTGTAATTGTTTTTCCGATACATACATGATTTCGAAATGATTTACATTTTCACTCTTTTTCACCCCTTTTCCCTTCCATTTCTCTTCTTTGATTCGTCTGAGTGTCACCACCAATTAACCCCAACTCATGTTTGAGTTCTTCAAATCTTGACTCACATAATGGTTTTGTGAAGATGTCGGCTAGTTGTTTATCGGTTGAAATATATTCCAGGATGATATCCTTCTTTTCAACATGATCTCTTATGAAGTGATATCGACATCAATATGCTTTGTTCTTGAATGCAACACAGATTTTGAGTAATTGCAATTGCACTTGTGTTATCACACATGATTGGAATCTCTTTTTCCTCAATTTCATAGTCTCTCACCACTTTGTCTCATCCATAGGACTTGGGCACAACACGCCTGCAGCCTATGTATTCTCGCCTCACCGTGGAGGTGGCTATTGAGTTTTGCTTCTTGCTAAACCAGAAATCGATATGTTTCTAGCATTTGACATGTGCCTCAAGTGCTCTTCTGTCCACTCTGCATCCAAAGATAGTCGAATCAATAGCCAATTAGCTTGAATCCACCTTCCTTTGATACCATAGGCCTGCTTCTTGGCTTCCTTTCAAGTATCTCAATATTCTCTTAGCCGTCATATGACTCTCTTTTGGAGCAGATTGAAATCTTGCACATACACCTACAACATAGGTGATGTCCGCCTTCTTTGTGAGATAGAGCAATGATCCAATAAGTGCTCAGATCTTGTTTGATCTACAGCTTGCCATCCGCATCCATGTCCATTTTGATGATGTGTCATTGGTATTTTTACGTAAGACTTCTCTTCCATACCAAACTTCTTCATTAAATCTCTGTGTACTTTGTTTGACTTATGAAGGTTCCATCCTTCACTTGTTTCACTTGAGTCCAAGGAAGAATGTCGGCTCTCCCATCATGCTCATTTCAAATTTACTTTGCATGAGGTTTGAAAATTTTTCACACAGACTTTTTGTTTGTGGAACCAAAAATGATGTCATCCACATAAATTTGAACAAGCAAAGATACTCTTTTTGTCTTTGAATTCTGAAAAGTGTTCTATCTACTTTTCCTTTTGTGAATCCATTTTTGGTTAGGAATTGTGACAAAGTGTCATACCACGCTCCGGGTGCCTGTTTCAATCCATATAGAGCCTTCTTGAGTTTGTATACCTTGTCTCCAAGAGTCTTCTGCTCAAATCCTCGGAGGTTGTTCAACATACACTTCTTCTTCCAATACACCATTTAGAATGCACTTTTACATCCATCGATATACAATGAAATTCTTGTGAGTCGCATAGGCAAGAAACATCCTTATAGCTTCCAATCTTGCTACAGGGGCAAATGTTTCATCAAAATCTATCCCTTCTTCTTGGCAATATCCTTTGGCTACTAGTCTTGCATTGTTTCTTACCACGTAACCTTCCTCGTTCATCTTATTTCGAACACCCATTTGGTGCCAATCACATTTTGATGTATGGGTCTTTGCACTAATTCCCACACTTTATTTCTTTCAAACTCGATTCACTCTTCTTGCATAGCTTGAATCCAATGTGTGTCATCCAATGCTTGTGACATGTCTTTGGGCTCTATTTAGATGAAGCAAGTGAACATAGCTTCTTGTTGAGTTCGATCTTGTTTTGACACCTTCTCTTATATCTCCAATGACAAGTTCGTGGATGATTTTTCACCATCTTACATCGAGTTGAGTAAGTTAGTTGGATTCATCTACTTGCACTTGTTCTTTGTGGGTCGCTTTCTCGTAGTCACTTAGCCGCAAATTCTCCAAATTTTTGAGATTCAAAGAATCTTATCTTCTTCTCAATTGATAATTCCAAATCCTTGAGCAAAGATAGGATTCTTCTCGTATGGTTGGATGATTCAAATCGGTCACCGACTCTTCAATGTCTTCTCCATTTACATTTGCTCATCGAATACCACATGAATGGATTCTTCCGTAACCATAGTTCTTTTGTTTAGTATCCTCGTAGGCCTTGCTTTCACCGAGTATCCTAAGAAGATACCTTCATCGCCTTTTAGCATCAAAAGCCTTTAGGTTGTCTTTGCCATTGTGGTGGATGAAGCATTTACATCCAAATATTCTCAAGTATGCAACATTTGGTTTTCTTCCATCCGGATCTCATAGGAGTCTTTGTCACCGCTATTTATCATACATCTATTTTGGGTGTAGCAAGTCGTGTTGATTGCTTCACCCAAAATCTTTTTGTAACCCCGCTTCAGCCTAACATGGTCCTCGCCGCTTTTTTCTTTGAGGGTTCTATTCTTCTTTCTCGCAACTCCATTCTCATTGTGGAGTCCTTTGCTGATAGTTCATGACCAATACCATTCTCAATACAATATCGAGTTATTATTCCATTGACAAACTCGGTTCCTGCTGTCGATCTTATTTTGATAATGGTTTGACCCTTCTCGCTTTTGAATCCTCTTCATCACCAGTGGTAGTTTTTGTAGAGTTTCTTTCTTCTTACACATGAATATTGTCCATGTATATCTTGAATAGTCATCTACTACCACCAAGGTGTATTTCTTTCCACTTATCTTTGGCCGGTTCCATCGGGCCAAATAGATCCATATGAAGCGATGCAATATTCTTGTTGAGGATGGGCATGTCTTTTCTTTGAATGACGACTTGATTTGTTTTCCCTTCGACATCGTCACATATACTCTCCTTTTTGTATACTCGAGTCAGTAATCCTTCCACAAGATGACTTCTTGCCGACCTTGTTAATTGTTTTGAAATTCAGTGACTCGGCTTTTTGCCACAAACTTGATTCGATGTGCTCTTTGCTAGTAGATGCATCGGGTGTTGCGGTTGACCAATCCACTACATACATATTTTTCTGTCTACATCCTTGCAAAGACAACTTCATTTGATTCAATATCTTTGATTTGGCATATTCCCATGTTGAATCCAACATTGTAGCCCTTATCACGAGTTGATCGATGCTCGATAAATTGAAGTTGAGTCCTTCAACATATGCAACATCTCGTGATCTCTAATCCATTTCTCTTGATGGATCCAATGCCTCTTATTTCGCCAGAGCTTCATTTCCTCCAAATATGACTTTTGCTCCTTTAACTTCCTTGAATTTTGACAGATTTTTCTTGTTTCTGTCATGTGTCCGGAATGACCACTATCCATGTACCAGTTCCTTGGCACTTCACTGTTCCTTGATCTTGCAATCAAGGAAATTAAGTTTTAGGTACCCATACTTGTCCGGGGTCCCGAGGGGTTAGAATTGTAAGATGATCCAACCAACTTATAGCCAAATGATTTGACTTCTAAGGGGTTGCCATCTATCATGCCATAATCATAATTAATCCTGGCAAATTGCTTGGGGATTCTAGGTTCATACAAATTGTCTCTTTTGTCAGTATGCTGTATATGTGTTTTAGCAATTGCCTTTCTTGGGTAGTTGTGGTGACTTTGAGTGTGATGCCTAGGTGCATAGGTGTCTTTGATGAAAGCTCTTATACTTTTGGAATGGCCTTTCTTTGAGTTCTTGGCCTTTGCCATTTGGGCTTATATTCCATAAGTCTATCTTTGATAGTTCACATTATTCCAATCAGCTTGGCTTGGATATTTTCTACCATTCCCATCATATGTATTTCTTTTATGGATTTTCTCGGGATTTTTGGTAGCTCTGCTTCCTTTTTACTGAGTATTTTCTCGTTAGGAGTTTGCTTTGAGGACTCCTACTGAATCTCTTCTCACTGTCCTTTCAAAGACACTCAACAATCGGCATTTTCCTTTTCCTTTGTAACCAAGGCCGCTTTTGCTTGTTATTGTGCTTTGGAGTGAATGTGTGCAACATTTAGAGTTTTGGATTTTTCGGACTCTTCATGACTTGAAGATCCCTTTTCCAAAATTGCTTTTGAGGTTTGACATAGCACGTAAAGAATTAAATCCTAAGCCTTGTCTTGTCTCCACATTCTCTTTGACTCATAATAAGATCATCCAATGATTTAGATGCCTTAGTGAATGAAGCAATAACATTCTTGAGGTCATTCTCCCTCTTTTCTATAGCAGCAATTTACGCTATTAATTTAGCATTTTCAAATTTTTAAACCTTCATTCTCATCGGCTATTTGACTTAGGGTACTCAAAAATCCTTAGTCGGCTTTGAGTTTTGACTTTTGAGTAGTTTGTTTTCCTCATTCAATAGTGTGTGTGAGGATTTAATGTGTTCAAAATCTTTCATCATTTTGCCTAATGAATCATAAAGATCGGTGGGATGAAGTGTGTGTGTCATGATCACTATCACTAGTGTACCGAGTTTGTTGAGTTAGATTGTACCTCATCTTCTTGGTCATGTTGATCTTGTTCTTTGGCCATCAAGCGGATCGGGCTTCTTCTTCGAGTCACTTGAGTAGTCACCTTCATCGCTCTCAGACGTCGGTGTCTCTCTTGACTTGTTTTTCAAAGGTCTCTGCAGCCATCATTGCCTTTTTCCTTTCTTGTCTTCTTTCTCTCAAGACCTTTCTTTCTTCTTCATCTCTCGTATTTGTTGACTACAGGATATGGGCGATCAATGGCATAGTGACTGGTTGTCTACATTCAGATAGATATTCAACCTTTTGATCGCTCTTTCCATTCTTGGATTGTCACCCTTTGATACTCAACTTTTTGATGATCATTCTCTTGGTTGGCCTATCTTCTCTTGATTTGGAGGGAGCCGAGTGTCTTCCGGAAGATTCACCCTTTCCTCTTTTGTAGTTCTTATTGAAGAACTTGTTGAACCTCTTAACCATCGTGGCTATTTCTTCCGGGTCAATGACCTCTTTGACCTCGACTCTCTTTCCATCTTTAGCAATTAGAGCAAATTTTGGGTACAAATTGTCTCTTCCTGGTCTTTTCTTCTCGGCTCAAACTCGTAGGCTTTGAGGTCCGAGAATAACTCATGGTTGGATGTCTTTGATAGGTCCATGGAATGTCTCGGTGCCATGACCTTCATTTCCCATTCAGTTGGAAGACTTTTTAGGATTTTCATACACATTTCCTTCGTGTATATTCATTTCCAAGTGCGCATAACTCATTTGTGATTTCGTGAACCGAGCATCTAGTTGATCCAGGTTCTCTCCCGAGATCATTTTGAAGTTCTCAAATTTAAATCGACCCACCGATAGTTTGTTTTCTTTGATTTGCTCCGAGCCTTCACAAATCAATGTCGACTTGTCCCATTTCTTTAGCCGCTTTTTTGCATGATTTGACTTTATTGAACATGGCTTTGTCCAAGGTTTTGTAAAGGATGTCCTTGGCTACATTGTCCAGGTTATATCGTTTTACATCATCATTTGTCCACTCGTTCTTGGTTTTTCAACCATGACCGTCCGGGAGCAATATCTTCTTTCCTTCTCGCGCAGCTTCTTCTTGACATGTTTCACCTTTAAGATTTGCGAGGCCCATCTTCTATCACTATCCACATCTCATCATGTAATCTTTGATAGATGAGCACGCATACGAATTTTCCAATCATCAAATTCTTCAATAGTGAACATAGGGATGCGTGTCAAATTTGCTTCCATTATAATAACTTTTTTTTAATGATAAAAAGAGTTTAGAAAGTTTAAGTACTAAAGCAGACTTTGAAAAGTTTGGAGATCTAGTTCAAGAACTGGTGCGGAGGGTTCAATGAACCAACCGCTCCGATACCACTTGTAGGTCCCAAGGGGTGTAAGTGTAAGGTTTAGAAGGGGGTTGAATAAACCTTACCAAATTTTCGATTTAGTCCTTTTAAAAATTCAGAGTTGATACTACACACCAGTGTCCTTGAAGGACAGTCAATTTAGTCACTCAAGAGAGTTAATCTCTCAACAGACTCAACCGAGCCGTTGATGAAGTAACTCATTGTTGGCTCTAAATTAACTCGACCGTGATTTTGTTTTCAGCGGAAGACTTAACACCCTTAAGTTTGATTGATCAAGAATTTAGTGCTTGGTTTAATACTTATAAGTTATTAAGTGGATAGCAAATTTATCGTGATATATAGCGAGTTAAAAATGCAAGAATTAAAGTCTTTGAAATGTAAATGACACAATGAAATTTTTATAGAGCTTCAAGATGGGGTAATTCTTCTACTCCTCTCTTCTCCAACTCCTGGAGGAATCCACTAGGTAATGATCGGTTTACAAAGTGGTAATCCCGATACAAGTCTTGATCACACAAATGACTTGATCCTTTGGGACTCGACCGAGACGCCTTGATCACTCACCAAGCTTCGTGCGACTCGACTTCTTCACAGGGCGTGCCGCTTTGCTACACGCACTCACTTGCTCAAGCTCTTTGGATTTGATCACGAAGCCCTCCAAAAGCTTAAGACTTGCTCAACCTTGAACCTTCCTACAATCCTTCCCGGAATGTAGACCCCTTGTTTTCAGATTTTTCCTCTTCAACTCGATTGAAGTTATCTTTCCTTCACAGGTGAGTGTTGGATTGATGTTCTTCGTAATGTAGGCTTGAGGATTGAGGATATTTCAGTTTTTCTAATATGCTTGTATATCTCACATATGTGTCATATATATATCTCTCAATCAAATTCCTCAGCCTTTTATAGTGAACTTTCAAAAATTTGCCCGTTGAAGAGATAAGCTTATTTTTGAAAGTCACTTTCGTCGTTGGCTTGTCTTGTTGCGGTTCTTGGAATTGCCATTTCCTCGTATGAATTGTTCTTTCACCTTTTCGGAGTTCGACACGGTGTAGTGCTTCCCATTGTTCATTCATTTTGCACGCTCGGTCCGAGCACTCCGAGAAAAGTGGTATGGAGATATTACTTGTTTAAGTAATTCTCTTGATTTCTCAACAACGGTTCTTTTACGCTTATCTCGACTTGACGCATTTCCTTGCTTTCCCCAGGTGACTTAGAGTCGGGCTTCAATCATTGGATGACTCTTCATCACTTCAACTTGAGACTTGGCTTTTCTTGAGTTGACTTGATGATGCTCCACTCACCAGATCTCACCGCTTCTATAGTAGAGTATCTGTCTACTCTTCTTTGCCATACTCAACCTCAAGTCTCGCACCGAGTCTTCCTTCAAGTCTTGATTTGTCTTCTTGCATGTTAGGGCGTGGCCGACTTAACTCACTTGGCACTCTATTTATTACAATGCATTTTACAACAAGAATTGGGGTGCCAACTTTCTATTCTAAGTTTTACATGGCATTAATCAAAATCTAAACACTAAAATTCCTAACAATTGCAATATGAAAATTCTTATTCGACAAACAAAATTTTCATACAAGAATTTTCACTCGGTCATGTTCGAACTTGTTCGCCAATAAACACCCACATATATGTATTTGCGTCTCAACACTAATGTTAATGGAATGTAACGTTCTCGTCTTGCGAGCATGCATCATATGCACAAGTTTTACGAGTTATTCAATATCCTATCTTGAAAAACCCATTGACTTGGAACTATTTTAGGACCAAAGTCGTAGATGTATGTTTAGTGATCGCCCCATAGCTTAAAATGATCTAATGACTTTATCATGTGAGCAATTAAATAATAAATGTAAAACATAAGATAAAGAAAAGTACCTTTATTAATATAATTTCCAATAAAATTGTTTCTACAAGTAGGATAAAATCCAATTCTAATTAGAGTGCAGGCACCATACTCTAACAATCTACCATCCGCCCTAGCTCCATTACCCATGTATTTTATGCCCATCTTCCCGAGATGTCCATCAAATACCTTTTGTGCTAAGGGCTTAGTTAGTGGGCATGCTACATTTTTCGCCGTGACTCGATCCACAACGACGTCGCCCCTACCAATGATTTGTCTCATTATATGTTTGGATCTTTGATGAGATCTTGCTCTTTTGCTTATGCTATACTCCGTTGTTGTCACAATAAATCATTATTGGATCAACTACGATGGAACAACACCCAACCCTTGATAAAATTTCGTATCCAAACAACCTCTTTTGATGTATCTCGATGCAACTATATTCTCGGCCTTAGTAGTAGAGTTCTGTGGGCCATTTCTTATTTAGAACTCTTCCAACTAGTCGCCTCTATTCAAGGTATATCCGGACATCGACTTTGAGTCGTCTATATAAGACTAAAAACTAGAGTCGGTGAATCGCTCTAGTTTCAATTCTCCTTTTCCATAAAATAACAAGATATCCTTAGTCATTCTCCAAAGATTTATAGATCATCTTAATGGCCTTCCGGTGATCATCCCTCGATTATATTGATATATGTTCGTGACACTCGGAGCATTCGCAACATCAGGCCTAGTACATAACATTGCATAGATTATGCTCCTAATAGCGGATGCATAAGGTACGCGAGACATTTTTTTTCTCTTTTTTTAGGCGTCTTGGGAGACATAGCCTTAGAAAGTGAAACACCATGACTATTGCGGTACCCTCGCTGGATTCCCGCATGCCAAACTTTTTTAGCACTTTGTTTATGTACATTTACTGGGGAAGTCCGATCATCCTTCGAGATCTATCTCTATAGATCTTTATCCCTAGGATAAAGGATGCTTCTTCCAAGTCCTTCATGGAGAACTGTTTAGACAACTAAGTCCTCGTTGATTGCAACATTCCTACATCATTCACCATGAGTAGAATATCGCAACATAGTGTACAACAAATGCAAATCGCGCTCCCACTAACCTTCTTGTAGACACATGGTTCATTCGGGTTCTTGTGAAAATCAATCGTTTTGATCGTTTCATCAAACTAGATGTTCCAACTTCTCAAAGCCTTGTTTGAGTCCATAAATGGATCTCTCGGGTTTGCAAACTTTTAGCTCGCTCCCATCGGATATGAAGCCCTCTGGTTGCTTTATATAGATTTCTTCCTTAATGTTTCCATTAAGAAAAGCAGTCTTCACATCCATTTGCCATATCTCATGATAATAATATGTTGATATGGCCAATAGTATCTGAAGGATTTAAGCATTATTACTGGTGAAAAAGTTTCCTCATAGTCAATTCCTTGCTTCGTATAACCTTTTGCAACCAAACGTGCTTTATAGGTCGTTGTCTCTCCATCTACTCCAAGCTTCCACTTGTAGACCCATTTGCAACCAATGGGAACAATTCCCTGTGTTGGGTCCACCAAGGTCCATACCTTGTTGGAGTACATGGGATCCATTTCAAACTGCATTGCTTCTTGCCATTTCTTTGAGTCAATGTATGGCATCGCCTCTCTATAGCTTTTTGGATCATTATCTAGAAGGAGTCCCTCTTCTTTGTTTTCTAACAAAAGGTTTAGCCTCTCAGGCGCCCTCGAAACCTTTATGGATTTCCGAAGAGGTTGTGCTTTAAATGGTCCAGCTTCGGCTGGCGTGTTATCTGCGGGAACATCTGGGAAATTCTGTGGTTCTTGAATTTCTTCAAGTTCTACTACTCCACCATTCATTTTAGAAAGAATTTCATCTTCAAGGAAAGTAATATTTCTCGAAACAAACACCTTTTGTTCCGAAGGATCGTAGAAATAATACCCTATAGACTGTCTTGGATATCCCACGAATTTACATAAGGTAGATCTCATATCTAATTCATCTCCCACTTACTGCTTCATAGGGATGGCAATGTGGCGGGGCGGGGCGGGTCGCCCCGTGTTGAATTGTTTTTATATTTTTATCTTATATTTTATATTATTAATAATTTTTTAATATTATATTTTGTATTATAAATACATATTACTTTTAAATTTTTCATTATATGTGTCAAATATAATATTAAATACATAAACTATATTATTTTATATAATATACATGTAAAATATACATTAAATATATTAAAAAATAAAAAAATAGCACAGTATGGGCGCCCAAACGGGGGTGGGGCAGTACCCATCGAGACGGGTTATTTTTGCCATCCCTTCTGCTTTACATAAGCAGCACACCCCCATACTTTGAGGTATTTATAAGAGGGTGTCTTGCCACACCATATTTCGTATGGTGTATTGGGCACGGCTTTAGATGACACCATATTCAATAGGTATGTCGCAGTCTCTAAGGCATAGCCCTAGAATGAAAGATGTAATATAATGAAACTCATCACTGATCGAATCATATTTACATAAGATAGATCTCATATCTAACTTATCGCCCACTTGCTGCTTCACATAAGCAGCACACCCCCATACTTTGAGGTATTTATAGGAGGGTGTCTTGCCACACCACATTTCGTATAGTGTATTGGGTATGCCTTTAAATGGCACCATATTCAATAGGTATGTCGCAGTCTCTAAGGCATAGTCCCTGAATGAAAGAGGTAATATAGTGAAACTCATCATGATCGAATCATATCTAACAATGTTCGATTCCTACACTTCGAAACTCCATTGAGTTGTGGAGTACTAGGAGGAGTCCATTGTGAAAGAATCTCATTTTCTTTTAAATAATCAAGAAACTCAGTGTTTAAGTATTCGCCTCCTCGGTCCGATCGAAGAGTCCTAATACTGCGACCAGTTTGTTTCTCCACCTCATATCTAAACTCTTTGAACTTTTCAAAAGCTTCAGATTCGAGCCTCATAAGGTATACATAACCATACCTAGAATAATCATTTGTAAAAGTGATGAAGTAGTGATAGTTCCCTCGTGCACTAACACCTAGTGGTCCACAAACACCCGTATGGATCAAATTCAACAGATTTTTGGCTCGCTCCACTTGTCCAACAAATGGTGATTTGGTCATTTTTTTAAGACATGATTCACATGTTGGCGATTTTTGCTCTCCCATAAGGTCGAGTTTTTTTGTCAACTTGTGTATCCTCATTTCAAAATATGACCTAATCAAGCATGCCAAAGAGTGAAAAAACTATGATTATCTAATTTTCTTTTACTTTGTTGAATTGTGAGTATGGGTATTATGGGGAGCAATAGTAGACAAACAATTTGCCAAATAACCTAATATATAAATGTAGAATCTTTGAAAATGTAACAACTCCCATTCTCAATAACAAATGTAAAACCTTCTCTCATCCAAAATAGGAACAGAGATAATGTTTCTAATAATATCGAACATAAAGATAATTGTTCAAACACAAATTAAAACCATTCTCTAAAGCTAGATAAGCAACCCCTATAGCTAATGCAACAACTCTTGCTCCATTCCCCATTCTAAGGATTGTCTTCTCTCTATCAAGCTTTCTACTTCTTGTCATTATCTCGCAAATCATTGTAAATGTGTGAGCCACAACCGTATCCAATACCCAAAAACATCATTAACAGATAAGTTAACTACAACAAAATACATACACTGAATGTTTCGTGCTCGCAAGATACTCCTTGCGCCTTTCCAAAGGCCCGATTTTGCCGCAGCTTATGGCATTTGTCATCGGCTTGAGAATTAACTTCTTTCTTGCCATTGTCCTTTGCCTTCTTGTTAGGCTTGGAGGAACCCTTTCCTTTCCACTTTCTTTTCTTAGACTTTGATCCGGAAGTGGATCCAACAAGCAAGACAAACTTATCCTTTTTGATAGTAGATTCAGCTGTCTTTAACATGTTCACCAATTCAGGGAGACTAGTCTCCATGGAATGCATGTTAAAGTTGACAACAAATGTATCAAATGAGGGAGGCGGAGATTGCGACAAAAGGTCCACATAGAGCTCATTGTCCATGATGACTCCAAGGTACGAGAGCCTTGCAATGAGAGCTATCATCTTCAGCCCATGGTCTTGGACTGAAGAGCTCTCAGTCATTCGACATCTGAAAGGTCTTTTGATATCGGATGTCTCATTTTCATGGTTCTCTCACCATACAACTCTTGTAGGCGAATGAGGATCTCAACAATATGATCTAAACCTCGTTCCGCTTCTCGCAACTCATTCGCATCGATGCAAACATATAGATCGAGCACGGAGATTGTCATCTATATGACGAAGATATTCTCCATAGGCATCGATGTCTTATCATTAGAAAGTAGAGGAGGCACTTTGTCATAAGCCCTCTTCTCGATCAAGGGCGATTTTTAGGTTTCTCAACCAATTGACTTTTGGGCCGCTTAATTTGTTTTGCTTAAATATAGATGCAAATGGATTTTTAGCCATTTTTAGTAAAGATATCTCGCAAAAATAAACGAAGCAAAAATGAGTAAACTATGGCAAATATATTCATTCAATATAAGGTCTTCAATATTAAATTTCTCCCACTATTTTATTCAAATTTTATTAACCCCATAATAAAATTCGGAAAATCTTCTTAATGGCTTCAAGCCCAACAAAAATATTTCACACCCCAATTTTATGAGCCCATGAGATATTTTCATTGATAGTCAACTCTTTGACAATTGTATCATTTATACAACCTCAAAATTATTCTCGCCTCACGTTTCCCATATACCCCAATTTTATGAGCTTATATGGTACTAAGCGTCAAAGCATAACCCATCAAATCTTCGTGTAGATGGAGCATCAAGATATTCCACGACTCGTGACCAACATAAAGACGAGTCTATCCCACGAACATCTCAATGCTTGGTAGTGATCACAATTTTCCAACACAAGGCCACTCCACGACTCATGGCCATTGGCCAGTGACCAAGTGTGGTAGCATCATCATGTCGTCTACCTTTGATGGAAGGCATGACACGATATGTCCAACATAACTTGTCTATTTTTGTATGATATGGAATTAATTACAATTAAATTCCTTATTAAGTTTTAAAAACTTGGGGTTTTCTTTTCAAGGCCTCATTAACCTAATTACTAGGTGAGTTTTTATTTAACGCCATTCATCATATGAGCGCAAGCAAAATGCATTAAATAAATCTAACATGCATCATATGCAAAAAGCGGTGGGTTGATCATGGCTAGCCTATGCGACCCTTATCACCAAAAAATGGGTCTATGGTCGGTCTAAAGGACAAAATAAATAGAACTACTTCTATTACATTTCATTAATGTACACATATATGCATGGGCACTTGACTTCCTATTCTATTACATTTGTAAAGTCTACACACATGCGTGGGCCTTTTAAGATCGAACATCCTCTAATATATATATATATATATATATAAAGAGAGGATATTCTTAGAATAGTAACCTGAATATTTTCCCGCCTAAATCACATTACTAAAAAAAGTAATAAAATTATATTAAAAAATAATAAATAATAAATATTTGGGATTTGATTGTTTTTTATAGTCAACTTTCTTTAAATAAATTATTTTTGAAAATTATATAAAATAATATAATTCTGTAAAACGAACTTTCCAAATCTGTGTGTATTACATTAATTATTTTATTTGTCCTTTTTCCTATTTTTCTAAAACTTAATAACTTTTTCATTTTTAACCGTTTTTGACGTATGATTAATCCAATTAATCACCAATATTGCAATGTGCAATAAAAAATAAAAAATAAAAGATATATATATCCTTATTTTGTAATGACCTTTTAAAATTATGCATTCGGGCTATTAGACATTAATTTGTATATTAATGTATTTTGACTATTAATGATATATGTATAGTTGTTATTTGGGAATAACTCATATATTCATAATTATGTGGAATTATATTTAAGTTGATTACATTTAATTAAAAAATACTTATTTTAATTGAAGAAAATATCTCAAAATATGTACCCAAATATTATATATATTACATATATACATACGTAGCATTATATATATATATTTATGTAAGAAAAAATTAAAATTTTATTTAATATGAAATTATATTCATAATAGTTTTTTATATATAGAAAATTATTTTTATATTAATGTACTTTTCATGTAAATATAAGTTATTTTCTTATTTTTCAACTTATTTTGATATTCAACTTTTAAAGTTGTACGATGACCATTGGATATAAATTTTTCTATTTGATATTTTGGTGATATATGTGTTTAAATATAAAAAATGCAATAGTTTTTGTTTTTTTTGAAATGTTTCTTTTTCCCTAAAATTATGATGTTAAATATAAAACATGTTTTTTGTTTGATATCCCTTTAATAATTATGACAAATGTTTAGCTTTCTAAACCCTAAAAAGTATTGAATTCAAATAATTTATTATTGATTGTACTAAAAATACAATGTATTATATATATATATATATATATATTTAAAAACATTAAAGCTTAAGAATTTTTTCAAACATTTTTTTATATATAGATAAACATGATTTATAAATAGATATAATTCACACCCACAAAATTTGTTATCAACCAAACATCTATATTTAAAGATGTTTTTTCACGATTGTAATAATTTATTTTTATATAATTTATTCGGATGATTTATAATTAAATTAACTATCTTTATATTTTAATTATTTATTTAAATTTTAAACTTTTTGCAAATCACTAAAAATTATTTTTATAAAATTTGTGAAGCCGCGATTTTTCCGAGCATGTAATTGATCTTTTTGTCGTCTATGTATTTGACCGACTATTTTACCGCGTCACTTTGACGGGTAAATATTAATAATATATATTTTGCAATTAATTTTATTTTTAATTATTACTTGTGATCATGATCATTTACTAATTCTATTTCGCATTTATGATCATTTGATTGATCATTATTACTTTTGTGTATTTATTAGTCACCTTAGAATTTTAAGAGACTATTTATTTTAGAGATTTTTACCTTATAGAAGTAAGAATTTGATTTAGAATAAGTGATCACGAGACTTACAAGTGATCAATGAAATCACTAATTATTTTGGAGATTGATATTATTCATCTATTATCATCAAATTTGGGACAAAAAAAAAATGGAATTACCACTATACCCCTAGGTGGACGGCAATGATGGTGTTTTTGGTGTAGAAATACCACCCAACTCTTGTACATATACACCTTATGTAGTCATCGTGTGTATAATTACACAATTAATTCAAACATTATACACATTATCTTATACACCAATTCTTTATTACTGTTTTTCCCAACATCTCTCCACTTAACCAACATTCCTTCTCTTCCTATTCCTTGCTCATACCTTTGACTACCCTTTTGTCTCCATGCAAGAGACAAATTTCAAGACACAAAATTAAACAAAAAAAAAAATCCCCTCCCTCTCATCCAATGTGGACGACCACATTGAAGAAAATGAACAAATATTGTTCATTTCATCCAACACATTCTAATCTCCTAACTAATTCTGCTCATTCTCTATAATCTCTCTCTAAGAATCCTTCATATCTTCAAATCTTCAAACACCAATTCTTCATATCTTCAAACCTTCAAAAACCATTTCTTCACATCTTCAAATCTTCAAACACAAGTCCTTCACATCTTCAAGCATACCTTCATACCTTCAAGAACATCTTCTTAATATCATCAAACACTCCTTCTTTCTTCAAACATCTAAACAAAAACAAACATTCTTTCTACTTAAATCAAAAAATTCGAACCCCCTATCTCTAAGGTAAGAAATTTCATTCCTCAATTCAACTTGATATCTTACAACTCATCACCTTCTCTTCTTAATTTAAGTTTGAAATTTTGATTTGAGATACTTAGAAGACTACTTGAAGACATGCATGCATGGTGGTCAATTTAGAAGACTTGAAGAATAATTGTTAGAGAAATTGGACTACAAGGTAAGATTTGGACACTAGAGCCCTTCTCTCTTTTTTTCCTATTTTCTTCAAATTTTAACACCCCTTTTTCATTTTTTGAGATATAGGGGCTGACCTTAGGTGATTTTGAAGGTGAACCAAAAATTCCAAATTTGAAGCTTCAACTAGTTCCAATTCACTTGCTACACATGGTAAAGTGTAGTATTTCCAATTCCCTTATCTTCTTTTTTTTCTTCTTAGTTTTTCACTCATTTTCCTAACTCTAAATTTTTATATTTCTTGACTTAGGGTCTGACCTAAGTGACCTCATACCAAGTTGTGAAATTTATCTTTTTATTTCACAACTCTCCAAATTTAAGGTGGGTGGAAAAATCTTTCCAACTTCTAGGTGTTTTATTAAATGCATGTAGACTTTTGATCTTGAGCACTTGAGATATATATATTTTATGTATTGCATGTCAATTTTATGTATCAAGTTATGAAATTTCTCAAGTATTGCTCAAAAATGCTATGTATTGAAATTTAGGTGCATGCATGTACAATTTAATGTTCTATTTGATGAATTCTTGTATAAAATGAACATGCATGTGTATGATCCTTGAAATCCATGTTTTGTATGACTTATAACCTGGACAAGTCGAGCATAATTGATTAAATTTCAATTTTTGGACTTAAAATGCAAAAATAGAAAGTTGGTGGACATTTTAATAAATTTTTAAGAGTTTTAGGTTAAATAAAATCAACCTTTAAAAGCCCAAGGACTAGATTGTAAAATTTGAGAAGTTTAAGGGCTACTTTGCAATTTTGAAACTGTACCAGACCTTAATTTTATAATTTGAAATTTTAACTCTTAAGGGACTGGAAATGACATATTTTAAGTGTATTCCAAAAATCCAAGTGTTTAGAGCTTGGAAAGTAATTTTACTAAAATTGAGGGACCAAATTGTAAAAGATTAAACTTGAGGACCCAAATGCAATTTTCAGGACTTATACAGCCCATGTACCTGGAAATACTAATTTAACTATAACTTAATTATATTTTGGACCCAAGGTTCAAATTTCATAACAATTGGACCCACCCTAAAAGCCTTAAAGGCAATTATTTCAAAATGGGACAAAAATGAGATTTTCAAAAGTTAAGGGACCTATACTTATTTCTTTTTAAAACTGTTTTTGTACCAATATCCTACTAACCTTAGTGACATTAAACTTAGGGCCTCAAATGACAATTTTAACAAATTTGGGGCCAATGTGAGAATTTTATAAAAACTCGACCTCAAACTTTAAAAACTCGAATCTCTAAACAATTTAGAGAATTTAGGAACTGACCTCATAATTTTTCAAGGTCGGGATATTTATTTATTCAATTTTTAACCCCAAGAGTATTGGTTTTTACAAAACGGGGCTAATTGTAAATTTTCTTTTATCAAGGACCTAACTCAATTATTTTCCTTTTACTAAAATAGCCGGAACCTCGACTTTAATTATTAATTAAAATATTTTAGTTTCTCAAAAATCCCTTGACTTATCGGATCGTCTTGACCGATTAGTACCCGATCAGCGGCGACTTCCTCGTATTGCGATTTTGAATCTATAACGGACTTATGTTCCACCTAATCTTTCAAGATATCGAAGATTTCTTATCCTTCCGATAATCATCTTCATCCAAATAACTCCACCAACGCCATAATTGTCACTCGCGATTTTCGAATATTTTCTGAATCGCTCAATGAATCAATAATACTCATTGCACGATTGACTACCTGAACTTGTTTTTACTTTCCGCTGAGTCAACTTGGTGTGTCGAGCTCACAATCGAAATGGATACGTCGGGGGGATGGAACCGGCGCGATTCGGTGCTATTCCACTCTTCCGCCCCATTGTCCTAATCCCGCAACCGAGGGACGGAGTTTGTCCAAGGGGAAGCGGGTCATAGATTGGAGGTATAATCATGATTATGACAAATCCGAGGTTTGCTAGCTCCACCGTGGATTTTGTTTTTGCCTATGCAATGATAAGGCGGCAGTCTTGACCCGACTTGCTCGGGGAGTTACAAGGAAGAACGAAGGAATCATTTGTCTCGATCCACACGATTCTAGAGTTAATTGGACTGTTTTTGGTTGGGGCTACAAATCCGCACGCAACCATTAATTGTCTTGCATAGGATCGGCATTACATTCCGTACACAATCCTACCGTCTTGCCCGAATCACATAGTACTTTGTGTGACCACGAATCGTTTTTTCTTAAATCGTATAAGTATATTACTTAAATATTTTATCACGACGCTTGTGGGATCGTGTGTGAATTCATGAATCATATCTCACGCTACATACAATCAAGTTTTCTCGATCACCCCATCCACCGGGATTTCTGTCTCATCCCCCTCGTTTTCTAACCTTTAGATGAGGACTTTGTTGAAGATGTTGAACCTACCACGGACTGAGCTCCCGTGCTCCGCTTGTTGGACTTATGTTCACTTGGTTTTATAACATTGATTTGGGCTTCCTAGACTTGAGTTTTGTGTTGTTTGAGTATTTTGAGTCATTTGAGTAGCTAAGCCATGTTGAGAGCCAATTATATTGAGTTTATAGTCATAGTAATGAATCGGGTATCAAAAGAAGTACAAACAAGCAAACAACAAGAGATTGATTTGAAGAAACGTCCAAACACGCCCAAATTTCCATTACTAGCAGCGTTTCGTATTTTGGCCATAACTATCTCTAAAAAATTGATATTTAGATGATTCAAGTGGCTATGGAAAGCTAAGAGATAGAGATACAACTTTGATGAAGGGCTCAAAATCAAATTCGGACTGTGTTGGGCGCTAAAATAGGGTGGGCGCTGCAGCGCCCGGTACAGAGTTTTCACCCCCAAAAATTAAAGTTGGGCGCTGTCCCGGCGTCGCAGCGCCCATGGGCGGAATTTGCTATGTTCCTCCACCTTTTTCTTGAACCTTTGAGGGGATATAAATAGAATATGGGAGCCTTGATCTTGGGTATGAAGGAAAGGTCGGGAATACACCCAAGAACACAAGAAATACATCAATTTCATCAAGGAAGAACCAAGGAAGAATCGGGTCGAATCGAAGCTTGAAGATTGAAGATCAATCGAGAGATTATCCATTTCCTAAGTTTTCTCATTCTTTGTGCTTTAATCTTTCATTTTAGCTTGTCATGAATATGAACAATTTGTCTATGGGTTGTTTATTTGTAATGAGTAGCTAAACTTCTTTGTGATTTCCGGGTTTTGAAGTAGATTAATTGAACTCTTGTTGAATGTTTTAATCTTAATTGAAGTTATTGTCTTGAAGCCTATTTGAATACTTTGTTCTTATTCTTGTTTTATCATTTGGCCAATGATTTAGCATGTTTGATATATTGATTCATAATTCGAGAGATGAGTTTCAATATTAGATCTTGAGTACTTGACATGAATATTAGCATAATCGAGAGGTTGTGAAAATTTGTGAGGATATGTGATCTTTTGTGCATTTGAGAGTTGTGTATCTTATGTTGAGTAGAGATGCTAGCATAGATATTTCAATCTACACTTTATATACATCTCGACAGGGGAGGATAAAATACCGTTGTGATCGTCTTATAGGTGTATTGATAATAACTTTGGCTTTGATTAAATCGTAAAACAAGAGGAATATTAATTGAAACCATAACCCGGGAATCCATTTCATTTCCCTTGGTAATTCCACTATTATTTTCATCTTGTGTTTTTGAGGTTATTCTTATCTTTTCTTCCACAACAATCACTCAATTTCGATCGTCTAAATAAAAATAAGGCTATCTTAGTTCAATACTTATCGCATTAATTTATTAGTCTTTGTGGATACGACCTTGCTTACCCTATTCTATAAACTACACCGTACACTTTGCGGTGAAGCTAAAAATAAGGCGAACAACTTACTATCTATTGTTGTTGATGTTGCTCGACTTGTTTCTTGTATTCGCTTTTGGACTCTTTTATTCTCTTTCATTATGGTCTGTAACTTAAGGGCGTAGGACCCTTTGACTATTAAGTTGTTATCTTTAGTTGTTCTCGGGGATGTAATTTGGATATTTGTTGGACTGTAAGTTGTAACTCGTACTTGTTCTTTATTTCCGCTGCTATTTGACTCTATTCCATTGGGATTTCGTTGATATTGTCTAGACTGTTTAGTTTACTTGTATTTAAGTTGTGGATCATCGTCGCGTCCCGTGTGGGGCGTGACAGTTAGAGTGGTATCAGATCTCGGCTAGTAAGATGGAAACTTACACCGAGCTGACCCAGGATAGGACCCTCGGTCTGTGTTTTGGGTAGTACCGCGACTTGACTAATTAGTGTGAAATCGATTTCAATTTGGTGTAGAACCATATTATTGAGATTGAAACTAAGTTAAAACGCATATTTGGAGGTTCCATAGTCATACTTGTCTTGACTTAGTTGACTCTTGACTGACTTTCTTTGTTCATTCTTTCCTTATTCCCTCCTTATCTTTCCTTTACCTTTGACTGATCCGCCTTAGTTTTGTTTGATCAGGATGGAGCCGTGCCACCTACTTGGTGGGACGTTTTTGAGGCCTGTGCCGAGCGGGATTACTTCCGGGCACTTACGATACACAGGCACCGGGAGAGTATTCAAGCTACCTCAGAGCTGTCCGAGGAGTGCCATCGTAATAGGGACTTGACACAGAGCCTGGCAAGGAGCCAAGACGAAAAGAACGAGTTGACCATCATTATTAAGGACCGCGACAACACTATACGGGCGGGAGGATTAGATCTGATTATCCAGAGCGCGCTGGATAATATGCGAGAAAAATGAAGAGAGCGAGTGATGGCCGCCAGAAGTGGGAGATGGACACGCACATGTCTCGAGACATCATTGAGCGCTTGAGGAGACCCTCATCAAGCGTATGACCGTGATAGAGGATCTTACATGTGCCCTAGCCCGGTGAGATGCCGCTTTGGAGGCGCTTTGGTTTGCTAATGCACGCCATTCCCACCACCCGAGGTGGAGCCCGTACCCGACGCCGAGGAGGACCCGAGGAGGACCCCGAGGAGGATCCAATCGAGGTCGGAGAGTCCGAGGCACTTGAGGTCGCTCTCCGCTTGATGATGCGCAGGATTTGAGCAATGGGCTGGATTTTGTCGATTGGCCCGAGGTCGAGGTGCCACCTCGGCCACCCAAGTCCCGATTATGGATATAGCCGCTAGTGACGATGATGGAGACCTCACCGAGTAGTTAGCTTGATTGTTAGATTGTGCTCGCGTTGTTGTAGACACTTATTCCACCCTGTTGTACCTTGCTTTCTATTGTATTAGATTCATTGTATTTTGATTCGAGATGTATCTTTGACTCGGTATTACTTGTTTGTACTTCTTGGGTGTATTCAAATAATGGATATGCCTTTTTCTATTTATTCAGGTGTCTTGTATTTGTTGTTACTTTTCCTACGATATAATTTGCTTTACGCGAATAATTATTGTATTCATTTACTCGTGGATTGCAACTAACACTTCAAGATACGAATGGAAATGGTCGACATCGTGGACGTGGAAGACCTCGGCCGAGTTCCCCCAGGGAATGACGACGTACCCGGGGGCCGGGTACCCTCCCCGAATTACCACCGCCTCATCCACTGCTGCAGAGACAACTTGACCGCACGGACTCTCTACAACAAAATCTTGGTTTTCATGAGGCAACAAGCGGAGCCTCAACACCGTGCTCCTCGAACCCGCTAGAGAGGCGAACGATCGCACATTGGAGCGTTTCCTATGGTTCGACCCATCGGCTTTCTTAGGAGAGCCAGCCGACGACTTAAAGCGAGAAGAATGGATAGAAAGTGGAAAATATCTTCAATGCTCTCCAATATTCGGATGAGCGAGAAGTCACACTCGCCGTATTTCATCTAGAATCGGTCACTAGACTCGGTGGAGGGCGGTTGAGAGAAGGTGGGAATAGGACCGAGTAGCGAACATGGGGAAATTTCTTAGCCGAGTTCAATGAACAGACATTCCACAGTTGTGAAAGAGGCGCGGGATGAATTCCATAGGTTGAGGCAGAGGAACATGTTTGTAGCTCAAGATGAGTCCGACTTTCATCGATTGTCCAAGTATGCTATGGGGACAATCGATCTGAGAGAGGACAAACTTTACAAGTTCACACGAGGATTGAAGTCGAACTTAAAAAACAATTGTTGATCGTTGAACCGACAACCTACTCACCGCCATGATAAAAGCAGCTCTCCGCATCGAGTCGAGATCGAACCGTATTGGGCAGATTCAGCAGAGTAGGCCATCAAACAGTCTCAAGAGGAGAGTCAGTGGGACAACCATCTAAACAGCCTGCTAAGTTTCAGAAGGGACCAGTTAATAAGACAGATAAAGAGAAGGGACCAGTACAAGGAAAGTCGGGTCAAGTGTGTGCACATTGCCAGAAACCGGGACATACTGCCAATGATTGTTGGCATAAACAAGGAAAGTGTTTGCTTATTTGTGGTAATCAGCTCAAATTTGAAAGATTGCCCAAAATACGAAGATCGAAACAAACGGTGCGGCCCGGTTTCGCAACGCTGGGCAATGGCCAGGGTAATCGGGCAAGGATTCCCGCTCGAGCATTTGCACTCGCCAGACATGAGGCTCCGGAGGCAACAGACGTGGTGGAAGGTACACTTCTAGTATCTAACCACTACGCTAAAATACTATTTGACCCTGGATCAACGCATTCATTTGTCGCACCGCATTTTGTACACAAACTGCATGCATGCATGGAACATATGCCCATATGTCTAGAAGTGTCAACTCCTATGGGCGCGAGCCAAATAACAGATATTATCTATAACGCATGCGAAGTTAAGATTGATGAGATAAAGTTTCCTGACGATTTGATCTTATTACCTATATTCGAATACGACGTGATATTGGGAATGAACTGGTTGTCTGCACACCATGCACAAATGGACTGCCATAACAAGTCCATTAAGCTATGTGAACCGGAAAGCCCGAAGTGGAAATTTCGGGAAGGGCACGAGTTAAGATTGTCCCAATCATTTCAGCAATAAAAGCGAGGAAGGCGATCGCTAGAGGGCACAAGGGTACTTAGTGTTTGTAATTAACAAACCCAAGGTTGAGACACAAATTAACCAAGTACCTATAGTATCGTAATACACGGATGTATTTCCACAAGAACTCACCACTGTCCCTCCAGGATAGGAAGTCGAGTTCACCATCGAGGTATTATCGGGAACCGCCCCAATTGCTAGAACACCATATAGAATGGCTCCTCTTGAGTTGCAAGAGTTGAAGATGCAATTACGGTGATGGATGTGGTATTTATCCGACCGAGTGCGTCTCCGTGTGGAGCACTGCTTCGTTTGTCAAAAAGAAGGATGACACATTAAGATCGTGTATAGATTATCGTGGTCTTAGTAGCGTGACCATCAAGAACAAATATCCCATCCCGAGGATAGATGAACTATTTGATCAACTTCAAGGAGCGACAAAGTGTACTCGAAGTTTGATTTACAACAAGGATATTACCAATCAAGATCCGCGAAGAAGACATTTCCAAAATCGCATTTCAAACTCGATATGGACACTACGAGTTTGTAGTGATGCCTTTTGTCCGACGAACGACCGGCAACATTTATGGACCTAATGCATCGAGTCTTTCAACCTTATTTGGATCAATTCATAGTGATATTCATTGATGACATACTCGTATACTCTAAGTCTAGAGAAGAGCATGAACGTCATCCAAAAATCATTTTGGAGACACTACGAGAGGATAAGTTGTATGCCAAATTCAAAGAAGTGCGATTTTGGCTTAGTGAAGTCGCGTTCTTGGGACACATAGTATCCGACACCGGGATTGCCGTAGATCCTTCAAGGTACAAACAATGGTTGAATGGAAACAACCCGAGTCTCAGAACGGAGATTAGGAGTTTCTAGACTAGCTGGATATTATCAAAGATTTATTCAGACTTCTAAGATAGCGGACCGCTCACTCGACTAACCTGCAGAAGGAAGTCAAGTTTGAGTGGAATGACAAGTGCGAGGCTAGTTTCAAGAGTCAAGAAATGACTTACTACGACTCGTCTTAGCTCTTCCAAAGGGAACAAAAAACTTTATCGTCTACAAATGATGCATCGAAGGAAGACTAGGAGCAAGTGCTCATGCGGGAAGGAAAGGTCATCGCTATGCATCACGAAAGCTCAAGCCGTATGAAGCTAATTATCCAACGCATGACTTGGAATCGGCGATAGTGTTCGCGTTAAAGAAATAGAGACACTATCTCGATGGAGCAACATTCACGGTTTTCACATCATAAGAGCTTGAAGTATCTATTATCCCGAGAAAGATCTCAACTGAGGCAACGGAGATGGATGGAGTTGATTGAGGACTATCACTTTGATATTCAATACCATCCCGGAAAGCTAACGTAGTAGCCGACGCTTTGAGCGGCGAGCTTAGCCGGACTTACGATTCGAGAGTGGGAATCATTAGAAGAGCCGAGCAATTGGAATCGACGAGAACCAATACTCATATTTCATGTGCTAACATTTTAGTTAAACCCGATCTGTTGAATGAGATCAAGGAAGACAGGGGGATGATGTGCATCTTCAAAAACTCGAAGCGAGAAGATACTTAAAGGAGAGAGATCGGGAATTCTCGGTGCATGAAGATGGGGTTATCGATTTTGGAATTGAGTTTGTGTACCGAGTGACGAGCGATTAGAAATAAAATCCTAAGCAGAGGCACACCGTTCGAAATACACTATACATCTTGGAGGAAACAAGATGTATAAGGATTTGAAACGGAGTTATTGGTGGGTAAACATGAAGAACCAGGTAGCGGAGTTCGTTGCGAGATGTTTGACTTGTCAACGAGTAAAAGAAACACCAACGACCATCCGGTTTACTACAACCGTTGAGAATTCCGAGTGGAAATGCAAACACATAACGATGGACTTCGTGACGGATCTACCAAGGACCGGATGAGGCCATGATGCTATTTGGGTAGTTGTAGATCGACTAACGAAATCGCACACTTCTTACCCATCAAGAAAACGATAGCTTGCGAAAACTTGCGCAGATTTATATCCGAGAGATCATTCGACCGCATAGAGTACATGTTGACATAGTATCGACAGAGACCCGAGGTTTGTCTCCGGATCGGAAGTGCTTGCACGAGGAATTGGGTACCTCACTAAGTTTCAAAGACAACGCACATCCACAAACCGATGGACGACCGAGCGAACGATTCAAACCCTTGAAGATATGCTACGAGCCTGCACATTGGACTTCTAAGGAAGTTGGGATTCGCACTTACCATTAGCCGAGTTCGCCTACAATAACAACTATCGTGCCACGATTGGGATGGCACCCTACGAGGCATTATATGGGCGAAAATGTAGATCCACACTACACTTTGGGAGATTGATGACCAATGGACTCGAAGAGAAACGAAAGTCGCCCTCGATTCTAAAGGTCGACTTAGTTTAGGAGACCATGGAGAAGGTCAAGCTGATCAAGGAGCGGATTCGCACAGCTCAGAGCGGCCAAAAGAGTTACGCGGGCAAGAGAAGAAAGGATTTGGAATTTGAAGTCGAAGATGAAGTATTTCTCGGACTCTCACCACGAAAGGATTGATAAATCCGAAGAAAGAAGGCAAGTTGAGTCCGAGATATGTTGGACCTTACAAGATTTTACAGAGGATCGGAAGTTAGCCTCTCGACTCGAGTTACCACACCATATGCGGGAATGCACGATGTATTCCATGTATCGAGATTGAAGAAGTATCAACCGATCCCGAACATATCATCACTCATGATACTCCTCCTCTAATGGAAAATTTATCCTACACCGAGAGGCCGATCCGGATCATTGATCGCCAGATACATCGATTGCGTAAGAGGAGATTCCAATGGTTAAAGTGGTGTGGCGAACCACAATCGAGACGAAGACGAAACGTGGGAGATGGAAGAAGACATAAGGAATCAATATCCAGAACTATTCTGAAGAGAATTTGGGGACCAAATTCTTTTAAGAAGGGAAGGGTGTGAAGCCCCGATTTTTTCGGGCATGTAATTGATCTTTTTGTCGTCTATGTATTTGATCGACTATTTTACCGCGTCACTTTGACGGGTAAATATTAATAATATATATATTTTACAATTAATTTCATTTTTAATTATTACTTGTGATCATGATCATTTACTAATTCTATTTTGCATTTATGATCACTTGATTGATCATTATTACTTTTGTGTATTTATTAGTCACTTTAGAATTTCAAGAGACTATTTATTTTAGAGACTTTTACCTTATAGAAGTAAGAATTTGATTTAGAATAAGTGATCAAGGAAATCACTAATTATTTTGGAGATTGATATTATTCATCTATTATCATCAAATTTGGGACAAAAAAAATATATAGAATTACCACTATACCCCTAGGTGGACGACAATGATGGTATTTTTGGTGTAGAAATACCAACCAACTCTTGTACATATACACCTTATGTAGTCATCTTGTGTATAATTACACCATTAATTCAAACATTATACACATTATCTTATACACCAATTCTTTATTACTATTTTTCCCAACATCTCTCCACTTAACCAACATTCCTTCTCTTCCCATCCCTTGCCCATACCTTTGACTACCTTTTTGTCTCCATGCAATAGACAAATTTCAAGACACAAAATTAAACAAAAAAAGATCCCCTTCCTCTCATCCAATGTGGACGGCCAAATTGAAGAAAATGAACAAAAATTGTTCATTTCATCCAACACATTCTAATCTCCTAACTAATTCTCCTCCTTCTCTCTAATCTCTCGCTAAGAATCCTTCATATCTTCAAATCTTCAAACACCAATTCTCGCATATCTTCAAACCTTCAAGAACCATTTCTTCGCATCTTCAAATCTTCAAACACAAGTCCTTCACATCTTCAAGCATACCTTCATACCTTCAAGAACATCTTCTTAATATCATCAAACACTCCTTCTTTCTTCAAACATCTAAACAAAAACAAACATTCTTCATACTTAAATCAAAAAATTCGAACCCCCTATCTCTAAGGTAAGAAATTTCATTCCTAAATTCAACTTGATATCTTACAACTCATCACCTTCTCTTCTTAATTTAAGTTTGAAATTTTGATTTGAGGTACTTAGAAGACTACTTGAAGACATGCATGCATGGTGGTCAATTTAGAAGACTTGAAGAATAATTGTTAGAGAAATTGACTACAAGGTAATATTTGGACACTAGAGTCCTCTCTTCTTCTTCCCATTTTCTTCAAATTTTAACACCCCTTTTTTATTTTTGAGAAATAGGGGCTGACCTTAGGTGATTTTGAAGGTGAACCAAAAATTCCAAATTTGAAGCTTCAACTAGTTCCAATTCACTTACTACACAAGGTAAAGTGTAGTATTTCCAATTTTCCTTATCTTCTTCTTTTTCTTCTTAATTTTTCACTCATTTTCCTAACTCTAAATTTTTTATATTTCTTGACTTAGGGTCTGACCTAAGTGACCTCATACCAAGTTGTGAAATTTATCCTTTTTATTTCACAACTCTCCAAATTTAAGGTGGGTGGAAAAATCTTTCCAACTTCTAGGTGTTTTGTTAAATGCATGTAGACTTTTGATCTTGAGCACTTGAGATATATATATTTTATGTATTGCATGTCAATTTTATGTATCAAGTTATGAAATTTCTCAAGTATTACTCAAAAATGCTATTTATTGAAATTTAGGTGCATGCATGTACAATTTAATGTTCTATTTGATGAATTCTTGTATGAAATGAACATGCATGTGTATGATTCTTGAAATCCATAGTTTGTATGACTTATAACCTGGACAAGCCGAGCATAATTGATTAAATTTCAATTTTTGGACTTAAAATGCAAAAATAGAAAGTTGGTGGACTTAATTGCAAAAAAATAAAACTTAAGGGACCCCTCTGCAAATTTTGAATTTTGGGACTGTACCCAGATTCAAAATGACTTTTGGACATTTTAATAAATTTTTAAGAGTTTTAGGTTAAATAAAATCAACCTTTAAAAGCCCAAGGACTAGATTATAAAATTTGAGAAGTTTAAGGGCTACTTTGCAATTTTTGAAACTGTACCAGACCTTAATTTTAAAATTTGAAATTTTAACTCTTAAGGGACTGTAAATGACATATTTTAAATGTATTCCAAAAATCCAAGTGTTTAGAGCTTGGAAAGTAATTTTACTAAAATTGAGGGACCAAATTGTAAAAGATTAAACTTGAGGACCCAAATGTAATTTTCAGGACTTATACAGCCCATGTACCTGGAAATACTAATTTAACTATAACTTAATTATATTTTGGACCCAAGGTTCAAATTTCATAACAATTGGACCCCTAAAAGCCTTAAAGGCAATTATTTCAAAATGGGACAAAAATGAGATTTTCAAACGTTAAGGGACCTATACTTATTTCTTTTTAGAACTGTTTTTGTCCCAATATCCTACTAACCTTAGTGACATTTTCCAACTGGAATCACATTAAAATCCGTTCGGTTTGTGAGTTCCAATTATGTTAAACTTAGGGCCCGAAATGACAATTTTAACAAATTTGGGGCCAATGTGAGAATTTTATAAAAACTCGACCTCAAAACTTTAAAAACCTGAATCTCTGAACAATTTAGAGAATTTAGGAACTGACCTCATAATTTTTCAAGGTTATTTATTCCATTTTTAACCCCAAAAGTATTGGTTTTTACAAAAGGGACTAATTGTAAATTTTCTTTTTATCAAGGACCTAACTCGAATTATTTTCCTTTTACTAAAACAGCCCCGGACCCTCTGAATTTAATTATTAATTAAAATATTTTATTTTCTCAAAAACCCCTTGACTTATCGGATCGTCTTGACCGATTAATACCCGTCGCGGGCGACTTCCTCGTATTGTGATTTTGAATCTATAACAGGACTTATGTTCCACCTAATCTTTTAAGTTATCGAAGATTGCTTATCTTTCCGATAATCATCTTCATCCAAATAACTCCACCAATGCCATAATTACCACTCGCGATTTTCGAAAAATTTCTGAATCGCTTCCTGAATCAATAATACTCATTGCCTAGTTGACTACTCCGAACTTGTTTTTACTTTCCCCGCTGAGTCAACTTGGTGTGTCGAGCTCACGATCGGAATGGATACGTCGGGGATGGAACCGGCGATTCGGTTGCTATTCCACTCTTCCGCCCCATCGTCCCTAATCCCGCAAATCGAGGGACGGAGTTTGTCCAAGGGAAGCGGGTCGTAGTACTTGAGGTATAATCATGATTATGACAAATCCGAGCCTTGCTAGCTCCACTGTTGATTTTGTTTTTGCCTATGGAGCGATAAGGCGACAAGTCTTGGACCATCTTGCTCGGGGAGTTACAAGGAAGAACGAAGGAATCGCTGTCTGATCCACATGATTCTGGAGTTAATCGGACATGTTTGGTTGACGCTACAAATCCGTACGCAACCATTAATTGTCTTGCATAGGATTGGCGTTACATTCCGTACACAATCCTACCTGTCTTGCCTGAATCACATAGTGCTTGTGTGACCACGAACTGTTTTCTTAAACTGTATAAGTATATTACTTAAATATTTTATCACGATGCTTGTGGACTGTGTGTGAATTCATGCATCATATCTCACGCGTTTTCATACAACTGTTTCTCGCATTAACTATATATCGCCACACTTGCACACGATCACCCATCCACGGAGATTTCTGTCTCATCCCCTCCTGTTTTCTAACCTTTAGATGAGGACTTTGTTGAAGATGTTGAACCTACCACGGACTGAGCTCCTGTGCTCCGCTTGTTGGACTTACTATCTATTGTTGTTGATGTTGCTGGACTTGTTTCTTGTATTCGCTGTTGGACTCTTTTATTCTCTTTCATTATGGTCTGTAACTTAAGGGCGTAGGACCCTTTGACTATTAAGTTATTATTTTTAGTTATTCTCGGGGATGTAATTTGGATATTTGTTGGACTGTAAGTTGTAACTCGTACTTGTTCTTTATTTCCGCTGTTATTTGACTATGTTCCATTGGGATTTCGTTGATATTGTCTAGACTGTTTGGTTTACTTGTATTTAAGTTGTGGATCATCATCGTGTCCCGTCTGGGACGTGACAAAATTAAAGTTTGTGCATCGCACGATTTGAAATATATCGAATATGAGAACTTGAACAGAGAAAAATAATTAAAAAATCCAAATAATACAATACAAATCCCCACAATAAAATTTCAAAAAATTAAAAATTGACTTAACAATATGAATAAATAAAATTATTGTATGAAGTTCTCATATACAGGGGCAGAACTAGACGTGTAGTTTTGGGGGGGCTAAATCAATAAAAAATAAATATTTAGTACTAAAAATTAATATTTAAATAAATTATACATGGAAATTATTGATTTTAAAAAAATTTGGGGGGCGGTGCCCAACTTTGCGAAAATCTCTGCCACCAATTTACACATATGAACAACTTTCAAAAATAATTTTGCATCCGAATTAACTACTACAACTTTGGAAAAAAAGTATGGCACCAATTTTCACGCTTATTAAGAATCTAAACATGACTAAAACGAAATGTGTGAAGAAGTTATGCCTTTTGTGATTTTATGAAAAATTAGTTTCGAAATTTAAACACATATACATAGCTTTGAATATATTTTTTTCATGATTCTCAGGTATGATATTTTTTCTTTTTGACGTTATCAATAAAAGACATTAAATAGTATTTATTATGTATTGTCTGATGCTATTTTAAAATAATTACAATGCAGGAGATTAGGAAAATGCACATGTCACGGCGCAAAATAGGTCTCATAGTTACACACCCCGTGCATCGCACGGTTAAAAACTAGTTACAATAAATGGAAAACATTACCACCTAGTCTACTCTAAATGCGAAAATTTAAAGAATGTACAAAAATAGAATAAGAAGTTCTCATTTTGCCCAAAAACCCAAAGAAATAAAACACATCCAATCACACTGGTCATATGCTCATAATCATCCCTAAATAAATCATGCTAAAACATCCATCAAATGAATTTAAAGCATTTAAATTTACCAACTTTGTGTGTTGATTTAATTTGGAGACAAATATTCTTGAATACTCATAAAACTATTTTTATTAATTTCAAAAGTAACCCTTAGTTTTGAAAATTGAATAAATCAAGAAAATAATTAAATCAAATTATGAAAAATAAGCAGCAGTCATGAGGATGTGTTTAAAAATTAATATTTGTTGAAGAAAATAATTTTTCTTCTCAAACATTTCCACTGAACATTCTCGTGAGTGAATCAAAAGAAACTTTATTTCATTCACAGGTGAAAAAATAATTTTTATTATATATATATAAATTGCATGTATTTCTAGGTGGCTGTCAATTTTCTTTACAATTTTTCAATCAACTCTAAAACTCACATGTACAGTGGCCATCAACCAAATCTTCTGCCATTTTAAAAAGATTTAAAACTTGATCATGAAACTATTTCTTGATTAAGAAACGACTGTTTGTTTTTACTGCCACTGAATCAGGTAATTCAAGAATACATAATTCTTAAAATCTTAAATCAAGAAATCCAATTTCTCGTTTCTACATAAAATTAATTCTAAATATTTATCCCATCTTTAAATCACATAAAACACTTTTTTATCCCACACAAAATAGTAACAAGCATCCAAAAATATTAAACGAATCAAAATCTAATAAGGAAAATGCAAATTGTGGCTCTGATACCATTGTTGGATTTGCTATGCCATACGGGGTTCGCAAAGCGGAAATTTAATTTTTTTTATCTAATTAGAATAAGTACATTCATCATAATAAACACTAACCGCGTAGGTTCACGTAGTGATTGTAACGATCAGTATTTTTTGTTATCATGCGAGAAAATAAATTTTGATTCGCAAGTGATAAAAGGAAATTACCTCCGTAGAGTCTTCTCCTTTAGCGAAGATTGAAAGGTAATCAATTTTTGAGTTATGTGGCAATCACGAAAACTTTGTATACTCACCAATAGGGATTCAGACTCTTCCCCTCTAATCGAGTCTACCTTTCTTTTTCTCTAAAAATTGGCCTGTTGTTAATTAGGAAAAGTGGAAAACAACCCTTATGTTTTTTCTTATTAACCAAGTAGTAAAACTGCCCACTACTACACAAGTGGAGAGACCACTAATTAATGCCTTAATGGCATTAAAAACTGGGGTTATTGATTTTTTAGTACCTAAACTATATGCACTTTGCTGGTTTGGTACCTGACATTTCTGAGTTACTAATTTAATATCCATACTTCACATTTTTTTATAAATTGGTACCTACTAATTTTTAAAGACGAAAATGCCCCCAAGATTTTTTTCTTTTATGTTAAAAAGTTATGTTTTAATTAGAATTGTTATTTAAAAAATAAATTTAATTAAGAAATAACTTATTATTATTTAAATTAAATTATTAAATTCCCAATTGTAAAAAATAAAATAAAATAAATTAATTTTATTTTTTTAAATTCGATTAAAAAACTAATTAAAAATTAATATATTGATAAAAAATTGCTATAATTTCCTTATTTATTATCAGAATTTTAATTTTTAAATTATTTAATTTTCTTTTAATTATTAAAATTAGTTAACTAAACTAATTTTTCTTTTTGATTAATTAAAATTTTAATTTATGTTTATTAATTTACTAATTTAATGTAATTAATTTATTTTTTTGTAAAATTCTTTATTATTTTTAAAAACTTATTTTTATATTTTATTAATTAAATTAATTAATATTTTAATTGATTTTATAATTTAAATAAGTATACTCAAAAATTTATTTTTAGTATAACTTATGTTTCTTGGGGGCATTTTCGTCATTAAAAGTGAATAGGTACCAATTTACAAAAAAAATATGAAGTATGGGTACTAAATTGGTAACTCGGAAATGTCAGGTACCAAACCAGCAAAGTGCCTATAGGTCAGGTACTAAAAAATCAATAACCCTAAAAACTGCCATATACATTGGAAAAAGAAACTGTCGTGTACATAGTGTCAAGATAACATTTTTTTTATTTCTCTTATATACATAAATCTTATTCATTTATTTATCTTCAATTTATCTAGTGAGATTCTACAATTAGGCTTATTAGATTATGACATGGATTTGAACTTTAAAGTCTAATTAATTAATTCAAATAAATAATTCAACCTCTTGATAAGGAGGTTGAATAATTTTCACAGAAATGGAGATTGGATCACTGAAGTAGGTGAGAATAAAATGGAGCGATTATGAAAAGCTAAAACCTAAACAAAAAATGAAGCTTTATGATTTTTCTTTTTTGTGTATATTTGTTTTACCTCGACCTTTGCTTTTATACACGTGTCACGCTCGATGATGTCTCCTCATGCAAAATAGAGCAGCGGACACGTGTTTGATGAGCTTTATTTCAACATTTGCTTGGGCTATAGCTTTGTTTTAACTTATGTTGGGTCCAACAATAAATATTTTGACTTGCGAAAAATTAAAGATATGGGCATTGCAATTGAGTTGGTATATAATCTTTGGCCATGTAACTTACAAAGTACTTAACATGTTTAATCAATTTCAATCTTTGATTTTTTAAATTAGTTATTATGAGATTTATATTATATTTAATTTAAAAGTTTTGATTTTTTAAATTTTGTTTAAATAAAAATACATAAAAATTTAAAAAATATTAAAATAAAAAATAATAAACTACTGAAAACTAATACCTGATATACAAATAATGTTTATTTAAACAATTTGCATAAGTTTTATTTGATCATATAATTTATTATAAAAACATTAAATATAATACATTATTCTCATCCAAAAACTATAAAACAACATTAGATATATAGATTAGTAAATTATAACGTCTATTAGTAAAATTGTTTGCATTTTGTTTTTCATTTTCTATATTATTTTTTTAAATATATAAATTATGTGATAGTTGGTTTTAGGGTTTACGGGTTTAGGATTTTAGGATTCACAAAAGAATTTTTTAAAAAATGATAAACTATCATTTCATATGTTAGCCTCTAGAATGTGATGATATTTAGGATAAATAATAATATTTTGTAATGTTAAAACGATTCACGTAATAATTTTTGTATTAAAAATAAGTAATAGTATTTTTCAATTTATTATTTTTTATGCAATCAATTTTTGTGTATCGTGATTAGTTCAAATCTTTTTGCAAATAAATTGATTGGATTGTGTAACGACATTAGATTAGTCATTACGGGCATAGCTAGAGTGGGTATCCCAAATTGTATTTTTATAATTTAGATAATATTTTTAATAGTCAATTTATATATTTTAACAAAAAAAATATATACATATTTTTTTAAATTTATATTTTATATTTGTTAGCTCTTTTAGAAGTTATTATCAAGTATATTAAAAAATGAATATTAGATGATTTTTTAGAAATAATATTTTTATATATAATATAGATACAATATAAAATATATTTTATATATCTATTTGACATGGGGTAAGGTGGGTTGACCTAAACCCATCACTGCCCCATTGATGTAGTCAGGACGGGAATTCCCCATGGGGTTCGAGGTAGGGACGAATTCGGGAAATTTTGTCATCTCTATCCAAATGTACTATAAGTGTAAATATTTTTTATGGAATTATTTTATTTATATGTTTCGATCCAATGTCGGATTGTATTTAAAGAATCTGATATTCTGTCATGGCCAATTATACGTTGTTGTATCCCGAGTTACCAATCTTAAGATTTTGAAGATATGAATCAAAAAAATAAACAAACGATAAATATGGCGTACAATGAAATATTTCAAAATTTATAATTTTTAAATGTAGTGATTTAATTTAATCAATTTGTTTGAAATCTGTTTTTATAATTTTATATTTTACTAATTAATCCTATGTTTATTCATTCCAATTTATATTGCCCGACATAACAGACCACATATGGTTCAACACAATACATCTCAAATAGGGCAACATAATATTTCCCATGCATCGCACGGGTCAGTACACTAGTTAATACTCAAAGCTCAAATTAATTAACAAATGATTAATTAATTCATTTAATTCCTTTCGTTGAGCCTTCTAATCAAATTAAATTTAATTAGATAATTGAATTATTTAATTAAATATTTAATTCAATCATTTGAATTTAGGTTCACAACTAACACTAGCACAAACTTATAACTTTTACAACTTTTGAATAAAAATTAATCTACTAATTAATCCTATGAATTAATATACTTGAAATTAACTCTTTAATTTCAAGAACTCGCAAAATCATGGTAACATCTACCAACTATCAAGTAGCATGATTACCTAGTATTAAGTGAAATAACAAGTAAACTTATTTCAATTGCAATTGCATACATGTACGATCCTTTCGACAACTAATTTTCTTAAGTTAAATCTTGGGCATGGATTTATCGAAACGAAATTGATTTAATAAGCGTGATTTTATTTCAAGTTCTAGTGATTATTTTATGAATCAAATTCATCGTATCTTGGTCAAGGTCTTTGAATCACAAACTATGAAAACACAGAAAATTTCCTTGTCAAAAGACAAGTGCCGAATTCTATGTTGGCCACGATAAGTCTCCATGTGTATCGGTCAATACCCAAGTCCCAAAATAACCCTTTGTGATTATCAAGCAATCAAAAGATAAATCAAAATATTGCATGATAGACACAAGACTACTGCGAGGATTAATTATGTACTATTGCAATATGATAATTCTTATTCGACAAACAAAGTTTCCATATAAGAATTTCCATTGGGTCATGTTTAGTGAACTTGTTCGCCAACAAACACCATATATGCATTTTAACGTCTCAACACTAATGTTAATGGAATGTAACATTCTCGTCTCGCGAGCATGCATCATATGCACAAGTCTTATGAGGTTATTCAATGTTCTATCTTGAAAAACCCATTGACTTGGAACAATTTTAAGACCAAAGCCATAGAGACATGTTCCATGATAGCCATCAAATGCGCAACCATGCCAATAGCTTAAAATGATCTAAATACTTTATCATATGAGCAATTAAATAATAAATGCAAAACATAAGATAAAAAAAAATACATTTATTAATATAATTTCCAATAAAATTGTTTCTACAAGTAGGACAAAATCCAATTCTAATCGAAGTGTAGGGCACCCTACTCTAACATTTGGCTCGGCCCGATTTTCCTCTTTGGCCTGGCGGGCTGGAACCGCCCCGGCCCAGCTTATTTGACAAGGCAAGATCTCATATTTATGTCGCACAATGCCAAATCTTTTTACCTCATTACAACCAGTCATTTTTGTTTTTTGGCAAAATTACAACCAGTCAGTTAAAAAAGTTGAAACTCTGTTTTTGGGTCATAGGACAAGGAAAAACTGATGAATATAAATGTTAGCCAACTACCAATCCGATTATAACTGCCCTTTATTCTCTATATTAATATGTATCTAAAATCAACAATATTTTTCAAAGCATTTAACCCCCCAAAAAAAAAGAACAAAAAAAAACCAAATACTTTGGAGAAAACTAAGAACTAGACAGGTCCCATGATACCACAAATCGTGCAAACAACAATCATGCATGATCCATTATTCTAAAAATTGTCTCACTAAATCCCATTCTTGATTGAATAGAAATTGCCAAAAAAAGAAAAAAAATGGAAACCAGATATGAAATTTCAGACCAAGATTTTCATATTCCAGAAGAAATATTGCTTGAAATTCTTGTCAAACTTCCCCTCAAATCAATCTTCAGATTCAAATGTGTTTCCAAGAAATGGCTCTCTTTAATCTCCAATGCTTCATTCTTTCCCTTTGTCCTTTCGCGGTCTAAACAGTCGCCTCCGTTTGAACTCATTTTCCAGTGTAATAACAACTATGGTATTCTTGGTTTCGTTTCCATTGGCAATACCTTAAAGAATTTTAGTTGTACATTTCCATCTGATCAAATTCCAGGCCTAAAAATTGAAGCAACGTGCGATGACTTAATTCTGTTTCAATCAAATTGTCACGAATCAGTTTATTTTGTAGCCAATCATTTCACAAGACAGATTGTCAAACTTCCAATGCATAGCAAAACAAGAAGTGTTTGCTCCACAGGATTAATGTCCTCTGTCAAAAACAGGATCACAAGCTACAACGTTGTACGATTAATTAAATATTGCGAAGATTCAATGAATTTTGAGACATTTTCTTCCGAAAAAAGAGAATGGACGAATTTTAAGGCGAAAAATTGCACGTTCAACGTTGAATTTGACGCGAGGCCGAGCATTGTATTCAAAGGTGTTCTTCATTGGATTTGCAATAAAATGACAACCCTTTTGGTCTATGATCCTTTCAAAAATCCTGATAAATACGGTTTCATCAGCATACCAAACACGGCCTACATTATGAACGGGACGAATGCAATTTTGGGCGTGTCGGGTGGAAATCTATACTATTTTGAGATAAGTAGGATTTCTATCCAAGAATATAATTTCCCTGGATGGAAATTGTGGGTGCTGAAAGATTATGAAAGTGGAGAATGGGATTTAATTCATGAGGGGAAAGAGAGAAAAATCGGGCCGTTTGGAGTTTTGTGCAATTTGCTTTCGACGTATAGTCCTCTAATTCCAGTGGCATTTCATCCTTGGAATAGAGAAATAGTGTATTTTTGGTACGAGGGATTTATGTTAACTTTTAATGTTAAGATAGGATGGTTTGAAGATGAGTTTTCGACGTTTTCTTGCGCGAGTACGGTTTCGTCGACAAGGGAAATCTTTCCTCTTTCAATGCCGTTTTGTCCGACTCGAATTCCTGTGCCATAATTAATGGGTGGCAAATTGGCAATGTAGCAGAAGGGAAGGCTGGTAGAGAATAAAGAAACAACAGATTATGAAAAATGAATTTGTTTTTGGGTTGATCGCAAAAAAAAAAAAAAAGGCTTTACGTTCGATCTAATTACAAAAAAAAAAAAAATTACAGTTATCTTTCAAATTTACAAATACGGTCAGATCCTGAAAAATGAATTTGTTATTGTGTCATTTGGTATGTCAATGGTGTACATAGAGTTATATTATCAGGGCTATGTGGAAAATGGGCCATGATTAAAACTTATTTTCATCTATTCTCATTCTTTAATCATTTTTCCTTCTTTTATAAGTGTACTTAATATCCAAAGTGTGTTCAATATTGTATTTAGAAGCAAAGGCTATTCTACTACAACCTGGGCAATGCTACCTTTCTTGAGAGGCAAGGATGCTGTCCCTTTTTATTCTTCATTACAGTAAGATGATTCTGTAGGAGAAACATTCCTCAAAATTTATGTCCAATCACAACTTTCTTTTGTTGAACTTTACATGTGTAGCTTGTACTTTATCTTTACTCTGTTTTATGTAATGATAACAGGGATAATTGCAAAACATAAAAATAAAAAGGGTAAATTGCAATTTTAGTCCTGTAACTTTGGAGTAGTTGCAATTTTAGTCATTTATCTTTAAAAGTTGCGTTTTGGTCCTGACAATTTTACCCTTGTGGCTAAATAGCAATTTTGGTCCTTTATCTTTCTAAAGTTAGCAATTTTATACGGATGGCAATGGGACGAGTCGGGGCGGGTTGGCTAGGACCCGACCCGCCCGTGCCTAGAACGGGAGGGGCGGGTCGACCCGCCACAGTCACGGAGACAGACGGGTCTCTACCGTTCTGCCCCATTTTAAATTAAATTAAATTAAAAAAAAAAAAAATATATATTTATAAAATATTATTTACCGTATTTATTATTATCAATTTATAAATATTAAATATAATATAAGAATACATAAAAATTGTATTATAATATATATTATATATGCAACATATATATTAAAATATATTTTAAAACTAAAAATTCTAGGCGGCGGGGGGGCGGGGCGGGTACTCGCGGAGCGACGTGATACTCGGACAACATGTCGCTTGTTTTCCGCATTGTCTCAAGGTTTCCCTATCGGGCGCTGCGAGTTCTTTTTCAACATATTGATTATCCCAATATGTTATCATGTCCCGATGTTCTTGTGCATACATCGTCAATATTTGACGATATCTTAAAATAATAAATATAACTTAAAATTCTTAATAAATGTGGACTCTTATACCATTTTAGGCAAAACACTTAGTCAAATAAGCCAATTATGTGCATAAGGGTATTCTTGGTATTTTAAAAATATGAAATAACCCCATGGACCAATTTTGCAACAACTTGAAAATTACAGGACTAAAATTGCTTAGGTATAAAACATATAAGACCAATTTTGCAAAAAAAAAATCAAATTTATTGGACCAATTTTGCAAACTCAATAGTTACAAGACCGAAATTGCAAACCGCTTATAGTTATAGGACCAATTTTGCAATTTTCCCAAATAAAAATACGTTAGGTTTGATTTCAGTCTTACATTTTGCCCCAACCAATCTGACTGGATTTGCAAGTATTTTACATTTACAACTCTCAGCTTTTCTAAATATAATAAATAGCCCCAATTTTGCGTCTAGCTATATATAATATATAGAAAAGTTGAGGGATGTAAATGTAAAATATAAGGTGAAAAGTTTGGGCTATTTATAACATTTAGAAAAGTTGATGAATGTATCCGTGTAATATCATAACAAGCCAACAAATTCTTTCAATTCAGCTAACAATTGAAGTGAAAATGTAAGACTGAATCAAACTTCAAGAAAGTTTCTATAATCTTAAAACTTATTTTTTCTTTGTAGTTACCCTAAACCTCGGATTTGTTTGATAGTTACCCATGAAAATGTGAAATACACATATCAATGCGACTTTATCTCTCTCACGAAGGAGGTTAATATTACTTGAAGGGGAGCGCAATTAACACCCTCAAAATCTATCAATACACCCCTGATCTTTAATTATAAAAATGTCATCAACTAAAAATTCTAAAATGCCCTTAGCACCCACATTCTTTAACCCTACAGAGAAATAAGAGTTGGTTGTGTTTTTTGGTCGGACATTTTTTTTCTCTGTTCTTCACATGACTGTTCTGTGTGGATTTTTTTTTAAATTATCGAGGATTAAATATACTGATTTCTCAAATTAAGTTTATGGGTCATTATCCGATGCGGGTACATATAAGGTTTTCAATTTATACCTTCAAACACCCAATAATTGAATATGCAAGCTCCAAAATTCTAGTCCAAACTTGAAGTGCAGAAAGAGGACGACAAAAGATTAGGGCAACCATACAAAGGTGAGAATAGGACAAAGTGAAAAATGAAATACAAAGTTAATTGCTGTAAGGCAACTCTTAAGTGCAAAAATAGAGAAAACGCTCGTAAAAATTATCACTAAGAATAGGACGACAAATTTTTTCTCCACTTCCCTCTCCCATGGCACCGTGTGTGTATATAAGTGTATATGTTGGGTGAGTTTATATTTTGGGGATATAATTAGGTTTAATTGGGGGAAGGGTAGATTGGGGAATATTATGGGTGCATTAAGTAAATAAATCTTTTTAAAAGAAGAAGGGGGTGTTTTAAGTAGATGGGGTGTATTGATAGGAATTGGGGGTGTTGATAGCGCTCCCCTTACTTGAAACAGTACTCCTTACTTTCATAACAAATAGGTAATAATCAGTCAAAGATGAGATGTTATTGCAGATTTTGTGGTTAAAATATTCAAATTTTCACTGCTCAAGATGGTCTAGCGTTTTGCTTCAAAAAAAAAAAAGATGGTCTAGCTTTTCCTAAATCATCTGAGCTTTAACTTGCCTCAGTTTAAAATCCAACTCTTTTTCATTTTCTTTGCATATAGCCCCAACAGGCCAACATACTTTATTGTGGCTTGGTTTTTGCTTTTAAAAAATATAACATAATAAAATAATTAGATAAAATTCCAAGTTGGCAAAATTCCATTGCTTTTTATGACCTACAAAATTACAAACTGATCTTTCACTCCAATCAAAGAGTAAAGAATAGCAAGAAATCCTCTCTCTACTCTTTCTCTCCTCTCACTCTCTAAAAACCCAAACCCTAAAACTTTAAACCCCTCCCCTCCCTCCCCAGCCACGCCCCCTTCCCTCCCCTCCTCCCTTCTCCTCCTCCTCCTCCCCTTATCCCCTCCCTCCCCAACCATGTTTCACATGGAGGCCAATGAAGACACATCTTTTGTGTTATCCGGAGGTGATCGGATTCTCCGATCGAGAGTGGAGGCAAGTCGGAGATCGGAGCTACAAAGAGGAGAGTTAGAGCCGGGTAGGTGATGGGTTGCGGTTGAAGATCGGGTGAGGGAGAGGCATTTTTCATTTCTTTTTTTCGATTTTTCTGTTTTTTTTTTTTCTCGTTTTTTTTTTGTTTGAGTCTTTATTTTCCTAGGTTGATTTGCGAAACTCGTAGGCGGTCGATTATTTCTGTCTTGCGGTGCGTGAAGTAGCTCGTGCCCGGATTTGTTCGAGTTGGGTAGTCTCCCGAGGAGTGCCTTAGTCCTCCTTTCGGAGGTGGTTTAGTTTTCTTTTGCTTTGTGTTTTTTTCTTTTTTAGTTGTTTCTTGTTTTGCTCCCTCGATTTACGGTGGTTTTACCTCTCGTACGGAGTTCTCCCCCTTGACATGTATCAATGTATGTATGTTCAAGTGTGGCCATTTCTTGCCACTTAGCGAGTGTAAGTTTTGTTTTGTTAATATATAAAAGTTCTATCGTTTCGGAAAAAAAAAAAAAGATCTTTCACTCCAATCTCTTCACACTCCAAAGTCCAAATTCTCTTCAGCCATGGAAATCACAGCAGCAACCAACGCTCATCAAAGACCTGCAATTTTAACCACCTTAATCTCGAAATGGCCCCAATTAGAACCCCAATTCTTCAGTTTCACTTCCTCTAACACCCTCCTCAACCCTAGACACAAAAATCTTGCCCTGTTTCTCACCCACTGCTCCACGAAACCAAACACCAACAAAAACGCAACTGATGAAAATTACTTGAATTCTGAGTCACTTCCCAATTCTAGAATCCAGCCCCATGCCACACCCACTCCAAGTGAACGAATTTCATCAAGTTCATCACTCTCAAGGGGTTTAATCTTTGATTTGGGTCCCAAGAATTCTTGGGACAGCCTCGAAATCGGTTCGCCCGTGGTGAAAAGGTATCTGGGTGATGAGGAAGAGAGGTGGTACATGTGGTACCATGGGAGGTCTATTGAAAACCCTGATTTTGATTCAATTGGATTGGCGGTTTCGAGCAATGGGGTCCACTGGGAAAGGGGTAGAGAAGGGGTTCGATCAAATGCCGATGTGGGATTTGTGATGAGTAGTAGTAAAGATTGGTGGGCATTTGATACTCATAGCGTTAGGCCTTGTGAGGTTGTGATAATGTCTAGCAATAAAGTTAGAACTAATAGTGCTGTTTACTGGCTTTATTACACTGGATTTTGTTCTGAAAAGATAGATTGTTTGGATAATAATTCTTTGGGTTTCAATTTCAAGAACCCTGAAAGTGTTCATTCAGGTGTTGATACTGTTGATGGGGGAATTCTTAAGTCATTGCCTGGTTTAGCAATGAGTCAAGATGGTAGGCATTGGGCTAGAATTGAGGGGGAGCATCATAGTGGAGCATTGCTCGATGTGGGATCGGACGGTGAGTGGGATTCTTCGTTTATCGCCTCTCCACAAGTTGTTTTTCATACAACCGGTGATCTTAGAATGTATTACCACTCATTTGATGTAAAAAACGGGCATTTTGCTGTCGGCATTGCACGATCACGAGACGGGATGAGATGGGTGAAACTAGGGAAGATATTAGGCGCAGGCCCCAATGGAGCTTTCGATGAGCGTGGGATAGTTAATGCTCGTGTTTTGAGGAACAAGAAAGATGGGAAGTATTTGATGGTTTATGAAGGTGTTAGTGCAAATGGGAAAAGGAGCATTGGAATGGCAGTGTCTTTGGATGGATTGAAGGATTGGAGGAGGGTACAAGATAATCCTGTTTTTAATCAATCCGAGGATGGTGGATGGGATTGTGAAGGGGTGGGATTACCATGCTTAGTACAAATGGATGGAGAAATGGATGAATGGAGATTGTATTATAGAGGGATTGGGAGAGGGGGAAGAACTGGGATTGGATTGGCTGTGTCTCAAGGAAGTGAAGGGTATAATTTTCAAAGATGGACTGGATTTATTTTGTGAGACATTTTTGTGTAATCCTAGTATACATGTCATTGTTTTTTTTTTTAATGAGGGGATACATGTCATTTTTTTTGTTGTTGTGATTAACAATGATCATAGGAGTAAGCAAACCTCTTTAAGGTTGTTTTGATTGCACAAGCACATATTTAACATTCGTACTGATGAATTTCATGCTTGTTTTTGTGACTAGTGTATTTTCTTTCATGTTCATTTCTTGGTTTTGAGCTTAACAACTACATCTTACTTTGGAATTTGGTGGAAAGCAGATTAGATTGCTTGGTCCGTCGTCGGCCGATGATTTTAACCCAACACAAACAACAGATTTGATTTTATTGGTCGACCATGATTTAACGGGTATATATTGCGTTATTCACGAACTGTGATTTGATTATCAAAAAGTTGATTGCTTTCATAACTTCACATTTGGCAATAGTTTTGTCTATTATCAATTAAATCTCTTGTTTAATCTTGGAAATCGATCCTTGTGTACATGATGGTGTCATATTTGTACACATAACAATCCGCACATTTAATGGGAGTATAAGATGAAAAACTAAATAGAAATGAGGATATTGATTGGATCCACAAAGCTCTATCCCTAAAACTTCAAATACTTTTGGATGTTGTCCCTGCTGAAATTTAAGTAAAAATGCAAAAGAACTAGTAGTTGCTGAGGGAGCTCTCAATGCCTTTCTGCCTGCTAGAAGTGGAAAATACAGGAAAAACCAAACATGGTTTAATGTAGTTTACTTCTTATGCATTTGCCATGGACAGTAACTTATACATACATGCATATCGACCACAATATCCAGGGGGAAATTACATAAATACCCTCTTTTTGGTAAACATACTACAAAATATTCTCCTATCACTTCTGTACCTATTTTTTTCCCTTTTGTACCTATTTTTTCTTTTTTACACTCCTGCATATTATTTGATTATTTTTATTGTTTTTCGTTTTTTTTGTTCAAATATTGCTTTATATGTTATATAAATTGTTTCAGTGTTGTTTAAATTTATTTCTTTGTTGTTTCTACGTTGTTTCTTTGTTGTTTCGATGTTTCAAAACAACTTTTACCTATTTTTTATGCTGTTTTTTGTTCATTATTATTTTGTACATTGTTTCTAGTGTTTCGGTGTTATTCTATAATATTTTTAATGTGTTCTAATAATATTTTTTGTTGTTTTCATGTAGTGTTCAATATGTAAATACAATTTTTACCTATTTTTAAGCTCTTTTTATTCATGTGGTGTTTTTATTTTTTTTATGTTGTTTCTGGGTTGTTTCCATACGTTTTTAATGTCGTTCCGATGTTTCTTTGTTGTTTACATGTAGTTTTCGATGTTTAAATACAATTTTACTTATTTTTAACTCTTTTTGCTCATATAGTGTTTTTAATATTGTTTCTGGTTTGTTTTTATATTGTTTTCATGTTTTTTATGTTTTCATGCATTGGATCAAAAATTGAATTGTGTTTTTTTTTATTCATGCTGTTCTATAATATTTTTAATTTGTTTGGTTTTAATATGTGTTATTTTATGTGTATATTTCTTGATTTTTTTTATAAGACTTCTAGTATAAAATGAATTATTTAACGATGGCAAAATTTATTTTTTCACTGAAATTTTATTAAAAGAAACATGTTTGAAACATGTTAGAAACAATCTTGAAACAAAATGTGAAAAGGTCTGGAAATTTTGGGGGGAACATAAATTTGTGTAAATAACAGGACGAAAATGTAAATTTGGGTAAAATAGTACCAAAAAATATAAATGACTAACATTGTCTCAAAAAAGTGTGGGATTTATATCAATTGCCCAATATCCAGTGTATAATCGGCCTGACAACAGTAGTATATTGTAGTTATTACTTATTAGTTATTACCTATGAATCACAAACCCAATAAACTTGTCCCGGGCTCATGTCATGGCCTAATGTTTTATTGGTTTAGTTGGGCCAAAAACATTATTATAGAAGGCCTAGAAACTTGGTCTTTTAAAGGGGTAACGTAAAAATGATCTCAAAGAGCTGTTTATGAAATTTTTTCGTTCCCCTAGAGATTTTTTTTGATAAAATATGCGATTATTTATGAAAATTTTCAGAAAATATACTATTATCTCACTTTCATTTTTCTCATTTTTTTTCTCTTACCAATCATATCTACACATTTTTTAACAAAACATAATTATTATTACACAATTTTCCACAAATTTCACTATTCACTCACTCCCACATTTATAACTACCAATTGTTAAATTCGGGGGACTTGGTACGTCCCACACATGAAGCGTCACGATAATATGGGGAAGAGAGCCCAAGCTCACCAAGTGAGGTTTCATCCTAAAACCAATTGGTGATAGAAGGAGTACCTCACTTGGCTTATAAAATGGATTCTCTTTCCTTAATTAATCCATGTGGGACAACTCACAAGTGACATATCTCAACACGCCCCATCACTTGTGAGTCCTTCGTCAATCCATTAATCATTTAATTATCATCACATGATCCACCATGCTCAATCACATCATGTGATATGACCCACCTCGGGCCGAGCATGGGCCTACTCTGATACCATGTTAAATTCGGGGAGACTTGGTACGGTCCCACACATGAAGCGTACCCAATATGGGGAAGAGAGCCCAAGCCCACCAAGTGAGGTTCCATCCTAAAATCGAATTTAATATGGTATCAAAGCAGACCCATTGCTCGGCCCAAGGTGGGCCGTATCACATGATGTGATTGAGCATGGTGAATCCTATTATGATTATTAATGAATTGACGAAGGACTCACAAGTGAGGGGGGCTTGTTGAGATATGTCACTTGTGAGTTGTCCCACATTGATTAAGAAAGGAAAGAGAGTCCACTTTATAAACCAAGTGAGGTACTCCTCCTATCACCAATTGGTTTTAGGATGGAACATCACTTGGTGGGCTTGGGCTTTCTTCCATATCGTGGTGCGCTTCATATGTGGGACCGTACCAAATCCCCGAATTTAACACCAGTCATATTCAATCATTATTTTACTATTTTTAAATCAGATAAAATTTTACCATTAATTTTTCATCTCACAATCCAACTACACTCTGAAAATTCATTTTCTTGTTTCCAATTTTTTTTTTTACTACTATTCACTAGTAAAATAAAAATTTTCAAAATGAAAGCATATCCAATTGCCATTTTAGTTGTGATTTGACACTTTGTTCCGTTGAGAATTTTCAATGGAAAATAAAATTTATTTTTCTCACTTGAAAGTCAATAGAAATTTGTGCATTTTTATTGTATTCTACAAACTCTAAGGGCCCATTTGGATGGAGGATTTGAAATCCCAAGGAATTTCAAATGAATGGATTTCAAAGTCATTGGATTTGAAATCCACCGCTTGTTTGGATGATGTAGATTTGTGTAAGGATTTCAAATCTATCGTAAGTTTTGATAAAAAAATTAGAAGCTCTATTTATTTTCTTAATTGATATGAAATAAATAAAAATAAAAGATATAATCTTATTATTTGTGTGTAGTGTGTGTAAATAATGTGTGCAGTGTGTGTAGTGTGTGTAAGTGTGTGCAGTGTGTGTAAATGTGTGTGGTGTGTGTAAATATGTGCAATGTGTGTAAAAATGCAAGTGAGCATAAAGGGAAAAAAAGAATGGATTTCAAATGACTAGGTTTTGGAAGGGATTTGAAATCATTTGAAAATGAACTAAAAGTTAAAGAGGGATTTGAAATCCATTGATTTGGATTTATATGCCAAACAGGGGTGTGGATTTAGCTAAGGATTTCAAATCCCTCCTCCCAAATCCTCCCCCAAATCCCCCATCCAAATGCACCCTAAGGTCATTAAAAATTAAGAAAAATACAATCAAGACAAAGAAAATCAAGACAAAGAAGTTCGCTTTGTTAAGACAAATTCCCAATGACAGTTATGAGATTATCAAATCTTCGTCGGAAAAGGATATAAATTGCATATTGAAATTAAACTGGACAACTACATTAAAAACTCTATAAATTAATATTAATTTAGAGATATATTTAGAGAAGTATTACTTAATTGATATATTAATAATTTATTAAATGTTATTTCAGAAACGCAGAAGATGAGGGGAGGAGATAAAATTCAAATAAACTGAAAGATACTGGGTTCAAACTCTGGTTAACACCCTTATAAAGGGTTCCTGATACCGCTTGAGCTACAAGCTAGTGGTCATTACACCATTTAAAGTAAAATGCACATGAATGGAGATATGACTATAAGATGTAGATTTTATATACAAGTAAGTTGTAGACATGTCAACAAGGCAAAACTTCACTAGTTGAATAATCGTTACAAAGGACAAAAAGTGTGTAATAATTAAGGGTGAAAATCGAACCAAGCTACTCGATACTCGACTTAAGATCGATTGTTAAAAGCTCGTTTGAGCTTGGTTCGTTAACATAACGAACTAAATTTGAACACAATTTTCCGTTCGGTAAAATATAAATCTCGGCTCGAGATCGATTCGATTAGTAAAAATAATATAATAAGTATAAAAATATCAAGCTACTCGAGCTCGATTCGTGTTCGGCTCGACTAAAGCTCCTTCAAGCTCGACTCGATTAATAATCAAACCAAGTTCAAATACAATTTTTGAAGCTCGATTAAATTTAATCAAGCTTTAACAATACTGTGTTCGGCTCGACTCGATTTATTTACACCTATAGTGACAACTAGTATAAAACTACTGAAGACTCCCTTAGTGAGTAGATGTAAGATTTGTAGCTCGAGTCGTCCAACAGTACACATGATGAACTCTCTGAATCAGAACAAAACAAACTATGGACAAAAACTCTTAATAAAAGACTTAATGTATCTCGATGTTATCTCTCGAGAGTAACAATATCTAGGGTCGCATATATGGCTGATAATATGGTAAAAGAATAAGAAAACAAACCTTTTGTTTCTGTTTTTGATTGTTTTTTTTTATATTTATTTAAAAGGCTGATAATATGGTAAAGATTAAGAAAAAAGCCTTTATTTCTGTTTCGGGTGGGATTTTTTGAGTTAAAAGGCTGAAATATAGTAAAAGAATAAGAAAGAAGACTTTGTTGCTGGTCAAGTCCAAACACGCAACCGCATTGCAATTGGAGGGGAGCAAAAAAACCCCACTGTCAAAACTTTCAACATTTATTTATATACAAAATAATGTTTTAAACCATTAAAAAGGATGGGACCCTTGCTAGGGCAATTTGCTTAAATATAACGAAATTGATTTGAAATTGTGAAAATGTGGTGAAAATTTTTTGTGTTGTGTTTTTACTCGGTGGCGCGGATGGTATGTGCGCCTGAAATACAGTTGGCGCACAATATGTCTGCGCCAGAGTAAAAAAATTATTTTTTTTTTGAATTTTGGGGCTGGCGCCGATGTTAAATTTAAAAAAAAATCAAAAGTTGTGGCACGGAAGAAAAAACAGTCAAATGCAGGTGCGCCAACTTTTAAAATTTGAAAAAAAAAACCGAAAAATGTGATTTTTTGGTTATAAAATCCCCCCAACCCCTCCAATTCTTATCACAACTGCTCTCTCTCACCCTTTCGTAAAAAAAAAGGCTCTCTCTCACTCTCTCTTGATCTCCTCCCTCACACACAAACACGCCCAACCCACCCCAAAAACATCTCCCAAAGAAAAAAACACATACACATACACACACAAAATGGACCTTAAGCTTAAGGCATTTGGGCTTCCAAAGATTTTTGGCGATTTGGGATTCGACATTTGAGCTTCCTGGCATTTTCCGACAATTTGGGATTCCGACATTTGGGCTTCCGACATTTTCCGATAATTTGGGATTCTGACATTTTTCGGCAATTTGAGTTTCCGGCATTTTTCAAGTATGTTTTAAATTAATAATTATTTCATAATATATTATATGTTACTTTTTGTCTGAAAATGTTGTATATTAATTTCGTCATTATGTTTGCCCTAATGTATATTTATGAATATATTATTGAATTGTATAAGTAATAATAGTAAATAGCCACTGTCAAACTTGATTTCAATTTTTTAACTGTAGTACCATTATATTATATATGCAATGTCAAATATGATCACCATAATCGTATATTTTGGAGGGCAAATTGTGCAAACTGGGAACGATGTTAGATACGACCGTAACGCAATTGGTGCTAGGAGAATTTCTCGCAGATGATCAATTTTATGAAATTGATGAAATATTAATTTAGATGACGGGGGTTGATGTAAGTCAATGGAAGTTGAAGGTTTCGGCTAAATATTGTTATAATAATATGTGTGGAATTGTATCTATTACAAATGATGAAGATTTATGGTCTTTTATAGATCCATCGGTTGGGATTGAGTTTTTTGATTTGTTTGTCGAGTTAGAGCCCGTAATTCAGAATGTTGAAATAAATACTTCAGTAGAAAATGATTATTATCAGTATGCTGAGTTCCTTAGAGGAGGTAGGGTTCCTGACTTTTCTGCAGTTACACAAGGTGGACCTAGTAATGAAAATATTGATGTTGGTGGACCTAGTAATGAAAATGCTGATGTAGTAGATATTTGTCAAGGAGATGAACGTCGAAATTCTGAACCTGATGAAAGTGCATCTGATGAAGATATTGATAGTGATGGAGCGGATGCCAATGCATGTGGTGTGGATAACAATCAAAATCAAGCTCAACAACCCACTCATTTGATGAAAAATAATCGTAACAATTCTGGTGGTAATTATGGGATTAGTTCTGGAATTTCATTCTTCGACTCAAGGTACCCAGATGTATGCAGTGAATCTTAGGGATGCCTCCACCGGAGCCATTTCTGGAGACAGTTGATCCGTTACATGCGCATGATCGGGCACGCAGCACACGGACGACCACTACTGTGCCACAGGCACCTCACACATATGCGACAGGTCCATCTGGATATGTGTTGAGTCCATCTGCATATGCTCCAGGTCCATATAGATATGCAGGAGGTCCATCTGGATATGCGTCAGGTCCCTCCACTTCGCATCACACACCATATATGCCACAACCTGTAGATTATGATCAGTTCATAACACCCCAGTTCACATCATTCACTGATATGCTCAACACAGATGTGGGAATGACAGATCCATCTACATATGCGCGTTCAAGTTTTCAGTATTCGTCTGTACCATTTCCCAGTGGATTTCAGGGGAGTTATATGGATATAAATCAGAGTCCGTCTACTTCCGATCAACATGATAATGATAATGTTGAATACGGTCTTAGGCGGAGCCAGCGAGAGAGACATCCTCCAAGGTGTGGCACCGGTGGACATAGATATTAGCATTATCATTTGTCAAAATTATGTATGTACATTTGGATAAAATTAAAAACAAATTAATTAACTTTAGATTATTGCATTAATTAACTATTATTCGCACATTTTTTTTAAATAAAATTCCAAGGTGCGCCAACTGCCAATTTTCTCCATTTCCCGCCACCGCTAATCGCTTTTCATTTTTTTAATTTAATAGTGCTGGCGCTGATGGTGTGTGCACCAGCAACAAAATTAAAAAAAAACAATAATTTTTTACTCTGGCGCAGACGTATTGTGCGCCAACTTTATTTCAGGTGCACATACCGTCCGCGTCACCGAGTAAAAAACCAACACAAAAAATTTCCACCATATTTTCACAATTTCAAATCAATTTCGTTATATTTAAGCAAATTACCCCCCTTGCTAAGAGGGGTCTGTGCGCCGCCGCCTTGACCGCCACATGAACGGTTCTAACAAAATCTAAAGCAACATCAATCAATTATCAAAACTTTGGTAACCTCGTTCAATACGCTTATTTCTTCTCATCTTTTTTGTGATGCTCGTTCTTCTCTTTATATAGCCATCTATGAGATCTCTAAAACCTACAAATAAGTTAGCAAGATATCTACAACTAAGTATATCATCTAAGTTAGGAATCTAGATAAGTGTCTAAGAATCTCCGATCATATCAATACCATATCAATATGAAATCCTATAAATTAGATAATGAAAGTGACTAAAACTTTCTTAATCTATATTTAACAAAAGTCTATCCTTTTCAAAATAATCACCATTTTTTCCTAATCAAGATAAACTACAATTTCCCTAATATATTGGAAACCTACCCAACATGAAATAAGTCCAGAAAGGTGAAAACATTTCCTTTAACTCAAGGAAAAGATCCATATGGAAATCAAATTTCCGACCGGTGCTAAAATGGGAAATATTTGTCATGATTGTAAAGATAGATTTCCATTTCCCAGCATGCAGATAAGTCTGGAGAATTCCATAAATAATTTAGGAGTAGTCCATAAACAACGTGGGACAACCTTAGGACATATTATTTATTTGTTGCCTGTTGGGGATGAGTCTTGTGTTCAAGTGGTAGGAACATGTATTGACAAGGTGTTGAGGTTCGATCCCATATGAGTGCGTGTATTCCCTCCCGTAGTATCCCCGTTGTACTCCAAAAAAAAAAGGAGTATTTATTGTTGGTCAGCTATAAACTTAATTACGGCTATCATAAATTAAGAAAATATCTGCTTTTGTTTTGCATTTGAAAAATAAAAATTAGATTAATCCCTCATGTGAATTTCTTCTCTGTTCCTTCTAAACGAAACAATAAAATCAAAATTCCCAAGAAACATTAGGTCGCCTTGGGAAGGAGAACTTCTAATGCAATTCTGTGTTTTCAAGGAAGAATTTGTATTTCAAAAGAGGAACAACCTTTGCCCTATCAAATTAACATTTTGTCAGTATATTATTTGAGATCATATCTCAATCAAAAATGAATTATCAATTAATAATTGTATGAAAACGTCCAATTATCAATAATAACTAATATGTATTAAAAAAAAACTACACAATGGAATTCGAACCCAAATCCTAGGGCTCTTCTGGTTTTCTTTTCGTTTAGAATTGTCTTTTCCAGAAGTCTTGGTAGAGCTTAATTTATTGGTTACACATAGGGGTGGTCACGGTTTCAGAATCGCCGATTTGATTCTTCCATAACCGTCGGTTCCAATTCTTCCAACATGAGGAACCGGAACCAAAACCTGTGGGTCCCTCCACGGTTCCGAGTAAACCGAACCGTTTTTTTTTTCTCTTTTGATAATTTTGTTTAAAAATTATTTATCAATTTCAGTTTATAAAAGAAAGGAAAAGGAAAAATATAGAAAAAGGAATTGGACATAATAATCATAATAATATTATTAAGTTTTGGACTTAATGTTTATAATAATATTAAACTGTCTATGTATCCTCTTAGAGTATAGAGGAATAGAAGTTCACATAGCTCCATTATAACATTTGATTTATAATGTGTCTTATGTGGTTGCGAATTTTAAACATCATAATAAATATTTAACATTTCGTCCATCATATTTGTACCGAAAAATATAAAATCGTCGGTTCTAACTTTGAAATCGGGTAGCGATCTTAACAAAGAGTTTCCACCTCGCCCAACGGCAGTTGAAATCGATGGTTAGAACTGCCCGTTCCATGATTATTGGGACCAAAGAACAGAATCGAATCGACCTACAATTCCTGGTGCCCATTTTGGAACCGGATTTCGGTCAACGGTTCTGGAGTGCTGACTAGGGTTCCATTTCGGTTTGGAACCTGATTTCGGTTCTATTTGTCCACTCTTAGTTATATATCATAATATCATGTAAAGTTAGACCTACATTTAAATAATTATTTTTAGATACAAAAATTATATGGTTGAGAATGAGTTTATGTTTGATTAGGTCTATTTTTTAATTAGATTATGCTATATGGTAGAATGTGATAAATATAAATTTTATTTGGTTTATTATATTCAATAAAATCACTTTCTACAGCTAATATTTTACTGTGAGGTAGATGTTTTAGTAGAGCATATATAACCGGTGATGGTTGAGACATTTTTTCAGTAAAAAAGTTGCATATTTTTGGTAACGATCGGGATTATCCTAAATGACTTTTTCTTTATTGTTCCCTTTGGGCTTTTCATCCACGTCGCATTGATAGACTTCCCACCTCCGAAGTGAGTTTCATGACTCGAAACCAGGACCTCCATGATAAATTCTAAGTTATTAGAGTTTAGGATTTATCCTGGAGGTCTTGGGTTCAAGTGTGGAAAGACATGAAACCTACTTTCAGAGATGAGAAGTCTATGAGTGCGACGCAAATAGAAAACCCAAGGAAAAAAAACTCATTTGAGATAGCCCATGTTGTTAGGGGTGATCATAAATTTTTCAAAACTGCTCGGACCACCCGAATTGCACCAAACGCACCGATCAATATCAACCAAAACCGCAATTTAAAATATTATATAGAAACCACACCGCTTTGTTGGTGCGGTGATGGTTTTAGATTTTGAAAACCGCACTACACCGCACCTCTATAATTTAAGGGTAAAATAAAATATTTGTTCTTTAGTATTTAGTTAAATAGTTAGACAACAAATATATTAAGAACTAATTTTATGAATGATATAATTAGATTCACACTTTGTATACTAAACATATCGCATTTACATTCTTTTAATATTGTTACAATGCATTATGTTTTGCATCAAAATAGAATAACATTACATTGCATTACATATTGATGTAAATGAAATAAAAGACATTGCGATGTCCATTTTATTCACAAAAAGACACATTGTTTAAAAAAATCACTTTTCAATTATAATATTTTTCTTGCCTCTTTCTTTAAAAGATAATAACAAAGTTATATTAATTTATCGATTATATAATATTTTTGTTAATTAAAACCGCAAAACCTCCACACCGCTTCAAACCGCACATTTGGTTTTACTTCACAAAACCGCGATTTGAAACTATTATTTAACTGAACATATAGCAATTCATTTTGAAATTTACTCAATAAACCGCAAACTGCACCGTGATCACCCCTACCTGTCATTACAATATATTTTGGATTTTTTTTTTCATAATGAAAAGAGAAAAAATAGCGGGGTAAATAAAAAGTAAACGAGCCCTTAAAATTACAAGACCACAACTTATTATTCTTCGAAAATCAAAATACATAATCCTTTGGCTGCCACACGACATCAGGGACAATCTTCAAAGAACCAAAGTTTGAAGCAACTTCAATGCCATATGGCTCACCATTAGGGATGTCAACGGGCGGGGCGGGAGCGATCCTTATCCCGTTCCGACCGCGGGAATCCCCCGTCCCGTCCCCCACAGAGACAATCGGGAAAAATTTCCCCCATCACCGTCCCCCCGCGGGGATCCCCACCCCCGCGGGATTCTCCGCTCCACACTTTAATTTCTTTTTTTTTTTTTGAAAAAATTCAAATTTTTATAAAAATAATCATTTTTTATATTAATAAATTATATAAAAAAACTAATAAACTACTCATTAATAAAATAAATTAAATATTTTGTTATTTTTCATATTTAATGTGGATATATTTATATTATATTATAAATATTATATTATATATATAATAAGCGTTTCCCACGGAACGGGCGGGAGTATGATCCCCGTCCTCGCCCCGTCCCTGCCAATGGGGAGAAAAATTTCCCCATCCCCGTCCCCATGGAGGAAAATTTTGGGGATTCCCGCCCACCGCCATCTCTACTAGTCACCATGACACCAACTTTACTGATCATTGCCTTTACATCTAAATTACAAATGCCCAACCGTTGTGTGTTGGAATTTTCAATGCACCATCTTTTCATATATGGACCATGTCTATATGACACACACACACACTAATATGTATACCATTTATAAAGGAACATCACTTAATTGGGGAAACTAATTTTATACATCTCCATAAATTTTGGATGGGTTTTTTCTTTTCCAGGAAGCAACCAGGAATGAATCCATAAATTCTTAACATGAGGGACACAAAAAAATTACAATTATAAACTATATAAAAAATGAAACATTTACAATTATAAACTACATTCAAAAAAAGTTAATGGGGCACACTTGGTCTTTTTAACCTTATTAATAGCTTTTAAAAATTAAAATTAAGATTTTAAAAAGAAAACAAGAAAAAATGTCATGGGGCACGTGCCCCGTTAATTGGGGATGTACATCCGTCTTTGGACTGAACTAGAAAATAAAGATTAGGGGAGGGGCGAGCTATATTTTCTTCTAAAAGCAATAGATAAATATGTGTATTTAATTATTTTTTTTTGGGGGGGGGGATATCAAAAATTAATAATTGTATATAAAGTTATATTAATTTTAAAAAAAAAGTAGAATAGGGAAGTGGATCGGAATAATCAACAACTGATATTTACCCGAAAGACACATGTTATTCATCCAGTTAAGTGGAATAGGGAAGTGAAATAGAAATCTGGTCCCGGGTGTATTGAGGCCATTGAAATAGAAGATACACGTTAAAATGGAAGATCTTAATTATTTTTTAACTGGTTGGGAAAAGTTTAATTTCCCAAAGATTATGCCTTTTTGTGGATTATATTTATACCTAATATTTATTTCACATTGCAAACAAGAATGTATTGAAAAATTAAGTAACATGTATTTCTGTTTTGGTAGTTTTTTCCAACCTATATACTTAATTACCATTTACCACAATGATATTATTTTCCATCAATTTAGATCTTAAGGCAAAATACAATGACACCCCCTGAACTTGGCTATATGTCTCATTACCCTATAAACTTGCAAATGTAAAACTTACCCCCTCAATCAAAGTAGAATTTAATGTATGGACAAAATTGCACTTAATAACAATTGATTTTGGCATATTTTAATAATTGTACCTAAAATTTGATTTTATGTGCTTTATTTAAATTATTTTTTAGGAAAAAAAATTAGTAACTTAACTAGTTTAAATATTAAAGTATTTTAATAATAGATGTGTATAACAAATATACAAAAATATTGAATGTAGATATTTTGATTACTTGAGTACTTCTATGATGCATTTATACGGATATGAGATACGGGTACGAATATACTACATATTCTAAAATTTTAAGTATATGGGTACGACATATCATCTTTATATATAATTATATTTTTATATTATTATAAATATAGACGTACTAATTACAATAAAAAAATCGTGTTTTAACATTAAAACATTAAAATTTCGTAAATATTCAAATATAACATTTTTTCTCATTTATAAACATACAAATACAAAAAGTTAACATAGGACACTTATAAATTTCGTTTGCAAATATGATTATAATTTTATTGAAAAATATAGTCAACGTATTTCTTTTCCAAAAATTTGACCCCATAAACTATACTGTACAACATTTTGTAAAGAGGAAAAGACAAGATAGGTGAACCCACTACTCCATCCTCCCAAGCCTTCTCTCTCATTTCTCCCATTTGTATGATCTACTTCCAATGTTTCTTTTATTTATAGATGAAAGAATGAAAATTGAATGGTGAGGACTCAAGATTGAATATAAATTAAAGGTGCATAATTGAGTTATGGATGAGAGAAGGATCAACACAACAAATAGGGGAAACAACGTCGCGACTGAGTAGATGGCTGATAAAATCGCGTGGTATAGTAGTGTTTTTTACTATTTTGTTCTTCCCATCTATAGATCTACATGAAATTTTGAAGGACACGACTTTTCCATATGTAGATTTACACAAATTCTAGAAATATGCGGCTTTGTTCTCTCAGACACGGGTGTCGGGGCATTTTTTCTTTTTTCATTTTTGGAATTTAGACACTTTGTGGATACGTATTTATACGTGTCCATGACGTATTCATATCCGAAGCGTATCCGACACGGATACCTGAACTTGAGGAGCGTGTCGGTGCTTCATAGCTTGAGTTCAATATAACAATAACTTTCAATTTTTAAACTCTTCCAAATAATACGAATAAATATATTTTTGTATGTTGAATATACATACATATTTGTTTTAAGTTATTGATAATTTATATTTCTAATGTAATGACATATGTCATATATAGTTTTGTAAAAAATAAGAAACAATACAAATTTTCTTTGGTAATATTTAAATATTTTGAAGAATCTTTGCTCAAATAATAAGATTTAGCGTCTAAAATGTTTTAATATAACTAATTGTTGTGCTTTAAATTCGTTCTAATAATATCGATTATTCATTAAAGATGAATTTTTTTAATGTTATATTTTGGACTAAAAATTATATTGAATAAACAATAAACAAATAAGGAAGTGTAAAACATATAGCTAAACTACGTTTAAGAAAATATATTTATAAATAATTTTTTGAAAGTTAATTTAAATTAAATAATTAATACTTTATTTTTTTCATTCATATTTCATATATAATTTTTGTGTGTATTTATTGTACACTGCTTTTTTAATGTTTAAATTACTTAATGTACAGTTAAAAAAACCGCCTTTTGAATTTAATAAGAATATAAATAAAATAGGGTACACAATATTCAAAATTTACTAAGAATTATGTAGGTTCATTTTGTTAGACCTCAAGCGCTTTACTGGATTGACGACTGTTCCCACAAACCAACACGAGTCTTTTCTAGCACGTTTTGTCCCCACTCACGCGCTCCCTGGAAAACTTCCCAGGAGGTAACACATCCCATATCTACTCCAGACCAACCACACTTAACCTCAGAGTTTTTATGTAATGGACACCAAAAAAGAAAATGCGTCTATTGGTATGGGTAGTCCAAATCTAATCCTTTAAGCTCCCCTTCAATTTGTACAATCCAGCGTTCACGAGTTCGAATCGCGGGTTGCACCTTGCACCTCTTTTAAAACCCATTGCAGGCAGGATGCTGGACCAACGCCTAACAATCCCCCTCCCAACACCTGCCAACACTGCGCCAACGGCATCTCAGTTCCGCCGCTCTTGACAATCTCCACTGCAGCGTGCTTATAAGGGAATTCGAACTCGTGACATGCTCTGATACAAGTTGTTGGATCTCAAACGCTTTACTGGATTGACGACTGTCCCCACAAACCTATACAAGTCTTTTCTAGCACGCTTTGTCCTTACTGACGCGCTCCCTGGAAAACTTCCCATGTGGTCACCCATCCCATGTCTACTCCAGGCCAAACATGCTTAACCTTAGAGTTTCTATGTAATGGGTACTAGAAAAGAAGATGCATCTGTTAGTACGGGTAGTCCAAATCTAATCCTTTAACTCCCATTCAACTTGTACAATCCATCGCTCACGAGTTCGAATCGTGGGCCGCGCCTCACGCCTCTTTTAAAGCCCATTGCAGGCAGGATGCTGGACCAATGCCCACACATTTTCCTTAAGGGTAGTTTTGTCCACAAATTATATTCAATTGGATTGGGGGAGGTAAGTATTACATTTGCAAGTTCAGGGAGGTAAATGAGATATAGGGCCAAGTTGAGGGGGTGTTATTGTATTTGTTGGGAAATATTTCTTCAATAATGAAGAAAATATTTAACTCCAATCGTGTTTAATTTTGTAACCCCTAAAACTCCCAACTCATGGAGTAGTGGGAGAGTGATGATACTTGAAACTCCCTAGTAATGGAGGAGTGGGAGAGTGATGTCACTTGAAACTCCCAAGTCATGGCGGAGTGGAAAGTGAATGCCCCAAGCCATGGGGTAGTGGGGAGTTAATATGGGTTGATCACTAGATCTTGAAACTTATATAAGGTGGTCCAATTTTTCACAATCTATACACAACACACTCCTACACTTGCATAACAAATTCCTTGCATATTGCTCTTGTATTCATTGGCTTCAAATTGCATTTTGTTGGCTTACAATTGCATTTTGGTGTTCTAAGCATAATCTTCAGTTCGTCGAGTATAAGGTAATCCGGTTTCCCATCTTATCCTGGGAAACAGACGTCCAGAATAGAGGACGAATCTGTTTTAAGGATAGTGTATTCAACACACGATTCATGTTATTTCTTTCTTTTTACTCATTCTTTTTACTCAATTCTATTCTACTGCACTTTGTAATTTTGTATTCCATTTCAGTTTTTCTATTAATATGTTTCTGTAATTTCAATATCCTGTGCAAATAAACTGTACTCCTTAATCACATTTCTGGAAATTTTGATAACAGTATTTTACCCTAGATCTTACCTCAACAATTTATTAAATACAATATGAGTGTGTAATGGTTCACAAGGGTGTGTTACTGTGTACCTATTTGCTAAAAACACAACAATGGTTATTGGTTAGAATCCTTGGTGGGCCATAATTTTCATGTAAATGGGCCTTGTTTTTTATTATTGAGGAAATTACACAAAATGCCCTCATTTTTCAAAAAAGACAAAAATGTCACCCTATTCCAAATATACCCGACCCGCTGTTTTTTTTCCCAAAAATACCCGCCCAGTTTAGGCTGCTATCCAGTTTTTACCCCCTCCTTTCGTTTCATCACCTCCTTCTCCGCTGAGAATTTGCGTTTAATAACATGGATGTGAACTTCATATCGGAACTCCGCATCGATTGCCTTCAAATCGTCCTCCACCTCAAACGTCTCGATGTTGGAGCTCGCCGAACGATCATCTTTGCCGATGATATCGATGAGTTTTTGATTCAATGAATTTGAAAACCCTAACCTAATTGAAATCGAGGGAGGAAATAATGGGGAAACAGAAAAATTGAATAATTGAGATTTGAGACTAGTTTTCTTGGCTTTTAGGATTCCGAAGTGAGGACGAAAATCTCCTTCAGCGATTTTGACTCCTGGTTTTCTTTTTTTTTTTTTTTTTGTGTGTGTGTGTTGAATGCAAATTTGAATGATTTGTTGATTTTGTGTTGTTGATGCATGATTTTTCCGTGTTCTTTTATTATTTTGTGGTTTGAAGTTTTCGTTTGTTTCGATGTTGTTTCAAAGTTGTTTCTTTTATGTTTCTTTTGTTCTAATTTATGTATTTTCCATTTATTTTGTTTTTTTATTGTTTTTGATTAGTTGTGTTATCTATCCGACGGTGTATATTTTTTTATTTCTTTTGTACTTGAATGTGGGATTTTTTGTTGCTTGTTATGCCAAGCACCTTATTGTTGGGAAGGTTATGGACGTCGAAGCGTTGGAGACAGAGAATGAACAAGCAAGGTCGACTCATCCGCTTCACAATCATGTTAAGTTGAAGCTCGCAAAAGCGGTGATGACGATGACAACGACATTGAGATTCTACTACCTCCACTTCCTAATGATTTTAGAGAATTGTTGTTATGTAAATCTTAATGATATGTAATCGGTTGAAACATGTAAGAAACATAAATGAAACATGTAAGAAACAATTGTGAAACATGTGGTCATGTGATAAAAGTTTGTAGTAATTTGCTTTTAAATTTAGAGAAATATAGTGTAGTTTTTCCCCATATACTCTTCTTTTTTTTTTTTGTCATCCTTGTAATTGTTGATCTTTGCTTCATTTCGATGTCTGCATGTGTAATCTTGAACTAAAGATCTCACGTACTCTAGCAAAATTGTTACTAGTAAGTCTTTCCTCGCTACAGTTGATGCATTCAATAATTCTACGATGTTGGAAGTCAATACAAAGTATTTTTTGGTCTGACACTGGAGTCGTGTCCATTTCTCGTAGCCGATGATGGACAAGTAAGCTCAAATTTTCTGAATTGAATTTGTTGTTCTAAGATTCCCCTTAGTGTCTGAATGTGTCTTTGTCCATTGGAATGAGTATTCCTGTTATCTCAAAGTTCCTATACTCTCCGTTTTCTCCCCATTGTCCATTGTGGTATACTACAGCTGGGATTTGCTCCATTCAACTGTGGATTTCAATGAATAGTTGGCTAAGTGAAACATAAAAGAAACATAAATGAAACATGAATGAAACAATGTTCATGTACGTCGAAAAGCAAAGGCGAACGAAACAATTGTGAAACATAAAAGAAACATATGTGAAACAAGAAAGAAACATATGTGAAACAATCACGTAATGTACTGCATTCAGTTTTTTCCAGATTGACACGTTTTATTCTTAGATAATCACGAGAAGCAATGTTTGTAGGATTTTGGATCATAATTCGAACTAAATAAGTATTTTGAAGCTTACAACTTCCAGGTTTTTGGATATGCATGCAAAATTACTGGTTCAATTCAATGTCAATCTCATAATACACATTGAATCCTAAAATTCAATTTGTAAAATCATGAAATATATCTAAATAAGGTATTCTCATAATAAGATAAAAATATCACGTTTTTTACCTTTTTGGTCTTCTTCTTCCTCGATATTGATCTTGAATTGTGATCTCTAATGATCCGCTTTTTTCCCTTCGATCCGTGTTTCCTCGAATCTGCGTTTCCTCTTGTTTTTCGTTAATATTTTGGGATTGTATTTTTTATCAGAGATCTTGCTGTGATCAGCACCGTGATTTTTGGAGGGGAAACGCTGCAATTCACCGATGATATCAAGATTGGGTAGTTTTGTCCGGAATCTGTTTGAGTTGGGTATATTTGGGAACAATTTGGCCAAATCGGGCATTTTTGTGAAACATCCGGGCCGGGTGGGCATTTTACTGGTATTGGGCATCCAAAATCGGGTATTTGTGTCCTTTTCCTTTATTATTTCTGTCAAATGAATTTGGGACAAGAAGCATGAATCCTGACCTTCCCTGATAAGATTTCATTAAGAGTCCAGAGAAATACTATTCGTCAGGGACGTGGGATGGGCGTAACTTATGGTTTTAAATGGTTTTTACATAAAATGGAGATATAAAATTTAAAATGAAATTAAAATTAGTATATTATTATACAACAAATTACAAATTTTGTCAGATAAATCGAAAATTTAATTTGTAATTCTTGAGCGCAATAATTGATTTGGGAAGAAAAGAAAAGAAATCATTTGTATATCTTCAGTTGATTTGGGATGACTGAAAATGAATTAATTAAGGGCTTTTTATCTATATATTTATAAGAGTTAATGGAGGAGTACTCCAACCACATAATAACCGTAGATTTATTATAAATATGTAAAAATTCGCACAAAAACACACACCAAGCTACTTGATACTCGATTCGAGATTGATCCTTTAAAAGCTCGTTTGAGTTCCGTTCGTTAACATAATTACAAACTAAGCTTTAACATAATTTTCCGTTCGATAAGATGTGAAGCTCGCCGAGCTCGACTAGATTAGTAAAAAAAAGAATGAAATATGTGTGAAAATATCAAGCTACTCGAGCTCGATTCATGCTCAGCTCGACTAATTTTTTTCTAAGCTCGATTCGATTAATAATCAAACCAAGTTCAAATACAATTTTTGAATCTCGATTAAAATTCAAACAAACTTGAACAATATTATGTTCGCCTGACTCGAGTTGTTTAAACCCCTAGTCAATCCAACATATGTTGTGTGCATATCTACGATAAATACTATATCGACAGAGTGTATTCTTTCAGAGTAGCATCTACATGACATTGGTCATATATCACTGCCACATCTCCCTCCATTTCAAATTTCACTACAAGCAATTCTACTATTTCTCTTTTTTTTTTTACAGAACGGTATTTATATATTTTGAACTTATCAATGTCAAATCATTTAAAATTTAATAGAGTTGTGTACATTTCTTTTTGCCGTTAATGCTACAGAACTATTTCAGCAAACCCTTCAACTAACTTTACTTATTTACTCTTGTAGTGACCCTGCGCAGCTCGGATGAGCTTCTAACGATTTGTCACTCAATAAATATGATTTGAGTTAAAATGGGACAACTCGACCCTCTTAACGACTTGTTGTGTCATGAACAAGTGACCCTACCCAATAGCTGACACTCGATGATTATTTAAATTCACATCAATATTAAATCTTTTTCTTGTCATATTAATTAACTAAATGGTTTTGAGGGAGGAAAAAAACTTGTAAATATTTTTTTCCCGAATTGCAACACTCTTATAATATCTATCTAATTAGACGTGTGGTGCTTGATTCTCCTGCCTTTCGTGGAATGCATGTATTTATGTGCGTGTACCCTCTTTTAGTACTTCCCACTAATTTAATTCAAATAGTACAACACGGACAAATACTGGGCCTGCCCAAACAGTTCATATTTACACTGTATTAAGCCATGGAAATTAAATAAATAAACTAGCACACTGCCATTTTGTTAAAAAGATAAAAAAAAAAATTAATTGGGTATCAGTCAGTAAATTAAAAGGGTACATTAAATGGTTAAAATAATTTCTACTGCAAAGAAACTGCGGTTTTCTGGGGAAATTAAAATTATTTTGTCAGAGTCAGTTAATTAATTTGATTTCTGGTGTGTTGAATATAGTGGGAAAATATGGTTGGCAAAGTGAAAGAGTCAACAGAGAAACTATTACTAATTTGGATCATGTGCTGACAGTCAAGTATAAAATGATGAGGTTGATGAAAATGGAGTAGAGATTTAATTGCAATAAAAGAGTTTTAAGTAATCATCAGTTGCAGGTGCGCGTCTGAATTTTTTCATCTTATCAAATATTACAAGAGTTATATAACGGAAATTAATATGTTTGTGGGCCATGATTGGTTGAGTAAGAAACACTATGTAAAAATAGTTCAGCCACAAAAATGATTAACTTTATTACTAAATTTAACATATCTAAAGGATGCCGACAAGATAAAAAAATATTTTTTTCCCCCAAACTGTGCCAACAAATTTTAGATAAATCATCAACATTTTTTAAATTTACTGATATAAATAGTGTAGGTATTTATTTACCAACCGTTTTAGATTTTGTTGATAAATATTTGCCTACAATAATTATATATATATTTTATAGTTATATTAATAATTACCTACATATTTTTCTGTAATTAAAATGGTTATATACTTCTTGTTGTGAAAAATCCAATGTATACTTGTATGTGTAATTTTAGATTAAGTTGATTTTCTCATGTATATATATTATGTTAGGTTCGGTCATACTTGTAACTTGCAACATGTGGTGCCTAGCGCGATTAGGGTGCGAAATAAATAATATATAAAATATTGATAATTTTTTTTTTTGAAAGCGATTGATAATTTTTTTTTAAAATAGAATAAATACGAGAGGCAAATTAAAGTGATAGAAAACAAAAAATGGATAATTAATTATTCTCATCAAGTACTTGTCACATAACATAATGGTAGTGGGCTCTCGAGGCATTCATATGTGAGTTGAAGTATTTTGGGAATGGGACCTTATGGCATTTCGTATTAGGACAATATGGTTAAAAGCACTATATTATAGCAATTCTTTTATCTATATTGCTCCACTAATTTAAATGAATCGACAGTCTTGATGCAAGTAAAAGAACATTACACTGTAAACTGTTTTATTTGCGCCTAAGGTACTGTTCGTACTTTAGATTTTGAGCAAAAAATTCTGATAATTAATAAAACATTATGCCTCATCGGAATAATTGCATGGGTAAAATATTTGATGCATGATCGATAAATTAACTTAGAGGGTGTTTGATTATGCTTATTTAAATGATTTTATAAACTCCTAATGTTTTAAAAGTTTATTTAAAAATAAGTTATTGAAGTGTTTGTATAAAATAAGGTGGAGCTTATAAGATGTTAGTAATGATAATTTTACAATTAAAATGGTCAAAATAAATAGAGTTTGTTAAAACACAACAAGAAAACAATCAAAATAATTCCAACGAAATAGAAAATTGTTGAAATTTTTATAATTCCAACGGAAATTCCAATCTTTGCATTATACCATTGGAAAATTCCAATGAAAACTCAACGCTAAACAAAAACCGTTGGTATAAAATGTTGGAATTCATTTAAAATTTCAACGGAAATTCCAACACAATAACTAACTTTGGAAAATTCCAACATGATTCCAACAATAATAATAAATCATTGGAAATACTATTGGAATTTTAAAAATTCCAACAAAATTCCATCGCTAAAACAAACCATTGGAAAATTCCAACAAAAATTCCAACGGTAAACCAAATGTTGGAATTAATCATTGGAATTTTTGTTGGAGTTTTTAAAATTTCAACGGATATTCCAATGGTACAACATATTGTTGAAAACTTTCATTGGAAATTCCAATACCATTGGAAAATTTCAATAAGGGTTAAATGATTTGATAGTATAATCCATATCAATAAAATATATCTTCTCTTAAGTCAATCATATTGAAACTACATGGTTAAATGTGATTGACTTGGGACACAAAATGATGATGGGTGACCTACTACTTTGGGAAGTTTAAGATATTAGATAATGAGATAAATTGTTTGAATATTCCGATGGATATATACCATTGGACTAAATTTCAATAGTATAATTCCGTTGGAATAACCGTTGAAGTTTTTTCCAACGATTAAATATATTCCAATAGTATAACTCATTGGAATTAGTGTTGGAAAAAATGTTGGAGTTTTTTCCAATGGTTATATATTCCAATGGATAAATAATGTTGGAAATTCCGTTGGAATATTTTTCATTGAAATTTGCTATTCCAACGACCATTTTACCAACGATGCATTTTTTGTTGGAATTTCCATTGAATCGATAATTCTAACGATAATTGGCCAAATTCCAACAGATTTTTCTCGATGAAATTTTCTTGTTTTCTTGTAGTGAAATAAGATCTTATTTTGAAAATTAGGATTCCCACCTTTTAAAAAAAACGACATGAGCTAGTCTCTCAACATTTTATTTTGAGAGCTTATAAGATCTTTTTTAACAAAAAAAAAAATTCAAATACTTTTTAGAGAGCTTATAAACTTTTCAAAATATCTTATAAAATATTTTGAAGAGCTTATAAACTCAATTACAAGTTGATAGTTTCTTCTCTCCAAATTCTGGCCGTTTTTGTTCCTACATCTTCTTTCTCTTTTTTTCTCTCATCCTCATATGGAGGATGGGGAAATACGTTTTAATTTTCATTGCTTTTAATCTAATAAATTTGTTCTCAATATGTGGCTTTTATTTGTCCTTCATAAGTGGCTTTTATTTGTCCCTAATAGGTGGATTTTTTCCCGTCAATTAGTTAATTAGTCACATACATATTTGAGATTTGTTCGTATGAACCACTACTCCACGATACGTGATAGAAGCGAGATCATCTTTGATATATATTTTATCCAAATGGTGACTCCACTGCGAAGTTCGATTTTTACTGAGATCAATTAAATCTATTTAGGTTTAAATTTTTTGTTTTATATCCAGTATATGTTTATGATCATATAGGGCTTGCAATGTTTTTACTTGTCGTAATCGATTTGTAAGTTTATTCTAATGAATGAGTAAAATTCATTTGTTTCTCAAAACAAAAAATAACTCACCCAAACACCTTCTAAATCTAATTTTGCTATTTGTACTTGTAGAAAAACATATAGCGAGAGAGAATTCGAATTGTAGCTACCATTGTATTGATTGAATGGAATAATGATCATGCAAATACTACTACTACCTATCATCTATTTATATAAATCGAAAATGAGGTAATCGAATCCAAAACAAAGGAATAAAATTTACGAGAAAAAGCTCAAATATCTATACAAATTGGAACAGATTTCTCTCTTTTGTGTTTGTCTTGTTCTTTTCCATGCAATTCAGCTTGTCCTTTATGTGCAGATGATCTTTCATTTATTTGCATTTGAGTCCTCATTTTTTCCTTTTATTTTCTCGAGACTCCCCCTCAAGATGAGCATAAATATTTAATATGCCCATCTTGGATAATAAGAAATGGAACCCATCCGCATTCAATCCCTTAGTAAATAAATCTACAAGTTGAAGTTTTGATTATACGTGTCTTGTCTTGATCTAGCCTTCTAGCACCTTTTGTCTCACAAAATGGCAATCTATCTCTACATGTTTTGCCCTTTCATGAAAAAAAAAAACTGGATTCTTTGTAAGATATATTCTTTGATCGATTATCATAATAAAGTATGATAAGTTGTTGCATTTCTACTTTAAACTCGAAATCGAGATATGTAATCCATGTTATCTCACAACATGTTTGTGCTAGTGTTCTATATTCAAACTTCACCAAGATCTTGAAATAGTGCTTTGTTTCTTTGTCCTCCAACTAATCAAGGAGTCTCCTAGGAAGATACAATATTCAGTTGTTGATTTTCTTGTTTTAGGACAAGAAGCTGTCGAGTCACCATATCCTCCGATTATTAGCTCAGTGAGATGGATAGAATAATCCTTGTCCTATAGATCCTTTCGTATATATAAGGACTCTATATACGTAAATCTAGATGAATAGAATCCAGTTTATCCATGAATTGACTCAAGATATTCACGCATAAGTGATATCGACCTAGTGATAGATTAGTTTTCCAACTAACCTTCTATAACTAGTGATATCTTTGATATGATTAGATGATGAACGACACATTTTATGATTTTGTTCTATAGGAGGTTTACTGTCTTACAACCTAACATACATGTGTCATTGAGAATATCTAAAGTATATTTTCTTTGATTTAAGTGAATCCCATCTTTTGATCTCGCAATCTCAATGCCAAGGAAAAATTTGACTTCTCCTAGATCTCTTACCTTAAATTGTGAGTGAAGGAAATTTTTAACTGAATTGATGGTTTGGATATTATTACTTCCAATTAGGATATCATCAACGTAAACAAGGAGTGCAATAAAACCATTATGATAATTTTTCTGTGAAGAGAGAATAATCTGATATGGATTGTTTAAAACCTGCATCAAGTAAAGTTTTTGTAAATTTGCATTCCACTGTCTTGATGTTTGTTTTAAACTATAACATGATTTGTGAAATTTACAAATTAATGATTGTTGAGACTCCCTCTTAATGGAAAAACCAGGAGAAAGTGTCATGTCAATATCCTCATTAAGATCACCATTAAGAAAAGCATTATGCACATCCATTTGATGAAGATGCCAATTATGAATAGAAGCCATAGTAAAAAAAAATTATAGGCGATTGCGATTTTTACAACAGACTAAAAGTCTCTTGATAGTCAAATCCTTCTTGTTGAGTGTAACCTTTGGCAACTAGACGGGCTTTATATTTGTCAATTGTGCCATCGACTTTGAGTTTAGTTTTGAAAATATATTTGCAACCAATTAATTTCTTACTAGTAGGTAAAACAACTATACTCCAAGTGCCATTATTGGCGCAGGGCTTGAAGTTCTCGCATCAATGGATTTTCTCCAATGAGGAAGTTGAATAGCCTCATGATAAGATGTAGGTTCATAAATAGAAGATAAAGAAACTGAATAAGCCCTATAGGAAGAGGATATATGATTGTAAGTATAGAAATTGTGAAGTGGACGATTAGTAGAATTGATGATATTGTTGCAACAATAATCCTTTCGATAAGAAAGAGGTTGACGGGCCCTTGGAGTTCTCTCGTTTGGGGAAGAATCTTTGAGTAGGAGAGTCGTGACGACTTAGCAGGATCATCCTCTAGAAGATGTGGTGAAGAAGGGTCAATCCCATTATTGTCCCGAGCAATAGAATGAGAAGTAGGATCAATAGTAGAATGATCATGATCTAAAGTAGTAGGAAAAGGGAAATGCTCAATGCAATCTAGCATTGAGGGAGGAAGTGGAATAATGGATTCAAAGAGGTTTTTTATGAAAAAGAAAAATTGATTCAACAAAATGAACATCTCTTGAGAGGAAGACAATTCTACTGTCTATATCAAAAACTCTATGACCTTTTACTCCATTTGGATATCCTAAAAAATGCATTTCTTGGCCCTTGGTTCAAATTTGGTTTTATGTGGTTTATTATTAGAGGCATACCAAAGACATGCAAAAGTTCTTAAGTGATTGTATGAGGAGGCCTTTTAAACGAACTTCAAAGGGTGTTTTGTTCTAAGAGAGAAGTGGGGTCGTGTTGATTAAATAGGTAGCGCTTAATATAGCATCCCCCAAAAGCGGATAGTAGACATGCTTGAAACAATAATGCTTGAGCAACATTGAGAAGATGTTGATGTTTTCTTTCAACTAGACCATTTTGTTGAGGTGTGTAGGGACAAGATTTTTGATGGAGAATGCCTTGAGAATTATAGAATAGAGGCATGTGAAATTTAAGACCATTATCACTTCTAATGATTTTAATCTTAATGTTGAATTAATTAAATATCATAGTGAAAAAATTCTGCAAAATGGATTGAGTTTCGATTTTTGTTTCATAAGATATGTCCAAGTTATCCTACTATAATAATCAACTATAGTAAGGAAATAATGATGCCCATTGAGTGATGATTTTGCATAAAGTCCCCGTATATTACAATGGACAATAGAGAAAGTGCATTAGACATTTTCGAATTAACTGAAATAACTTTTCTTTGTTTAGCCAAATGGCGATGCTTTACGACCATCTATTACATGGGGATTGAATTTTGATCCTAAGTTTTCTATAAGATGCATCCTTTGTGTAGATAAGTGACCAAGCCTTCGATGCCATAAGTTAGCTTCTTGAGTCTTTGATTGAACAAAAAAAATAGAGGAAATATGAGATAGTTGGCTATCGACCTTCTTGTGATTTGAAGCATGGATAATCCTTGAGCGGCTTTTAGCATGACCAATCATCATCCTCAAAGAAGGATCATGAATAAAACAATAATTATTTGAGAAAGCAAGGACTAGAGATGAATTCTCGAGTTAACTTGTTGACAAATAAGATATTGAAAGTGAATTGAGGAACACATAAAACATCCTTGAGTATAAGTAGGGGTGGAAATAGGCCAAAGCTTTGCGTCGGACGGCCTGCCCTGTTCACGTTTTTCGGCCTAAGCTTGGCCTATTAAATATAATAGGCTTTTTTTTTCAAGCCTGGCTTTGTTTAAAAGCATAGGCCCGACTGAGCCTATTAAAAGCCTCGTTAAAAATCTACTAACCATATTTTTATTTTTAAAATGTATTTTATCTATTATAATAATTAAATAGTTATATAAAAAGAATAATATTAGTAAACTATATAAAATATATTATATTTTTTATACTTATAGGTCATAAATAGGCCGGCCTATTAGGCTTGAAAGACTATTTTAAAAGCTTCAGGCCCGGCCTATTTTTACATAAACAAAGCTTACAAGAAGGCCTTAGCCTGGCCTATTTATGAAATAGACCAGGCTAGGTCGGGCCCAAAGTAGGCCAGGCCGTAGGCCCCTGTCGGGTAGCCTGACATATTTCCACCCCTAAGTATAAGGTGATCGATAATTTAACAGCCTTTATGTGTGACATTGACTTGAGAACCATTTGGTAAAAATGCGGATGTTTTGATACTTGATTGGTTTTGAATTAAATAAAGAGAGAAAACATATCATGTGATCCGAGGCCCTTGTGTCAATGATCCAGGCAAATCTGGTTTTAGAATAAATGGTTTTAGTATGCCGAGAGGAATAAGTACTTGCCATGTTGGAGAAATGATTGGGGGTGGATGTGTTTTCTCGTAGGGTGGCGAGATACCTCCATAGGGTCGCCATTAAGAAGAGTCGTGAGCTTTTGGACTTGGTCCGGAGTGAATGAAAATAATTGAGTGTTTTCGAGGTTCTTGATGGAGGTTCTTGAGCCGAGCAATGTTGGCTAAGTGATTGATTCCATTGGTTTTTCCATTAGCATTTTACCTTTGGTGAATTTGAAGTTGGGTGGAAAACCAATAAGTCTCAAGCATTTATCTATAGTGTGACCAGTTTTCCACAATGCCGACAAATAGCCTAATCCTTGAATTTCTTTTTGGATTGAAGAGAGCTAACAACAAGAGCATCATTGTCATGAGAGGGCATCAAGGAGAACTCCTGGCCTCCCTTTGCCTTTCCTCTAGGAGAAATATAGCATACATAGTGTCTAAGGAGGGAATATGATTCATGAGCAAGATTTGACCTCTTGTGCTTTCATAGGATTCATTAAGCCACATTAAGAATTTGAAAGTATAATAACAAACTTGAGTTTCACAAATGGTTTTTAAAGCCTGACAAGTGCAATGGCCATAAATGCAGTGAGTAAAAGGCATATAGTTTCTAAGTTCTTCCCAGATAGTGTTGAGAGAGGTAAAATAATCAGAAATGGAAGAAGAACCTTGAGCAACAGAATTTAGCTGATATTGCAGCTAATATATTCTCACATTATCAGGTTGGGAGTACCTAAGTTTGAGAGTATCCCACACCTCCTTAGTAGAGTTCATATAGATGATTGTGGAAGTAATTTCTTTGCTGACCGAGTTAATAAGCCAGGTGAGAATGAGATTGTTGCATCGAAGCCAAGGGATGTAAATAACATCACCGAAATCTGGTGTAGGTATGGTTCCATCAAGGAAACCTTGCTTGTTTTTGATGATATCTTTGAGAGAAAACAAACTTTACTCCAAGTTGTGTAGTTAGTACCATCCAAGGAGGTTTAATCTCAATGGTGTGAGAATTATCGAGGAGGAGGAAGGAAGAAAGACATGTTTGGATCTTCATGGGAAATGGTGTAGGGAACCGGGTGACATATTTTGAGTATTGTTACTTTGCTCAGTTCCCCATGAATTTCTTCAGAGCGTATGATGCGGATAATTGATCAAACAGATGAAAGATGATTCAAGAAATAAGAAGAAAAAAAGATAGATGAATGGCAGGAATTCCCAGAAAACCAGAGAAGACAAGGAAATTAACCTCAACTCTTGATACCATGTAGAAAACCATATACCAGAGAGAGAATTGGAATTGTAGCTACCATTGTAATGATTGAATGGAATAATGATATGTACAATACTACAAATACCTATCATCTATTTATATACATCGAAAAATGAGGTAATCGAATCCAAAGAAAAGGAATAAAATTTACGAAAAAAAACTCTAAATATATATACGATTAGGAACACATTTCTCTCTTTGTGTTTGTATTGTTCTTTTCCATACAATTCAGATTGTCCTTTATGTGCGCAGAGGATCTTTCATTTATTTGCATTTGAGTCCTCATTTTTCCTTTTATTTTCTTAGAATGTTTCTAAATCATTAAGAGAATTAACGCAATATATAAATCTTTTTCTCGGGTTTTCGAGGCATCCACGAAGTCCAATCGAGAAAAATTACCACAATCACACAAGACTCTAGATTGTGTTGGGGAGGAGGAGCTAAAACTCATCTTTCAATTTTTTTCTTGAATTTTTCGAAAATTTTGGAGAGGAACATATATGGAATAAAATGATGAGAGTGAGGGAATTTATGGTAGTTGAAACTCCTTCACTTCCCTCCAAAATGAGGGCAAGCTCTTTCATTTCCCTCCAAAAATACCCAACTAACGGACTTGACTGTTTGATGCCAATTTTTCAATAGTGGGACTATTTGTGAGAGAAAAACAATCTTATGAGACTATTTTCAAGACATGAAATTAAAATCATTAGGTGCTTAGTCTAATGGGACCAAAAGTGAATTTTTCTCATAGGAGATCCATTGTTGATGTATTCTGCATATAAATCTTATGATGGATCCAAGTATATCACATGAATTCCATATATCTTTTACGAATGGGATCCAAACACTCCAAATTAATTGCTCAAAACTTATTAGAATTAAGTAACTAACTGTCGCTTAAGTTAGTTACACTTGACGGCTATGTTGTAAGTTGTTTGGTTACGATTTACATTAAACACTTAGCTCGTTCTTCAACTATGTTTTCAAGATAATAATGGACTATCTCATATGTATTCATTATCTTGAAATATGTTCAATAAAATTTGCTCTCCACTTTTAGCATGGTATCGCATGAAGCCACCTTATAGCTTGAGAGCTTCATTCATGGCGCAAACTCTACCTACTTTCAATACTCTCAATATTAGACTTGATCGCTCTAACTACAATATCCGGAGACCACAGTGTTAGAAACAACTACAACACATGGATTCGATAAATTTTTCTTGGCATGCTCAAGTTCCTTCACAAAGGATTTTGGATGAAACCAAGGTGATATTCAAGTGTGGAATCCTGCATATGTGGTGTGGCTTGAAAGATAAATTTCTATACAGTTGGATACTCAATTCAGTATCGAGAGCATGTTAAGATATGTGCATTGATGTTCTACTTCCAAAGTGAAATATGGAGTGTTTTTGAAAATCTTTTTCGTACAAATTCACAAGCTCGAATTATGCATTTGAAATCATTGTTGAAAACCATGAAGAAAGATGATTTGTCAATTTCTCGTACATTTTGAAGATGCAATCCATTGATGATGATATTCAAGCAAATGGAAGAGCAATAGATGATGATGATTTGATGATATATATCTTACATCGGGACGGAACTATATATACTTGGAGGGCCCCTGCCCCCAACATTTAAAAAAAAATTTTTTGATGATATTTTTTAATAGAATATTAATGGTGCCCCCACATTTAAAAACTCGAAATTGTTTTGAGGAATTTGTTTTTAATGGAATATTAATGGGCTTGGGCCTCCCATATCTTATGAATTCAATTTTCAAATAAACCTAATGACAATTATAAGTTGTTATCTAATTATACAAATTGTCGCTTTTACCGGTGAATTCATAAGAAAACTTGGACGCCATATCTTATGAATTCGAGTATTTGACTGAACAAAAACTACTAAAGCAGAAAAACCCATCAACAAGTGAGGCTAATATTGCCGCGGAAACCGAATTCGAAGCCACCGCTGGAAAATACGGTCAAGGCTAATATTGTCATCTTCATTCGCAATTTCAAGAAAAATCTATTCGGGCAGTCTCGGATTCTTTGTCTGAATTAGGGTGGTAAGTTCACGTTGATTCATTGATTTTTGGCTTTTGATTTTGATATTTTGGTGCTATTTTTTGTGATATGTGAACAATTTTAGGTTAAAATTTCAAGCCCTCATTAGTTTTAATTAAATTTTAATTTTATTTGTAATAGGTTATTGATTAGATATTGAAATTAGTTATTAAGATTAGATATTAAGATTGAATTAATTTTGATTTTTGGGTGAAACTTTTGATTGGCCTATACGCCTCTGTAGATGAAGACACAAAAAATCGACGCATTCTTCAAAAGAAAGAACATTGAAATTCCAACATCTCAACCACATCCATCTACAAATATTGATCCTGTGAATTTTGAGAGTCGCCCTACAAAATCTTTAAGAGTTGAAGTCAACGAAAGCTTTGATATTCAATCATTAGAACGTGATCCAGGATTGCGACGACCAATATGGGAGTATCCAATTGACAAACGTGATGAAGTTCGAAGAGCTTATATTACAGCCGGTCCATATCAATTTATACTTTCAAAGTATCCAAAATGGAGAAAACCATCCTCATAGTTTTCGGCATCATGGTTCAGCTTTTCCCATCTTGGTTGGAATATTCTCCTAGTGTAGATGCAACATTTTGTCTTCCATGCTATGTATTTCACACTCAAGATGGACCTTCCCGGGGGAAGCATTTACTACTACTGGATTTCGATCATGGAAGAAAGTAAGAGATGGAAAAAATTGTTCATTTTTGGCACATATTGGAAAAGATCTCACTTCACCTCATCGAAATGCTGAGAAAGCATGTGCCGATCTCATGAATCAACAATCACATATTGTACAAAGTATTGCGAAGTTCACATCTCAAGAAGTTGCTGAAAATAGACTTCGCTTGAAAGCTTCAATTGAGGCAACTAGATGGCTTGCATTTCAAGGATGCTCTTTTAGAGGTCGCGACGAGTCTATAACATCAATCAATCGTGGAAATTTTTTGGAACTATTGAGTTTCATAGCCTCTTACAATGACAAAGTAGCGTAAATTTTAGATAAAGCTCCAAAAATGCATCGTACACATCACCAAAAATACAAAACAAATTTTGCATGTCTTGGCAACTAAAGTCAAGAATGCCATTCGAGAAGATATTGGTGATGCCAAATTTTGTATTATTGTCGATGAAGCTCGAGATGAATCTAAAAAGGAGCGGATGTCAATTGTATTAAGGTTTGTTGACAAAGATGGCTATGTACAAGAACGTTTTTGGGCTTGTTCATGTTAAAGACACTCTTTGCATCAACATTAAAACAAGGTATTTGTTCTGTTTTATCACGCCATTCCCTTGATGTTCGAAATATTCGGGGACAAGGCTATGACGGTGCAAGTAACAAAGCGTGGAGAATGGAATGGATTGCAAGCATTAATTTTAGGTGAATGTCCTTATGCTTATTATGTTCATTGTTTTGCACATCGCTTGCAATTGGCCCTAATTCTTGCATCAAAGGAAGTTATCCACGCCTATCGCTTTTTACCAAGTTGAATTCTATTATCAATATCGTTGGTGCCTCATGTAAGCGTAATGACCAATTAAAAGATGCTCATGCATCGAATATTGCTCATTTGCTTAGCATTAATGAACTAGAAAGTGGGAAAGGGCTTAATCAAATTGGTTCATTACAAAGGCGGGTGATACTCGTTGGAGTTCTCATTTGAAATCTATATCCAGCTTGATAAAGATGTTTAGTGCAACATGTGAAGTTTTGTTGAATATTATTGAGGATGGAACTACGTATGCTCAACGTGGAGATGCCGATGCAGCTTATGAGGTGCTAACTTCATTTGAATTTGTTTTTATTTTGCATCTTATGAGAAAAATCTTGGAGATTTCTAATATGCTATGTCAAGCTTTGCAACTTCAATCTCAAGATATTTTGAATGCAATGCATCTTGTGTCATCTACGAAGTTGCTCATTCAGAATTTGAGAGATGATGGATGGGATGAATTAATTACAAATGTGACATCATTTTGTGAAGCAGTTAACATACATGTGCCAGATTTTGATGATCAATATCTTGCAAGAAGAGGAAGGGCACGCCATCAGCAAGATGTAATTACAATCGGGCATCATTATAGAGTTGATATTTTCAATGCAGTGATAGATTCTCAATTGCAAGAATTGAGTAGCAAATTCAGTGATAACACAGTGGAGTTGATTATACTTAGCTCGGCACTAGATCCCAGAGAGATGCTGATATCATTCAGGATTGATGACATTTGCAAGTTGGTAAAAAAGTTTTACCCAAAAGACTTTGCGAACATGAGATGCATAATTAAGAATGCAATTTGAGCATTTTGATCATGTCTGCGGCAACTTCCGATTTTGAGACATTGAAAACTATTTCGATTTATGCCAGTGGTTAGTCATAACTAGAAAATTAGAAATCTACCCTCTTGTGTTTAGAGTGATAACTCTTATTCTCACCCTTCCAAATGTCTACTACTACTACAGAGCGATCTTTTTCGCTATGAATATAGTCAAGACCACACTTCAAACAATGTGGAAGATGAGTTTCTTACTGATTTGTTTGCTAGTATATATTGAAAAAGAAATTGCACAAAAATTTAGTATAGACTCACTTATAGATGATTTTCGTGATATGCAAGAGAGACGCTCTAAATTTTAATAGTTGGTGAGTATTAACATTGTTTTGATGCTAATATAATATATTTTGAATTTTATTATTATATAAAAAATATTTGATCTTCCAATTATTGGCCCCCCATAGTCGAATCCTGGTTCCGCCCCTGTCTTACATGGCCTATGTCCCGAGTATGAATCACTGGTGGTTAATTTGACATCTAGAAAAGATTTTACGCTTTCGAGATGCAAGATACTCTCAAACTCATGAAATGCGCCAACAAATGACTCCTATTACTACATCTTCTCCTGCTTTGAATCTTGTTTTAAATGTTGCCACTAAGAATAATTTTACTTGAGTTTGGGCCTCCTCGAGGTGGTTTTTCCGGTAGATCTTGAGGTAGGGGACGTTTTTTCGAGGCTCTCGAGTTGTGTGTCGATTTGTGGATGCAACAACCACATATCTTCAAAATGCTACAAATGTTTTGACGTTAATTTCACTAGTTTGGAACAGAAAATACCTATCCTTCTCCTAGATTTAATTCTCTCCATCTCGGGCTCTTCTCACTACTACATATACTCCTGGAATGCAACCATCTCGGTCTTCTCCTTACACTAACAATTCCTCCCGGTCTCGGTATTTTAGCGCATCCACTACAAGAACTTGGAGTTTTACCCACACATAAATACCCACACATATTTATGTGTGGGTACCCAACCACACATAATTTGGATATGTGTGGGTAATAAAAAAATCAATCTAATTTACTTACGGACATTTATAATGTGTCACCTTGAAAACAATTAGTAACATTAAAATGTAGAGGAAAAAATACCTCCAATTTTAGAGTTTGGCGGAATGTTTTTGTTTTTTTGCAATGATGACGTGTATATACAATTAGTTACACATATTCAAAAATGAAAAAAATGAGTAGCTATAAATGTGATTATAATATACTTTTTTTTTTTTTTGAAAAGATGATGTGGCAAAACAAGCCACTACAAGTCATTAAACGTTACCGTTTAAGCAACACCAATTCTTAACTGATTTTAACACGATTTGTTTACGCTTTTCCCCACAACTCCAAAACCCTCGAAACCTCTTGACACGCTCCTTGAAGGAATTACCCGAGCCGCTCCGTGAAGAGAAAAAAAATAAGTGAGACGTTGTGCTCTTTGGTAATCCTATTTCTCTCCAATATCTTTTGATTTGATTCTCATAGTTGATGGGTAATCGCTTGGAAAACAAGTTCTAGGTTTTCGTAATTATTTTTTAATCTATTTTTCTCGAAAATAAATAAATATATTGAAATTTATCGCCTAAAATTCATCTTTAAATGTTTTTGATGTTGAATTCTACTGATTAAGCTGATTTTTGGTAAATCCAAATCCTATTTTTTTGTTTTTCTTGATTCTTAAAAACCCTTCTATTGTGGCCGATTTTACGTTGTTTTCTTTTTTTTTCTTGTTTGGTTGATTATTGGTAATGATTAAGTGATTATATGCATGTGAATAGATGTTTATGAATTGGCTTCTTCTATTATACATTAGAAATTTATTTTCAATCGTTGTTGATATGTGAATTTTCAATATGGGTTAGTCATATGGAGAATAGCGATTTTGATTATCGATTTTTTTTTAAAAAAATAATTTTACTCTAGGTTTTTTGTTGGTGAATTGTGTTGTACCATGGCCATGTTCCATTGTTTGGCGAATTATAAATTTGATAAGGCTTCACATGATCTCCACATTTCTCGCATATATTTTTCTTTAACTATCGTCTAAGGAGCATTAAACCATTAATTGGTGTTTTTTGTGTGTTTCTAGGCATGGGCATCCGGTCGTGTAGTTGTGTTGGAGTGCACGCGCCTCTGTCCGGGTAGTATATATGGCTCTCGACACTTACCCAAAAAAGTTGGGTACCCGTTGGTTTGAGTTTCGGGTTTCTTTTTCTTATTTGAATTTTTTCCCCTCTTTTGTTGTGGCTTGTATTCTATATATTGGTACTTTTATTAATTTTTAGCTTACAAAATCATGGCCAAGTGCTCTGTTTTTCCCACTCAAGAAATCTTTTGAGGGTATTATTTATAATTTTGTCATTTTTGTTAATAGAAAATAATGTCCACCCAACACATCCTGTTATTTCAAGAATCGGTTTACTTAATGTTAATCTTGTGCGAGATGAGAATATCTAGCTTGAAATTTATCTCATTCATATTTTGTCTTGTTATTTGTGGGTTGTATCATAAAAATTAAATTGCTTGAATAACAATTATAAGAAATAATGAGGCACCTAATTATGTGCATGCTACAACCTGTACCAAAATTCAATTCATTCAAGGTTGACGAGCGGCCGGGAGCAGTGGATTCGATTAAGCGGGAAATTTGGAGAGAATGAGGAGATCGGAATTGAAGTGACTATGTTCGATGGATCGATTCCTATGAAAAAAAAACTATGGTAAACATTCATTCTTCCCTTATCATTTTTATAGTTTTTATTTTGATTTGCGAGGAATTGGATGATGAACTACAACATTCCCTCTATGATTTCTTAGAAGCGAGGGGTGTAGACAATATCTTGGCTGAATTTTTGCATATTTATATGAGGAACAGGGATAAAAATGAGTACTTACGTTGGATGGAAAATGTCAAATCTTTTATTCGGAAGAAATAGAGAAAACAAGTTAGTTAATCATTTTGCTAACCTAAATTGCCTTAATATCTAAGCTTTGTCTTTGTCATGATATGCTTGGAATGATATCAATTATTGTTGTCCTTACGCTTCATGTTTGTAAGGGAAACACGAATTATAAACCTAACCTAACTAATGGAATGTCTCCAAAGATTCTTGCACAAAGTAGTTATTTAGCATTTTATCTCTTTTCATTTTATTTAACATTGTTAGACAATTCTCTCTTGTCGATGCTTTATAGGTGTCCATTGACTATAGAAGCACTATATTGCCTTTCTCGGATATTCCTCAATGTCCCTTATTCACGAACGTGAGAAGCGGATGATTAATCATCTCTGCTTCCTAAGAAATCGAAGAATTTCTTGGGAATCCTACATTTAATTGAATTCAAAAAGGGCACAATTCATATATTCAAATTTCTTTCAATTTTATTGATTTATTGAATAGATGTATCTAGGAAAATTCGCTTTGATATTATATGCTCACTGAGCGGTTGTAGTGTCTTCTCACTTAGCACTTTAGTTATATCTTAAGTAGAGAAGTGAATATGTTTGAATTGAAAATATTTTTTTATGTTTTTCTTTTGTTTTCCTGTGCGAGAAGGCCATCCGACTTGAGAGTCCGGGATAGCATAATATTTTCCCATGTATTGTGTTTAGTTAAGCCCTAAAGCAAAATTACTTTTGGGCTATAATTTAACATGGGCGTTTTGAGCAGAATTTCTAAACTCTTATAATGTCATCGAATGTAAATTGACACAAGTAGTCTTGATATTTCAATATCCAAAGTCTTGACTCTTGTATTCTATTTATCTCATGCTAATTTTTCGAGAGCCACGTTCTCTTTTAACTCGTACATACGAGGCACTACTTGACTTTAAAGAGAAAATGGTCAAGAACATTGATGAGCAATAGTTTATATTGGTCAAGAAAGTTTCATTCTTCCCTCGGTATGGTTCGTTACAAAACTATTCTGCATGATTCTCTGTTCGGGCTTTAGTACAAGTAGTCTTTGTTTTTATGAATAAGCTAGGAAAATACCGATAGAGAGTGTTAAAATTTATGTTAAAAGGGTAGAACTCGAGACAATAATCTAATAGATTCTGTGATTTATTCTGTGTCTTGAATATATATTTTATGACTTGTGTATTCACTTTGCAATCGCTATTGCACTTATATTGCTCGAATATTCGACTTTGATGGCACACTCGCCGGAGATAAGAACTTATACGTATTTTTTCCAATTATCTTGATTTAAATAAATTTCTTCTCCAAGTGTTTCATGTTCGATTGTAATAATTTTGAATTAGTGTGTCTAAGAATGTTGGTTAATATTAGTATATTACCCAAAGTATCGTCTGTTTGTAATATAATTCATGAGTATAAATGTGTGCGTGGGTAATGGATTGTTTGCACATGATTGATTTGTTTATTGAGCAATATTGAATGTTTGCTGAAATAAAGAATCACAAGTCCATGTGTCTCTCACAAGCTTCTATAAGTGGTAAATGTGTTAAAAGGCCTTGGATGAACTTGTTGTTCTTGCCTTTTATCAAGTTTCTTCAAGCTAATATGTAATAATTTGGCATGTTAACAAAATATAATATTCAAACCGAGATTTGATGCAATTGTAGTTAGAATGTGTTGTATATTGTGTATCTTTGACGTGGAATTGTTTAGTTATTTGTTCAATAAAATTTTCTTCTCTTTCTATTTTATGTTTAATATTCTAATATATTTTTGTGTTTTAATAGGAGGAAATGATGCAAATGAAAAGTGATAGTCCTCAAACGGCCGATAAAGAAATCTAAGACAAGGTTCTAGGGCCACATGTCGGGTAAAGAATCAAGTCGTCCAACATATAGCCACATCTTTGGATGAATTGAATCAATATAAATCTCGTGTTAAAAACATCGAAGGAGGTTACCAAATGTTGTGGGAAACATTGATTGAAAAGAATGTCATCCTTCACAACTATCGCATGTCTGCCAAAACCACTCTTCGTGGCCATCCCACCATGGCACAACTCCCGTTGTTGATGATTCGCTAATTATGTTGGTGAATTTGATGATATTATTTGAGTTTTTAGTATTGTTAGTTATTCTTATGGCTTGTGTTACTTTGGTGTCTAGTTGTAGTCACGACTTTTTTAATAGATCTTTTAGCTTATATTTGGAAATTTATTAGGATGAACGTAATTTCAATGTTAACATTGTTCATTTTTATATATCCATTTGACAATTAGTTGAAATATTTTAATAAATGCTTTCAAATCCTATGGTTATTATTTCGTAAATATCACATGATATTTGAAATGATATAATGTGAAATAAATAGAATATTATTATTATCCACATTCACCATACATATTTTATTTTTAGTCACACATAGTAATATTAATTTAATATTATTAGTCATACATAAATCTTAATTTACCCACACATAATATTTTCTACGTGTCAACTATCTAAAGCTTCACACGTCACGCCATATCATGCGCCGAATGGATGACATGTCACCATCCACGTCATCATCCGTGTCATCCACATCACCATCCACATCATCATTATACACTTGGGTATACATATTACCTACACATAATATAAATCTTTATTGACACATATATGTGTAGGTAAATGATTATGATTTTCCACACATAAATAATTGTGTCACTAAAAATATTTTTCTACGTAAATATAGTGACACTTCTTGACATTTGCATAATATGTGGATAAAGCATTTTACCCACACATCGATACATTTTTACCCACAAATATATGTGTGGGTGACACTCAACTCTTGTAGTGATCTCCTAGTCGGTCTGTGGTGGGTCCAATTTGGCCCCTACTCTACATCTTAGGCTCACAATGTATCACATGGGGATTATCCTCATCTAGATTTGATTAGTATATGGATAGTGGGGCAACTCATCATGTGACAACATACCTGGCCAACCTCTCCTTGCAATCTCCCTATGTAGGTAAAAATAAACTCTTAGTTGGTAATGGCTTCCTTCTTTCCATTAGTCACATTGGCTCCACCTCCATTCTTACTATTCATTTTTCTAAACACTTGAACTTACAACATGTTATTCATGTCCCCGATGTTACTTAAGAATCTCCCGAGCATATCTAAGTCCATATAAGATAACAAAGTTTTCATTGAATTTCATGCCTCTTATTGTCTTGTTAAGGATTTGAACACTCATCAAGTCCTGCTGAAAGGAGTACCCAAAGATGGTCTCTATAAGCTTGATCTCTCTCATCTTGGTTTTCAGTCACCCTCTTAAGCCATTGGACAATCTTCTTCACTGTGGTTCACAACCACTCATTCCAAAAGTTCTTCCACTGTTTCCTCTAGTAAAACTGCTGCTACCTCTTGTAATAATTTTCATCTTTGGCATGCTAGACTTGGTCATGCTTGTCCTACCACTACTATCTTTGTAATGAAGAAATTACATCTCTCTTGTAATAAAACTCAGAATTTTTTCTGTGATGCTTGTCAGCTACGTAAAATGCATCCAATGCACTTTGGTTAAGTTGTTCACACTTCTTCTACTCCTTTTGAAATTATTCATACTGGTGTGTGGGGTCCAACATCCTCTTTTTCTGTGGATGGTTACAAATACTATGTTCAATTTGTTGATGATTTCACAAGGTTTACTTGGGTTTATCCCTTAGTCAAAAAATCAAGTATATACTCTATGTTTCTTACATTCAATGCAATGGTGGAAAGACAATATAATGCTAAGATCAAAATTATTCAATCAGTTGGGGGGTGAATATATGAGTCTTTCTTATCTTGTTTCTTCACTTGGTATTCACTTTAGACATCCTTGTCCGTATACACACCCTCAAAATAGTCTCGTGGAAAGAAAACATCAATATGTAGTAGAGACAGGACTTGCCCTTCTTGCTCATGCTTCCTTACCTATTAAGTTTTGGTGGCATGCTTTCTATATGGCTGTTTTTCTTATCAACAAACTCCCCACTTCTATTCTCCAAAACCACCACCTCATCGTGAGCTTGTTGGTAGCATTCTTGATTATCGCTTTTTAAAGACTTTTGGGTGTGCTTGCTTCCGATACACAAGGCCTTACAACAATTCCAAGCTCATGTATAGGTCTATTAAATGTGTGTTTTTGGGTTATAGTGATCACCATAAGGGGTACATTTTCCTTGCACCATCCGGGGAAGCTTATCATTGTAAGGATTGTGTCATTCAATGAAAATGAATTTACATATGCAACTTTATTCTCTACTTCACCTCCTACTTTTCCTCCATCCCTCATTTCCTCCTTTTTACCCGTTCTTCCTCTTTCTACATCCCATAACCCACAACATCCTCTCAATGTCTCATCTTCGTCACACTCTTCACATAATCCTCCCCAAAGACACTCATCCCCCCTGCCGTTTCTACTCACACATCACCAATTCTTGCTCATCCCTCTCCTATAGCATCTCCTCTTCCATCACCTCTCACTCTCAATAATCACCCCTTGAATATCGGTCCAAAAATGGTATCTTCAAACCAAAACTTTGTGTCCTCTCTCTTTCTCCTTCAGATGATCAACCCGCACGCTTACATCGCTGTCATTGAGGCTTTATATTTAGCTTATTGGAAAATTGCAATGGATGAGGAATACAATGCTCAGTTAGGAATCACACTTAGGAGTTGGTCCTCCATCTGATCATATACATCTTATTATCAACAAGTGAATCTTTAAAGTAAAATACAAAGTGATGGATCTCATTGAAAGATTGAAGGCTAGGCTTATTGCTAGGGGTTTTGAAAAACATGAATAGATGGATTACTTTGAGACTTTCAAATATGCTGTCTTTGTCAACCTCTCACTATAAGGCTCATTTTCACATTAGCAATCACTAAAGGTTGGCATATTCACCAAGTGGATGTGAATAATGCCTTTTTAAATGGGAACTTAATGAGCACGTGTGTACATGGTGCAACCTCGGTTTATGTGGATCGACTTATCCCACTCATGTTTGTAGATTGGTTAAGGCTTTATATGAGTTGAAACAGGCTCCCAATGCCTCGTTATGACAAACTAAAAGGGTTCTTGGTTTTGATTGGCTTCAAGAGTTCGATCTCGGATTCCTCCTTGTTTTATCTTCATCATCATGGGGCTTTGATTCTTGTGTTAGTATATGTGATGACATTCTCATCACAGAGGGATAGTTCTACTTACATCAATACTCTCATTCATGAGCTAAATCGACTTTTTCTTAAGGATTTGGGTGCAGTGCATTATTTTCTTGGTCTTGAGACAATTCGAACTTCCAATGGCATCCACTTGGTTCAGACTAAGTATATCAGAGATCTTTTACACAAAGTTGGCATGAGCAACTGTAAGCCAGCCCCTACTCCTATCTGCAACAACACTAAACTCAGTCTCACAGACAGCTCTTCCTTTGAGAATCCCTTTTTATATCGTAGCACAGTAGGTGCTCTCCAATATCTTACTATGACTCATCCAAATATTTCTTTTGTGGTAAACAAGCTTAGTCAATTTCTCCATTCTCCTACTATGAATCACTGGAAGATTTGCAAGAGAGTTCTCAGGTATCTTCAGGGAAGTATTAGTTCTGGTCTTTATTTCAGCATGTCTCACGTTTGTGTCTTCAAGGTTATGCTGATGCAGATTGGGCCAGTTGTGAGATCTACTGGTTATTGTATCTTTCTTGGTTCAAATATTTTTTCCTGGAACTCCAAGAAGCAACATGTTGTGGCTAGGAGTAGCACTGAGAGTGAATATAGAACATTAGCACTTGCCACCACTTAACTAGTTTGGATTCAATCTCTTTTCACTGAATTGGGACTTTCCTTGTCACAACCATCTGTTCTTTGGACAGATAACATTGGTGCCCTGACTTTGGCCTCCAATCCCGTGTATCATGCCCGCACCAAACACATAGAAATTGATGTCCATTTCATTCGTGACAAAGTTAAAAACAAGGAAGTTGATATTTGTTATGTGCCTTCTGAGGATCAAGTGGCTGACATTCTTACAAAACCTATCTCTACCTCCAGATTTCTCTCATTGTGTCAGAAACTTGGGCTCAATTCTCCCCCGGTCCACTTTGCAATAGGGCATATTAGAGTTAAGTAACTAATTGTCAGTTAAGTTAGTTACACTTGACGGTTATGTTGTTAGTAGTTTAGTTACTGCGCTTAGCTTAGTCAGCTATATTTTCAGTATAAATAATGGACTCCCTTATATGTATTCATTATCTTGGAAATACGTTCAATAAAATTTTCTCTCCATTTTTAGCAAAACTAAATCACCACCCATTGGTGTTTGTCTCTTTCTCGATGGACCAAATCCGAGTGTTGCAAAACACCTCCTGTCCACATCCTTTGAAAGGACCATTTAATTTGCAATTCCCAGCCAATTGTATATCTACATCAACACTTTATGGGAAAATTCACAGTTAAAGAATAAATGAGCTCCATCTCCAATATTGATGCCAATTTTTTGGAAGTTTTGTTTTGTTGGAATTTTATTTTGAAGCATGCATTTGCTAGTGACATTGTGATTTTCATTTTTCATTTTTTTGGCTTTTGAACTAAATGAAGAATAATACAATCTGTAAATAGTAAATAAATGTATGCATGCGAAATTCATTAACTTCAGAGTACCATTTCCCACTGATAAATAGTATCATTAGTAGGCAAGCAATAATATTATTAAATCCATTTAATATTATTTAATAATATTTATTATAATTCAAACTTCACTTATCTAAAGACACATTCCATATTTACAAAAAAATAAAATAAAATAAAACAGAGCATTTCAAAATAGTTGTTTCTTTCCTTACTGGTTGTCTCAATTTGGTGAGTCCCAATAAGTTTCGTTACATGCCTTATTCGTGGAAGCCTTTTTGAAATATGAACTTGAGATCTTGTCACTTCCCGGACACGCCTAGGGACCCGGTTGGCGGTTAGATCCTTTATTTATTCCAAATGTGTTTCATCTCGTATTCCAAGATCTTAAATACAAGTCAAGTGTAAATTAATGATGTCATCAATACACTGGCAGGCGTGTAAGGGTGATATTTGGAACACGAGATAAAACACAAATTGGAATAGAAAATCTCGAGTGTCCGGTAAGCTGCCCAACTAGCGCCTAGCGGGCAACTAGAAAAACAACTATTAAACAATTAAAGTGGAATTGAAGAATATTCTATAGCCGGATTTACTGCTGAAACGTAGACTTCATCCATGAAAACAAACCACATGATTCATGAGTTGGACACATCTCCTTAGCTCCTACATTAATAATTTAATATGGAAAGCTCTCATCTCTTTCCTTTTCTGTTTTCTTTTTTAAAAATATATTTTTGCTAAAAAATTGAGAAAAAATGATGATGACAACATATTTAATAGATTAATACATAAAATGGACCACGAATATCTGGCAAAAATTAATGAGGTCATAAATCTAAATAGTGATGGTCTCATAAAACAAACACAGGACAGTTAATTAATACAACTAAAACATTATCGTACCGATCATACGATAATTACTGTTACAATATTTGACGCACTAAATTAAAAACAATCTAGTAGTTACTTAACCTAACATAAAAGTTATTAAATTACGCACAAGATCATTTTTCCTCAAAACACTGGCGAATCCGTTGGCGAATTCACCACCTTTAATATATTACTCCAGTAATTAATCTTGTAATTATTATCTTCGAAAAAACCGACGTTATCATCAGCTGGTCCAGTGGCATTTGGAAGATCTGTGTAGCCGTCTTCCACGAAACTTGGAAACCTTAACGAATCAGAAACATAATTAGTAGAACTATTAGGATCCTCAATCTGCATGGAATTCTCCATTATGCCCTTGAGCTGTTCGTCTTGATAGCTGTGATCACTAGCTTTCACAATAGCGCATGCACCAAGGTTACCGACGTAATTTACATCCGTTAATAGCGCGTTGTCGCAGATCAAGCCGACATTGGGGATGTTGATGAGCATGTTGTCTGAAAAGTTTAGTATTGAAGTCGGCGACTCAAGGCTTCCGTTGGAGCCGAAGAAGCCGTTAAATCTATTTGTCGCAATATTTTCTTTTCTAGGGTTTGTTAATGTGGCTTGCCATACTTTTAGTATGTCCAAACATGGCGGTCTTGGTGGTGGCAGTGGTGGAGCAGCGATAGTAGATTTGTTTATTGACTGAGAGTGATAAGAGTTGAATATCGCCTTTGACTCGGGACAATTAAACCCGCTTCGGCTTCAAGTCTAGCCGTCTCCCATTGAGCCATGTGGCTAAGATTTGCTATGTCCTTCGGCTCACCAGAGCCGAGGGCATGGCTCTTCGGCTTATGGGTCATTGGATCGATTCCCATCTTAGTCAGTCTCTTTTTCAAATGCGTGTTCCAATAATTCTTGATTTCATTGTCGGTCCGTTTTGGCAAGTGACTTGCTATGGCGGACCATCTTTAAAAAAAAGATACAAATTAATCAAATAATTAAGGAGTTACTTAAGATCAAACTAATATTTATGACAATTTAAATAAACCCTAAAAAATGTAAAAGGGTTGTGCCCCCTAAAATATACATACTATATATGTTAGTGATGACGTGTGCTGCAGATTGTTGTACCATGGAAATTTAATTCTGCCATTCATTGAATTTTTCCCCTCTTTAGTAAGATAGAATTACAAGCTGGCTAAAAAGTACCTAGAGCTCCTACGGTAAGTAGTGGCTGGGACTAGTCTGTTGTACATTTGGTCCCAACCATCATATAGTTACATCTGTACCTTTTTTTTTTCTTTTTTTCTTTTTTTTTTTGTTCTTCCAAGATTAATCACATTACTTGAACTCTGTTCAGCACATTTTTGTACCTTGTCTTTTGGCGGATAAAAAATTATGACTTGTGAGTACAGAAAGATTCAAAATCAGTTTTTATATATTTACAAAATCTAACCCCGAAGTATAACCTTAATACAAAAACTCAACCCTCTTACGGTTTACAAAACAGGGATGGGATCCTCCTATTCCACTTTCCCTATTCCACTCATATTCCATCAGTATTGGATGAAATACACGTGTACAAAATGATGTCACATGATATCACAATTGTAGATGTGTCAATCATCCAACATATGTAATAGAGTGGAATAGAAAAATGGAATATGAAATTTCAACCCTTTACAAACACCCCTCGCAGCGGTGGAGGGAGGGGGTCAACTTTGGTCCCGCCCCCGTTTTTTTTTTTGAAAAAAATTACTATGAATTTTTAGAAATATATTATATTTAAAATTTGTATGAGTTTTAGTTAGTTTTTTTTTATCCGACCCACCACGTTTATACGTTGCGCGCGGAGCTAGACCCAAATATTGGGGGCTGGAAATTTTTGGGAGGGCTAAATCAATAAAAATAAATATTTAGTACTAAAAATTAATATTTAAAAATAAAATATACCTATAAAAATTAAAATTTCAAAAATTTTGGGGGCTAAAGCCCCCAATCACAAGGAGGATACGCCCTGAACGTTGGGCCCATACAATATACTTCCTAGCTACTTCATTGCCCCCTTGATATTTGTATTGTCTTAACAAATAGTTGTTGATGGTGTAATCACTAAAATAGAAACAAATGTCAAAAATAGTTACTTTTTTCGTAATTATACCAAACTTCAAGGGTATTTTTGTAATTAACCATTTAAAAAAACTACCAGGATTAATACTTGGAGTGAACCTGATACATGCACAAAAAAAATAAAAGAAAAAAAGGATTAGTTATGCATGATCAATAATAAGCACCTGTTTCCAAGAAGTGCATGAAGCTGAATGATGGTCTGTTGTTCTTGCAAACTGAACTCTCCCCTCTTAATATCTGGCCTCAAATAATTTGTCCACCTTAACCTGCAGCTTTTCCCACATCTCTGGAGCCCTATAGTACACCCAATATAAATAAAAATTGTTTTATATTGCATGCAATATATATAACATTGTAGGAAAATATTAATTATTATATTATTACCAGCTTTAGGAGGGAGGGCTCTCCAGCTTCCATGGCCATGTTGTTGTATATAAGCCAATAGCTTTTGGTCTTCTTCGGGTGTCCATGGTCCTTTCTTCAACCCCACCTTTTCACAACAAGGGGACCTTCCCATTTTCACTATTCTTACCTGTACAATTGATCTAAAATGGAAGTGGGGTTAATTTGCTACAGAGAGAGCTAAATTTTGAGTGCAGAAAGTCTATAGGGGTCCTAGAATTTATATAACCATCATGAATTTAATGCTGTGAAATGATTTAATTTTTACATGGGATTTGGTAAGATATATTATTATTACAACTAAATTTTATTTTACGTATATAACCAAAAAAAAAAAAAAAAAACAGGAGGGTTGATCAGCAAATTGAACTAATTAGACCACAAAGGCAAACATTAGAGCTAGCTCTAGGTTATATTCTGAGTTCTCGTGTTTGTACTTGTTTCTGTGATTATATTATGTTTACAGTAGATTGTTAGTTGAAAAATAATTATAGTGACATATCATGTAATGTTGTACCTGAGAATATATATATAGATATCACAAAAATTACACTAGGTTAAAATATAGTGACATATCCTTCAAAATTAATTACAAATATGTGCTTGACATTTGTTTCTATTTCACAAATTACACCTCAGGATGGGACATTTTTTAGATAAATACAAACCTTAAGAGAGTCATGTTTGTAACTATTTGCAATTTTGAAAGATAATTAGGTTACCTATATATATTAGCTAGAGCTGAAGACTATATTCCGGGTACATATATATTTGTTCGATGACACTGCTATTAGTAGATTGCTGATTGAAAATTATTGATTAGTTGATATCTTATATATATTTTTTATTCAAAATACTGATGATGATGATGAGAAAATATATATATTTCAAGGATGAGAAAATAACGATTGGTGTTTTGATTTGGTATCACTTTGATTATAATATTCATGTTGACTTATGCTGACTTTGATTTTTGAGTGGGTTACCACCCGCATCACAAAGTCATTAGGGGTGTTGGGGATTGACCCGCGAAGACACTCCGGTGCTCAAATCTGTCTCAGAGCAAAAAAGAACAAACCAAAGAACTTTAAAGTAGCTAAGTGCGTTGTAAATTATGTACCTTTAACAATGAAGATATGACAGTATTTGTAGGCATGCTAGTGACTTCGTGGGCCATTTAGCCTTATGGCCTTAATGGGCTCAATTTAGGTAATATTTTAGATGTTTTACCTAAAAGTGGAGCTTAATTTGTTTCTAGTTTCGTAGTCCACATAATTTTCTTGGATTTGACCTATTAAGCGTATCTGGATTGTAACCCATCCTATGATTAGAACTTCATCTTGGTTGATTGGTCCAGGTTTGCCCTCACATGCTTGTCCACGAAAAGACAACATTAAGAAAATATCACAATTCACAGGAGCACCTTAAAACTGTAGGTCCATTGTTGGGACCCCAATTACGTCGTTATTCTTGACTACCTTTGAATATAGTTGTTAGTTTGTTACTTTGTAGTAGTGTATGTTTCAAGATTATTTAGTGTTACCTTAAATTTTAGGACTATTTCATTTACTTAGAATGAAATTAGTTCTTTTCCTTTTTCATTTTTCAAAAAAAGAGAATGAAACAAGTTAACTTCCTTTTGGGGTAGCTTTTACTACCACATCGATTTGTCATAGGTCGATTGTCTGCTCATAGTTGTTGCAAACCCCTAAACTAGTGGATCTATCATTTTTTTTTTTCTATATGAAGAAAGAAATCATACCACTTTTTTTTCTTCTTCTTCTTTTTCTTTTTTTTTTTTTTTTTTTTTTTTGGGGTGGGGGTTAATCTGCTTTATAAGCATAAGTAGAATGATCAATCTAATTCATGACTATTTTGGTCACTAATATGGGTCTTTTTAAAAAAAAATATTGTTTTATCTTTTATTTATTTGTGGTTTATGTTCAACGACAACTCCAAATTAAGAAATGGGCACAATAACGCTATAATTACGTTGTCACTCACTATATATAATAAAAGTACTTCTAGTGATAACATTACTATCATCACTAAACAAATAATTGTTACTACAATTAAACGTTTTTTTTCTTGTAGCGTATTTGCTTTTCTTTACAAATTACATTGTCTTTTCCAATATGCATGATCGAAATGGACCTTAATCATGATCCCGTTTAGGGGTGACCACGCTTTTGGAATCGTCGGTTCCGATTCTAAAACCGCCAGTTACGGTTTCTCATTTTGGAGGAACCGGAACCGACGGTTCCGGTCCGGTTCCTCCACGGTTCTGGTTCCGATCTAACCGGAACCGTTTGTTTATCTTTTGATATTTTTTTTATTTTTTAAAATAGCTTATCAATTTCAGTTAAAAAAAGGAAAAGACTTGGACTTAATATTCAATAAAGTTTTATACTAATATTAATAATAATATTAAACTATCTATATATTCTTTCTCCTTCGGACCCTCGCTTCCAAAACGTTGATCAAAAAATTGCGTATAGTAATATGGGTTGAAGCTTTTGGTTGTAAGTAAGGTTGGAACGATGTGTGAGAGCAGAGCCGCTGGTCAGTCTAGCCAAAGAGAGAATTCTCGGGAAGGGAGGTGAGAGGAGAGGCTTTCTTTCTTTTACGTAGAAACTATCATTCTCCCCCTTTAGCTGCTAATAGTAAATAAAAGACTTCTGCTTAGAGTTCGCAGAGCAACGGCTACTATTAGAGTATAGAAGGAATCAAAGTTCATGTAGTTCGATTACAACATTTGGTCTAAAACGTGTCTCATGTAGTTATGAAAATAAAATATCATAATAAACATTTAACATTTCTTCTAGCATGTATTTATCAAAACAAAATTGTTGGTTTTAACCTTAAAAAATGGTTCCATCACAGTTCCACCGACGGTACCACGGTTTTTGAGACCTAGCAACCAGAACCGGAACCGGCCTACACGGTTCCGCTTTCGTTTTGGAACCATTGACCACGGTTACGGTTTAGAAATCGTTGACCACGGTTCCAGTTCCAATTTGGAACTCAGTTTCGGTTCCATTTGGCCACCCCTAATCCCGTTTCCAAAATAATTAGCTTTATGAAATTTGTTTTCATATCTTGCTTAAAACATTTTAGCGATCAATCATTCATGAATTAAAAGTAAAATTATCTCCGACATTATTTTCTTGCCTTATTTTTCAGTAAAATATTTGAGTGATGCCATGAATATTTTGGGAATTGAAATATACTAGAATTTTACTTTTTTTTTTTGAAATTTTACATTGATTAAAAGATAGTAGACCTCTTAACTTTTTATTGTAGTTCAATGCATTGCAGTAAATTAATAATTATTCAATATTTGCAGCATAGGCGTGGATAGCATTAAACTTATGAGTTTTAATGATTTAATAGTGTTTTACTTTTTAATTTATATTTATTGTAACAGTGTCATACATTGTCAGATTATTTTTTTACTTAATGTTTTTTTTCTTAACTTTTTCATTACCTTTTTTCTTCTCCTTTCATTTTTAATTTGCTCGAAAGTCAAGTTAAAGGTTTCACAATATATTTTTGTATTACTGTCGTTGAGAGTGAATATATACACGACAAATTAATAATGATATATTTGTCTTATATAGTGTATATTGCAGTATCTGTTTCCGTTGAGGATAAATGTGGCTACATAGTAACTAAGGATGTAAATGAATCGATTAAAACTAAATATAATATTGTACATGCAAGCCTGTTTGAATTTTATCGAATGAAAACTTGTATTTGAATTTATTTTGTTAATTAATTAATCGAGTCAAACTTGAACACGATTAATTAGTCGGACTATAGAAAAATATTATGAAGCATCTTTGTTCACTTTTAAGTAGGAAGAAGGGGGAACTTCGATTTGAAAAATATTATTGAGAGAAATATTTTTTAATAAATACAAATGGGCCAATTAAAATGCTTTTAAGTTATTTTCGATAGGTATAGTATCAAAATGGTTAATTTCAGTAATATATGCATATATATTGAAGAAATTAAAAGAAAACATTAACATTGACAACTTGATTTCCATATGAATCGATGACGTTTTCACAAGTTATCATAAAGTAATCAGAATCACTTTTAAAATCAGTAATAGGATGTTAAATAAAATGACAAATTGTCATAAAACAAACAAATATTAAATACAAAATTATTCGAAATTATAATTTATGAAAATATTATAATGTGCCGCATTGTGCGCGTTGATGTTTACTGGATAAAGATCCCATATTTATATAGATGTACGTTTTCTGTCACATATCTTATTTTCAGGGAAAATAAGATTTTTAGTCCTGTAAGTTGGACATGTTTTTTAGAATTAGTCCTCTAAATTGTCACATTCATTTTTAGTCCTTTAACTTTCAAATTTCTAGATATTCAGTCCTTTAACTTAACAATTTTATTTTTGGTCCTATAACGTAACATATTTGAAATTTGGTCCTATAACTTAATATATTTTAGAAATTTGGTCCTGTAACCTTTTTTTAGGGGAATTTAGTAATATAACTTAACAATAGTTAAATTTAATTAATTTATTAAAAGGTTATTTCTAAATTAATTTTATTTCTAAAATCGAATAATTTTAATTAACAATTAATTTTTTTAAAAAATAATTAATCATTTTTTAATTTAATTAATTTTTTAAAAAATATTTATGCATTAATTTTTTAAACATTCTGAATTAAATGCATCTTGTACAGTAGTCTACAGTTACATTTCTTGGAGATAATTGTCCTCACCAAAGGTTAATTCCATAAATATGACAAATTATTCTTAAGTTACTAATTTGATGTAATTATTTTAATTTTCCTAGAATTCATTAATTATTTTAGAAATTTCTATTTATTCAAACTTTTTATTAATCAAATTAATTTAATTTTAATTATTTTTATAATTTAATTAGTTTCCAAACATTGAAATTTAATTATTTTATATTTGGTCCTATAAAATAGTTAAAGTTAACTATTGCTAAGTTATAGGACTAAATTTCTAAAATATGTTAAGTTATAGGACCAAATTTCTGAAATATGTTACGTTATAGGACCAAAAATAAAATTGTTAAGTTAAAGGACTGAATATCTAGAAATTTGAAAGTTAAAGGACTAAAAAATGAATGTGACAATTTAGAGGACTAATTCTAAAACATGTCCAAGTTACGGACTAAAAATCTTATTTTCCCTATTTTCAGGAAGCAGTAAAAGAAGCTGCCACTATATTGTACCAAAACAAACAAATAAAATAAATAATAAAATATTAAACGAAAACACAAATAAAAATATAATGATAGTAAGTAAAAGAAACAGCACCACCTACTATCACTTCTGGAGTATTGTCAAGATGATACGAGATTTCTTGTTCCACTTTGCGTATTCTACTTTCCAGGGGCGTAGCTGGGGTGGGGAAGGGGGGACCTCTCCCCGGCCCCCCGTGCACCCCAATTTTTTTGTCCCGTTTAAAAAAAAAATTATATATTTGTTAAGGGGGAAAATAATTGAGCTAGGGAAAACAAAAATTTGGCTAGGAGTACTCATGGGGGCTGACTACGCCCCTGGTACTTCCTAATCCATTCTGTTGGATGATTGCCACGTGTTTATATGATAATCCCGTGCAGTTGATATTTTAGATGTATTTACACGTGTCAATCATCCAACTGACCGGAATAGAAAGTGGAACAAGTAATGGAACATGAGGTTTGATCCCTGCCAGGCCAACTATTTCTTGTCTTGAGCCATAAATTATTGATTCCCTAACTTCAAATATTTGTTTCTTTGTTTTCTTTATATAATTGATCCTTGTTTTTATGTTTTCTCCCTTCTTATTGAAGTAGTGTTCTTCATTTTTGTCGAAGTAGGTATTTTCCCATTTTGTGAGTGGAAGCTTTCTTTTTCCCTATCTAGCGTGAGTGTTTTATCTGATCACATGAAAATTACTTGGGTTGGCTAGGCTTGGAAGAGTTTGGACTTTTTTTCTCAAATCTGTTGAATTGGGGAGAAGTTGGATTCTTGATCGTTCTTCTCTATTGGTCCTGCAAGTTATCACTCTATGGAGATTCATTGTCATTTGAGCTAGATCTGAGACTTTCAGTGTTCTATCGGAACTTTTGTTCTCTCTTCTCATCCTCTCGTTTTTCTTTTATTTGTTTGAGATGATGTTTTTTATGTTGAAGAAGACAAGCGTGTCATATACTATGTTGTAGTATTTTTGCATTTTATTCAATAAACTTCTCCTTTGTAAAAAAAGGAAAAAAGAAAAAAAACAATTAATATAGTGCATAATTATATTACTCTAGCATAAGAAAAAATTGGACTTTTTTGTTTGTGAAAAATCATTAAATAAAATATTTTTTCGACTAATAAAGGTTATTTTTTATTTTGAGCCTTTTCCTTTTCGTTTTTCACTAAAATCTTGAGTTCAAAATTAGAACTACGCTAAAGTATCTTGATATGGATTAGCTATGTAGATTATGCTAAAAAACCTTCGATCATTAAATTCTTTTATGTTCACATAAAGAACCAAGTACTAGAATTTAATGGCTATAAATTAAGGTTTATGTTTACGCTTTAGTTCATTTTAAAAAATGTTTAAATATTATCAAAAACATGCGATAATAGTCCTATATACCTTAAATATGTTTCCTTTTATATATATTTCTCTTTTTTTCTTTTTTTTTTTTTTTTAATTTTTGTCAGTGTTATTGTTGAGTTATATACTTATATTGATGATAAAATTTGTAAGAGTTTATCTAGCTACTATCTAGTACAGAAGTAGTAAATTTGGTTAGGTGATCATTTGTTTATGAGAGCATGGCCCAAGTAATTAAAAATGCTGTCAAACCAAATTACAAAAGGTCCCATTATTGATAGGTCACTCTTAAAACATTTTTCTGTTTTACTATTTGGTTTAATATTTGGATTGATTTTTCCTGTTTTCAACTATCAAAATGTGAAAAATGAGCTTGTTTTCATATCATATTTTGAGTCTGTATCTAAAAATTCAATACTAATTTAAACTTTATCTTCAAAAGTCATAACCCTTACTATTATTATTTTTTAGATAAATGAAAATATATAAAAAGAAAGGAAAAAGTCCTGATCACAAGCCGATCTGGTAGCAAAGGAAAAACAATGCAAAATGTCTAAAAAAAACCACAAAAATAACTTAAAATCGCAATTTAAGTGAAGGGTGTTTCTGTCTGAAGGATTTCCGAGTGATGTTGTCATTTGTTGTTTTTGCACGTGCTCGAGTATCGTCTTGATGGTATGATGTATCTTGTGGAATGTCGGCCCAGGATCGTCGTGCTACAGTGTCCATATTCTTCCTAGTTGTTGAGGAAGCACATGAGTGAATGACAAGCGGAGTAGTTGAAGAGCCGTCTAGCTTGATCTTTAAAGCTTCGATTTGTCTTGTTCTTCTTCATCTTCCGCCATATCGGACCACCTCTTTGGGGCTATTGCCGCCTGGGCTTGAAAACTCTCTGAAAGTTCAGTCGAATTAAATCTTTCTGAAGGATCACTAGGTTTTAACATGTAGTTACTAATAGGGTTGTTGTTATTCATGGTCTCAATGGCCTTATGTAAGTCAACCTCCTCCTTGTCAACCAACTGATCAGCCTGCGCCTAATTATGAGCAAGATGTCGATGGTTGAGGTTAAGTAAACCACCAAATGCTGCTCCTTGTTTCCTTGAGCATCTTTATCATTGTTCTTAACCGTCATGTTGTCTCCATTGCGATGCAATTCTCCACCATCAAAATTGGTATGATTTTCCTCCTCATTTGACGATTGACATCAAGCTCCTCAAGAATATCGAACGAGTTCTGGGTTGCAATACCCGATGTATAAGCTCCATTATTCGGGTTGTGTTTTGAGGGTCGTCCCTTTTTGTTTTTCACTTGTACCCAAGTTTCACCCACCTCCTTATCCTTTTTAGCGGAGAGACCTTTCCCTATTATAGTGCTCCTCACGCCGAATCGACTACGAGGATCTACTACCGAAATTCAATGCGTAATTTCAAAGATTCAAAGATTGGTCGATTCGAATTGAAGTATAACCCCGATGGGTTTCACAATCGACCATTTGATAGCCCTGTTCCTCGAATATACGAATAGGGCTTGAAGTATTGCATTCTCCATCCGCCGACAAAGAGAGAGGGGGTTCGATTCCGTTATACGCGATGTGGCGAAAAAGACTGATTCAACGAGATATGCCTTGCCTTTTTGCATTAAGATTTAAAACTTGTCGTCTACTTTCAGAAATGTTTGCATGAATCAAAGTGGATCTTGGAGTGGGACCCTCCATAGCATCGGGTGACCAAACACCGGTGGTTCTTTCTTGTTGTAAGTGAATGCAACGAAAAGACCAGGAAATAACGAATAATGAAACAATTCATATATTGACATTTCGTGCTCATTTCAAAATTTCGCTTTGTTATTCCCATCATCCCAGGTAACCACGGATGATCCACAAGAAAGGTGGCGAGGATTCGAACCTATGGCCGCCCACCCCGACCGGGGTTGGGTGGCCGAGTTAGCACCCCTCGTCGCCTCAGTACCCGAAACAGATGTCTTTGCCCTACCCGGTAGCGTAACCTTGTCTTGAAATACAAACATCCCACTTTTTTTTTTTACTACCCAGGGCTTTGATACATTTCGCAATCGAGAAATCTCACATCAAAAGTGTGCAGTGCTATTCGAGCACAATTAGCCGATCTAGATTTACACATTATTCTAGATAATTCGTTGGTAGAATGGAAAGAATTAGGGGAAGAGAGGCCTACAGGGAATGAATGGGAAGATCGAAAGGTTGGAAGAAGAAAGGATTTTTGGTTAGACGCATGGAATTGGCTAAACATTTTCTTCGAACAAATATAGAACCTAATGGATGGTTTTGTGTCTATTACATGTTCTTCCTCCTGAGTTAAGACCCATCATTCGATAGATGGGGAAATTAATGAGCTCGGATATTAATGAACTCTATAGAAGAGCTATCTATCGGAACAATACTCTTACCGATCTATTAACAACAAGTAGATCTACGCCGGAGAATTAGTAATGTGTCGGGAGAAATTAGTACAAGAAGTCGTGGATACACTTCTTGATAATGGAATCATGCGGCAACCAATGCGGGCGGTCATAATAAAGTTTACAAGTCATTTTCGGATGTAATTAAGACAAAGAGGAAGGGACTGAGTTCCCGCCCCGCAATCACTAGTTATAAAACCAAAGCGGAATACCAACTAGTAGTCTCGCGCCTTCGACGTAACCTTTCACCGAGAAGCCTCGATGGTTACGCTCGAGCCGCTCGCCACGGTCCACTCGTTCACTCGCCGCTTCAAGTAAAGCACTCGATGCTCTCTCGAAATCGATTAGTCTCACTTAGTCGCAATAGATGAAGCTTTTTATACTCGATGCTCTCTCGAAAACGTTTCTAATTAGAGTTTTGTTACCTAATACTAGTCATCGACCACCAAAAAAAGTTGAAAGGGGCCCGCTTACCCACTCCCCAAAAAGCATTAACACTGCAAAGACCAATGCCCCGATTGCGGTACAATAGAGTTGTAATTCACTAGTTATTCTAGATGCTCGCCAAATCAGAAAAAAACCAGAGGTTATTTGTATTCCTCGGAAACCCCGCCCACATCACCATTCAATATCTGCCCACTATTGGCCAAACCACCTGAGCACTTGGCCCAATGTGAGTTGGATCACTTAGCCCAATAAAGATTTATTTTTCGATTCATCCCTGGCCTCATTCAAGAATTGTTTTTGATCCAATCCGTAGGAATCAATAGAAAAGGCAAATCTCTTATGATACACCGATCCGGCTCGGTTATTGATAGAGTGAATAGATCTGCCATTTCAATAAAATCTTTTGCATTCACAGGTTTCATCGTTCCCACCGCTTCGTACTTAATGGTTAGGTCAGAATTCTACAACGGAGCTCATAATCCAATTTATTCTTGAGTCAATCTTTTTAGTCTTTATGATGGACCGGATCTCGAAAGGCGAGAGGCTTTCATAAAGATGTATTAGAAACGGAGGGTCGAGAGAGGCGCTGAAAGCTATCCACCCAACCCAGCTAACGCTTGTAAGGAGTCCTATTAAAACCAAGGAATTTTACCTCATGAGTTGTGGATTGTCTACAATGATTAATGTTATGACCTACAATCCGACAATGAACACAATATTCCAGAATATTTTCATATTCGATGGAAACAAAAGAGCAATGTCCTGATTGTTCAACCATTATGCATTCTTGAAGGAGAGAGCTAAGATCTAATTCGAGAAGAACACGGACAAAGTAACCCACCTCACCCGTTAAAGAACGACTGTCAATTTGCATAGGAGTACCTATGGCACAAGCCAATTTCGTAATCAACGAAGGATGCCAATATTCCAAACTAAGCTCGTAAATGTGAACCCAAACCTAAGCCTTGGACGTATTGATTTTGTATGGGTTAAAATCGGGGATCCAATTCATGAGACGAATTGAACCTGGGGCTAAGTTCCACGTCGCCTTCTGTAGAATCCGCTGTCTCTCATTCAAATCCGATATTTGGATGTTGTAGTACCCCTTGCCCATGGAAATAAATTTCCAAGGAGATTGAGGATTCCATATATGTGTCAACCTTTTCTTGAAATCGTCCAACATCATCAGCTTCGTAACCTTGGAAAAAATCACACGATCAATTAGCGAGTTCCGAAGTTCCGCAATACGTTGTTGATAAATATGTTTATCCATGGTAACAGAAAAATATTCTCCCTTTTTAACCGGCTTGGAAGAGTCTCCCGTTGACACGGTATGAGCAAACGATTGCATAATTTTTGGCCCTTTTTCCATCGGAGTGTTGTGGCATATCGTGTATCTCTGAATTCCGATCCCGGTATGGTATCGCGCCATGCATGTGCGAAGCAGGGAGCAACCCTAGGAGGAGACGTGCCATCGAATGCTACCGGAGTGGCCTCAACATGTGGCAACTGCTGTATATTAGAAATCTGGAAATTGATGTACTTAGCGCCGTCGTTGGCCGGAGTAATCGACGGCTGCAATCCCGTCGCTGAAGGAGGCATCTCCTTTTGTAGAAAAACCTAGACTCCATTAGAATATTTGTTTCTTTTTTTTCTTTTCTTTTTTTTTGTCTTTTTTTTTAAAAAAAAAAAAAGAGACTCTATCACAGTAAAAACCAAAATCCAAATATATTTTCTTATTTTCAAAGGTCAAATCAACATGTTAACTTTAATTTGTCTATTTTTGTAATTACTAATCCCAACATGTTTTTTCCATTTTCATACACATATCTTGGTATTGTAACTCACCTTAGAAATCTATATATCAAGTAGAATCTCCCTTCATATTTTGGATAAAAATTCAATTTTAGAAAGAATTTAAACAATCTCTTTGAAAATAAATTGATTAAGGAATACAATAAATTGAAAACAATAAAAAGTAATATATGTAGAGGATTTTAAATATCTCTCATATCTGATCATTATTCTAAAAAGCGTTCGACGCTAATCGAGCGCAGATCGGGGATTTAGCGCTGGCGAGCACAGGGCGTGGTCAAAGGACTTGGGCCGGGCTAATTGAAAGAAAATTGTAGGCGGACAAGAAAAGTCTAGCGCCTAAAAGGGACTAATTGGGGCTAAGCGAAGATTTTTAGAACAATTTATATGATAGATGTTAGGTGGCAGCCCCACTAAATAATTAGTCAAAAATGAGTGGCCAATTTTTTCAAAGGTTGGCTGAAGATGCCAAATTGACTTTGGCTTGCAAATTTGTTTTAGTTCCTTGTATTTGCCTATAAAAGGCTTCATCCGGGAGTGAAGCAAACACACCAACAAAAGAGAGAAATCAAGAGAGAAAATAGAGTGTAGGCATTTGGGGAGATCAATTTGTGTGAGACAAATTGTGATAAGTGCAGGAAAACGCTCGGGGTATTTTTTTCTCTTGGGGTCAATACAAAGGGGTTGGGGAGAGTGTTCTTTGATAGCTAATAAAATGGTTGTACGAGTCTTTTATTCTTGGGTTTGGTCCATAAAACTCAAGGGGTGTATTTTTCTTGTACCGAGAAATTCTTTATTAATAAAGAACGGAAACTCTCATGGACGTAGACAGGTTTTGCCGAACCACGTAAAATCACTGTGCCATTTTATTTTCTGTGTTATCTAATTTTTGCCATCATCTTGTTGGTGTGATTTGTCGGATATTCCGGCTAAATCAAATCTCGGATCACGACACGCATCCGCTGCGCCCAACAAGTGGTATCAGAGTCACTTGGTAAGCCGGGCAAGGTAGAAAATTGAGGTTTGAATTTTTTCGGATGGACACCGTGGAAATGGAAACTCCATTCAAGGTGCAACAATTTGACGACAAAGGAAATTTCATTCTTTGGCAACGAAGGGTGAAGGATCTCCTAGTTCAACAGGGCCTAGCACTGGCGTTGAAGGGAGAGGAGGAAAAACCAACAGAAATGAAAGACACACAGTGGGCGGATCTGAAATCGCGATGTGTCAGCACAATTCGACTTCGTATTGCGGACAACATTATCAATAATGTTGTGGATGATGATTCTGAAGATTCATCACCAGAGTTATGGAAAAAATTGGAGAACTTGTATCTCGGGAAAAAATTATCCACAAAGTTACTTCTGAAGTGGCAATTATATAGACTGAAGATGTCGGAGGGTGACAATCTGATGGATCACATGTACCAGTTTCATGGACTGGTGGATCAATTTTTGAAAGTTGGTGTAAAGATTGAGGAAGAAGATAAAACCTTTTTACTTCTTACCTCCATCCCAGATTCATATGATAGTCTGGTGACGACGTTGTTATACGGGAAAGACACACTAGACTTGAAGCATATAAAAGCATCATTGTTGTCCCATGAAAAACTAAAGAAGGCAAACCAGAAGGAGGGACATGAATCTGCTTTGGTTGCTCGGGCCATGAATCGGAATGGGAGAAAATCTGGTGGTGGATCTGTGACCAGCAGGTCAGATTCAAGGACCAGGGGAAAGGGTATTGTATGCTATAGTTGTCACGAGGAACGTCACATAAAAAGGAATTGCTCCTCGGAGAAAGAAGGATGATGATGGTGAAGGTGGCGGTGGTGATGCGGTGATAGATGCAGAAGACGGAGATGTTTACACAGTCTCTGCAAGTATGGATACTTCTTCTCCAGATGGGTGGATTTTAGATTGGGGTGCGTAATGCATGTGTGCTCCAGAAGAGATTATTTTGATTCACTTCAATTGAAGAGGGCAGGAACTTTGTCCTTAGGTGATGGTTCTGCTTATAGAGTCATGGGATTTGGAGTGGTGAAAATCAAAATGGGTGATGGAGTGGATCGTATTTTGGGTGGTGTGGCCTATGTCCCAAAGATGCGAAGGAATCTAATTTCCTTGAGCCAACTGGATTCCAAGGGCTGTGAGTATTCAACTGGAGGTGGAGTCCTGAAAGTCACACATGGCAGAGCGGTCCTAATGGTGGGAGAAAAGTATTGGAATTTGTATCGTCTGGTGACCTCAAAGGATTACTGGAAGTGGAGCGTGCCAGAAGGCTTCTAGGGTGCAGACGGGGTGTGTAGGAAATCCTGATGGGCGAGAGGATGGATTGGGATCATCCCTCTCGGTAGTCAACTAGTGTGTATTGACAGATTGAATCAGGTGGAGTTAGGACCTTACTGATTCGGCATGTGCAGAGAACTGAAGGCCAATGGTGTTTGATATTTTGATTTGTGTGTAATATTGTTTTGTGGTGCATGTGGAGATTGTTAGGTGGCAGGTGGCGGCCCACTAAAGAATTAATCAAGTGGCCAATTTTTTCAAAGGTTGGCTGAAGATGCCAAATTGATTTTGACTTGCAAATTTGTTTTACTTTCTTGTATTTGCCTATGAAAGGCTTCATCCGGGAGTGAAGCAAACACACCAACAAAAGAGAGAAATCAAGAGAGAAAATAGAGTGTAGGCATTTGGGAGATCAATTTGTGTGAGACAAATTATGATAAGTGCAGGGAAATGCTCGAGTTATTTTTTCTCTTGGGGCAATACAAAGGGGTTGGGGAGAGTGTTCTTTGATAGCTAATAAAGTGGTTGTACGAGCCTTTTATTCTTGGGTTTGGTCCATAAAACTCAAGAGGTGTATTTTTCTTGTACCGGAAAATTCTTTATTAATAAAGAACGGAAACTCTTGTGGACGTAGGTGGATTTTGCCGAACCACGTAAAATCACATGCCATTTTATTTTCTCGGTGTTATTTAATTTTTGTCATCATCTTGTTGGTGTGATTTGTCGGATATTCCTAAAATTAAATCAAATCTCGGATCACGACACGATCTCCGCTGCGCCCGACTCCATTACTTCAAAAATAATCAAAAGAGTTTTCACAGTTCCAAATATGTAACAACTGAAACCATCCATATAAAAGGTCAATATATAAATTGGTTATTCAAAGTAATATAAATTCATTAACATGCACACGTTTATTTGATTTTGAAATCTTTTTTCTGAATAAAAATTTATGGCAATATTTATGTATATAGATGTGACGATTCATTTTACAATACAATAAAGGACCACTACAGTCTACAGTTTCCATATAAATTGAAGAATCAGATGAAATAAAATGTTTACAGCCACAAGAACAAAATGGTAGTTATAAATACCCTGAATTTGGGATGAGGAGAAGTATTAGTACTTATTATTGGGTTGAAAATATGTGCAAGATTATAAATTTTAGAGACATATCATTTAAATTGGAGTGATTGTTTTAACCAGAACTGTACAATATTTTAATAAATACAACATTTATTATAAAGTAGATTTCTGATGAAAACTAATGTTTGCAAATTGATTTTCTTGTAAGTGTGGGGAAGCACGTTAATGCTAGAAAAAGGGTACATTTTTCAAAAGAGAATATGATTTGATGTATGTCGTATGATGTATCCATCTCTTGTCCATGTTGTTGAGAAATTACTAACATTTGAATAGGCATTTCAATGCTGTATAGTAATAACCCTTTGCTACCCAAAGTTCGACATTTACATGTACATAGACTTTTCAACTTAGAATCATTTCTACTACCCAAGATTTATATAAAGTAATAAAATAATTATATGATATAGATGCTCATATTGATTAAAAAGTACTTGAGTAGGTCTCTTGTAGTACCGTCTTACGGATCCTAAAGTCCAATCCGCGCCCCAGCCCAACTGTTATATAAAAAAGTAAAAGCACCCCACAAGAGAATTGAATCCGCGACCTATGCACACATAAAGTGATGCTCTACCACTACACCACTAGTGCTTGTTGTGTAATTTTAGTGCAACCGTGTATATAAAGTCATTCATAAATACGCCTGGTAAATTGATTAAAAATTAAAAACGCCTCTAAATGAAGAGGCTAAGAATCGAGCCCTAGTCTATTAAAAACATGATACACTATCTCAATAAATGGATATTTATATAAGTGTTACTTTAACTACATCATGCTTATTTTTTATTTTTCCTCTTTTTTTGTTCCTAGTTTGTAATTGTATTAAAAAATCTGATACTTTATCTCAACAAACGGATATTTTTACTTATAAAAGTGTTACTTTAACTATATCATTTTTATTTTTATTTTTCTTTCTTTCCTTCATTTCTAATTTGTGCCTATATTAAAAAACATGATACTTTATCTCAAAAAATAGATATTTTAACGTATGAAAGTGTTACTTTAACTCTTTTATATATATATTTATTGTAATGTATTCATAATTTGTGACTATAATAAAAAATATGTTACTTTATCTCAAAAAACAAATATTTTTACTTATAAAAGTATTACTTTAACTCTATCATATTTATTATTCATCTTTCATTGTATTTATTATTAAAAAATGTAACACTTTATTTAAAAAATAGATATTTTTACTCTTAAAACATGATATTTTGTCTCAAAAAATATATATTTTTACTCATAAAAGTATTACTTTAACTCTGATATATTTATTTTTCCTTCAATGTAATGTAATCATAATCTGTGGCTATATTAACAAAGATGATACTTTATCTAAAATAACCGATATTTTTTCTCATAAAACTGTTATTTTAACTGAGGAAGAAAAACAGAAAAAAAAAAAAAAAGAAAGCAGGAGTTGTTTGACCTGCAGACCTAGTCAATAGGATCCGCGGATCTGCGGGTCAAATAAGATCTGTCTTACGGATTGAGACCCGTAAGACGGTCCTATATAAGTTTTTGTCAAAGAACTTATATGCATTCATTGTGAAAACACCAAACGCGTAAATTTGCACCACATTAACAATAGGGATAATTAGAAAAGACTCCTTGAGGTTTGAGCTAATTAAAATAAAAATAAAAAATGTTTCAAAATTAAAAAAAAAAATCAGATTTAATTCTATCTTAAATTTAAAAGGTAGCTGTAGGAGGGTTTTGAAATATTTTTTGTTTACGAAGAGAATTAAGAAACATGTAAGACGGAATCAAACCCCAAGGTTTGTTTTGCAATTTTAAAAAATCTCTGACTTTTTTTTGTAATTAGCCCAAACTCAAGGTGGTTTTGTAACTATCCCAGGGGTATATTGCGCTGATATAACATGATTTATATTGTTCGATATTTTCATGCCCAATGCATATAGCCACATTAAGATTTAAGCCTGCCCTCAAGTGTGAAAAATGGAATTGATTAATTTAATACGTGTTTGCTTCATGAAATGAATATCCACTGGTTATATTATAGATTACTATACATAGGAAACTAAAGATTTATTATAATTGGAAAAACAGTAAATGAATTGTGTTTGGCAGTTGCGGAATAACTATTTCCCAGTTCAGAGTTGTACTAAAATTCAGAGCCATATTTATTAGGTGTAAGTTAATGAAACGATCATTTTTCTAACCCATTGGCTGATAATTAAATTTATTATAAATATCCTATTTTACATTTGCTGCTATTCACTTCTCAAATCTACAACAAAATAAATCAATGAGAACTCAATCTATTCTAAGTTCTAACATAGCAAAATTGGGTAACCAGATTTACTATCAAACAACAATACATAGTGTCCTGTATTTATTTATACAGATATGGTAAGCTTCTCTTTTTTCTTTTTTTGTGCAAAGAGGCAAGAACTTGTTAAATAAAGGTTTGCCATCAGGAAAAATAATATAGTTTCAATAATTTTTTGTAATTCACAAAAACTACACCAAACATTTAGCCTAATTACAAACAAAAAATACAACACGAAAAAAGATCCAATAATCTTTAAAAATTACATATACCCCTTGAAATTTGTGTCTGTTTTACAATTACACCTCAAAATGTGCTAAATGTAAAATAAAAACAAATTGTAAATGCAATATTCTAGATGACTGGGTTTTATCTTTTGAGTCCTTCAGATTGTTTGTCACTTGTCGATAGCAAAAGTGTTTTTAGCCATTTTTATAGTCATTTTCTAGTTCAAATGCCCACTTTGCTCTTTTTTTTTCATTTCTGGGAATCAGTTTATTTCTTGGGACACATGAGAAATTTACCGCGTCAATTTTTTGAAAAATAGACAAGTATCTCACAAGAGAATACAATAATGGTATGACCGCCAGTTTTTTAGTCAAAATCGCCAAAAAAATCGTGTTTTTGAAAAACATGGCTCTTTAAGAAGGTTTCTATAACTCACCCTTTTTTCTTAACTACACATGAACAACCATTATTAGCATTATGGGTCATGATGTCCTAAGCCCACAATGCAAGAATTTCCTTAAACACGGAATTGAGCTCTAAACCACTGGTCAAAAAGAACATCCCATGGTTGAGCTCAGTTCTTTAACCATATCTATGATGTATCATGCAACATACTTGAAGAAGAAGAATGTACCAATGCTTAGAATAGTTTAAAAAAAAACGAAACAACGTTAAAAAAAACAACTAAACTGAAAAGGACTAAACCAAAATAAAATAACAATGCCAGTAAAGGCTGATCATATGCCAAGGTAATTGCTGCATAAGAAGGGAAAACTCTTACGGACATTGAGTGGTGTGGGCATTGCATGGCCACACAGCCATCAATGATCACATTTATACGACACCAAAGGCAGCCCAGGGAGAGAAATATACAACACAAAGAGAGTCTTAACTGCTGTGAGATATTGCTGAGGTCAAGGGGGAGTTGAAGGTGTTTTTAACAGTCTACTTAAAAATGGTTGGTGATCAACATTTTACACCAACTAAATGTGTCTAAATGTTTACGCGGTTACACAAAGAGATATGCTTTCTTTTTTTTTTTTTTTAATGTGTTCGTACTATAACGGGTGAATATTGTAAAATTTGATGAAACAGAGGAAATAATGAGTACGTACGCAATGCAGGAACCAAAAATAACAACTTACTTACATTGGCTATTCAAGAAACTTTTGCTAGATTGAATATTGAACCGACATAATTCAACCCATGCATGCAACATTAGTTATTTGGAACCTGCAACAAGTCCAGCACAATTAAGTCCTCACATCTTCAATCTATCTTTTCATGGTACAAATTATAATGAATTACAAAACTACCCTTGGGCTTCAGTATAATTACCAAAAAAATACCTTTCAAAATCACAAATACCCTCTTGTTGTTTGTTTTAGAATTACAAATTGAGCCTTTTGAGGGGGTATTTGTTAAATAAATACAAATCTGAAGGGTGTGTTTGTAATACATTAAAGGGGTATTTGTAATTTTTGAAAGATAACTGGGTTTTTTTGTAATTAAGCTATTCCTTAGAGGCAGTTTTTGTAATTAACCCTAAAAATTAAAGAGCAAGTGGAATCAAGTATGTGCATAAATCTAAGTAGCAGTCTCAAAATAATTATCTGGCAATTATAAACCAAATGCGATTCAAATATTACCCCAAATTTTTAGTGCAAACTGACGACGCCGCATATGCAATGGACCTACAAAAGCCAGCTGAATAAAAAGCTTTTAAACTCAACCAGAACAAAAAGGACTGTGAAGTGAAAGGATGCAGTAATTATGCTTAATGTTTCTATCAATACCTCACCAGTAAAGATTACTGCATTCAAAAATTGTTCTTACCTCAACCAGAAACCATATAGGATACAACGGAAAGCTTCATTATGTCTTGGGCCATGCTCACTTTAAGGCTTCCAAAGAGTTGGCCATAAAGAGTTCAGAGGCTTCTACCTGTCGAGTTAGCGCTCAGCAATGACGGGTAAAAATATATTGCATAAGCAAAAGAAATCGCAGCATCAAATCAAAACACAAAGCAACCTTAAAAATGGCAACTTATTTCCCAATAAAGCCAACAAGAACAGTGTTTGAGATTTACAGATGAGCAAACACAGAGCTCCAAAAAGAATTAAGGCTACATTTGGATTGATGATATAGAAGCTAAGGATATCAAATCCATAATAACAAATCCATTGAACTTGTGTGGATAAGTTCATTGTTTGGATTTTTCAAATCCTTGAGTTCCTACTTTAGGCTGTTTTTTGAGTAATTGTGGTGGATTTCAAATCCATCTTATATAGTTTCATTTGAAATCCATCTCTCAAATTCTCTCCTCAAATCCAAATCCTTCAATCCAAATGCAACCTAAGATAATAAGAAATGCACTTTGACGGATATATGGTTTTTCCTATCACTCTGCCTAAAAATGTCAGCTTTCTGTACATTTTCTGAACCCAGAGGATCAAATTTAAGTTCATTGGCCAGAATGAGAAAATTCAGAGCTTGTAGGACAAAGCGACCAGATTCAAAACACAGAACTGAAAAACAGGATGTGGTAATTTACTCTCTACTGCAAATATTGTAATCCCAGTAATAACTCAAAAAGAGGGAAGGGTACAAATGTTCAGGAGATCCACTAAGGACTTATTAGAAGGATTGTAGGCCAGCAATCTGTCGGAGTTTCTCATAGGAGACCCAGAACACAAACTGCCAAGGACCAAGTCTAGCCCAAGTAGGAAAGAATCCCTTCCACAGTGCCCTCAATCCCTCAATCTCAACAGTCTTCACAAGGCAATCATAGGAGTTTCTATATTTAATCTTGTTACCCTCCACAGCAGCCTGATTCATCATTCTAGTCTTAACTACATCTGCTGGACAGCTCAATGCAGTAGCTGAAAGACCGGACATGACGGAAGATAGAGTGTGGGCATAAATATTGTCATTACAAATCTGATTTTCGATTACGAATCGTTTGGCATGATCATAACAAGCTAATTCTCCCATGTTTACTAAGAATGCTCTTTGGACATTTGCAGAAACACCTTTCCAAAGGCCTGAAAGTCCTTCAGCATGAATAATCTTGTTTAGGGCATCAAACAACCCTGAGTATCGGGGCTGAAGACCTTGGCTCACCATAAGACCATCTGCTTGCATTCTTACTTTGATGAGATCAGCTGGGCTAGCAATTACCTATGCTGAAAAGCAAAAGTAAGTATACTGCAAAGTAACAGCTAGAGAAGTGCAATAAGAGTAGGATTTGACATATGGGCATCAGTATTTTGACTATTTTCACATCTTTGGAATATGAATTACTAAGATTACTGAAATGTTCCTTACACGATTAACAGTAATTTAGAAAAGCACTACAGAAAAAGTTTAAGAAATTATTATTTAATTAACATAATTGAGGAGCACCACTTATTGGATTACAGATACCATGGTGGCAAATATACATTAATTTCTAGAATATTCTGATAAGCAGAGGCAAAGAAGAAGAGTGGGGGGAATTGCTTGATTCCTGATGAGGTAGCATATGTTGGAAATAGATAGGAATGTGAAAATATGTATTAAATTACGGAGGGGTTCAAGGCAGGTTACGATTTCTATAGGAAAAAGTTAACAGCAAAGTATAAAAATAATGTGATGTTTGCAGTGGATATTATTGTAGAGCCCAACAGTGAAAGTCTAAAAGGCCAAAGAGTTTTAGCGTCGACATCTATGAGAAGCACTACTCCTAAAACTCGAAACGAAAACCAGTGCTCCTGCTTTTCAATTAAGGGATCACTTTTCCACCTTCACTCATATTGACACTAATTCCTAACATTCAATTAGAAGCTTCAAGCTCTAAGCATTGGAGGAAAGATTATTGGGCTCTGTATCAGAAAATAAAGTTGAATTTTAACCTCTGCTGCATGTCTATTTCTCTAGTATATTATTATTCTCCAATCCCTTTGAATTTCCATTCTATAACTAATCAAAAAGCCTTTAATTCACCTTTTGAGGTATCAAATCAGATGCCAAGTTTTGTTAGAATGGAGGATCCTATGTGGCTAGATCATCATATAGACAAGAAACTGTGAATTAATTCATTTATCCTGAAACTAACAACTTATGGCCACAACTGTTTGCATTTGAGATGACTTGCAACACAGGAGCTGTGATCATTCTTGTGGTGTAGGAAAATTGGGTTAAGGGAAGGATGAATTTGGGTGGGTCCAAAATAGGACAAAAGCAATGAATATCAACATCTATCAGGAGAAATGCCCTGCCACTTCCATTCAATGCCACCCTGCACAACCACAAAAATAGAAGAAATAAAGGAGTAGACGCGTGCAAGGTACACATACTATCTTAAGTTCACGCCACGATTACAACTTGCCAGCTGACTTCCCACACCTCCAGATGATTACACTACTTTATTCATGAATAATTTTGTGCCAAAACTCCGTTTGAAAGACTTTCCCTACCATGCTGGCATAAAAGCTTCCAATTAAATTGCAAAAAGTGCAGGCATTCCCAAGAAAATGTCGCAGCTCAAATCCTTTGTTCATTCTCAAAAGTTAACTCTTTCCTTTCTTCGCTTTTCTACAAAGACAATATATTCTGGTAACCTTTTACATGACGTGTTTCCTCCTCACTTTTAAAATAGGACAATTCAAAACTATGAAATTCAGTTTTGAACATGATTAGCTAAATGTAATAGCAGTCACTATATAATTATCTACCTTACCAAAACAATTTTCACATGTTGCATCAATAATGTTTGCTATAAAATTAACCATGAAGCTGTCAGACTGATTCACAAAGCTATTCAATTTTTTTATGAACTTCAAAAGGATGAAATTTAGTTTGAGAAAAGAAAATTTTCAAGTGACTAGGTTTGGAAAGGGAAAATTTAAACAAAATCGGATTCAAGCTAGGCCTACGCTGAACCTTCCCAGTCACATGGCATTTTTCCAGCCCGAAGGTGGAATCTTTGCATCAACATGGATACTCCACGATGAACCTAAATGATTGTAGACATATCATATTGACAAAACCATGTATGAAATGAGATATCCATCAACATTCATAATCAAGTTAAGCAACAACAGCCAAGACTGACAACGTATTTAGCAGCTAACTATGAAGCAAGAAAAATTGCTCCAGGGCTGATGGTCAGAAACTATACCAAACTAGACAGTAAAGATATGGGCAAAAATGTATTGATGTGTCAAGCATATATTATATGTTCAAGGAGGCAACATGGACATGGTAAAGATATGCTGAACTAAAAGAGTATTTAGTGAGAGAAGAAATGTTCAAGACATATTTAGGGTCAAATATGTATTAGAAGCAACTTCAATTTTTTAACAAGTTAAAGAAATATTTTGCAGGTTCATGATGAAATCAGACTAAGAGGAGAGTGGTTCAGCATAACCACTCAGATGAACACTATCTCTTAGGTTTGGTCATATTTAGTACTCAGTCAAGTAAAAATTGTCTTGGTCCGATTAGAGTTGATCAACTAACTCTAACACCCCTTCTTAAGCATTGAGAATTGATAAACAAGTGTTAAATATATCTCAAATCAGGCCTAAACATGACTTTAAATCAGATCATTATGCGACAAAATATATCACGTTAGGAAAACAAGCAGCATTAAACAATGTACTATGAAAGACAGTGGAATTCGAAATGTGAAGATAGAGAAGAGACATAACTAAAAAAACCTAATTCTTCACTAACAAACACACCTCAAAGCATAGACACAGAGAGACCTACTAAACCCATACTTTGCAAGTTATCTAGCTACACTTCAATTTGGACAATCACAGCCAGAACATGCCATTCTTGGAGAAATAAGCAATGAAAAGACAACAGTGGTAATGCCTCAGAGGAACAACAACGAATTCAATAATAGGAGACTGTTAGAATTTTCTAGCGAACTTCTTAGTCTCAACTCTCCTCAAACCATTCTTTCTACGATGCAACTTATGAAAGTCCACTAATTTTGATGAGTTTATTTCTAGATTGGTCGATTGTGAAGAAGTGTATTTGAAATGTTCATCTTCAATGTTTAAGTGCCTCTATTTCTATAGTTTCTTGGAGCTTTAATCAATAGCAAATGTGGTCATCATAATAAAAGTGTAATGGACTATTAACTAGATGATTAGACTTTTTCAAGACTGAATCAGCCAATTACATTCTCAGAAAACAAATATCAAAACCAAAGGGGCTGAACAGCAATTATGGAAAGAAGGCATATCAGTTGTGGAAAAGGACAAAGAGAATTGTACCAAATAGTATAGAATAGTACTGTAGAAATTACTGTTACATTCATTTTGTTAATTTTTCTGTACCATTTTTAATTCCTTTTCTAGGCTAGAAATTTTTGATTGTAGCATATGTCATTTAGCAAAGCAAAGAAGGAATTGTTTTCCTGTTCACTTGCAAGAAACCAACTCTCCTTTCTCTCTTATTCGTTGTGATGTTAGGGGACCCTATGCAAAACCTTCAATCAAAGGGCATCATTACTTTCTTACAATAGTGGATGATTTTAGTGGAGTCACTTGGACCTAACCCATGAAGATAAGTCATAAACTCAATCTATTTTACAGCATTTTTTTCATCTCATTCTTAATCAGTTCAACATAAAAATCAAAATTGTTCGAAATGATAATGGTTTGGAGTTTCACATGCCTTTATTTTATGCTTCTCAAGACATTATTCATCAAAAATCTTGTCCATACACACCACAACAAAATGGTGTGGTTGAAAGGAAGCATCAGCATTTGCTTAATGTGGCTAGAGCATTGCTATTTGAGCTTCACTGCCTACAAAGTTCTGGGGTGATGCTATTCTCACAGCCACATATCTCATTAATAGAACTCCTACACCTCTTTTAAAGAATAAGACACCTTTTGAGTTCTTGTTTAACACCTCACCCTCTTATGATCATTTAATGATTTTTGGCTGTCTTTGTTATGCCTCTAATAACAAGCCACATAGAACCAAATTTGAACCAGGAGCCCAACAATGCATTTTTTTGGGGTATCCAAATGGAACAAAAAGTTATAAAGTTTTTAATCTGGAAACTAAAATTTCTTATGTTTCCAGAGATGTCTATTTCAATGAAAATGTCTTTCCTTTCAAATCTTCTTCACCTATTGAAGATATCAGTCTTCCTATTCCTCCTTCCATGCCAGATCTCATGGCTTCCATTCCTACCTCACTTGGTTCTGATCATGATTCACCATTATCAATGCATACTCCTGTTACTAATTACCCTCAATCCTCTCCTACCTGTCCTCCTACTCTGGATATCAATCAGGATTCTCCTAATAGTGATTCTGAGGCACAATCTCAGGATCAGAATTCTTCATTTTCTAGAAGGCCTATCCGGCTTAGAAGACCTCCTTCCTACTTACAAGATTACTATTGTAACATTGTCAATCCTTCCATCAAACATCCTCTTCATCAACATCTTACTTACAATCATTTATCGCCATCCTACAAGGCTTATGCTGTCTCTTTATCTACTATTTCTGACCCTCAGAGTTATCATTTTCCTCATTGGCAAGCTGCCATCAAAGAGGAACTTCAGGCCCTTGAAGCTAATGGTACTTGGAGTATAATACCATTGCCACAGAATAAAAGACCAATTGGCTGCAAATACGTTTTTAAAACAAAGCTCAAAGCTGATGGCACCATAGACAAACACAAAGCTAGACTGGTTGCCAAAGGCTATACACAACAAGAAGGTTTTGACAAGAAACTTTTAGTCCAGTTGTGAAGATTACCACTGTTAGGATATTTTTTGCATTAGCCTCAATTCATGGTTGGTATCTTCATCAGCTTGATGTTCACAATGCTTTTCTTAATGGTGAACTTGATGAAGATATTTATATGACCTTGCCCCCTGGTTTCTCTATTCAGGGGGAGTCTCAGAACTCCTTAGTATGTAAACTTCACAATATTTATATGGCTTAAAGCAAGCATCAAGACAATGGAATTCTAAATTCACTAAAACCTTACTTGATGCAGGATTTAAGCAATCATTATCAGACTATTCTCTATTCACAAAAGAAGATAAAACTGGTTTTATAGCTCTTCTTGTTTATGTTATGATATCTTGATTGAAAGTAACAATCTTGAAACTATTCATTCTGTCAAGAATTTTCTTCATTCATAGTTTAAAGAGATTTAGGTGAAGTAAAGCTTTTCTTGGCATTGAAGTTGCTAGATCAAAAATGGTATTCATTTAAATCAAAGGAAATACACTCTAGACATTCTTAATGACACAGGAATGTTAGGATGTAAGACCTCCAGAACACCTATAGAGCAAAATCACAAATTATGTCATTCATCAGATGATCATATCAAAGATGTCACCAGCTATAGAAGATTAGTTGGAAAATTGATTTATCTATCTATCACTAGGCCAGATATCACTTATGCAGTGAATATACTGAGCCAATTCATGGATAAACCTGAATCCGTTCATCTTAATTCAGCCTATAGAATCCTTAGATATCTTAAAGGAACTATAGGACAAGGGATATTTTATTCATCTCATTCAGAGTTAACTCTCAAAGCCTATAGTGATTCTGATTGGGCTTCTTGTCCTGAAACAAGAAGATCAACAACTGGCTATTGTATTTTCTTCGGGGATTCCTTGATCAGTTGGAGAACCAAGAAACAGGCCACAATCTCAAGGTCCTCTACTGAAGCTGAGTATAGAGCTCTAGCTCAAACATGTTGTGAAATGACATGGATTACATACTTGCTTGCAGAATTCCAAGTAAAAATTCATGAACCTACTACGCTCTATTGTGACAATCAATCAGCAATCTACCTCACAAGAAACCTTGTTTTTCATGAAAGAACAAAACATGTGGAGATAGATTGTCACTTTGTGAGACAAAAGGTGCTGGAAGGAAAGGTTAAAATAGTGCATATGCCATCAAAGTTTCAACTAACCGACTTGTTCACTAAAGGACTGAGTGCGGACAGGTTCGAGTTTTTGTTGTCCAAGATGAGCATACTAAACATATATGCTCATCTTGAGGGGGAGTCTCAGAAAACAAATATCAAAACCAAAGGGGTTGAACAACAATTATGGAAAGAAGGCATATCAGTTGTGTAAAAGGACAAAGAGAATTGTACCAAATAGTATAGAATAGTACTTGAGAAATTACTCTTACATTCATTCTGTTAATTTTTCTGTACCATTTTTTATTCCTTTTCTAGGCTAGATTCCTCCTCCCCACATGTATAAATAGCAGCTAACGATCATGGAAATGTTGTGCAGTTTTTATTCCATTCTTGATTAATAACATGCAGTCATTCATTTCCATTTTTACTGTTATGCTTTCTTAGTTTTTCACATACATGTTACTGCCACCATCACTCCTGCTCTATATTCTACTTCAGTACTTGATAGTAATACAGTCCGCTGCTTTCTAATACTGAACCAAAATGCTCAATTTACCTCTGAATGCATAGAAATAGTTGAGTAACGTCTATCATGCCATACAACCGAAAAATTTCACAATTTTCACCTTTCATGTAACAGACACCATCCTAATTAATAGACTTATCATCTACTAATGAGTCCTCTTTGTGTTTTTCATACAACAACAATAACACTACCTAAAAATATTGTGTCAGGGAAAGCCAATGCAAGATATATTAAGGCCTACTAATTGGCGACATACTCTAACTCTTTGTTCTAAATGGACAAAGTTTGGTGTAAACTTGCCACTAAGATAGGGACATAGGATAGCAATCAATCATTCCAATTTTTTGAAGTGCATTTTTCTTTTCCATTCACAAAGGAAAAAATTGAATTAAATTTTTGTTAGGAGTAAAGGATCAGGAATAATTCGCAGAACAGAATTTATATGTTTATTGCAATAATCAAGAAGAGAGAATAGGTAGAAGTAAATTACTTCCCAGCAAGATACTTGCCCAATAGCCTAGCTATTATAATTTATTTCTCAGTGCCTAATACTGACAACCATTCTCTTATTTATACTAAACTATAACCATTTATAAATGGTAACAAGATAATAAAAAGAAGCAAGATAATAATTGATAGTTTTCCATGTTAAGATGATAGGATCCCATGATTTGAGCCAATCCCATGATTTGAGTAATAAGCAGCCCATCACTGATTTTATTCCTTTCTGTTCTTTCCTTTTCGTGAGTAAACAATCCACTATTTCTCGCCCGTGTTTCAGTGTTTTTATCATTGCCGCCCACCAGAGAAACAGCCTTGTCCACACAAAATCTGAAAGATCCAACCAGGTAGCTTCATCCATGGCGCGACCCTCCCATTGCACTAAAATCTGGGGTGTTATCCCGTATTCGTGGAGAACAAACGAGCTGCCAAGACATCATGTGGTTGGTAGCCCACCTCCTCAACGTGGAGATTGTCAGGAATGTTTGGAACAACAGGATGGTGGCCTTTCACCAGTTTAAGTTGTGAAATGTGAAAGACCGGGTGCACCCTGGCAGTAGGGGGTAGCTGGAGTTTATAGGCAACAGAACTCAACTTTTTTATGATGGAGTAAGGGCCGTAGTACCGGGAGCTAATTTTTGGTTGATCCGACTATGGAGAGTAGTTTGTCTGTGAGGCCGAAGCTTAAGGACATTATCACCGACATTAAACTCAATGTCACGCCTCTTGCGGTTTGCATCCTTTGTCATTCGATGTTGAGCTTTTTCCAGGTTAAAACGAAGCTCCCGGAGTAATTCATTGCGATCAGAGTGTGCCCTCTGCAACAGCGGGCACCCGAAACTCTCCAGGTAAATACTGCTGCAAGGTTGGGGGTGTCCTACCATACACAATCTCGAAAGGAGTGCGTTGAGCACCTCCCTGGTAGGAAGTATTGTACCAGTATTCAGCCCAGTGAAGGTACTTACCCCATTGCTTGGGTTGTTCGGAAGCAAAACAATGAAGATATTGCTCAAGACAACGGTTGAGCACTTCCGTTTGTCCATCGGTTTGTGGGTGGTACGCACTGCTCATCTTAAGTCTGGTCCCCATCTTGGCAAAGTACTCTGTCCAGAAATGACTTAAAAAAAATTGGGTCTCGATCACTAATAATTGAATTGGGAACTCCGTGAAGGCGGACGATTTCCCTAGCAAAAAGATCAGCAAGGGACCTCGCGGTGAACGGATAGCGAAGGCCAACAAAATGAGCATATTTGGACAACCTATCAATCACAACCCAAATGCAGTCAAAGACATTGGAGCGTGGCAATCCTGTTATGAAGTCCATAGCAATGTCCTCCCAGATGGCGGTTGGAATTGGTAGAGGGTGGAGTAGGCCGGCTGGGGATAGTGTTTTGTACTTGTTTTTCTGACAAACCAGACAGTTTGCCACGAAAGTCTAGACGTGGCGCATCATCCCTTTCCAATAAATACTTGCAGCCAGGCGACGATACGTGCGATAGGCACCTGAATGCCCCCCATTGGGGTGGAATGAAATTCCTTAATGAGTTGAGAAGTCCAAGAAGAAGACGATGGTAGCACAATGCGGCCATAGGCGACCGTTTATCAATTTGTAAGGCGGACAACTGTTGGGATCCTGTTGTAATTGTGTCATAATTGGTTGAAGGGCAGCATCTTGAGTAACGGCCGATTCTAGAGCACACCAATCGAGCCACATTGGAATGGATATAGCGGTAAGCTCTGATTCTTCATTTTGGCGAGACAAGGCATCAGCCACCTTGTTGGTGTTGCCAGGCTTATAGGTCACCTCGAAGTCGTAACCCAATAACTTAGCAACCCAATTCTGTTGTGAGGGTGTAGAGATGCGTTGCTGCAATAGGTGACGCAAACTCCGATGATCAGTACGGACCAAGAAACGTCGTCCGACTAGAAGGCCGCCAATGTTGAATAGCCATAACCAGCGCCATCAATTCTTTCTCATAAGCAGATTTGGCCAAGGTTTTCCCAGCAAGTGCTTTACTAAAGAAAGCAATTGGACGTCTGTCTTTCCTACCCCGGTGCCGGAAGCATCACATTCAATAATAAACGGTTGAGAGAAATTTGGCATTGGAAGAACGGGGGAAGTGGTGATGGCATGTTTCAAAGCATCAAAAGCAAATTGTGCCTCTGTGGACCACTGAAATCTTGCAACAGACTCCTTTTTTAAGAGAGATGTGAGAGGCCTGGCAATAGTGCCATAATTTTGAATAAACCGACGGTAGTAGCCGGTCAAACCCAAGAACCCACGAACCGCTTTCGTTGATCTAGGCAATGGCCAACGAAGAACACTCGAAACCTTGGCAGGGTCCATAGCCACCCCGGAGTGAGATACAATGTGGCCTAAATACTCAACTGAAGTCTGGCCAAACTGACATTTCTTGGAATTAGCTTTAAACTGCTCGCATTGTAAAATGTTCAAAGCCAGTGTTTAAAAAGGCGCGCCTAGGCGCGCCTCAGGCGCTAGGCGACACCTAAGCGCCTAGTTAGGCTAAGGCTAGGCGATTTCTGTAAGGCGAGCTAAGGCGCCCAAGGCGCCCGAGGCGCTCAAGGCTTGCCTAGGCGCTGCCTTGAGGCGCTTTTTTTCGCAATTAAGTGATTCCTATTTTTTAGGGTTTAGAATACCTTTTAAAATACCAATACACCTTACTTAAATGAAACCCTAGAAAAAGAATAAAATAGGAAGGTCAAAACCCTAAAAAAACAAATAAAAGAAGTCAAAAGGTCATATCAAAACAAAACAAACAAAGGAAGGAAAAGTCTGCCCAACGGCTACAACATACTACAAAAGAACTTCTCTGTCTCTGTTTCAACGTGCAGACTGCAGACAAAGAGCAACTCAAATGACCCTTGAAAATAGAGGAATCTGCTATTTTGGAGGAGAAATCCTCTCCAATACCACAATACTTCACACCATTTTACAATTTGGGAACAGTTCCCCGCTACATGTAAAGCGGCGGACTGCTCCAACTCTATTTTTTTTTCATTTTTCAATTTTTTTGGTTTCTTTAAATTGTGGAGTTTTTGTTTCCTCTCTTTTTCTTTTTTAGAAATAAACTCTTGCTTATTATTTGGTAATAATAAATTAATAAATTATGTTATTAATTATCATGTGGTGTTTTTTTTTTTGTTTTGTAAATCAATAATTTTTTTGTATATTGTTATATTATGTTCAATTCAACATATATAAAAATTAAAAAATAATTTACTTACAAAAATTACTCAAAATAAAAAGAAAATTCATAACACACATTCATAAAATTACATCATTTAAAAGACATCAAATAACCTAAAATATATTAAATTAAAATAAGATTACCATAACATAAAATACATAAAATAACCTAAATAGACATAAAATATCAAACACGCACAAATGGAAACACAACTCGAACATGCAATACAAAAAATTAAAGACATAGAGGCTCACCTCGGCCCTTCGAAATGCATTGATTGATCATTTGTGGGAGGAATTTTCTAATTTAGAAAATTAATTGTATTTATCATGTAATTTATGCTTTTGTTAATCTATTATGGAATGTTCATTTTATGTTCAAATTAATTTTATTATTTTTCAAGGATTTATATATAATTTTTCAAATTAACTAATAATGCAAATTATAATTGTATTTAATTTTATTAGAAAAACTAAATATTAAACATTAATGTATACATATAAAAATATATTAATTCAATATAACAAAGAATAAAAATGGAATATTCCAATGTAGAGTGAAATATAGAGTTAATCTGTTGAGTTGAATCTTGAATTCCTCTAAATTTTCCTCTAAAATAATGTAAACACACACAAAAATACAACATCACGGAGATGCTCTAACGTGCCAAACTTCCGTGTTTTTTCCTTCTCCTTCTTTCTTCTTCTTCTTCTCTATCTTCTTCTCTTCTCTTTCTTTTTCTTCTTCTCCGTCTTATTATTCTCTCTCTCTCTATATTTTTTCTAATCTCCAACCCTTTTTTTTTCTTGTTATAGAATATAATTGATGGATGATCATAATGATGTCAATATGGATAAGTGCTAGTGATAATAATGAGAAAAGGGATATTGGTGGAATTATGGTTACTTAGGTAACCCTACAATAAAAATGATGTAACCTGCAAATTTTGTTTGATGGTAACAAAAGGAGGGATTCATAGATGAAGAAGCATCTTGTTGGAGGGTATAAGGATGTACGACAATGCAAAAAGTGCCCGATCATGTTAAGGAGAAAATAAAAAGAATACATGGAGGGTAAAAAAGACAAAAGGAGCAATCAATTTGTTGTCGACAATGATCAACCTTTTCTAGAGGATGAAGAAGATGTAATGGTTATGACTCCACCAACCTTAATCAAGCTTCTCACGATTATTCAAGCAAGAAAAGATCTAAACAAGTTGGTCCAACGGATTCTTTTGCGAAACCAAAACCATCTCGCAAATCGTTGGAAAGGCAACACAATCAACAATGAATCAAACCTACAACATAAAACAAAGAGAGAAGGCATGTCTTGATGTGGCAAAGTGGATGTTTGATGCAGTACTCCATTCCATGCTTTGTCACTTATCCTAGTTTCGTAATCGCTTTGGATTCTATTCTTTGAGCTGAATAGGAATGAAGCCACCTAGTGCTATGAAATAAGAGTTCCTCTCTTTAAGAAAAGAAGTGCAAAATACTTGATGATTTAATGAAAAGTCATAGAGAGGAATGGGCAAAAATGGATGTTCCATTATGTCCGATGGATGGACCAATCGAAACCATAAGTCAATAATTAACTTCTTGGTTAATTGTGCAAGAGGAAGCATGTTCATTGAGTCGGTTGATGCATCTTCTTATATAAAGACAGGAGAGAAGTTATTTGAGCTACTTAGCAAAATCGTGCGAAAAAGTTGGAGAATCAAATATTGTGCAAGTTATAACAGATAATGGAAGCAATTTTGTTGCGGTACTGGTAAATTGTTGGAAGCAAGGTTCCCACATTTGTATTAGACACCATGTGCGGCACATTGTGTTGATTTGATGTTGGAAGATATTGGGAAGATTGCGCTTGGTCATAGAGTAATCAAGAGGGCGATTCAGGATGAATAGCTTCATTTATCAAAGGCCTGGTCTTCTAAACTTGATGAGGCACTTCACAGGACAAAAAAACTTGCTACGGCCAACTAAGACCAGGTTTGAAACTTCCTTTATTACATTGTCTTCCATACACAAAGCGAGATAGCTTGAGAAAACTTTTTACTTGAAGAATGGGTGAAAAGTCGTTGGGCCAAAGAACCTGGGGGAAAGAGAGCAAGTCAAACTGTTTTGATGCCATCTTTTTGGAATGGGATAGTTCATGCTTTGAAGCTTAGTGGTCCTTTAGTTCGAGTTCTTAGATTGGTGGATGGAGAGAGAAAACCAAATATGGGGGTATGTATATGAAGCTATGGATCGAGCTAAAGAAGCCATTCTTTGCATCATTTAATGGAGATGAAAGCAAATATGTAGAAACATTTGAATTGTTGACAAGAGGTGGGAATGCCAACTTCATCACCCTTTACATGCACTGGGCATTACTTGAACCCGCACTGTTTTATGATAATCCCGAGATTGAGCAATGTGAAGAAGTGATGAAAGGTTTGTATGCATGCATAGAGAGGTTGGTTCCACAGCTTAGATAAGCAAGACATGATCATAAATGAGTTAGCGAAAAAACTTATAGAAAAGCTGAAAATCTGTTTGGGAACACAATGGCTATTAGGCATAGGAAGAGGAAGACTAAATCACCAGGTACATGTTTTCACAAGAAGTATTTCTATCTATGAATATTTTATTGAATATCAAACTAATAATATTAATTTCTTATTTTTCAAATGACTGATGGTCATGCTTATGGTGCTTCCACTCCCAATTTGCAAAAATTTGCCACAAAAATTTTAAATGCTTACATGTAGTGCATCAGGTTGTGAAAGAAATTGGAGTGTCTTTGAACAAATTCACAACAAAAAAAAAACGGACTTGCACACTCCCGTTTGAATGATTTGGTCTACGCCAAGTACAATCGAGCATTGGTTGAAAGATACAAGACGCGTGATACATCTGATGACGCGATATCTTTAAAAGATATTGATGATAGTAATGAATGGTTGATCGGGAGGATGGACGATGATTGTCTTTGAGAATGATTTGGTATTTGAGGATGATGATCTAAATTGGGGCAAGTTGGTAGTCTTCTTGGAGTGATGAAGAGAGGTTTAATTTCGGATCAAGGCTTAGATCAAATTTGGCCTCTAGCTCTCGAAACAACTCACACATGATTGTGAAGAAGAAGAAGATGACGATGAAGGATATAAGTCATTTGATGGAGAGGAGGATGTTGGGGTTATCGATTCTTTTGAAGTGGAGGATGATGAGTAGATCCGGGATAATATGTTTTCCCATCGCTTATTAGCGGTTTTGGGATATTTTAATTTGCAAAATGATGCTTGTTTGAGACTTTGAGTAAAGTATTAACTAATTAAAATTTTATCTTAGTATGAAATTAAAATTTTATCTTAGTATTGTGTCATGCTTCATTAGTGATTATAATCGAATTTTATTTTGTAAGACGGGTGCCTCACTTCGTTCAGCACACCGCTTAGCGCCAGGCGCCAGCACTATGACCCCTAATCGCCTTTTTGTCGCCTAACGTCTTTTTAAACACTGTTCAAAACCACGATAAATGTTTCATATGATCTTCCCACGTGGCGTTTATAAATCGATATCGTCAAAGAAGACCAATACAAAACGCAGCAAGTGTGACCTAAAAATGTCATTCATAGTGGCCTGGAAAGTAGCGAGCGTTTGTGAGACCGAATGGCATGACGAGAAATTCGTAGTGGCGAGAATAAGTACGAAAAGGCGATCTTTAAAATATCTGCGGAACCACTCGGATTTGATGGTATCCTGACCAAGATCAATTTTAGAAAAATATCGGGCTCCATACAATTCATCTAAAGATCTCCTGGATGACCGGAATGGGTATTTATCGGCGATCGTGGCTTTGTTTAACTCCCTGTAATCTACACAAAAACGCCAACTACCATCTTTTTTCTTTACGAGCAACACCGGGCTAGAGAATGGGCTGACACTAGGCCGAATAACACCTGCAATGAGCATTTCGACACCGGCCGTTCGATTTCATCTTTTTGATTATGGCCATAGCGGTAAGTTTAACGCCGATCGATCGGCGTCGTTCCAGGTTTTAAGATAAATCGGTGAACATTGCTACGAATAGGCGGCAGTCCTTGTGGTTCGCCAAAGACTTGAACATGATTCTGAAGTAACTTCGCTAATTGAGAGGAGTTTGCATCAGTTGGTCCAGTGCCCGTGGAGGTGGTGAGTTCCCAGTCAGACCGCTCCCAAAGGATAGCGCAGAATTCTACATCGTCTAACAATCCCAATGAATGAAAGGAGATGGGCAAACGAGAAAGAGTCGAATCCCCTGTCAAAGTGATACACCGGCCACGGTCCTCAAACTCCATTGTCATTGTGGCCCAGTTAGCACGGACATCGCCCAAGGACGCAAGCCAAGTGACCCCGAGAATCAAATCCACACCACCCAAAGGAAAAGCAAAGCAGTCGATGGACATTGTGAGAGGTCCCAAGTTAACTGGAAGTTGCGAGAACTTACCCATCGATTCTGCCCGACGTCCATCTCCCAGCCGCACGCCGAACTGTGCCGTAACCTCCATAGGACGTGTGAGCTTTGCAGCCAACTCGGATGAGATAAAATTATGGCTAGCCCCGCTATCGATCATAATAACCACGTCATTCTGCTCCACACGGCCACGGATTTTCATTGTGCGAGGACGGTCGATACCGCTAATTGCGGATAGGGGAAGGTCCAAAATGGTGAGTGGTGCGTCGTCGAACATCTCCTGTGCGTCGACGGCGTCTACATCGTCATCCTCCGCTGCAATGAAGGCGCGGAGCGATTTGTTAGGGCAAACATGCATTTGACTGTATGGTTGTTTGCATCGAAAACAAAGCCCCTTCGCTCGAAGGTCCAGATATTCTTGGTGAGAGTATCGTCGGACACCCTTCTGAGAAATTGATGGATTGGCATCGCGGTGGGAAGACACAATCGGCCCTGGGGTTGGGGAAGGCAGATTGGTAATGTTTCCCTTATTGGGTCTATTAAAATTGTTGGGCTCGGTCTTTGGGTTGGTGATGAAATTTTGGGTTGGGTAGGGTGGGATTATTAGTAATCGGGCCTGGTGTCCATCCAAGCCCAAAACCTGTGCTCCATCTCTTTCCTCCACCTGTAAATAGACCAGACTGCTTGCTGTTGTGAAGGAAGTCGACTTCGCGTTCGATGGATCGCGCAACGCGCATGGCTGTTCGTAAATCGACAACATAGTTTGGTCGGAGACGCACCCGAATTGTCTCTTTTAGCCCATTAAGGAATAAACCCAATTGAACTTGAGGAGATAACCCGAATTTGAAATTTGCCGTCGCGAAATCGTTGGAATATTCATCCACTGTACCCAATTGACGGAGTGCCGCCAATTGCTCCACCGGCGGTGCTGACAAGTCACCCCCGAATTGCTCCATAAGTTCAGATCTGAGTTGCCCCCACGTTAAGGTAGGGATTTGTTCTTTGCCACCACCGAAATGTAGTGCTTGTCCCCAAAGATGGAAATGCGAGGGTACCTTCAATTCATCTCGTGTGCATTGGATAGTAAAGTATTGTTCGGCCTGCGAGCCACCCATAAGTGTCTGTACCATCAAAGTATGGTATCTCAACTCGTTTTGTAGTAAGCGGAAGGTCCACCAAGGATTACGTGTGTGGTGTGGTGGGTTAGATAAATTAGAATGAATCATTGGAGAGGAGTCGGCGGCCAAATCCCTAGTTGTGCCGTGTTGGTTGCTCGATAGGGACTTTGTGAGCGATTCTGAGTTTGGTGATAGCTTCATCCATAGTATTGAGACGATGGTCTACGGCTTCCCGACTTATCCATAGCTTCCATACGGGATTCCATGCGTGTGTTAGTCATTTGCGAAGCGAGTTGGACCAATTGTTAGGAGTAAAGGATCGGGAATAATTCGCAATAATTTATTGCAATAATCAAGAAGAGGGAATAGGTAGAAGTAAATTACTTCCCAAAGAAGATACTTGCCCAATAGCCTAGCTATTATAATTTATTTCTCATTGCCTAATACTGACAACCATTCTCTTATTTATACTAAACTATAACCATTTATAAATGGTAACAAGATAATAAAAAGAAGCAAGATAATAATTGATAGTTTTCCATGTTAAGATGATAAGATCCCATGATTTGAGCCAATCCCATGATTTGAGTAATAAGCAGCACATCACTGATTTTATTCCTTTCTGTCCTTTCCTTTTCGTGAGTAAACAATCCACTGTTTCTCGCCCCGTGTTTCAGTGTTTCTATCAATTTTAGTCAGACATATCCTCACCTAAGAATATCCATTTTCCTAATCAATCAACTCCAAAACTTGAAAGTGCACGATTGTTTCCAAGTTCTTTTATCTAAAAGCACAATGCTAAGTATTAACTAATTTGGTAAAGCTATATTGTCTTTCTTTTGAGCAAGTGATATATCAAGAATTATGTAAGCAAACTGCTGAAAGTGATACTGCAAAGTGCAAAAGGTGGTTTGAGTTCATAAGAAATGTAATGTTTGAGTTAGGGTTGAATAATGAACCAAACTACTCGATACTCACTCGAGATCGATCGTTAAAAGTTCATTGGAACTCGGCTCGTTAACATAACTAACCAAACTTGAACACATTTTTACATTCGATAAAATGTAAAGCTCGACTTGAGGTCGACTCCATTAGTAAATAATATTAAATTATGTGGAAAACTATCAAGCTACTCGACTTCGAGTTTGATTTGATTCAACTCGACTAAAGCTCGTACAAGCTCAATTTGATTATCTAATAACCAAACCAAATTCCAACACAAGTTTTGAAGCTCGATAAAAATTCAAATTATTATGTTCATTTCTACTCAACTCGTTTGTTTGCATCCCTAGTTCGAGTTCACATCTAAGCAAACTTTTGCGAGGTTACCAATTTACCATTACACACCATTAAAGATCAACGAATATAACATTAGTCTCGAATCGAAGAACTGAAAAATACCAACACAAAAATGCCAAAACAAACACTCTATTGAACTGAAAAAGCTAAATTGAGTGAGTGATAGATAAATACCTGAGCAATAGCACCAGAAATTCCACCAATTACTGCCTTGCTGTAAAAAGGAAGCGAATGATCGGAGGATTGTGCGAAGATGTTCCGCAAATGCTCATAGCCAACAATTCGAGTCGGAGTGTAGAACATGTGCCGGAAAATTGCGGGGATAAGCCTTTGTACATCCCAAAAACACCGTCGTTCCGCGCGATTTGGAAGGCCATTCTGTACGCGGAGGCTGGGCGGACTGAGTGCAATGACTCGCCATGGAGTTGGAGACGAGTTTTGAGAAGGTCGATGGGAAACGTCGCCGTCTCCGACACAATTGCCGCGAGAGACGTCAGCATGATTTTCCTGACGTCATGGTCGCCGGCGTTCATCTTTCGACGTTAGCCCCAGTACGGTGTTGTATATTTTAAATCGGGCCTTCTTCAGAAAATCTAGCCGATTTATTTAAAATACAGGAACTGGTGGGCTCGTCAAATCTGTTGACCCATGCTAGTATTGTTCTTGGGTTGGCACGTGATTCTCAGTGTTCTTTGTGGCTTGGAGAATCTGTTGGCCCATGGTAGTATTGTCTTGGGTTAGAATTGAGTTGAGGCCCAAGATTCTCACTGATTCATAAAAAATCTTGGCCCATTGCTGTATTGTTCTTGGGATTGGGATCCCAATATCCTCAGTATTCTTCAATGTGGCCCAAAATGATGAAAAACAGGACATGCTTATAATCCACACATACGTAAGTATATAATACCTTGATTTTTATTTTATTTTGAATTTTTTTTAAATTAGATAGGGTATTTTGTTTATTGTTTCTGTTGATCCAAGCCTGCAACAAACGTTAAAGATGTCAAAAGAAGAATAAGGAATATAAAAATACAAAGAAATTCAAACCTACAAAAATATACTTACCTCGGGTTTCAGTCTGACGTGGCTGCTCGATCTGCTCAGCCATTGGAGGCACTTGCCTAAGGGGTTTAGGTCTTAACGGAGGTGACCCCACCTGCTCAACCCTCGAAGGTTGTGGCTCCCGCACCGACGTTCCACCGCTCCGCTCGTGGTGGACTCCCGCCTCGCTTCTTCCCAAACCACCTCTTGTTCGGCCTCGACTCGTCGGAGCAACCTAGTCGCAGTGCCGACTGAGACAACTTTGCCCCGTAGTCGAAACTTTATCTATCTGTCCAACTCGGGCAAAGTTTGGATATTTTCTAGCCGGTTCACGAAGTCGGCTGAAAGACGGCCATGGGGAGGACGATTTCCTACACAAAAAGAATAAATAATTAATGATTAGAAAAATTTCAAAATTTAAAGAACTCGAGATATACTTATGAAAATCATATTGGAATTGAAGCGGGGAGCAAGAAATGAGTCTCCATCCCACGTGGGTCCGCGATTTCACGACTTAGAACCATTTATCTTTCTACTCCTTTAAGGACAGTGGAAGGCCCAAATCCAACTTATCGGATAGTCGGGTCGGGTCTGTACATAATACCAACCCGGTGGCCGCCCCCTGTCCGGGTCGCTTTCCACACAAAGAGCTCGCTCAACTCTTCAAAGTGAGGCGTGGATACCCTGTCGGGAGAAGAAGACAAGTAGCCCAACCGGTGACCCCCAGTCTTCTGGATGCACATGGGACAAAGGAGGCCCCACCTCCGAACCACTTAGTGATCACCAAGCAGGGAAACCTCGGCCCATACAGAGGATGTGGGCGTACATAGCAATGCACCCTATAAAGCGGCAGCTCGGCACCTCATCATGATCGTGTAACCATAATCTGAATGGACGGATCGAGGGAATTGATGCCTCGATAAAGGGCCTCTAGCTCATGCGGCATCATCAAGCCAAGTTGGTTGTTCGATTGGTCTCACCATTCTCCCCGTATTCTTAGGAGGATTGTTGCTTGCCCCGCGACCTTGGTCTTGTCGGTTCACCTACGCCCCGTCGCGTCCAGCTATCATGCTCTTCCCCACTTGCTTCGGGGACTTCGCAGCGCCGCGCCCGCATCTTCCTAAGACTCGACCTCTCTCACGGTCACTACGTTCGTGTTCTATGTTTGAATCTTCTCGGTTATTTTTTTCGGTGTCAAGTTTCGCTTGCTCACCCGACTCCTCCTCCGTAGACAAATACGCTTGTGTACTTGACCTCGCGGATCACCGTGATAGGGGGGATCAAATACCACGTATTGATCGCTCGGGAACCTCCGGTTCGTGATCGTGGCTAGAAATGGAGACGTCGATGATGTTGGGACTTTCCGAGTTGCCTCTCTTTCCTGAAGGGTTTACAGATGAATGATCGTCGGATGGAGCATCTTCAACTTCGACTTCTACGCTATAATCTCGGTTTTGGTATGCGTCGTGAGAATCCGCACATGTTTTTCGAAAAAGAAAGAAAAAGAAGAAAGTAAGGAGAAATTTTGAAAGTTACCTAGGTATCATTGAGTCTGCTCTCAAAGCCGACCCGGAATCTTCCGCTCGGTCTCTCGCAAATGCTAGTTTGTCAAGAGTGAATGCGAATGTGAAAAATGAAAGGGGAAAGCCATATTTATAGGTTAACTTCCCTCGAAAATAACGTACTCGATTGAAAGGGCACGCCTTTTCAAATTCAAAAAAAAACGAGTAAATCATCACGTCCCCACATTTCCCGCACCATGATGGTCAACAAAAGATGCCACGTATCTGTCATCATGAGACTCATTTAATGCGCCGTTTCTGGCATTGATGGACAGTGACAATCCGCTGTCAGCTTTAAAAACCGCTTGACTTCTTTTTCTCTCTCTAATTAAAATTTCAAAACCGTTTGAGGAATCTTCTCCTCGAAATTGAACTTGGGGCCATTGATGATACCGAGCCGAGCCGACAAAAACACATCCACGTGGCCATTCGGGTGATGGTGATGTAAGCGACCAAAACAACATGGACCGACCAAGATGATGTAAGCAGCCGACCTGGTGAAGTGGGTCGAGCCGAGCCCAACCCACTACAACAAAAATAATTCTAGTAAGTGTTCCACTCAACAAATCTCCCACTAAGTGGATTTAATTTACCAGTGGCAGACCAAGGTGCCACCTGTCAACGGGACAAGTCAACAAGCTCCTCTCAACACATGGACAACATGCGTCCCATGCACGCCAGGGAGAAGACACGTGTCCCAATATTATCTTAGATGTAATTATGATTAGCCCACTAATTGTATTATAGTATAAATAGATCTCATTTATTAAGAAAGAGATAAGAGAAAAAATCGATTACATAGCTTGTAAAATTCAAACTAAGTGTAAACAGCCGATCAAACACGTTTTGCTAGGTATTCGTAGTACTAAAAAGGCAGAATTATCAATTTTACATAATTTCCAGGTGTTTACTTCTAGTTTCCAAATCATACATTTCAAATACGTACTTTCCTTGTTAATTCAAGAAGACATCAACAATTTCCAAATTATTTCAATTTACCACAAAAATTTATCTTGTTTTTCGGGTATGATGCGAGATGGAGAAAATCTTTACAATGCACATTTAAGTATGGGATGGCAATTATTAAGGAAGTAATAATACATGCTTGGCGGTGGAAATGTATACATTGCATATTTCATTCATAACTTATTAACTACATTTGGGAGATTCAAGTATTTATTCTCGACTAAAATATCTCAAAAATCTTAATTAAAAAGATCCACCTTTTGGACGCTAGCTCATGAATCATGATCTACATGACGCGTGCCTATTAGGATAAATTTAATATTTTAGGGGTGGGCAAATGGAATCGGAATCGTTGATTGGAACCCGTTCTAAAATCAAAACTGGAACCGTAAAGCTAGTTCGATTCTACGGTTTTTCGATGTCAAAAACTATGGGATCGGTTCAAACCAGGCGTGGAACCGATAGTTAAAATCTGTTGATTTCAAGGTTTAGACAAGCGATTTTTATTTTCTTTGGTAAAAATATACTAGAAGAAAATATTATTTATTATGATATTTTATAAAATTCGCAATAACGTGAGATATGTCTTAAACCAAATGTTGTAAACAAATTATGTGGTTTTGATTTTTCTATCCCCACGAGGACATTAAGCGACTTAATGTTATTATTAATTAAGTCGAAACTTAATATTGTTATGAATATTTTTTGAGGGAATATTGTTATGAATATTAAGTACAAGTCTTTTTCTTTTTTTCTTTTTTGGTAGCTCAAATTAATAAATCAATTTTTAAGAAAAATTCAAAGATCAAATTACCAAAAATAAAATTGGTCCCGAAATCGAGTGTGGAACCATGGTCACCCTATTTTAACTAATCTCCTAACTACGCACTCCAAAAATCATTAACGTGCAAAGAGATTGACATTTATAACTTGAATCCATATCAATACAATATATAATCACATCAATCTATGATGTTCTCTATGTGGTTACTCCAAAAAACGTCCTCCTCTCGCCGATCGACTTCCAAGCTGAACTCATCCACGAAACCCGCACAAGGAGGGCGGAGAGGGGCTCCGGCGTACCCTCTCCGATGCTTAAGTCAGTGACTTGGAAGAGAAGCAAGAATTGTAAAAGCAAAGATGAGATTAGGTTTAGAATGAACCTGGACTTAAGCTTTTATACCTTAGCTAGGATTAGGGTTTCCATAAAATCCAGGATTCCATTACGATTTGGTGTCAGAGTCATCATTAGGTTAGGATCAGATATCCTAAAAACCCTAATTTTACGCCCTTAAAACCTCGGTTCCGAACTAACCTGAGACACCTCAGACCATCAGACCTGAACCACTTCGGGCCATCGTATTAGCACTCGTCCCTTACATCTTGAGCCCTCTTACTCCTATGGCCGAACTGAACTTGGCCAGATCGACTTCCTTCCTCATGACTTTCTGAAGGTGATCCTCAGTCGTAGCCCAAATGTCAACCTTACGAGATCAGCCCAACACTTCTTTTTAGCGGACTAAACCAATGTAGATCCTAAGAGGTCGGCTTAATACTTATGACACCAAGCCGACCCCATACGCTAGGTCTTACCAGATCAGCCCAGTGCTTTAGGGCTTGGCCGGTCGGCCCAATACACGGGGGCTTATTAGATCGGTCATATGCCTCTGGGCTTGGCCAAGTCGGCCCAATGCTCAAGGCTTAGCAGGTCGGCCCAATACACGAGGGCTTATCAGATCAGTCACATGCCTCTGGGCTTGGCCAAGTCGGCCCAATGCTCAAGGCTTAGCAGGTCGGCCAAATACATGAGGGCTTATCAGTCCGGCCCAATATGTAGACAAAGTTAGCTAGACCATATTTTACCCTTATCAATTCCTCCCCCCAACTATGGGTAGATCTGTGTTAACCATAGTTACTGCTGGTAGGTCGAGCTGACCTTCTTTTAGGGTTTAGGCTTTTCAAATTCCCGCCGCCCTTTGGCTTTTCAAATTCCTGACACGTTGATGTGACTGAAAGGACGTCCTTTCACTCACCGACACCTTGAAACCGTGCGGTGTCTCCTCGAATATCGAGACACCATTTCATCTCTTTTTCTCCTTATAAAAGCTACCTTCCTCCTCCATTTTCACTTTTTCACACAAAGTTGCGAGCATTCTCTAAAGCATCCAATATCATCCTTCTCCTGGTGGAATTCTCCGAGATCTTTGGCGCTTCTACGCATCTCGACTCCCATCTACTTTTCTCCCTCAATCTTCTACTTTCATTTAGTAAGTAATCCCCTCTTTCCCCTTTCTTTTTCCGATTTTTACCTTATCATTATGGCATTTTCTTCCTCTCTTTCAACACCATCGGATCCATATATCGCCGATTTAGAATGGTGGGTCCGAAATGGGTTCCTACCCACAACCCCTCTCTCTTGCCGGAGTCCGTCCCGGATCCTCGATGCTACCGAGTCTAGCTCGACTCGACTGGCACGGACTCCGATGTGATAGAGATCCGAACTCCGAGCTCGGGTCCCGATTGTGTACCCCATGACTTCGAGAAACTACCTTCACACTCACAATCTCCAAACTATAAAAAAGAATGCAAAAATTCCTTTATCTTTCAAGCTTTCCTTACCCGGAGCTCGGATCGCCCCTAATCGACCTCCACCAAACGCCTTAGCATTCTTCGCAGTCGAGGATAGAGGTGGCCTCCGATTCCCCATTCATACCTTTATGGGCCGAGGTGTCCGCCTCTATCGTGTACCCTCAACCAGCCTAGCCCCCAATTCTTTCTCGCATCCTTGTCGGCTTCTTGATTTTGACTAAATATCTAGAAATAGAGCCTACTCTCGAATCTGTTCTTTGCCTTATTCCAAGTAAAGAGCTCAACCACCAAGGGTCTATTCTACATTACCTCCCGAGGTGATACTCGCTTTACGAGTAAATATCCTTCTTCCAATAAATTCTAGAAGGACAAGTATTTTTTTCATCTCCCTCACCGAGCTTGGGGTTTTCCTATCGCTTTGGACTTGGAGCCTTCCTCTTCAAATGAAACATAACCCCAAAGATCGGTCCCCAACTCCAATCCTTGATAAATAAACTTACCTTGGTCAAATATGACCTTTCCCATCTCATAACTCCATCTCTCTTTGTACTACGTCCAAGTTGAACCCCATAATGGCTCCCCTACCATGCGACATCGGTAATTACTTTTCATACTTTGTTTATATCTTTCCTCACTGTCAAACCGACATTTGTTTTCTCTTGTACATGCATATTTATGGCACGATAGTCGTGTAACAGAGGAGGAGGCGCCAAGTCACCTCGGGTTCCCTTCCTCCCCCTTCGCATCTGCACTGGTCGGGTAGCTGGATCTTCTCGGCTCAAAGCGACCCGACTCGGCCGCCCTTGTAATAGCCGACCTCATAGGTCTGGAGGCCCATCCTACTATCGACCTCCTCCCCCAAGAGATCTCGCTCTTGGTACCAAAGGTCGGTGCAAATTAAATGCCAAGAAGGCCAAGACTACTACCACTTCAGCTACTCCTCTCTCTCTCACTCGCAGCCCCATCCACACTCCCAACCAAACATTCTTCACTGGGAACTCGATCCTGAAGAATACGGATGGGACCTTTGTTATTCAGTATATACAAGGCAATCGTCCGAGCCCCGACCATGTCGCCTTTAGAAAAGCTCGATGGAAAGCCGAGCCGGAGAGCTCATTCTGCATGAATCATTCGAAGGTCGAGGCCCAGCTTGCCGCTTTAATCTCCTGAGCTTGTATGGGTTTTGCTGACTCCGCCCTCGTCGCCGAGCTCAATACTGCCAAGAAGAAGTGCACACGGGTGAAGGCTTGGGAGACCAAGCTTATGGAAGAGGTGCGCCCGTCAGAGAGAGAATGAAGAGGTCCATAAAGACACCGTGGCCTCTTTTTGAGACCAAGTTGAAGGCTTTGGAGACCGACAATGCTTTGCCTCAAGGACGAAATAGGTGATCTCCAAATCCGCTGCACCACGAATGCCGATCAGGCTTGGGCTGAGGGCATCGAAATTGGCCGCCAAAGTTTCCGACCTCCCCAAGCTCTTCCATAGTTCGAGGCAATTCGGAGAGGGTGAAGCTCAAAGAGTTCATAAAGGTTCTATCCGTAAGTGCCATGGATTATTATGGCTTTGCTTTCGACCGGTGAGCTTCGGCTCAAGAACGCGACATCACTATTTTGAGCCGTTTGATCGTCGGGGTCCCAAAAAGATCCTTCCCGACCCTAAGGGCTTCGTATTTTCCCCTAAGGTGGAGCATCTCAACCGAGCTCTTGTGGAGGCTTTTATCAAATCCTTATCCGCTCTATTTGTCCTCCACCACTCGCTTCCCGGCTCGGGGGCCCCTCTCATCCTCCCGGAGGTCGGCCCGACTCCCGGCTCCCGAAGGCACTTCCTCACGCTCAGAAATTTCGGATGATGACCCCGAGATCACCCTTGTGGACGATGTGACCATCTCGGCGGATGACCCGACCACCGAGGATGCTACCCCTACTACTTAGGAGTTTTAATATCACTTTTTGTTGTATTTTCTTTTCTATGTACTTGTAATTATTTTTGACAAGTAATGAAATCTTTCGCATTTCAATTTTCCGATCTCTATTCTCACATTTTTATTCTCGCAACAGCTTAGATTTATTTCATCCTGAAGTGCTTAACTCGAATTGAGCTAATATTATATATATATATATATATTTAACCAAAGAAAAGATTGGTATATCATGCTCCTCGTGGCCCCAAGTATTTGGAGACTAGCTCGAGTTGAGCTCCAAATACTTGTCGATTTCATCAAAGGAAGCTGGCTCGGGCCAAGCTCCTTACATGGCCTCGTGGCCCCAAGTATTTGGAGACTAGCTCGAGCTGAGCTCCAAATACTTGTCGATTTCATCAAAGGAATCTGCTCGGGCCGATCTCCTTGCATGGCCTCATGGCCCCAAGTATTTGGAGACTAGCTCGAGCTGAGCTCCAAATACTTATCGATTTCATCAAAGAAAGCTGGCTCGGGCTGAGCTCCTTGCATGGCCTCGTGGCCCCAAGTATTTGGAGACTAGCTCGAGCTGAGCTCCAAATACTTGTCGATTTCATCAAAGAAAGGCTCGGGCCGAGCTCCTTGCATGGCCTCGTGGCCCCAAGTATTTGGAGACTAGCTCGAGCTGAGCTCCAAATACTTGTCAATTTTCACCAACTTATTTCCGAACTCATGTATTAGGGAAGCAAATCATTTCATTCAAATGAGTAATTTCATTACATTAGAGATTCTCCCATTCTAGGAATGATATTTCTTTAAATTGCAACTATTCCATGCCCTCGGAGCTTTCACCCATCCGATTCCTCTAGCTCATATACACCTCCCCGCCAGCATTTCTTCGCCACCCGAAGTGGCCCTTCCCAATTTGCATCCAAACTTCCCCTTATTCTTGCTAGCATCCGACCTTCTCGAACCAGGTCTCCGACACGGAAGGCCCTCTCATCACTTTCTTGTCATACGCCTTGATCCTTCCTCGTGTTCGTTCCATCCGCAAAAATGCCATCTCTCTTTTCTCATTAATAGTATCCAGTAGCTTGATCCTCATATCATTGGCATTTTCATCAAAATTTTGAATGGATGAGTCTCTATCCCGATCTCTGTTGGTATAAGATCCATTCCATACACCAAGCTAAACGGAGTTTCACTCGTTGCCTCCTTTGGATTAGTTCGATAAGCCCACAATACCGAACTGAGCTCTTGAACCCATGCTCCTCCCGCTTTTCAAGCCGAGCTTTGATTCCTTGGACCAAGATTCTATTAGTGACCTCCACCTGCCCATTGGCCTGTGGGTGAGCCACCGACGTGAAATTTTACTTGATCTTCAACTCCTCACACCAAGCTCGGATCCCTGCCCCCGCGAATTGCGTTCTATTATCCGATATCAAGATCCGAGGTGTTCCATATCGACATGCGATATTCTGCCAGATGAACTTCATCACTTCATCCTCATTTATTTTAGCAAGGGGCTCTGCTTCCACCCACTTGCTAAAATAATCAATCGCCACAATCAAGAATTTCCTCTGACTTGAAGCCGGAGGAAAAGGACCCACGATGTCAATACCCCACTTTGCAAAAGGACATGCTGAGCTCATAGTCATGAGCTCTTCTGCTGGACGATGTATCAAAGGCGCATGAATCTGGCACTTCTCACATGCTCTCACTAGCTTCTCTGCTTCTTCTTTCAAGTGAGGCCAAAAATACCCTGCCCTCAGCACATTTTTCATCAAGATTCTTGCTCCCATATGATTTCCACAACACCCTTCATGCATCTCCCTCAGTACATACATACCATCTTCTCCACTCAAACACCTCAGCAGGGGCATGGAGAAGCCTCTCTTATATAACTTGTCCCCAATAATATAAAAATGTGTCGATCGAATTTTCAGTCGAGCCGCTCACGCCTACCTCCCAAGAAGACTCCACCTTTCGAGATAAAGGCTATGATAGCCGACCTCCAATCCTCTTTTGCCTCAATCTCTCCAACCTCCATACCCAGCACAGTCTCTTTTGCCATCAAAAATGTGATTTGCTTGGCTTGATTCTCCAAGGCCGAGCTGGTCATCTTTGCTAAGAAATTCGCCTGACCATTCTCTGCCCTCGGGACCTGACAGATCTTGATCTCTTTCACTTTTCCTTCTAAAGCTCGGTATGCTTCAACATACCTCTTCATCCTTTCCTCCCTAATCTCAAATTCCCCGAGAACTTTGCTTATGAACGAGCCGGAATCCATATAAATAACCATTCTAGTAGCCCCCATCTCAATGGCCATTTGCATCCCTCGATAAATGCTTCGTACTCCGCCTTATTATTGGATAATTTGAACTCCAATCTTACAAGAAAATCATTTTCTACCCTTTGGGGCTGATTAGAGACAATACCAGCGCCACGCCCGAGCTTCTCTTGAACCATCCACATAAATCACCCAAGCTCCTTCTCCACTACCATCCCTTATCGATTCTTGAACAAAATCCGCCAAAGCCTGAGCTTTAATGGCCGACTGTTCTCGAACTCAATATCGTACTCGCTCAATTCAATTGCCCACTTCACTAGTCTTCCCGCCACCTCGGTCTTGCTCATCACATTTCTCAATGGAAGATTAGTTCGGACGATTACCTTATGCGAGAGAAAATACGGTCGAAGTCTCCTTGCGGTCACCACCAAGGCCAAACCCGCCTTCTTGATCTCCGCATATCGCAGCTCGGCATTTCTCAATACCTTACTGACATAATATACCGGCCTCTAAACCGACCTCTCCTCCCTAATCGGGGCGTGCGACCCTTGCTCTCCTACCGAAAGGTACAAATACAAGGGTTCTCCTGCAATGGCTTAGTTAATAGTTACAAATCGGCCAAATAAGTTTTCAAATCCTCGAAAGCCCTCTGACAATCCTCATCCCAAACAAACTTTTTGGCCTTTCTCAACACCTTGAAGAAGGGCAAACTCCTCTCCGCTAGGCGCGAAATAAACCAATTCGGGTCGCCACCGACACATCAAACACTTGCACTTCCTTTGCATCCCGGGTGGTGCCATCTCTCTAATGGCTCGACCTTCTCTCGGATTAGCCTCTATTCCTTCCTCCATCACCATATACCCCAAGAACTTTCCCGGCCTCACACCAAAAGCACATTTCTTAGGGTTGAGCTTCATCCCAGACTTTCTCAAAGTGTCAAATATCTCAATGGAGTCGGGCACATAATTCACGCCTTCATACTTTTAACCAACATGTCATCTACGTATACTTCCATGTTCCTCCCGAGATGCCCCTCGGACATCTTATCCACCAACCTCTCGGTATGTGGCTCATGCATTCTTCAACCCGAATGGCATTACTACATAACAAAAGGTGCCAAAAGAGGTGGTGAAGCTCACCTCTTTTGGTCCTCCTCTACGCGACTTGATCGGTGGTAGCCTTGTGATGCATCCATCATACCGAGCAATTCGCACCCGACGTCGAATCCACAAGCGATCGATTCGGGCAACGGATAGTAATCCTTTGTGCAAGCCCGATTCAAGTCCCTAAAATCCACACACATGCGTCAATCATCCTCCGTTTTTGGCACCAACACTGCGTTGGATAGCCATTCCGGAAATTGGATTTCTTTGATATGCCTCGCTTTCAACAACCTCTGCACCTCTGCTCGAATTATCGCATCCTTCTTAGGGCCGAAATTTCTTTTCTTTTGTTTCACAGGCTTATATGATGGATTGACATTGAGCCTATGCTCAGCTTTGCTTGAATCGATCCCCACCAAGTCTTCCGCTGTCCAAGCAAACACATCCACATTGCTCCTCAAAAACCCCACCAGCTCTTCCCTCAACTCATCAGATAATCCTTTCCCGATCTTGGTGACCTTATCGGGGTCACCTGGCACCAGCTCAACCATCATCATCTCCTCGTTAGGCTGGACATACTCCACCGGCTTATCAAGTCTAATCAATTTATCTCTATTTTTATCATCATCAAAGACATTCCCCATTTCTGCTTTTTGGATGCTCTCCACATATAACTTTCTAGCCATATAGTGATCTCCACCAACCTCACCTACCTCTTCCCCCACAGGGAACTTCATTTTCAAATGGTACACTGACACCACAGCTTGAAAAGCATTTAATGACGGTCTACCCAACATAGCATTATACGATGAAGGCATATCTACTATCAAAAATCGAATCATCCTAATTTTGCGATTAGGCTCCTTACCCAAAGAGACAGGTAAAGTAATCATACCTATTGGTTGGATCATTCCTCCAAAGAAATCCGACCCGGTAGCCGTGTCCACCGTCTGCTGCATCGACCAGGAGATCCATCTTCCTCAGTAGCAATCATAAAATAGGATATCCGCCGAGCTCCCTATCCATAAATACTCGCCGCACATCGTAATTAGATATTGTCTCCATGATCACAAGAGCATTGCTATGAGGTGTCACGACACCCTTGCTATCCTCCGCCCAAATCGGATGCTTGGTCCTAATCGACATGTTCCACTTTTCACCGCTCCCGCACTTGATCTAATGCCGCTCTCACATAATTTTTCCGAGCTCTCATAGAATCTCCTTCTCTCCGGCCCTCCAACAATCATCGGATGACCTCTCGCCGAGGTGGGGCGGAGGTGGAGGTAACTCCTCCCTTTCCTCCCCTACGCTCCGGCTCTGCCGAGGTTGGTGATAACCCCGATTGTCTCTCTTATACTCCCATTTTTCTCCTTTTTGTCGATGTACACAAATTCCCTAAGATGACCTGCTGAATGAGCCTCTCAATTTCATCCCTCGGTCGTGCACCGATCTGTTGTGTGTCCATACTCATTATGGAACCTACAAAATTCCTTGCACTTCGCATTTACCCGGTGCCTCCGCATTTGCCTTTGGCCACCTCGGTCGGGATGCCTCTCAATAGCTATGAGCACCTTGTCTTGAGGGACGGCCAATGGGGTATACTTCGTCGCCTCGGCCGCCCACCCATTGCCTCAAACCTCGGCTTTCTTCCGAGATCCCTTATCCTCCCGATTTTCTTTCCTATCTCTCATTTTTTCTCTCATTCCTCCTCTTCATTTTCCTCGCCTCTTCCCGTTAATATACCTCTCTGCCGAGCTAACAACTCATCAAAAGTCTTAGCCACTCTATCACCAAAGATTCAAAAACTCTCCATCTTTCAAGCCTTGAGCTAAGACATTATCCGAATCTCCGAGCTAGCCGGCACCTCAAACTTTGCCGCGATAAACCTGCGTATGTAACTCCGTCTCTCCCCTTCCCTCGCTTGATGCTAAACAGAGTTAGGGCGCTTTTGGTACTTCGACGGCTCGTGAACTGATTGAGAAATGCCGAATCAAGTCATCAAAATTTCTAATAAATCCTGGAGCAAGTGGCTAAACCATTGCTAAGTGACTTCGTCGTCGTGGTGGGAAGACTCTACACATCACGCCACCATGAACTGTGCAGCAAAGCCGCATTCTCGAAATAACGAGAGATGATCCCACGTCTGTGGTACCATCATATTCAAAGCTCGAGCTCGGTAGGAGGATATAGGGGTGATCACGATGCGGTTTTGCGGTTTTTAAGAAAATTCAAACCGAATTGCCTAATGCGGTTTTCATAAAATATAATTTCAAATCACGGTTTTAACATGTAAAATCAAAGGTGCGGTTTTGGGCGGTGGTGGGCGGTTGCGGGCGGTTTGGCGGTTTTAGTAAATAAAAATATTATAAGATTAATAAAATTATAATATAACTATTTAAGTTGATTTGGAGCTAAGTTGGATTATAATATTAAGTTGTCTAACATATATCACAATAATTAAAAAGAAACATATATCTAAGAGAATACCGAATTCAAGCCTTTGGAGAGAATAAAGAAAGAGGTGGCGTGATTACTCACTAGTTGTGTAATAAAACTTCTTCTTGTAAAATACTTGGGCTACACAAAATAGGAGAATTTTTGTTGTGTCAATTCTTTTACATTTCATCAATTATTAGATAGATTAACTACTAATCCAACTCAACGTGACTTAACAAGACAAATATGAATTAACTACTAATCAAGAGATCACATATTCTCATTAATAAGGAACCATTATTTGTTTTTACATTTCCGGATATTTTCATTAAGATATTTACTTTCTATTTCTATTTGACAAGTAATTTATTATTCACCAATCTAGTTTTTAATTTATTGATTGTCTAATTATTCAACTATAGAGATATGAGAAAACCTTATATTTTACCCTTACATATGTATAAGGGCGGTGCGGTTTTTGTTTCAAAATCATAGCCGAACCAACAAGGCGGTGCGGTTTTCATTAAATATTCAAAATCACGGTTATAAGTGAAAATCACAATAAACGGTGCGGTGTGGTGCGGTGCGGTGCGGGCGATTCGGACGGTTTTGAAAATTTATGATCACCCCTGGGAGGATGGGAGCTCATCCACCATCACTTCATCCGAGAACGGAGTTCCCCTCCGCACTCGGACCGAAGCCGCTACGACGCTCTTGCCACCCTCCTACGAATATCCCTCATCTCACGATGGAGGTCATCCATCCGCTCCGGCCGTCCCGATCCTCGGGTGGGCTCATCCGACGAACACATCTCTTCGCACCGCAGCCACCGACCTCTCTCCCTCGACCTCAGGGGACCATAGGAGGGGGGACCACCGAAGAGGGACCCACAGGACGGAGTTGGTGGCGGAAGATCTCCCCGGCCGTCTTTCCACCGTTTGTTCAACGGCCCACAGTAATGAAACCACCCAACCTGTTCAAGAACATTGGGCCCAAATCAACACTCCCACCGGGCATAGGCGTTTGTCCATCTACTCCAGCCCTCGGAAATCTACCCTCCGCCCTCCACCGAAGGTGGTGGAGGTGGAGAGCATAACCTCTTCTTTGCGTAACTCCGCCGGAGTATCTCCCAACAGCGTATGATTCGAGATCATCTTCCAAATTTCTCCCGATATCTTCCATAACCATCACTTGAAGCTCACGTCTCGGCTCAATGTTCCCACGACGGCGTCACTTGGTTGCTCCAAAAACATCTTCCTCTCGTCGATCGACTTCCAGTGAACTCATCCACGAAACCCGCACAAGAGGGCTGGAGGAGGGCTCCGCGTCCTCTCCGGTGCGTAAGTCGGTGACTTGGAAGAGAAGCAAGAGGTAGAAAATATATTGTAAAAGCAAAAATGAGATTAGGTTTAGAATGAACTTGTACTTGGGCTTTATACCTTAGCTAGGATTAGGGTTTAGTAAAATCAGGGATTCCATTACGATTTGGTGTCGAGTCATCATTAGGTCGAGGATCGGATCTCCTAAAAACCCTAATTTTATGCCTTTAAGACCTCGGTTCCCGAATCGACCGAGACACCTCGGACCATCGGACTGAACAACTTCGCCATCGTATTAGCACTTCGTCCCTTATATCTTGAGCCCCTTACTCCTACGGCCGAATGAACTTGGCGGATCGGCTTCTTCCTCATGACTTTCGAAGTTGATCTCGATGCGTGCCCAATATTGACCTTACGAGATCAACCCAACACTTATTTTTAGCGGACTAAACCAATGCGAGCTAAGAGGTTAAGCTTAATACTTATAATGAAAGCAGTAGGCCCCATACGCTAGGTCTCACCAGATCGACTGGTCTTTAGGGCTTGGCGGTCGGCCCAATACACGGGGGGCTTATCGGATCGGTCATATGCCTGCGGGCTTGGCCAAGTCACCCCAATGCTCGAAACTTTAGCAGGTCGGCCCAATACACGGGGCTTATCGGTCAGGCCAATATAGGCAATTCACCCTGGACCATATTTTACCCTTATCACTATGAAAGGTTAAGAAAGTTGAAACTTAAACACTCGAACGGTCTATTTCATCTTTTACTCTACCGCATGGTCTATTTAAACACTCAAAATGGTCTATTTCATCTTCTATTCTAAAATGGTCTATTTCATCTTTTATTTTACCGCACCGGTGATTGTCACACATATAAATGTTACCTCATTCGTTTTTAAATTGTAGCTAGGTTTTTATAAGGCAATTGATAACCATTAAAATAATATATATGGCAAACATTCGAGCGGTTGAATAGAAGATTTCATCCGCTCAAAAGGGCTATACACTATTCACACTCCCTTACATTAACTCAAATTTCAAAATACAAAATGAGAGAGAGAGAGAGAGAGAGAGAGAGAGAGAGAGAGAGAGAGAGAGAGAGAGAGAGAGAGAGAGAGAGAGAGAGAGAGAGAGAGAGAGAGAGAGGTTGATTTTAACAACTTTCAAGATCAACAAAAACTAAATTGCGCAAGTTTACTTTTGCAAATTTTGGAAACCCTAAAGTACTCTGAAACTTAATTGCCACATTTGATACATGGGAAATCACACTAACTAACCAAGAGTCATTTTCTTATAGTGATCACATCAATCCTAAAACCTAACGTTATTGTGACATTTTACTGTCACATTTGATAGTTACTAATACATTACAAAAACACACTACCTAATAAATCAGTCATTAATTTCCCTAATTACCCCTACAACCCAGTCGAATCCATAGGCGAGCTCACCAAATTTAGTAACTCATTCCAATAACTCTTAGTATCCTCAAACTCTCCCACAATACCACCTGCACCCATGTTGTAGTCCTCGGGATTATGATTAACTGTGACAAGGTCCACTGGACCCGTCATCATATCATAATCGTAATCCAGTACTGGAACATAAGCAGGAATATTATCGTTGTTATGCAGCTGCAACGAATTGTCCATTTGCCCTTCACCTCCGTAGTACTGTAGCCGTTCATGGATATGACGTCGTTTGCGGTGATTGGACTAACTGTAGGAACTGTAAGACTGTTACTGCAGGCGAAGTTTAGGGTAGAAGTAGGCGACTCGAGGGTTCCGGGTGAGCCGAAGAAGCCGTTGGGAACGGTGGTGGCTAGCCAGACTTTGAGCACGTCCAGACACGGCGGCGCTGCCATCTGCGGCGGCGGCGGCGGAGGTGGTGGTGGTGGAGCGGTGAATTTGCGGAGGAGATGGAGATTGGAGTACAGGAGTTTGGAGTCGCGAGCCAGCCTGGCTTCGGCTTCGAGCCGAGCTGTTTCCCACTGAGCCATGTGGCTGAGGTTGGCGGCGTGAGCTGAGCCGGCGGGGTTGTTCTTGGGCTTGTGGGTTACCGGGTCGATTCCCATTCGGGTTAACCGTTTCTTGAGACGGGTATTCCAGTAATTCTTGATTTCGTTATCGGTTCTCTTTGGTAAATGTGCGGCTATTCCAGACCACCTGATATATATATATACTAGTCCAAATTAATAAATGAATATCTATATTTATAATCTTGTTACCTTTCAAAAAAAATATATTTATAATCTGGCTCAAAATAAAATATGTTACGCTTCTATTAATTAATTACCTGCTTGCATGATATATAGTATTAACAATTTGTGAGATGGACCCTCAAAAATAAATTAAAAAATTATGAAAAAATAAATTTAAAGATAAAAATAAAAATTAACCCTAACGAAAAAAAAAGTAAACCCTAAAAAAGATGACCCCTTAAAATAAACCCAAAAAATAAAAATAAACTCCAAAAAAAATTAGAAATCATAAAAATCAAATCAATTAAAAATAAACCTAAAAAATAAAAATAAACCCCAAAAAGACAAATATAAACCATAAAAAAGTAAACCATAAAAGAAAAAACTCTAAAACGTAAAGTTTTAGTGCTCTGTCTCACGAACTTTAAATCTGTAAGACGGTCTCATTTAAATTTTTGTCTCATACGTGTACGGGATGGAAAATATGTTTGATGAAGACTCGACCTGAACTTAGATAAAAAATAAAAATGTATAGGATTTTATAAAATTATTTTAAGATAAATATGCTTAGAAGTTATTAATGTCACATTAACTTAGAGATCATATAACTTTCAAAAAAAAATTATTTTAATTGATTAAAACTTTAGCATATGCAAAAAAGTAAAAAGCTAGATGCCTTAAACCTAGAATAAAAAGTTTTTTCACAGAGGAAAGAAAAACAACTAGTTATTATAATTGTATTACTATTCATACTACGAGCTTGTAGCTCAATAAGTGGTATAATTCACTCTTTGCAAGAGTGTTGATCAGAACTTGAACCCTGGGTGGTTCAGTTTAGTTGAGATTTATCTCATTCCCTCTGATCAGTATTTCTCCCAATTTAAAAATAATAATAACATAAAAATAAAAAGTGTATTATTATTTATATATATAGTTGTCAAACAATAAAATAGACATAAACTCCAAGAAAAATGCTTGAAAAAAGTAGATATTAAACATTCTTGGAGAAATGTACATTAGTGTAGAAGCCAAAAAATGATAAAAAAACCATGCAAAGAAAAAAAAAAGAAAAAGAAAAAGAAGAAAAAAGAAGGGGACATGATCACACGTTTATTTATTACCTGTTGCCTAAAAGAGCGTGGAGACGAATAATGGTCTTCTCTTCATGCGTGCTGAATTTTCCTCTCTTAATATCAGGTCGCAGATAGTTTGTCCATCTCAAAAAAAAAAAAAAAAAAAAAAAAATCTGCAGCTCTTCCCACACCTCTCAAGCCCTACAAAAATAGATCCTTTTTTTTTTTTTTTTAAAAACAAGCAATGAACAAAGAAATATTTCCAATTATACATAATAAAAATAACAATTTTAAAATTTAATAAATTTATGTTTTGTTCATAGACTTTAGAGGCGAATCTGTCTTTTCTCTGTGATCAACTTTGTCTTGATAGTAGATGATTTGTGCTCACTGGCAGGCGGATGGGGACAAGGGCTATTGCCCCAAAATTTTTCAAAAGTTCATCCCTAAAGTTTTCCAAAATTTTTTACTTAAAAAATTAAATAATTTACAATTCCCTCCCCCAACAAAAAATTTTGATAAAAAATTTAAATTGTTATCTTTTACAATATAGAAAGCCAATAATTATGTTTAGTATATGAGTATTTTTTTCTCATTGTTTAAATTTATAAACTCGGTTCGTTTTTTCCGCCTCTCAAACCTGAAATCCTGTGTTCGCCACTGTTTGTGTTGTCAGATCAATTGACTTGGGTTTGCATTATACTCAAAGGAAAAAAAATATAACATTGTATAATATATCATAGAAAAAAAAAACCTGCTTTAGCTGGGAGGGAACGCCAGCTGCCATGGCCATGTTCTTGAATGTAAGCCAACAGTTTTTGGTCTTCCTCTCTAGTCCATGGCCCTTTCTTCATTTCCACCTTGGCATGGCAGTTAGGTTTTCCCATTTTTAGGGTTTTCAAAAGTATATATGCACACACACTAAAAGGTGTAAGAATTGTTGGGATAAAATTTGTGGGAGGGTTTTGGGTATTTAAAGTAAGAAGAAATAATAAATGAGGTTACGACAAGTATATAGTATTATGACGATACTATAAATATTTTACCTAAGAGATTTATGAGGGAAACTACCTGCATGTTTCGCAATATAGAGTTATTGTTTCATTATTCAATTTCATTTTTGAGCATACGTCTTTATTGAATTTCTCAGTTTGTATGTGCGCAAAAGGAAGATAGAAATAAATATAGAAAATGAAAAAATTTAATGCAACGTCGACTTTAAACGAGCATCGCATAATATTGTCGGGCCATGAGTGGAGATATGACGTCAGGATTACAACAGTCTCCGACTCCCCACCAGTGAATTTTAGGATGATCACATCAGATTAATAATTATTGCGCCCCGACCACCTGTCCATTTTTGCTATTTAAAACTTGGGCCACTCCAGATTTTGTAGTTCGATTCGGGGCAATGACGTATGTCTTTCTGTTGTAAAAATCTCCGCCACTGGCGACACTTAATTACCAGCGCTAGCCTCCTTGTTCGCCTACGATTTTTTTTTTTTAGGCTCGCTAATCCCGCCCAAGTCCCGCCTAACTCCGCTAGGCGCTAGGCGTCTGCCGTCGCCTAGCGAGCGCTAGCGCTTTTTACAACATTGCGTATGTATAAAATTAAGGATGTTATTAGATATGTCAAAATGAGCCTAGTCCGCTAAAAGATTGGGTTGGATTTTATTTTTAGATGTCCAAAATAAAGCGGTCTATTTGGCCGGACCTATTAGGCCCAAACACTAGGCCAACCCAATATTTTATGTGTACTTTCATGGATTGGGTGTGGGTGAAGCTCAAAATAGCGGTCAGAGTCACTATTTGGCCCGATCCGCCCGATATTGCTCTTTGGCTTGATGGGCGATCTGGCCTGGCCGATCCTACCCATTTGAGAACTCTAGTTGTGATGAATTGTGGGTATGAGTATAAACAAGTGAAATCGAGCCAACATAGTAATGTTCAAGCTTGTTTGAATTTTAATCGAGCTTAAAAATTTGTGTTTGAGCTTCATTTGATTATTAATTGAATCGAGCTCTAACGAGATTTAGTCGAGCCGAATACACGAATCTAACTTAAGTAGTTTGATATTTTTACACTTATTTTTTTCTTTTTTACTAATTGTGCTTTACATCTTGTCGAATGAAAAACGTGTTCAAGTCCGGTTCATTATGTTAACGAGTTGAGCTTTTAATCGATCTCGAATCGAGTATCGAACAACTTGACTCTTTTTTCACCAATTGTGGGGTAGAAATGGGAAGAAAAGAATAATACTAAAAATATTGAGGTTTTGCATTTGAATTTTAATTTGGAATAACTTAAAGTTGAGAAACTAATTAAGTACTATTTAAATGAACCATTTTGAATATTAGATCGCTAAATAGTTTGGATGTTCTATTTTAGTTTTATATTGCATTTTATATTTTGTATAACATATATGAATAAAATGTGTATAATTTCTTTTTTAAAAGTTACAATCGAAATCATATGTTATATATGTGTATTGAATAAGTATCTCATCCGAAAGCTTGAGTTGTTCGAGATGTGAACCATCTTATAATATTTAATTATTCTAACATGCTTGTGGGTGATGTTGAGGTTTGAACTTGTGACCTTTGTTTATAAAGACTTGCTCGTGGGTGGTGATGAGATTTGAAATTATGACCTCTTGTTTGGTCCGGCTATAAAAAAATATTGAATGACTTCCTCATCTAAAAACTTAAATTATTAGAGTAGTGAAAATATTTAACTGTTCTATAATGGAACATACAAGGCAACACACAATTGGAATATGAGAAGTATTGGTTGCTAAAGGACCTTTTTAATCAGTTTGATTTGTTAATTTTAATAGTGTTGCATAGTATATATTTCATGTAACACTTGCAGTCCATGGAAATAATACTTTCAGTACATATTTTGAAATTAATCACGTTTATGTAGCATGCATACGCGATATAAAATATAAAATAGAAAACACAAATAAAAAATTGAGGTGATTTTCAATATTGTACATGACTAAAACTTATATAATATATTAATATGTATTATATTTGATAAATTGATGAAATTCTTTTTAAATCTACAAATTTGCTGTCCTTTTATCCATTATCGAGTCTGTTGCAGTCCATGATGGCCTTTGTATTCATCCATTAATAATCCAGCCTTTGCTGCTGTTACATGATTGATGTTACTTCTTCTCAGCAATAATAAGCACTTTTACAGTTTTACATACACATTTTTTTTCTGTCAAAAAAAGAGGAGAAAATCGGCCGATGTTGAAGTTATATGTTCTTTAATATTTTGCACTCATATATGCAACAAGTTTAAGCTTTATCAGCCAAACACCCTCTTGTCATGGAAGAAACACCAAATATAATTTCATTGTTCACAAAATTATTTTGTATGTAATAACTAGGGAAATTTTTTTAAGTATCCACTATATCTTTTCTACCCAAATTGACGAAATTGACCTTCCTTTAAGTTGGAGTTTTTTAAGTTTTGAAACAGAGTAATAATTACTTCCATGAAAAATCGTATATCTCCCTTGGAAATCGTATACAATACATTATACCATACATACACTCCAAGACAAAAAAAGGAACATAAACAAAATAAAAGATGAAAAAACCAAAAGGTCTCAGCCATACCTATACCGTGCGCATATATCGTATATATCGTGATGGATGCCGCCAATGAGTCAATGTCGTCGCCGTCGTTGCCATCGCCAATAAACGACTATCGCTCCTCCGCTCTCGAACCAGTTAGGGCTTTTTCTCATTTTGTATTGTTTGAAAAGATTTGGATATAATATTGGATTTTTGTTCGAAATACACGATAATGAGTATATATGTTAGTTTTTGGTAAATTTACTTGATAATGAGCATCAATGGTGTTCTATTGAAATTTGGTGTAAGAGTTTGTGTTTTGGTTAGGGAGTCGAAAATGGGTTTGTTGGTCTGGTTCTTGTTCACACGATATGAGGTAGAAGCGAAGTGGCACGATATTGGCACAATATAGGCCGCGATATGCGATATCGTTCCAATATCGTGCTTTTGGAGACGGTTGTGGTTTAACATAAGCCACGTCATTAAACTATATCGTGCCATATCTTGCCAATATGCACACGATATAGAATGTGATGTGGCACACATTTTAAACATATATCATACATAGAGTGCGATATGGCACGATATAGGTTTATACACGTGTCATAAATGTTAATATCGTGCCATTATGTACACGATGTAGTTTATTATGTGCCACAATATTCACACGATATAATTTATTATGTGCTACATATTGTGCCATATCATGTCATATCGTATCTTATCGTGCCATATCGTGCAAGTTAGTCCATGCGTGCCACTTAATGTCTGTGTTGCTTAATTGTTGTCCTATGAATTTATTACTATATTTCTTCACTTTTTACCAATTCATATTGTTAAAATGCAATTAATACTTGTTGTAGGTTGGTCCTTCATGGAGAGACTCTCTTATCATCGAGAGAGGGCCCAAATAGTAGGTACATTTGACCGAGTATAATTCAAGATATCAAAAAATAGTTAAGCGACTGGTGGTGGTGTATATGAGGAGTTTAGAGATCACTCGGCTTTTGGACATTTTCTGGATTTTGGTTACGACGGTTTAGTTGTAATGTTGTCCTCCGTATTGGTAGCGATGGAGTGCGTGTGCGGATGCTCGAGTCGGAGTGTTGGTTCCACGTCGGAGAACGAGTATTAGATTCTCCGGCGTGAGTTTACTATGGTTAGTGGATTGAGGTTTGTGGGGTCGCATTTGACCCTTATCGTGTATTTGAGCCACCCGAGACCACTATTTATCGACGATTTTGGCCTCGGGGTGATCATGTTACCGCTAAGGATCTACGCGTTTATTTAATGATGGCACCTTCCGTCAGTCACCGGCCGATGCCCTAAAGGTGGCGAAGGTGTTATTTGTATTTTATATGCTTAATGGCTCGTGTTACTCTAGAAAACCATAGGCAAGTGCACCTATCGTTTTGTAGTATAGACTATTGAGTACCGAGTGTCATTCCCACGAGGATTGTAAGTACTAATAATTACCGTCTTTTTGTTATTTAATCTAGCAATTTTCGTAGTTTTGTTTGTTTAATGAAAATGAAAAATAGAGAATTTTAAAATAATTGCAACTTACAAAAGATCAAATAAAAATAGATTGTAGAATTAAGAAATCAAGAGCTAGAAATGTGTTTGAATGTAAATCCTCTAGAATGTTTTGTGATTTAACAAGATAAAAATACAACCATAATCCCTTACAAAAACCAACCTCTTTTAGTAAAATCTCATGTTTCTGGACCGTAGAAATTCGATTTAAGTTAAACCCTCTATCGAGCGTGAATAACTTCTAATCTCAAGTTGATTAACTGAAATCTCTTTCTAGTTAAAACCCCCAAGACATCATTAGAACGATTTGTGAATTCCCATATTAGGTTTGACCCTAAACCGGAAGATTTATGTCGATCTATATCTAGGATTGCATGCAACTCTTTTCACTTATATAGGTTCTATTTCACCATGAATCTCGATTTCCCTGGATGAAAAATAAACTTCAAATCAATATCTTGCATATACCAATTTGAATGAATAAAGCATAATATAAGTGAATCACACAAAACATGAAGATTTTATTAAAAACATACAAACCTTAATCACAAATTCATTCTAGAGTTCATTACATTCAAACACTAGAAATTTAGCTACACATGGCTTTGACAAAAGAGTATACTACACAAGAAGATATGAATAAAATGAACATGGTGTACTTAGCTCTTATTCAAGACCAATACAAGACTTCCCTCCTTGGTTGATTGCAATGATATTGAGCTCCAAGCCTTCTCCTCTATTGCTCTTCAACTTCCAACTCTACCTCTCTTTTTATCCTCTCAATGTATTTTGCTTTGAAACTTAGAATATACAATGAATCTCTATCAATGAATACTACATGAATTCTATATTTTTCCCAACTCAAACTCTTGCTTTTATAGGCACCATCTTTGTGAAAAGAACACATCAATAATGCTAACAAATGCTCCACTTCCATGGTTGTTGGTTGAATCATTGTGTGCACATTCATGGTTGAGTTGGTTGAATCATTGCGTCCACATGACAATTGAGGGAATAATAGAGTTTGGTGCATCAAAATGAGGTGTAAAAGTTGCTCAAAGGTTGTCAAAAAACAAAAAGAGAAAGTCTCCATAATTTCCGCCAAGAAAAACTAAACGGGCCGAAAAGCACGCCCGTGCTTTAAAAGACGGCAGGCCGTGTTTCGGATTTTCCCGAACACGGCCGTGCTTGAAAAGCACGGCCTGGCCGTGTTTGGTACGCGTCGGGGTCAAAAATTGCTCGTTTTGACTTCTAAAAAGCACGGTGCTTAAAACATACCCTGCCCGTGTTTGACTGAAAAGGCCCGAAATGACGCGCGTTTAGCTTGGGATTTTGAGTGTTTTTGCATCCAGAAACCCCGGGTATGTTTTGACATGAAACAATGGCCCAAAATTCACCAAAAATAGCTCCAAATCATCAATCTACACCAATAGAAGCACTCGGAGTAATGTGAACTATGTACAATCAAAAATTTATGAAACTAACAATAAAATAACTCAAATCATACTTAAATATACATATAAAACATGTATAAAAAGACCCTTATCAATGCTTTTGTGTTTCGATGGCCGACAGACATGCATGGAGCATTGCTATGGTTTTACGATTGAGGACACTACATGGGAGACTTTCCCTTGAGGAAGTACTCATTTCAGATTCGGTACATTGTCTTCGAATCGAATGATGTTTTGCCGCTGTCGGACTTACTGGAGGCCACCGTGATATCGCCCACCTAGTTATCATTTTTATAGTCCGCATATGTCTTACTGGCACGTATATTTATTTTATTTATCAGTATATGTAATTAGTTTTTAAAATATTTAAATAATCTTATTTTGTCATTTATATATGTTCTAATAGATTTGGGCATTCGATCGCGATACCTAGTGTGGGTAATATTTGTGCGACTTCAGTATCAAGCACCCGGATGCACTGCCGTGCCTTCGTTGGGCGTTTGGAAGACCATAGTTGACTTGGTTGATTTTTTTGTTTGACCCGGTATGCATTGTAACATTGTTTACTTTTTTTATTTGTTTTTAAGTTTTAAATATATTTATTAATTCATTTATTTATTTATTTACGGGTTTAGTGTCTTATGAGATGTTGGATCCGGGAGTGAGGAGGAGCTCTAATAGATATATATGGAGCGAGTCCATGAGGATGTTATTCTATTAGGTCATCCTCGGTTCATCCCGGAAGAGAACCGGTTTTTTGGTGGTGGTCTTTGGGAGGGTAATGTAGATGTAGGGGTGCAGTTCGATGACCCTATCACCACCATTAAGCGAGTAGAGTATCGGAGATGGCGCTCGACTACTGCTAGGGACAAGGGAGGGAGGCGGAGAGCGATTTAGAGGCCCCCACTACTACTCCTACACCTACGATTCAAAGGTCGGAGAAGCGATATAGGATAGACGGCCCATCATCCCACCAGACAGATGATCCCTCAGATGGCCACACAAAATGATTTATTAGCTGGGCAGACATATGATCACCCAGACCATCATCCCAATGATCCATCAGCCTATGGGGATACACGTGATGATGAGCCATCAGCTGGTGGTAGTATGTTGGTGCTACTGAGGGGAATTATACGGGAGGAGGTTGGTCATTTGGAGAGATGCATAGAAGATCGGTTCTCTTGATTGGAGTCACATATCGATCGAGCTGTTTCTTATTTGGAGGACCATATGACTCGATTAGAGAGTCTCATTTCAGAGGAGGGTTCTCGATTAGACAGACGTCCAAATCAGGAGATAGGTCGAATTCCGGACCATATTCAGGAGGAGATTAGGCGTCTTTTCCCGTATATTGATCAGTATGATGACTTCTGCATGATCGTGTAGTGGGCAGTCATATATTTCCTAGCCAGTCATCTCAGCAGACGCCATCATCGGCTCCTCTTCTAACAACATCGACTACTCTTCCGCCATCGTCGATGCCTCTTCCTCCATCGTCGACTACTCTTTCTCCATCGTCGATGCCTCTTCCCCCATGTGATGCAAATGGTAAGTGCAAAGCCCGTATGTGATGTTTTTGGTATACTACTTTATAGCATTACTGATACTCTTGTGCTGATCAGAAACAATCAGTAGATCACAAGGGAACGCATAAGCATCTCTCAACTGTCTCAAAAACCATGTCTATGATTCGTCATTCTCAACATCCCCAATTCCAACTGCAAGTGGAAAAATCTGTTCATTACCATCTTTTGTTACGACAACAAACAATATTCTCCTAAGTTTCGCCTTTAAGGTGTTTCCATCAATCACAAAATGGGCCGACCATGGTTTTGGAATCCATTGATTGATGCATGCAAAGCAAAAAACACGTCTTGAATCTATTACCATGATCGACTTCTATCCGGTTATCGATCCAGGATTCGTTAAAGTCAACATGTATAAGCACGCCGGAAGTAGATTGAATGACTTGTTGCTATCTCCATATATTAACCCAAAAGCATGATGCTTAGCACTCAACGCAACATTATAACTCATTTTAAGCCCATGTCATGATTCCAACTCACATCATATCTCTTGGCATGAGCATAGAATGTTCCACTAGTAATCTGGGATGCAAATTAAAATACGCACCTACTACTTTAGAATGCACCCGCTAGATGCATTGTCATTCAAGTTTAACCCACATCCATGGTGCTTGTTAAACTTTCCTACTCTCAAATACCATCATTTCCATATGCACGCATTCAAAAAGGGCATCGTTTCATACTTGCATATCGCATAATAACGAGTCTTATTCGAGCGTTCAACTCGATACTCGACTTGATTTTCAAGGTGATACATGCCTAGTGCCACCTCCAATTCGGTTTTGCTCATGTATGTTGCTCTTTGGCGCAATGTACCACCGGATGCTTCCAATCAATAGGTTCTTTGGGAGGAAGTGAACGTGCGAGAGTGCACCAAGAATTACCCAACTTCGTCCTGTGGGCACTATTCTTTCATCCATATTGTAATTCAATTCATTGTCTCTATGGACATCTGGATGTATGTTAGCACCTCATTTTTTTGATGCATTCTGGTTTTAGTTTTCTGAAAATATTTCTCTCCGTCTACGTCTCCACTCAAAAAATTCCTTAAATTCAGCACATTGCTGGTCATTTTCAAATTGATTATTAGCTTCAGCAGCAGTACCAACATCACCAATAGTGTAGTTCTCACCAAAATCATCTGTAGTATTATCACAACCAGCATCAGCATTAGTATTATCACAACCAGCATCAGCATTAGTATTATCACAACCAGCATCAGCATCCCCATTACCATTACATCTTAAATCAGGATAATAGTCATCTTCAGTGCTTGGCCTTATACTAGGTCCCAGACAATCGATATTTGGAACATTAACTGTAGGTGAGCATGGACCCGGATGATCAATACTTGGAACATTCTTCATATGCATAAAAGTTGCTCCATTAGACCTTACTACATGACTATATAGATTATGCCGTACCCCATATTGTTGAAAACCCAGATGGTGCATGTAGTTGTAATTAGGCCCAATGACTGTTGAAAAATCATTCTGAGTAGCCATTATTTGCATAAAACTTCCACTAACATCTTGTTGACTTTCAACGTTTTCAACTCGATTATACCCGTGACCGACTTCCCAACACATGATGCGAACTTGTCTCAAATATTTTTCTTTTTAGTATTACAAAAATAACTAGTAACTTCGGTGTCTTCAAATGCATATTTAATGTCACTTTAATTTTTCAACTTTAACTTCCCAATTTTGTTTCGAGAAATATCTACAATAGCATGCATTACACAATCGTATATGCCCCTATTGACTTCAACAACACCATAAACCTCCTCCATAATTCAAAATAATTCATTTGACAAAGGGTTCAATACACACAACTTCTTCTTCACCATTTTTATATTCTAACCCTTCCCGACCCCCCAAATCGAACAACAATATAGCGAGGTTCATCTCAGCAGAAGAAAATATAGAAAATTTAAAAAGTACAACAATATAGAGTGTCACGATATCTTCTACGATAAAGAGAGAGATATGAAAATGACACGATAAGTTGTGGCGACGAAATGGCACAATATGTTATGGCACGTAATGGCACGATATGTTACGGGCACGTAATGGCACGATATAACACGATACACTATTATATCGTGCCATATTAAACGTGATCGTGCCTCTATATCAGTGCACTACACCGATGTACTAAATGTTTGTTCATATCGTGACACGATATACTATAATTATCGTGCGATATTGTGCCTGATAAAGAGCATATCGTGCGATCTTGTGTATATTTCGTGCAAATATATTTGTGTACATTTTTATTTTTAAATTAAGAAATTTCACATTTTTTACATATCGTGCAAGTATATTCGTTACAATTTAAGCAAGGATAAGTAACTAAGAGGAGTAGCAACATTACCTTATTTTTTTTCCTTTTTGTCTGCAGTGCGATTTTTGTAGATGAAAGAACCCAAAATAAACTTAACTTTGCTATTTTGTGAAGAAAAGAAAGTAAGAGAAAAAAAATAGAAAGTTGTAGGAAAAAGTATTTAACATGAAATACCTACTTTGTATTGAGTGAGTCTCTGTCGACTGCCGTCGACTCGGATCCTAATCCGTTAGACGGATCCAAAAACCCTAACCCATCTTTCCATATGGGTTAAACCTAAAATGACCCGATTCTTCGTGACCCATCTACTCTCGGTTGCCTCTTTCTCTCTCTCACAATCTCATTAGCTTGTAGAAGAAGAAGAATTCAACGAGAGAAAAAAGAGTAAAAACTAATACGGGAAGAATTCAAAAGAGAAAAAGAAGTCTTCTAAATTAGGGCTCTGTGCAGCCGGAGCGACTCTGACTAGCTCATACGCCACGCTTTGAAGCGTGGTAGCGGGCACACGACGTCGCATTCTACTATCTCTCGAGGAGATTGCGTAAACGCAAAATCTCAATTTTTTGCGGCAACAACAGAGTAATACATGTCAGCAAAATGGTGAATCGAAGCGATTATTGGTCGCGAAGAAGCGACTCGAGAATATCTCAACATTTCGGTGGAAGATTATCTTTAGTTATGTAATTAAAGTGAAAATTCAAAAGTGAATTTTTTCCCTATGAACATTATCCCATGAAAATTCTTTGTTTTTCTTTTGTATGGTCAATCTATCGGCTTTCATACAAATTGCTTTCATACAAATTATGTTGGAGTTAGCGAGAACTCCGTAATGTACATGATGGCCTATAAGATTTTTAGTTGATTTAAAAAACGAGAGAAGAAAGAATTCAACAGGGAAGAAAAATAGCAAAGAAAAAGCGATACTTTTTAGGTGATCTCGCTAATACTTTTCGAGTTGGACAACTAATACTTTTATTAGAAGAATTAATACTTTTCGGGAAATTACAAAAAATACTTTTAGGGAAAAAAACTAATATTTTTAGGGTAACTACTAATACATTTTATGGGGGCGAGTAATACTTTTCAGCGGTAAAAACTATACTTTTTTGGATAACTATTAAATATTTTTAAGTGATTTACGTGTTAATACTTTTCTCGATGGACTATTAATACTTTTGCATGAAACCTAATACCTTTTAGCGGTCGTGATATTACATTTCGGAAGAAGCTGCTAATACATTTTAGAAGGGCGACTAATACTTTTGGAAGGATTTGTAATACATTCCGGTAAAAAAAAATTAATTATATTCGGGAAACTACTAATACATTTGGAAAAACCGCTAATACATTTTAGAATGACGGTAATACTTTTTAGAAGGACTATTAATACATTTCGGAGAAATTTTTAATTATATTCAGGGAAACTACTAATACATTTGGAAGAACTCCTAATACATTTTTAGGAGGGCTAATACTTTTCGAGAAGGATTTGTTAATACATTTCGGAGAAAATTTTAATTATATTCGGCGAACTACTAATACTTTTTCGAGGAACTACTAATACTTTTTGAGGGACTCGCTAATACATTTTGTGAGTATATTCAGGAAAATACTAAAAAACTCTTGGAACTACTAATACATTTCAAGAATCTGCTAATACTTTTTTAAGGGCGACTAATACTTTTCAGTAATGTTAATACTGATGGTCCCACGAAAATTACTAAACACCGCTTGCTAATATTCACGAAAATATCACTCAGGTCCGCGGTCAAATCCGTCTAACGGTTGGGGCGACAGATTAGGCGGTCCCGATAGGAGTTTTGTGACTTGTATTTTACCTACTTTAAGACTTGCATTTAAAGCATCAATGGTATTTGGGGTAAAAAGAACCACAAGTGGGTAAAAATTTAGTTTTTTATCTCATATGTCGGAAAAGTCTTTTGTCATCCTGTCAGTGGGTATTCCACACTCCGCTTTGCTCTAATAACTAATAACATGTATATAAGATATATGTAAAATAAATAAATAAATAAAAATAGGAAAATAAGGAAAGGTGGGCAAACGGATTAGGGTGGGACCAGTGGGCCCAATGGACGGATTTTTAAGATCTGCGTCTTAACTATAAAGCAGTTTTAAATTTTAAACTAAATGATGTCTTTTTCATGCAACCATTAAAGGCAGACTTTAGAAGTCCTTATTTTGCAGGCCATCAAATGAACTTTACAAAATGTAAGGAATTAATTTCCTAAGTACGTGATTTCCTTCTTTGTGAATTTTTGCACCTGCTCTTAAAAATTCTATAAAGGGTAACCTAGCTTGAAATTTTCGTGATTAATAGGATTTGTATTTTGGAGATTAATTTCTTGAAATCAAAAGGATGACATTAATTTAATTTTTTGTATTGGCATATATGGATTACATATTTAGCATACTCCATATTCACTATTCATGTTGGGATTGGCGAGCGAAAATTAATCGCTAATTTCTTGGCTCGATTCATCAACCTCATATTTATAACTAAAATGTATTGGATCGATAGGGCTCGGACTCGAACCGGATCGTTTAGTCCTAGCCAAAGTAGGTCACGTATATTTTAAGCGAGTATCAATATAGTCTAGTTTGGTCCTATCCTCGGGTTAGACCATGGACGGTAGGAATTAACATCTCTAATAAGAGACAACAAACATCCACTCCCAACGCTTCTCCTTGTTGGCACTTCAAGACTTTTCATTTTTTTTCCTTTTCTCGTTCGGTTCTATTTCTAACTCAAAAAAAAGACAAAAAGACTTATATAGGACGTCTTATGGGTTTCTATCCGTGAGATGGGTCGGTCAAGTCAACAAAACTGCGGGTCAATGGCGGTCAAGCGGCTCAACAAAAAAATCAATTGTCGGCCAAAAATAGCGTGGTAAAACTTTTTGAGACATTAATGGAAAAATATTTATATTGCAAACTTAAAATCTCCATTAATAGAGTATCATGCGCTCGTGAGCCATTAGCTTCTTAAACTCTCATAGTTGAATGTGATTTCTACTTTTACGCGGATCCATGATTACACTTTGTTCATTGGGGTCTTGATCCACCTTCCATTGAATGATTACTTTCATAGATGTATAAATGTTCTGATTTAGATCATATTTATACTGCGCTAATTTTGTGGACTATTATTTTTCTATGGATTTGTGTTGACTCGCGGTTTCAAGGTGATTCGATCTAACCCTATCCATCTCTGTTATCGAGATCCGTGAGACCGTCTTTAAGAGACTTTCTCAATAAAAAGGGATTGGAGTTGTTCAGCCAATTAATTCTCTATTCCCCAGTATCCATTATCCATTTCACAATTATATATACATGTACATATGTGTATCCGTTCATGGCCTTAAAATGTCGAACTTATATAATTAATGCTTCAAGACCACTTATTCTCACAAAATACCGTTCCAGGAAATGTTGTTCAACAAGTTCCGCGTTACTAATTCTACACAGACACACACACACATGTGTGTGTGAGCCATCTTTGCGACGTACTGTATTAATTAGCCATGCACGAACCCTCAATTTCTACTATATTTTCACTTCTTTCAGGGTGGCGGGATGGAGGAGGGCTTGTTTGCCTGATTTTTTTCTATTTCATACATTGTTTTTTATTTTGTGCTTCTATTGAAATAATTAACAGGATGAACTTTTGGATAAAGTGGCTAGTCAATATGAGTATGAAGCCAGGGGTTAATTAATCTTTAGCCAATTGGATAGCACTCAACTTCATATGATTTTTTAAAAAAAAATCAAAATGGACACATAAGGAGTTGTATTACCCACTCGGTAGCATCTAATTAACCTGCACTAGGCCAAATAAGAGGAGTGCATGAGTTAAACTTCATCACCACCCATAAATATATCCCGTGTTAGGCTTCATAAAAACCAACAAATATATGTGAGTTGCGCTATATTAAATTTGATGCCACGAAAATATCCGTGACACAATATCTATGCATAGATAAAATTTATTTTTAACGCTTTTATCAAATGTATCTTATGTGGTGACGCTTTACTTTCTATCACACATTAATAAAGATTTAATATGTTAAATGAAGCTTTGTTGTCGCTAAAAGCGTTGTCAAAATTTATGGGCGCTTAGTAAGCGTCTTTAAAATCGCGGCGCTTTTGAAGATTAGTGCTATTAAAATTGTGAGATTTACATTTTTAGCTTTTATACTCTGTTGTAAAAATTATCGTTTAACCCCGATTAATTCGGTCGCTAAGTGTGCACGATCATCGAATCGTAGAGAACAAATCTTCGTGCCGAACCGCGTACCGAAAATTGATGGTTTGGCCAGGAGATCGGTTCTAACAGATCGGGATTCGGGATATCTTTGACAATATTTTTAGTGCAATCTCAAAATAAATACTACAACCATAACGAGCAACACAATTGGACTAAGAGTGTGGGCTTACACTTTAAGTTTCAAAAATGCTAAAATTAATATGGTTGAACCAAAAAATATTGTATTTCTCTTTATTTTAGCAGAACTTTATTAGTCTTAAATATTTTTATATGACTAAAAATCATAAAGTCATATATTCTAAAAATCAACCCAAACTTAATAAATGATTAAATATTACTAAATTAAATGATATAAATTCTTAAAAACTTAAAATAATAATTATCTCAGATAATTTTCTATGTTAATTAAATGTGGTGTCACAATATCAAAATATAAATAAGTTAAAAATAATATATATGTATGTATTAAAAAATTCTTAAAACCCGATTCTTTTCTTGGATCTTGATTCGGTACGGTTCTCGGTATGAATATTTTAAAAATCTCCAGAATCGTACCAGAAAATTTTTCGGGATGGTTCGGTTCGGAAAAGGCCAAAAATTCAACATATATTTTTGGTTCGGATATTTTTGGTTCGGATATTGGATTGGTTTCAGTGATCTCCAAGTCCCCTGCGACAACCCTAATCCGCTTATCCGCCTCGCGATTTTTTCCCGACAGTTAGGCGCTAATCCCGCCTAACCCCGCTTAAGCTCCGTCTGCGCTAGGCCCATGCCGCTGGCGCTTTTTACAATATTGCTTTTATATAATTTAAAGATCAATTATATCTTAATTTTTTAAAAAATTTGAACTTAATATTTAATTGTTGACTCATTTTGAATATATATTTTTGTTACCAATTATACACCGCATGATCTCTATTTATTAACTCTCATTATCCTTCTCTATACTTGATCTTTCGATGTGGGATAGATATTCCAATTTTCACTTTGTGACACATTTTAATACTTGTCGTCATTTTTAACGACATAAACAATAAAAGTGTAAGTAAGTTTTAAAAACTTGGCGACAAATAAAAAAAAATGTGTACGCAAAAAAAAAAAAATTATCATCAATTTTATGACTTTTTTTACTAGGCGTTGTCATTTTAAGGACACAAATAAAAATCGTAAGTAGATTCTATAATTATCGTGACACTTATAAAAAAAAAAAGTCGATAATTTTAATAAGATAACAACACTTCAATAAAAAGTGTCACTAAAAAGCGTCATTAAATAATTATTTATGTTTGATAGCATCATTAAATTTGTATTGTGATAGATCATTTTTCTTGTAGTGTCTCTAATCGTTTTAGCTTTTGGACTAAATGGCTTTACTATATCGGAATCTCTAATTGCTTAAACCTTTGGATGAGATGGTCAATCAATAGTTTCATTATATTAGGCAGAATGAAACATGTATACATATAAGTAATTCGATCACGGGTCCTTCATGAGAGAGCTCAACCACTAGTTTAATTACAATTGAGAACTTTTAATTTCTTTATCTTCATAATAAAGTAAGGAAAAAGCTTGTGGAGTAACATGATTTGAATAGAACCAGTCTTTCAACGCCTAAATTTCGTAATTTTTTTGTCTCAAGTTAGCCGGTTCATTCGCCTAATATAAGGAAGCAAATATAAATGGATGACACGTCTACAGATGATATTATAATTATACATGTAACATTTTTCTAAGGTATTGGAATACGGGATGAAAATAAATGAAATCTAGAAGATCTGACTTATAAGACGATGACACGATAATACACATAACATGTATTAAAACATAAATGAAATTCATAGGAGATTCCAAATGTTTTCTTATTTAATTATTTTATTTAATCTTGGGGTGGGAGGGTGGGGCGTCGGGTGTTGGAGATGAGGGGCCAGCTTGAATGCTTTTCACGCGATGTCAGTACAAACGGGCATTCTATTATCCGTTGGGTTAGTACGTAAGAAATAATAATTTAAATATGTATCTACTTTTTCATCATTATTATACTTCAAACATGACCAACTCGACATATATGTACTCTGATGTAGTAACTTTAAGGATACACAAGCTCTATTTACACTCGACTCCTCGTGTACGTACTATATTTTAATTTTATCATGGCATAACCTATATATATATATATAGCCCCAGTACCCACATTCTATTTATTGCAAGAAAATCATTGTCTACCTCAAAGGGGCCATGTTCATGTTGTGGGCTATAAATGGCATCAACTACTTTTCAGGGTTATAACAGATATTAAATTTTTGCATGAAATTGTAACCCCTCTTTCCATAAAACCATCATCAAGGAGACTTTTACCTTCTTCTCTAAATACCATGCATTCAGTTCTATAACGGTTATTGTATAACAATTATGGTGTTGATTTTTATGTAGGAGTACATCCGAATACAATTATGTCTGTTTTTCTTTTTGGAGAAATGTATGGAGCGGGCACATAAATGGTAATACACGGTTTCTGGTTTTGAGCAGGCAATAGTTGAGGTATTAATGTGCAAGTACAAAAGCTCAAATCATAAATTGTTCACTCAAATTTGTCCCAGCTAAATCCGGATCATTAATTCTTATGCTTCAGTGATATATATATATACTGTTTTCAACATAAATGAGCGTTAGGTAACACTCAAAAAATGTTCTTAAAGTTCGCCATAAATATTCATATGTATAATAGGGTAGCTTTTATGGCGATGCACTGCCCGTCTACCTATAAAGTCTAAGGTATCACTTTATTAGGCTTTTAGTAAGCACTACAGAGTGTTACATTAAGTTTTATTGGTAACACTTTGAAAGCAATATTTCTAAAGTGTTACATATGAATCTTCGCGTAACATTCTTTTTGTAACACTTTTTCTATTTGTAACACTTTAAAACTTCTAAAGTGTTACATATGAATCTTATGTAACACTGTTTTTGTAGCACTTCGTAGAAATACTATTTTTTGCCACCAAATAGATTGAATCACGACTGCTATGTATGGAAGTGGCAATTTGCCACTAAGCTAAGTTGATTTTTGCTACAACTTTTGCTTTGTTTTATATATACACATACACACACATACGTATATATTATGTATATATAATATATTTTATATGATAAAGATTATATTTTATAATGTATGTATTAAATTATATTATACATTGTATATATCAAATTTTACAAAGTGTATAGTATATAGTTTTGAAAAATTATATTATATTATATATTAAAGGACACAACAAATTAAAAATATCAAAAATATATAAAATAAATTTATCGATCGATAAATATTCAATCGGAAAATAAAAAATATATAAAAATATAAAATTAATTTACCGATAGATAAAAAGTTCTAACAGTAAAAAATTAAATAATAAAGAATCTAATTTAAAAATAATTAAATGGAAAAAATTCCTAAGTAATTCTGACATCATCAATTTTCATTGGTAAATTTTTTTAAAGTAAAAAAGGTTAACAATGAAATTGGTCTCATTTAATAAAATTAAAAATAAATAAATAATAATAAAATATATACATGCGCATTTTTAAACCGGTATTAATACGAATTAATTACCTTCGTAAAAATAAAAATATAAAAACAAAACTAAAAATACTTTGTGAAAAAGAAAACAAAAAATTCAGTTAAAAAAACAGAGTATATGATGTCTACAATTTTTAGGTTTGGTGGCATCAATTAATTAAATAAATCTTTGACATGATTTAATGATAGTTATATAATTTTTTATTATTACTAAAATATAGCTTAAAAGTGTTACAATCAATAAAATATGTTAGTTGCCAAGAGTGCTTCTTAAATAAAGTGATACATATTTTAGTAAAAAGAAATAACAAAAACAAAGTGATACTTAAAAAGTGTTACTTATATAAGTGTTACATATAAAGCGAATAACATATTGATAAAAATGTTACCTATTTGAATTCTGAAAAAAATGATACTTAAAAGTGTTACTTATATAAAAGTGTTACATATAAGTGTTACATATTGATAAAGTGCTACAAAAGTGTTACATAAATATTGTAATGTAAAAAGTGTACAAACATGTATTACATATGCATCTTATGTAAAAAGTGCTACAAAATTTGTGTTACCTAATGTCATTTATGTTGTAAATGATAAGTCTTGTGTTGTATAGGCGATTGACCCGAGTTGAATCTCATACGCAGTATGCCGCGCTTCACGCCTACTATCATCCATTATGCTTAGAAGAAAAAAGAATTGATGCAGCAAATCATAATATTCTCTATAATTAAAAGATATGAATATATCATTCCTCGATTAGAAAAATTCACATCCATGTTATTGAAAGAAAGATATATCATTACGATTAGAAAAATTCACATCCCAAACATAGATTTGTAGTTATTGTTGGAATTTGGTTTGAGAAATTGGGTGTTGACCCAATTTTAACTAAATATTTAGTGGTTTTCATTGGTGGAAAATGGAATTAAATTATATGTAAAAATTCACTAAGTACTGAAGTAGATGAGATTGGCATTTTGAATTTCGAACCATGATTAAGGTAAATGATAAATTAATGTTATAAGTTAGCCACTTAAAACTAAAAATTGATATGAAAAATGAAAAATGTGGGGAGGAGAAAAGCTCCATTACGCATAGAATAGATAACCAAAATTTGCTCTATTTATATAGCCCAAGCTTGACTAACGGGTCTGGGCCCGGGCACCAAAGTTTTGTAGTGGGTGAGGACCTACATGTTGCGGGTTTAGTTCAAAACACATGCGCTGCTACAAGACCGATCCAGCACCCTCGTTCTGCCGGTGGGCTTGGCTTCGCGCGTTCTTATAGTTTTGACAAAATTTATTTAAACTCAGAAATTAATTTTAGTCAAATTGGGGTCAAGCTAGGTCTGCCGCAGCGCTAATCGAAAGCGTACTAATGGACAAAACTGTTTAATGAAGCACGGTGTGCGCGACGCCGACGTTTAACTAATGCACTATTCGGTTACAAAACCGCGTATTTTTTATGTTGTAGACATGTCTTTTCAATCCAAAAAGACATATTTTCCATGGCGCACTTTATACCTATAAATATTCAAATTTAAATGACGCTTAAGTCAACCTCTGGCAAATCGTTGTATCTACTTTATTAATTGCCTAAACCGTATAATTTCATAAATGGGTAATTTTGTTCAAGGTGAGACATTATCAAATACCTAATTTAATTTAAACTTATCCGCCACATCTTTCCAACATTCTTAGCTATATTCTTGTAATAACAAACAATCAACAATCACGAAGACAAATTTTTCTTAATATTTTCAGCATTTATTTACATCCATTTGCCTTCCTCACTCCTGCGGATGTTGCTAATGCTTCAGCGGCGAAAACCTAATAAAATTTACAGGTCGATTTCAAGAGATGGGCAAATGTAAGATGTTTTATCTCACTCGCCTTTAGGTTCATCCCGCTTTCTAAAGAATGCACCCTATCGTTAGCAAGAAGAATCTCACAAACTGGGGAGTGATCGGGCAGGATGCTTCGCATAATAAAGTGATTTTTTTTGTCGTAACTTTATTTTGAATGGGCTAAGACACCCTATAACGCTCTGCGCTTTGTTCAAAACGCCCAAAATTTGTGGGACCTTCTTTAAAAAAAGTTATAGAATGTGAGACGCCGCACAAAGAAATTTGTTATCGCAAATTTATGATTACGTTATTGTTGACACCAAAATGGTGGACGCTTCAAGTTCAAGAAATTCACATCATACTTCTATGACTTGGCATTCAAGCGGATGATTTACTGAATCATTCCAAGTGGCTACAATAATCGAGAAGCTGCCGCCATTGTGGAAGCGATTTTAAGAACTACCTCAGCACAAGTACAAGGAAACGCTCGAGGATCTATTAGTTCGGCCGATTGATAAGACAACCGGAATCCAAAGTAGTCTTGTGCCTGGGAATGGAGGCGTCATGCCACCTTATTAATCGGAAAAGCACTAGCAAGAAAATGAAAAGATTCTGAAAGATATGAAGGCCAAGAAATTAAAGAAATTGCTACAATCAGGTGCAACCCGAACCACGCTGGCGATTACCGTATACCCAAAAAGTGGGCACCAAATGGCAACCAACAACAAGCCACGCGACCATATGACAAGTCGTTTCCGAGCAGATACATATCGAAGTCGGAGCGACACGCTATGTTTGAAGCCAATATGGTGGATAACCCAAGCGGAGTGGTGGATAGATACTGCGTTACTCGGGCACATCAGGGCCGTGACAAGGAGATATTTTCCTACACACAAATGGGAGTTGCTGTCTGCTGAAACTCTTCACTTCCAACATCAGAGATTCTGGAAAGGTTGTGCTCAAGATGATTTTAAAAGAGCTTATGCTTGTGGATGTCGAGTGTTCCTGATATTCGCAAGAATTTAGTTTTCGGTTCTTCGTTAGTAAGGCTCGCTTAGTATTCAAGAGCCCGAAGTCCTGATTAAGTTTGTAATGACCAATAATGGTCTATTTCTTCGTAGGTGCATACCTTGACAAAGGCTCTTTAAGATGTGTGGTGTCCCAAGGTGATAAGTGGCCACCCAGAAGGGTTGAATAGACTTTACCCCACTTTAATTTTTAGTCTTTATACCGAGAGCATCAAGTCGCCTAAGTCCTCATGACAACTAAGCATTTCTGCAATAATGTAGTTAGTCACCAATGTACCTTTGATCGAGTCAAGGATATATAACTAACCGATCCGCTAACACTTTAAAATTCGCTAACTTAGTTTTTAACAATTTTAAGACTTCACCCTTATTTTTGAATTAAAAGCCTAAATACTTGTTTGCCAGATATCGCTGATTTAGCAAATTAACAAACAACAAATATACGTCAAGCGCAGCAGCTTGTTGAATGTGCAGGCAAGCAAATTATAAGTGGTTCGAGGATGGGTAATTTCTCTAATCCACTCTTCTCCATTCCCGGAGGATTCACTAATGTAACTTGATTTTTGCTACAAACGGTGCCATACCGGTATTAAATTTGATCGGCTGACAAATACCGCTTTTCCTGGCAAGTTCTCGCCTTCACAAGATGGTTGCCCTGGCTTACTTCAGCCTTCAAACTGGATTTGTTCACATAGCCTTAATGCCTTCTAGTGTTTTGGTTCGACAAACATTAATACACCTCCTTCAACCTCGCTGGGAGAAGAAACCCTCGGCCCTGAAACAAGTTTTTTTTCACCAATGTTGATTGATTTCCTTGAGTTTAAGCTCGAGGATATGATTTAAAATGAGAGATATTGTTTGTTTTTGTTTGATTTCTTCTTGTTTGTCTCTGCATTTGTACTGCAGTTTTCTTTTCAGCACTTTCACTCTTTATAGTATGGTGGATTGAAATGTATCCATTAAAGAGATAGATGCATTCAACTCCACTCTAGTTAGTTGACTTGTCTTGTCTTGCACTTAATGGGATTGTACCTTTAATTTAATGCCTTACAACCTTTCTAAAACTCACAGATTTCGTGTACATTCCATCGCTCCGCAGACTCTTTTTAACAAAATGCTTTTAAGGTAAGCAACACACATGCTCATTTTCAAACTTTGACTTTGTTTGACAACGATTCTTAGCTTTCGATTCCGCTCGATAACTGGAGCCATTAATTCAATGATTTCTGAATGACTTTGTTAGTCACCGACCGAGACAATTTTTCACAATTGCCTGATACTTCACTTCACTTCACTCACCGCCATACAACCGTTCTCTTCGATCTTCACGTAGTCTCGCGAATCTTTCAACTTGGTCAGCTTCTACCCGCTTTACATAGTCCCATATTACAAAGCGATTTACGCAGTAATCAAAATAACTTCCCAATCTAAGTTTTATATGCATCATCAAAATCTATTACATAAATTCTCCCAATACCCTCGGGTCAGCTTTTTATGATGCCAAAACTTAAATAAAATTAAAGTAAAGCAAATATCGATAAATAGAATGATTAATAATATGTTATTTTATTGAACATATTTCCGCACTTTAAAGAGCTTTCATAATGTATAAACAATAATAGTATACAAAGTACTTACAAGTGTATGGGTATTTACATTTAAGTAAAGATACAACATGAAGTGGTTCACAAATGCCTTCAACGCCTATAAGAGCTTCTTTCACGAAGCTTCTTTTCTCTCACACCTGCCCTCTTGCCAGCTCTCTTTCTTCTTTTCTTCTTTTCTTCTTTCTTTTTCTTCTCATGTTTTCCTCGCAAAATTGGCCTTCCTTTGTTGCCTTTTCGCCATTCGTTTTATGTTCTTCTTCTTCGCTTTGTCGATTTCACTGCTCTCAAGTTGATCCAGTCTATCCCAAAGATATGTCCTTTCTTCTAGGGATTGAATATATTAATGTCTGCTGGGTCATAGAAAGGTTTCATGCCTTCTTCCACTATTTCTCCCATTCCTCGTCTGTAGCCCCGCTCTCCTGATGGAGGTACTATATGGGTTGTGCCCCTGTAGCTCCTGGCTGACCGCCTCAGAGTCCCGCAAGAGCCGCCTATTTGACATAGTTCAAACCTTCTTCCCCAACATAATCCCACGCCTAGGTGATTATTTACAACTTTAATCGGGGCTATTGAATTCTTCTTTCTAAAGATTCTTTGATTTATCCATTATCCGAAGTGACCCAGCAATTTCTTTGGGGCTCTACTATTGAGAGAGTTCGTAGTAACCCGGCTGGGACCGCTGTATCGGATTTAAGACTTTAATCCGACTTCTTTGTCAGCTTTTCATCCACTTTCGCCACATCGCCTTTCACTTTTCTCGAAATTCTTTTTTAGTTAATTCAGCCTTCTCTCGCCGATATGCGCTAAGCGGTGGAATTAACGGCGGTTTAGCCGCGGATCGAGCCTTGTTGGGGGTTTTTGTGCATGATTTAAAGGGTTTGACACGCAGTAAAGAGCACGTGGCATTTCTAAGTATTTATTTTGATATAAATCGACGACGGTACCTCGCGCATAATTGGGTATTTTACTCGCCTTTCATTACGCGGATATCATTTATCTAGTGAATTTTGCGAAAATGAGCTAAATACAGACAAAATGCTATATCACATTCAAATGATATGTCAAAAGACAAGGTAACGCAGCAAAATGAGAAATGAGATAAGTACGATCGCTGAACAAAAGTGGAATTCTTCCTTCAAAACGCTCCAAATACACAACGCTTTCTAACACTAGCAGTATTTAGTATTTTGGTCATACCTTTGCTACAAATGATGTTAAGGTGATTCA